>OV656767.1:15000000-16250000 GCA_927399505.1 Luperina testacea
TTACGGGAAGCCCGACACAATTTAGAAAATCCATTGAAAACATTCGTCGTACTACGACTTTTTAACTATTGCTAAATGGACAGGAATTGAGTCAAGTTCGTCTAAAGATTCGGAGATTTGCAAAAGTAAGCGATTGCTACCACGGTTTGGTAATAAAAATATATTTAGGTCCAAATATATTTGTGTGGTACTGTAAGCAAGCACATTATTAAATGTAAATGCAAGTACTTACAATAATACAAATCTCGCGTGCAAGGTGCAGGTGTGAGCGTTCCATTATGCAAGTTATTATCAACTTGTAGCTAGCGTGTTACCACTTATGGTAGGTAAAAACATATTTATGATCTAAATTCACAGTTTATAACTGGAGCTAATTGAGTTACTTGTTTATTGGGTACGGAAGTCACGGGAGTTATATTATCACCCGGTCTGTTGACAAAACGCCTTTAGAATCAAGGACTGTGTGTAAACGAGAATAAGGTATACCAGCAAGAAGCCGCTACTTAAGGCTCCTACAAACAGGCGCGACACGCGATATAATCGTGCGCGACACAAAGGCACGGCTCATTGCTCGACTTGCGGTACCTTTGTGTCGCGTGTCGTGTCGCGCCTATTTGAAGGATTCTTTATGGAGTAGGTTGCAATGTCCATTAGGAAAATTATGTGGGTTGCATTTAGGGTAATTAAAATAATCTTCAGGAGGAGCGATACTTAAAGAAGGTATATCCAGTGCACCCGGGATCGTCGTCGTTTTTTTTTTTGCCAAATAAACACAATTTTCTTTCTTTCTTTCGCCCTTTTATCATCTTGCTGACTGGCCAATGGTATCAGGTATTCCTGTATAGTTCGTGCTGATACGAGAGAAGCTTTATTTCCATATGACTATAGGCCGAAATTAAACTCTACAATCACCAATTCCTGCCCAGATTAGTGACTATATGATTATATAGGCTTTACCATTATTTTAAGGACAGACAGTGTTCAGACGTACTGCAATATACTCTTACAGTAATAGCATCATTCCTATAATGGTACCGATAACGGTTGTCGCATTGATATCAATTTGACCTCCACAATTCTTCTTTAGATATAATCTTGACAATCAACAGTAAGAAATTCAAGTAGGCTGAGCTAATATCCCATTTTAAAGACGATGAAACAGTGCCGACTTAATACCTTCAAAGCTGAAAGCACGATCACAATCAGTAAAGTTTTAAAGCCCAATAGATTTGTAATAAAGATGGATAATGTTCAGTAATCAATAAGAACATCAAACTAATATCTACACTAGCCTTCTGGGCACATTTTCGAATGACAGCGATGTGGACGAGTACTTCGACGCTTAAGAGCGTTTACGCTGTACGGCATTTCATACAAACTTTCAAGCCCTTGTTTTTCGAATTGAATGAACCGATTTTAATGAAACTCTTAAACTATTTTTCGAAAATGTTCTTCAGTAACGTTTTAGACCTTTGTATCCTGCTTATGCGTGTGAAGTTTCATTAAAATCGGTTCATTCATTTCGAAAAATAAGGGCTTGAAAGTTTGTATGAAATGCCGTACGGCGTAAACTTAAGTGTAGGTACTATTGTTTGTGATTCTATATTTTTATGTTATAGTTAGTTAGCTAGTCATTTCATTTAGTACCTATTGTAAATAGTTGTGTAAAGGCTCCTACAAACAGGCGCGACACGCGATATAATCGCGCGCGACACAAAGGCACCGTCGCGCCTGTTTGAAGGAGCCTTAATAATGGTATGCCTGTCGCAGCCAACTGGTTTAATTAGCCGTTTAGTTAACTGCCTAGCCTTTTAACTAAACGGCGGCCGTTCAACTAACGGCCTGACTTATATTCAATATTATAGTATAGGTTGGAACTGTAACCAATCACGCGAAAGCGGAATTTGGTCGCAGTAATTAAGCCACTGCACCCCGACCAAATGGGTTAGGTTAGGTTAGAACTGTGATCAACCGCATGCGAGCAAAGAGAGCGAAACGAGGCGAACACTACTTCAAAAGGCCAGGCGGTTAACTAAACGGCTAATTTAACCAGTTGGCTGCTATATACTCGTACCTATCACAATCTGTTTTACAGTCGGTCAACGGGAGTGCAAACAAATCGTGTAGAACGTCAAACATTTTGACATTTCTCTGGTTCTATCAAAGAGCAGTGGTGGCCTAGTTGTAATGGTCGCAACTTACGAGTTGTAGGTCGTAGGTTCGAATCCAGACAGACGCTTTACTTTTTGTAAATTATTTCATCTGTACCACTGCTCTCAAAACGGTACAGTAAAACTACGTGAGGTAACTGGCATTTCCTAGAATTAAAATTACGAAGACATGTGATATCTGTCAACCTGCACTGGGCCCGCGTGGATACCTCACACAGAGAGGAGGCCTGTATTCTAGCAGTAGGATCATTATCGGCTGATTATGCAGACTCTGTCAAAAGTGTCAAAGTTATGGCGATAGATGAACCACTGTGTAGTAACACTGTGTTAATACCAGTTTAAGTAGGTAGGTGTCTGGAAGAACGATTCGAAGCTTATCTTAGTGCATTCATATGGTATGTGTATCATCAGAAAGTGCATACAGTGTATGTTTTGTGCATTATCAGTGGTGTTCCGGAATGTTTGATGGGCAAGCAACTGTAAAATCTATGTTGTTATGATGTGAATGTACGAGCAAGCGTATGCTAAGCTATGGACATGCTCTGTTCGATATTTTAAATGAAATTGTTACAATGTTAATTTTTTTAAAGCCTTAGAGGGCAGATACGGTAGAGGCACATAATTTTCTGAACATTTTTATTAATACTTCTACGAAAGTTTCACGCAAGCATGACCAATGGAACGTTAAATTAAAATAACAGTGTTACTTTATGCTCATAAGTAAACACTTACGATGGTGAACACGCTCTTAATTAAGTAAACACTTAATTAAGAGCGTGTTCATCTGTTATTAAAACTGACTGCCTCATTAATGCATTTTATTATCTCACCTTTGTTTATATTTTACTTGTTATAAACTAATTTATTGCTCTCATCATAGACATAATATTTCCAGAGCTTTTGCTTGAAATAGTAAAATTCTTTTGGAATCTGACTCGTTTAAAAACACAACATCAACATAACATAACATAACATCACGCCTCCTCGAGAGGTTAGGCAGAGGTGTAGGTACAGACGCCAGCACATCAAGCTACCCGAAACTGTAAAATTTTCCCAATCAATTTTGAACCTTATGCTTTAGCGATAAAGTTGAAAATCTATTAAAGAAATTTGACTGATTGTAGTACCTTGATGTGCAGACGCCAGCACATCAAGCTACTACAATCTGTCAAATTTACATAGTAAGTTCACCCACATTTCGCCAATTGTGGCAGTGAGCGAGGCTAATGCCATAATTGAGTCACAAATTCAGGCTCCGGGCTTCTACTGAATAAAACCTAATAACAATTTGGCTGGCCTGGGAATAGAACCCAGTACCTCATGCTCAATAGTAGCGTGCAAACATTAAGACCAAAGAGATAGTCAAATGGCAAATACTAGCAAGATTTCACAACATCAATGCCGTACCATAAACTCAAACGTAATTGATTTTATTTACCTTCGAATTTATGGTTGTGAAGTCTTTCGCAATAATGATTACTAAAATATTTGCTCCAACATTTAATTGTAAGTAATTGGGTTGTTCCATGGCAATGCTAATCGCTGCGAACAGCCATTATTTCCGTGTCACTGATTTTGTATGGATTGCGTAAAACAAATTGATCGCACCGTAATCTCTTTGTCGTGTGGCAGGGACCTAATATTAACTCTTCACAGGAAAGAGATGAGGCGTAGGTCAACATAGAATACCAAGTTTATTTGCTGGCCAGGAGTTTATTTTCCAGGCAAATTGAACCATATTTTATGCTAGTAAGGGTTCTATTTTGTTTTGAAATCTGGATAAGGGTGTTGCCAGATTTCACAGGTATAAAGGACTTTTTGTTACAGTTTTCTGTTTTAATAAGGAATTTTGAGACTCTTTTATACTCTAATAACAGGCCAAATTGGGTGTGAACGTTTTTTTGTGTGTTTATTAATAGTTTTTTAGTTGTTTATATTAAATTTTTTCGAGGTCTTCGTGAAATTGTAGCTATTAAGATTAAAACTTCAAGCAAAAAATATTTGCTAAAGCTAATTAGGTTAAAAAAGATTTGTGCAGAGGAAATGGACCTTAATAACATGTGTTAGCAGTATTTTACGAGCGGGTACGAGCTATTAAAAGTAAATTAGCTTATTTTTGTCGGCATTTCGTCCTTCCTCGTTCCTTTTCTTTTGTGGAAGGAAAGGTTCGGTTTCGCAAATATTACTTTTGAGTTAAAAGGCACGTTTGTTCAAAGGGAGTTAAGAATTAAATTGAATATTCCCTGATTTTAAGGATCCTTTTGATTAAGTGGAGCCTAATAATAAATCTAATAATGGTGAAGCTCGTAGATTTATTAGTTTTATTTTATGCAACAACTGTCATTTGTTTAGATTGTTGCTAGAAAGTACATCTAAAGCTTTCCTTTGTTGGTTTTTACAGAAAGGCCTAATGCTGTATACAGATTGGAGACAAGTAATAAATTAGGACGGATCATTTGTGCTTTATTTCATATTATGTTTCACCTATTTTTCGTCGGCATAAGATTCTTATCTCAAATTTCTGAACTTAAAATCTATCTAAACAGTAAAATTTAAGTAATGTCAAAATAACAGCTTTTACAAAATGTATATAATAATAATATAATAATAATAATAATCATTTTATTATCAGTCAACTAAGGCCCATAGATAAAATACACAAAATAATCTTATATAATAATAAACTAATACATATTAAAAAAAGACTTAAAACTATGAGTATACACGTAACGTTGTCGTTGATATATGCAAGTATATACGGTACCTACTTATAACAAAAAACATTTTTAAATGCTTTTTCCATCTCTCTGTTTGTTCCGGCTAATCTCCGAAACGGCTGGACCGATTTTGACGGGACTTTCACTGGCTGATAGGATAATATTAAAGGAGGAAAATGTCGTGAGGAGAGTTTTGTTTATGCATGTCGATGGCTATAAGAGTAGGGAAAGACCAAAGAAACGATGGATGGAATGTGTGAAATTGTGAATGATGATATGGTTAGGAAGGATTGGATTGTTGACCATCGAGGTGACAGCTAATGGAAAAATATGGAAGATAAAAACATGTCGCGCCGACCCCAAATAGGTATGTAAATTGGGATTAAAGCAGGAGAATGACGACTTTACTGGCTGATAACTAATGTTATAAGGAATAGAGTTCGCTTTTAGGCTCCTGCAAACAGGCGCGACGCGCGACGCGAATTGCGCGCGTCGCAAAGGCACCGCTCGTTGCGCGACTTGCGGTGCCTTTGTGTCGCGCGCGATTTTATTGCGTGTCGCGCCTGTTTGAAGGAGCCTTTTCTCTTTTTAAAGCTTAAAAGGAGAAAAATGATTCTTCCATTTCAATGGAGGAGTGGTACCTACGCCTTCTCTAAGCGACACATTATTGATACCCGACATCGGCGCGAATGAAGTTTCGGGCACAGCTAGTATGGTATAAAAGCTTAATTAGAACTTCTAGTATCAGGTATACCTCTATCATGACCTTGTGAAGGCCGCAGGAACCCGTTGAATGCGAGAAGCACAGAACCGGTCGAAGTGGAGGTGCTTGGGGGAGGCCTATGTCCAGCAGTGGACGTCTGTCGGCTGAAATGAATGTGTATAGCTTCAATATAACTATGTACCTCCACAATCAGTCATTCTCCGTAGGTAGTAGGTAGTGTAGGTACAACAGCCTACAATCACAAAACAATCAATGTCCAACAAAGCTATAAACTTAAATACAGGCACGCAGTCACGCGTTTCCAAATTAAAACTATCGAACGACTTGCATCACTCAAATTGCTGGGCTCCAAAGGTGGGCTGAGGGCCTCAGAGCCTTTGTCGGCACAAAACAGCACAGGTTGTAATTTGATAAAGTTGGGCCGCCTACAATACGGACCTTTCTTTGGGGTTGCCCACGCAACCTTCGATTATTGCAGGATGTTTGAATTTGTGGATTGTGGATGCGCCATTTTGGATAAGGGTGTTTGTTTTAGTTTGCGTGAGAACGCGACGTTGGGTTTGTGTGTTGGACTGTTATGTAAATAACTTAGGTTAAAGCTATCCTTTTTTCGCAGAGAGTGTACTTTTCTTCACTTTATTACGTGTTTCTTCAACTAGTGCACTCACTACATTCGACATAAAAATACCCGCTTATTTTTGTCCCAATGCAGAGCAGAGACCTATTGTCATACAAAGAAGGCACGAGCATTGATCACCACGCTTTTTCAAGACATATTTTTCTGATTTTTAATCTCATTATTTGAGACAAAAGCATTTCCATACTAATAGATAGCATATTGTTTAGTTTCTTTCGTATTTATTTTAATCTTTTCACTCACACATTCGAATACCATACACACAAACAAACATCAGTTTTATTCCCAACTGTGCACAATGTTCATCAAATGATGATCTCTCACATGCCACCTCCATCGAAGCCATGTTCAGGGACTAAAATTATACAGGTTTAATTAAATCGACATTAATCCAGGACAATTTGGGATAGAGACTCGTTTTGTACGTTGCGTCGCTGTCATTATGTCGTTACCGTAAGTTTTTGGGGGACACGTCGGGAATTTGTTCGACGTTCGCTGGATTAATATCTCGACCTTTTTGTGGTTTACAATGTGGATTACTGGGTAGGTTTTATTTGAAAATTATTAGGTTTTTGTTAACCTGTATTTAAATAACTAGGTATAGGATAGTTTAAGTTAGGCATTAGCAAGGCTCTATCTATTTTTGAGAATTTTATGTCAGTAAAAAACGTAATTGATTCTGCATTAAGACTAACTCTACAGTCCACATTTATAATTACAACTTAATTAAATCTAGACGCTATTATTATATTACTGACAAGCAGTGGCGTGCCTAGGGGTCAAAATTAGGGAAAGCCCACAGATTTTCAACGTATAAAAAAACGGCCAACTGAGGGATTGGTTGATTTTCTTATTGTGTACGTCTGTGTTGCGAATGTTTGACTGGTATTTTTTAATATATTTTTTACTTGATAGGTTTAAGTACGTTTGTTGTTGTGAATTATGATTTTATAGGGCAAGCCGGGCTTTTCGGCTTCTATGAAGGTACCGCCACTGCTGACAAGACAATTGTAGCTAAAAAGGTTCGGTATTAGTATTCAGTGTCGTAACTGATATTCCAATATCAGGTAGCCACGCATAATATTCAAACTGTTTTTTGCGTACCTGTTATGTACGACACATGATATTCAACATTATTTTTTGCATTTATTATGATTCAACAAATCGTATTTAAACCACAATAAACATGTGTAAAGCACATCTATTCTGATGATGAATAAATTGGTTGAAATAACAAACCATGTTTTGTCAACCAAATCCCACCTTTGTCAGAACCAGTTAACAATTTGAACCCCAAGAGCATTGATATTAAAATAATTTATGATAACAATAATTCAATACTTAATCCTACGCTATTTTTATCATGAGCATAATAGCCAAAACATTTTGTATTAAAATCTCTAGGGCTTAGACAAATATTTTTGTATTTAACATGACAATAAAATAGTAGTTCGTTCCCAGCATCCAGTGGTCTAATTATCATATTTCGCAAGCAAACAGTAAAATGTTTCTGGCTGACACATATTCGTCAACAAATAATAGCAAAAAGGTTTGTTTTCTCTAATCCTAATAGAGAAACACCTGCTTTGCTTGGCATTTCACGCAGTATGCTCACGTTAGTTGAGCGAATTGAGTAGATGAGGCTTGCAACCTTTGATGTTTTTACATGATTGCATCTTTAAAATCATCGTGGTAGGTACATAGTAGGGGAATTTCGTTCTGTAAAAAGGAGAGCAAGATGATCAATAAAAATAAAATTGATTTTACGGCTATTGACTTTTGCGTTAGTTGAATAAGATACACGAAAAGTTTGTAAAATTAAAAAGTCAATCAATTTTTATACCTAATAAATTCATATGGACAATTAATTTTTTCTGCATCCCAAATCCTGACAACACCACACATTAACACATCATGGTCTACGAAATATTGGATTTTATGCTGGAAGCTTGGAACCGGCTGGGAAACACCAACATTTTGATAATAACGTCAGGTCAACGCCTTTTTTGTCACGTTCCCTGTCACCGTAAACCTTAGCACATGTTCCAAAAAGAGCAGCAAAAAAAGCAAATTAATTTGTCGGGTCACACACAACAACCCTTATCTGCATGTTTCACTGACAAACACTAAACTTTTCTTAATCGTTAAGAAAACAAAGCTGGGATAACAAAACTGGCTGGATAAAAAAAAATCGGTTTTTAAAATCAAAGACCCATTAACCAATCAGTCAACGCAGGTAAAAGGCGGACTTATTGAAAGTGGTCGAAATTAGGGTCATTATTTTAATTATAGAGTAAACAAAGTCCCGGGACTGTATTTGAGGCTATGGGTTTTTACAAAAAAAATTAAGTTCTAGTTTGACTAATCTAATTTTGGGGAATAGTCATTTTGAGATAGAAGAGGTACTTAATCAATAATCTTATAAATTATAGATGAGGCATCGAAATTTTATTTTCAAGGAAACGATTTCGCTTGCTAAAAACTATTTTAAATGCAAATAAAACTTCAACAATCTATCGTTCTTAAGTCCTTTTGGTGGTCTAGAAAATCATTAAATGAATATTATTATGTTAGTACAGTCGTAATTTGACTTTGTGGCGTTGTGAGAGTTAGATCGCGCATTACGCTTAGTGCACCAAAAAAATGTTAACTTTTATTGCTTGTCATTATTCTATGGTTATTGCTATAATTTATTTTTAAACATATGTGTTTAGAAGAAAGTTAAAGAAAGGAAAAACACATCTAACGACTCTTTTCTTGTCAAGTTACGTGCCGTCTAGTCTGTACACTGTACCTAATCAGATAATAACCCGATAAACGCGTCAAAAAATTTCTACAATCAAAGTAAACAAAAGAAAACAATGTCACTGATAACACAGGGGACAGTGAGAGAGGAACAGGGATTACTCTCCCCTGGTCTTCCCATAATCTTCCCCTGACAGGCTTCAGTCAAGGCGACCCTGCTTCACACTGGATTAACCACGTCATTGATGTGAAAAGTGATATAAAGCTACCAATCCACCTTTAATCACCTGCGCTTTTAGAGGATTATTGAGGCCTCATATTGTTTGCTAAATGGAGGAGACACATTTTGATTTAGGTACATGGATTTAATGAGAATTGGTTTGGGTATTCATTTTCCAACACCGAACATTATAAAAGTTTTACCGTATTACGCATTTGGTCCCTGTAATCAATAGACAAGACGGAAATCTTGCAAAAGGTAGAAATCACACGTCAATCGTTTTTCTCAACCTGACATTAAATTTCATGTTATACGATCATTTCTTACAGATACTCACAGGTTTACGCAATCTAAATCAAAATGGATCCTATAAATCCTTTCATAACTCGTCCGCTGCAAAATATGAGGTGCAAATATGAATGCCTTATTTAGTAATGTCGGAAACAAACCAGTTGCCAGTAGCCTGAGAAACTCCTAGTTGCGCGCCTTCAGGGAACTAAATCATAAAGATTCATTCTGAACATTGCAGCGATCTGATGAACGAGAGCGGTCTAAACAACCCAGTGCGGGGTTAACATATCGTGATATCATAGACGACGGCTTCTCGAAGATTGCAGACCTTCCCTCTCAAGCACAGCAACTAGTTGAAGAGAGATGGGCGATAATGTGATTAGTCGAACGATACTTGATAGCCCCGCGGCATTCGATTCTCAACTGCATAAAAACCAGGCGACGTCCACACTACACGCACGCATTCAAAGCTCTGATTACACAACATGACACGCACACACGCGCTCGCTGTGGGATTAACGTCAGACAACCCGTTTCCTGTTACCTGCTCTGGAGCAAAAAGCAAACATCGCTCAGTAATTTAGAATTAATTTCACATTTGAAATCAAAACATTGCTCTTGTAAGTAAAAGCGGAATTACATAGAAAACGCTGTAAACCCAACCGAGAAGATTACGTCGAAACATTGGATTCGCTCAACCGTTTTGAAGTCTCTATTTTCTAACATCGAAAATGTCTGTAACAAATCCGTACGGCGGACGCAATCTACGGGACTTAAAACAAACAATTACTTCGGTTTATTTGAAAAGGAGAGAAAAAAGTGGAGCAATCAAATCGGTGCAGCTACCGTGCGGCAAAAAACTTCGGTCTGGGATGTGCGCGGTCGATGTAACGGGCGAAGCGGCGGCCGACGCGACGTAATAAGGTAGCCGATGAGAACTTGGCAGATCGTTTCCACGTACCTCCACGGCTTTCACTCGATGCTAATGCAAGCGTATGTAGCAAGAAATTGCTTCATTTATTAAGTTTGAAGTTCTACGTCTAGGTAGAAGTTGTTTAAAGTTAAAACAATTTCTGTTGTTTTCAACTCACACAAGAAACCCTAGAGATTAGTTAATTATTTTGTTTGAATAAAAGTTAAAAAGAAACGTCAAACAAAGTATAAGACATGTTTTGTTTGGTCAATAGGACCAAACAAAACATGTGCAAACAAATATATGGTAGGTATCTATTAATAAAACATACAAGTGAAACAAATGAATACCAGAAATTGTAGGCACCATTAGGTAACCGATATTAATAGAAGTCACCCAATCAATCACTAAAAGACGACAGACCAACAATTTCAAATCAAGATCGAAGACCATGCAGTCCATGCATCAGCTGGGAACGCGTTACTAATTCCAGGCAAGGTGACACACTTTCCTCAAAGCAGTCCGCCAGGGTACCGTGGCAAACTGACTATAGATTTTCATAAATAACGCATAAGAAAGATTCAAACAATAAATAGTAAAGATTCGTTTCGCCCAAACCAGCTGCGCTAAGGAGCGCGTTGAATCGCGCGATTTGATACGCGCCTCCATCAACTTGGCTTTTGTCAAAAGGTAAGCTAATAAAGTTTAGCAGATGTGATCTTCTAAACAAGACACTAACAAATGGTGCAAGGAGCTTGATAACATCGTAAGAAAATGTACGACGATCTCGGAAGGCAATTTTCTCTTTATGATATGATTAATGTTCTCAGAAAAGTGAAGGTAAATCTTCACAACAGCATCACACAAGCCAAGTTTAACTTATACCAAAGATAGAAACGAAGCTTAATAATGCAATTCAAATAATTTTCTTGTACGAATGCTGTTGAATTAATTTCGGAATGCGAACATCGTTACTGGCGACAGCGTAGAGAGAATTTGGCATCACAAACCTCCAAAAAACGCGGTCCACTTTATTCCAGCTATCGCCACACGATCGATATCGAACACGTATTTAAAAAGTTAAACTTTGCCGTTAAAGAGCATACCGCGAATTCTTTGTGCCCTACAACATTGCATTCTGATACGGACAAAGAAGCGGGTCTGCATCATTATAGCCTATTGTAACGAATTTAAAATTTTCCAAATGCGAATTCGTCAAACGTAAAACAATTCGATACGCGTTTGAATTTGTTGTTCGGGCTGGTTTCAATTCAATTTCTGCGTCGTCCGAACCGCTCGCGTAAATTGGGTCGCGTAAACGGGTCCGCCCTTTTGGGACCAAAACGTTATTTTTTTCACACAGATTGCGCGTTCTTTGATCTCCAGAATGTGTGCGTTAAGCGTTTCCTTCGCTTTGTGCTGGCGCTGTGTGTGTCTTGTACAGACGACGCCTCCCGACAACGACACCCAGCGGGATGTAAAAATCAAGAAACTACGAATCGCAGTGATTTTTCCCTTTTGCTTTTTACTTCCAGAAGGGGTGAATCTATATCTAATACATTAAAATCAAAGGTAGATTTTCGAACAAATGGAATTTATATCTGAAGAGACAACTGTGTCATACTGCAGTGAGGTCAGGTATCTAAATCCGGAGTGAGAGCGCCAACGTGTCAAGAACTCGGAAACTCAGTCTTGACACAGTTCAGTGTTATGAACATTACTTCATCCATACCGGGGAGAGTTTAGCACGTCGTAAACTGTAGGATCCATTATGCGGGGACGCTCAAGATTATTCTCGGCTTACTTTATGTGCTGGCGTTGAACATGATCCAATATTTTTCTATGGTTTCTTCTTCTTTATTATTCGGTTTGGCAAGTGAATTGTGAGTGTAAAAGATTTAGTTTGCGACGTTCGTGCGGGGAGCTCATTCAGGTCGACGGTAGATGGTTACGAGCGCGCGAAGCCGGAGGTCATATGGAACAGTGCCTAGCACCTCATAAACTGCTAGAACTTATTAAGTTTTCAAGATATGTACCGCTTGTGAGAATTTCGTTTGAAATAAGAACGTTCTTCTTTTAAAACAAACATAATTATAGTTTTTTTATTGTTTTTGTTTCAACTATAACTGACCTTTTTAGACAATGTCTTGTTTATCATGTAGGTGCCTTAGAGCATTTGTGTACATTACTGTTTATTTTTATGTGTAGGCAGATCATAGGAATGGTTTATGAACGTTTCACGGCCATGCATTAAGTCCTCAAGATATTAAGGTCGTAAATAATTACAAAAACATCGTATCTCACAATTATAATGTGAGGTATTAACATAAAAAGTAACGTCGGTGGGTCTCACATATTCCCGTGGGGTCCGAACAGAGTGCACAATATTTTATTATAAGTAGTGAATGGTCGTTTGAGCGACCAAAATACGCGTCTTTGTTCGATGTGAGGTCCCGTCTTTCGGCTCAGGTGACACTGCACCGTCACTAATTCGGATTCGATTCGAAAAAAAAAAACACATAATTATACCGAAAGCGAAACGCGTAAATGAAAAAGAGCACTTTTTCGTACAATTTCTGTTTAGTGTATACCGACTGCTCACACGCAGAGCGCAAATTTTTTGTCTCCACGGGGTTAAGTTGTAACACTACAATACACGACAAAAGATGCACCGTTACAAATGTCAGAAGTGTATAAATTAATGGCGACAACCATTTATTTGTTCCTTTTGTCTCGAACAAAGTTGCTTTGTCTATTTAGGACGTAATAATGGAAGTGTTTAGCATCAGTGCTTTTGTTGTTTTCAAAAAATATGTATTGGAGTGATGAATAGATCGCGTGGAGCGCACGACAAGACATTGAACCGTGATTTTCCTCGCACATTAGTTAAATAATTTGGACAGAAAGATTTTGGAACGTGAAGATATTTTACTAAACACAAAAGACAGAGATAATGCTTGTTCACGCTGAGACCTAATGAATCATAATGTAAAATAGAAACGTACGGTAAAAAGTAGCCAATACCGATTTCAACCTTATTATAACCGTACCAGAAGTAGGTGTACATGTAAATAAACACTATGATAATCGTGTTCAACCCTGCATTACCTATATAGACAAATACTTAGACAAATCTGCATAAAGCTCACTAATGGCATATCATGTCACTTCAATTACGTACATATTGAGTAAGCATTACGAATACATAAATATGCAAATTATTTGATAATTTTGATCGGTATGTAGCAGAAATAGGTAGATCAACTCAACCGGTATAATGTTAGGCCATAATGTAAACATCAGATGCGGTGAAAGATCTCGGTTATAATGAAACAGGTCCGAGAGAGGAAATGCGTGCAGTAAATGATAAAGATTTACATACTGACGCTGTTGAACGCGATCTGGTTTGTACGCTCAATATTTGCTGAAGAATAGTTGTGCTTGCTGGAATTTTAGAATTAGATAAAAGGTTCCGAGAACTAGGCGTATAGTATTCCAAACATAATTATGGAACTTAGTTTTCACACTTAATTTTGATTTAGGTTAGTAAATTAGTTTTGGACCCTTTTGGATCATGATTGTTTTCTATACATTCTAAAAATGAAATGGGTGGAAAAGGTAACATAATATAACCATCGATAGCACTAATAATTTTACTAACAATTAACATATCTTTCAAATCTCATCTGGTACTAGAAAATCACTTACGGCACGCAGTGAAAAGTTAACAGTATGTTTTTAATTCGAAGATTTCAAAGTTTAATGTATCCATGAATTACAAGAGACACACATTAATACCCAAACAGCAGTAGCATAGTCATTAAAATAACGCATAACGATATAACTCAAATGACTAAACGTTAAAAGTAAGTATTAATAAAACAAATGAATCTAATGATGAAGAATAACATGATGAAACATTCAGATAAGTTCGGGGAACCAAAGTAATAAATAACAACAATAATAAACGTTTGGAAACATATTTTAAACGGGTGGAGATTAACAATCGAAAACCTATTAATGACTAATCAAGGATTTGGGATTCTACCGGTATAAAATATTTTTAATATCTCTAAATCATTCGAGCGGATGAACATTCTTAGAAGTCCTACTAAATTATGTCTCCATATTGTAATATAGGGACAGATTTAAATTATATTTAGACATAGGAGCGAAAAATTCCGTCTCTAATCGGGATCCAATAAATTTTTCATGCAAATTTTGTGCTTTCTGGTATCACCATTCCGAGAAAGATTTCTAGAGAAAAAAATAAATCAGGCATTTGATTTTTCGAAACAATCGTTTTAGTCATGCGAAGAATTCAACACAATCTGAACTTTGACAGGAAATAGGATGCTTTGTATAATGCATTCAGGGGTCTAACAAAATTCACGACGTTTTTACGATAGTTTAAAAGAAGACGCCATAAAGGGAAGATAAAAACTAAACAGCTTTCAAGTGTTGTCTACGGACCTTGTGGATCGTGTTAATGAGAGTCTGGACAAAGGATAAAGGAGGCCTAATACTTCCTACCACGATAATATTTTAGCACGTCTCGTTAAGCCCCAGATTAGATGGGCGATCGGATAAAGAAAGTTCATACATTTTAATCTGTTCCGTACTGTTTAAGCAACGCTTACAACAATAGACGTAAACAAAGAGAAATAATTCCCAAGAAAGTTATGGCGAAAACCATTTTCAAATTCTCACTTTTTATCTCTATAATCAGTGGTTGGTTCTTGCTTCTATTTTTCTTGCTTACCGCTTAGAAAGATGAGCGATACCAACAGTATGACGCCTGGTTAGTAATCTCCCTCCATGCGTATAAAATGCGCGTTTTTATCGTGACTAACAATCACAACGAGGCATTCAAAGCAAAACATGAAATAAAAACTGTAAAAAGGTTCTTCCGGTACCGGGAATCGAACCCGAGCCTCCTGGGTGAGAGCCAGGTATCCTAGCCACTAGACCATACCGGACGCTGATTGCACAGTTGAAATTGATCATTGCTAGGTATATACAACGAAGTAGGTCGATAAGCTAATGACATCCGCATGGTTCTGTTTATAGGCAACAAGGCTGGTTTATTTTAGTTTATTCAAGTTCTTTATAGATAAGTGGAACAACAGAGTGTTATGAAGAAAAATTAGCAATGTGTTCATTGCCATTACGAGCGGGATAAAGAGCTTAGTTATGATAAATATGATGAGTGGACCATTGTGTGAGGTGCAACATTCGACCACCCACAGTGTTGTATGGTCTTGGACGTGTTGTATTCAACTTTTGCCTAATGTAATAGGTACAATGTGTAACTGTGGGAATGTACCTACTACGGAAGCCGACTGTGTGATTAGATTAGTGTGAATGAGTGATTTTGTTTGACGTTTTAGTGCGCGTTGATGCGTTTCTGATAATAATCGTGAGTTTCATATGTAAGTGCATCTATTGTTTAGATCGCACATAGGTTAAGTAACTTCAGGGCTTACCTATGTACATGGAAAATTGTTTTCCTTGCAAGAGCTATATTGTGTTTGTTTGAAGACGAAGTGAACAAGTAGACTGTTTTCTCTTCAGCAAAGAACTTCACCCATTTGATTTGATAAATATCACACAAACATATTACGAGTAGAGTTCGATAAAAAGCCAAATCTTTATAAAATAAACTTGCTCATTTTTGAAGTGACATAAACTTTGTAAATTAATAACTTGTACTTACCTATTATAGGTATACAAAATAATCCAATGCCGATTTATAGTTATAACAGTAAAAATCTCGTCAATCCGTTACAAAGCTGTTGCCATATAATATCTCATTGATGCGAACAGCAAAGAAAAAACATCGATAGGAAATCCACCCGCTAATCCTGAGAACTGCCGTATATAGCCACCAGCGCCACCTGTTGCGTCAAGTGTGAACTACCGGTATACAGTAGCTACAGGGAGTAACAAGAATTCATTACAATGAAACTAAAGACAAGTATCTTTATTGAACCCGTTAAAGTAATGGCATTTTATGTATTTTTTCTCTCTCTTAGTGTATTGATTTCCGCTGTTGTTTTTGGAAGAGGAGGGTAGGGTCGTGATTGCAACGTCTCAGGAAGAAATGATTGATACAGCTATTAGATAGTTTCATCTATTAAACTGCTCTAATTCATAACCTGTCAAATAATTCACAATATAGAAATACGAGATTGTCTTCAAAGAAGCTGCTCACATCCAATTACCTGGTCGTATTGGTATACAGAAATCAGTAGGTACAGATTCCCATAAGAATCATCTCAAACCAGTTGGCACTGCTTTTTATTAGCTCTCTTCTTGCATCACTGTAGTTACTTTAGACCAATGTTGTTGAAGGATTCGGCAAGTTTTCCAATTAGGTAATTTCTTAATTGCAATTTGGCAATGCTATCCTGCTACTATTCCTCAACTCGACCTTAGTTGGTCCATTCAAATGAAGTGTGCAGTAGTTTCACAACAATTAACCCATCAAACACAATAGCTTCCTTTACCGATCTGTATAAGTGCTTATTAAATTTTATTAGCTCTAATGCATTACTCATAGAGCAATAAACAAACATGTGTCGGTACTTAAGACTCTGAAACCAGACGCGGTGTCAATCAATTGAAATTCTAACATTAAGCATATGCTACAGGCGTGAATAACCACATTATAAGAATTCCTCTACTAATGGTACGAGTGATGAAACTCATGTGAAAGTCACCTGGAGATCATGCGGAACGGAACATGTCTATTTTACTTGTTGTTTGTTGTTGTGTCGTTGTTTGCTGTTTTTTTGCTGTTTCAGACAATAAGGATGCAGCATCTGATATTGTGTTTGATTTGGACAGCAATATGAAAGATCTTGGACTTACAATCGAGGGAGTTTCCCTAGAACCTGATAAAAATGGAATTGTCTTTTATTGACACAATGGAGTTAGTGAGCTTGAGTATAATCCCGTCTCAAGAGAAACGTTAGAAATATCCAAGTCTTCATTACACCCCTGCCCCCAGTAAAGTGAGATAATAATTATAGATTTTTAAATACCAAAATTAATCAATTATGACTTACTTACAATGGCTTTATATTGATGGTGTTAGACTGACAGATCCTAACGAAATATACAACGACAAGTAAATAATACAGACTCAAATAGCAAGCGAGTATACATAGTACGGGTGTCGGTATTAGGTAGCCTATAATGTCGCGACCTATTTATCAAAGTCGTATTAGTAGGTGACACGGAGGCGTTAAACATATGGCATATAGGCCCAACCTCACAATAATCCAAACGAGCCGTGTTATTATTTAGAAATGAAGTGCTAACTAAATTATACGAATTAAGCTTATGTTGGCACCATGTGTTGCTTGATTTGCCCTTTCGTCTGAGAACTGATAATGACGATAGAATGGATTTGTCAAATGTAGTTTTAGAAGCTTTTTATCCTCTTGCTTAGTCACACCTTTTATTGTTTCTCTTTCGTCACTGGCTTCATTTACTGAAGAATTTACTGAAGATCGAGTCTGGGTAGTAACACCTCCACTCTTTTGTTTATTCATTGTGTCATGCCTACCGTCCTATCATTAGATTTATTAGAACGTTGGTGGTGGGGAAAACCTGGAAGGTATCGTTTTTATATCATCTGTTTTTATATAATATATTATCTGACTTGTTATTTATCTTGAGAGCGCTATTCTATATGACGAATCTTGGATATTGCCTCATAACCCGATATGGGTACTTGATAGTCATGATAATTCTCGTGCGACTATATGGTGGTTACAATAAATCAATTTATTAAAGACACCTTAACATTCCTTTGTCTGTACTATAAAGTCTTATATGACCATCTTTAACAACAACCTCTCTGACATTTCATTACTGGACCTCACAGCATTATATACTTATTCGCGTCGAGATATCCACGTTAATAAATCAAGAAGGATATCGTGTAATGGACACCGCCCGACCGTCCCCAAAGAGACATAAATTTGTTTCTGTACTTTTTTGGTAAATCATTCTGTTGTGGCAACACAGCGAGTGAATAATTAGGTTTTAATACGATTTTAGTTGTTTAAGGTGTTTTGTAATGTAATTACTAATTAGCTGACTTTGGTATTGCAGTAGTCATTGCGTTTGTGTCGGTAAGGGTACTTATTATTGCTTTTAGGATGAAAAGACTTCTTCCTCATTAATGTAATTAGTTTTCTACTTTTCTATTTATTTTCAGTGGTTTTTTTTGCTTGACACCGCCCGTTTCTGAATATCCTTGAAGAATTTACAGAGTTTTCATTTCATATGAAGTTCTTTGCAGTATATTTTATTTATGATACTTACACAATCCAAGGTCGCTCTGCGCGCTATAGAGCAGGCGGGCTATGCTCGGAGTTTCTTTGAAGAATAAAGTCAGAAATGAAATTATCTGGAAAAGAACCGGAGTTACCAACATAGCTTGCAGAGTAAGCAAACTGATGTGGCAGTGGGCTGGCCATGTTTGTCGAAGGAGTGACGATTAGTGGAGCAGACGATTGCTGGAGTGGAGACCGCGTATCGGCAAGCGTAGCGAGGGACACCCCCCAGCTAGATGGGCTGAAGACTTATTAACAACAACTTAATCTCCAGCTAAGTTCAACGGACCCCTGAGTACCCGAAATGAAGCAGTAACAAACCACGCAGAAGGCGGAGGATAGGGTGTTGTGGGCAGCCCGGAAGAGGCCTATGTACAGCAGAAGACTGCGCTAGGTTAAGTTGATTGACTTACTTCACTTACACAAAGATTTGAACTTGTATATTAATAGCTGAATTCAATTCGATTGATTATATCAACCATATTTTTTTCATTTCAACTTTATCATTAGTCAAGTTTACGGACTGATTTATACCTACTTGACCTCCGTAGTTTTAAGTAGCCTTACAAAAATCTTACTTTGAAAGCTATAAATCAGTATCAAAGACTAATGAGATCTTATTACGCCACTTTAAGTTATTTTCAACCACTTTTGCCTTTTGTTCTGACCATATCAGATCAAGACCACGAGTAGCTTTTTATTTTGTAAGCACTAAACCTTATCTTCGTTGAAAATCTAAAATGATTGAGCACAAGATTTTGTAAATAATATAAAGTTTTTGTAAAATAATTACGATTGTATTGCATGATGGTAAAAAGTTTGCATAACTTTTGCTTTTTGAAACTAGAACGCTAAATATAGGTACCTGTTAATTTAATTAATTCAAATATTTATTCTGTAGTTTCCACAATTAATTTACTGTTAGCCATTATAAGAAATATAATATCCTTTAGCGTTTTCTAAGAAAAGATGTTATCTGGTAATTTTAATGTCTGCGTTGTTTTACATTTTTACTATAAAGGATGTCATAATTTTCTAGCTTAGTATTTCGTCGCCAAAAATATATTTAAAGTGTATTTAGTATTGACTAGCAGTGCCCAGCGGTTTCATCCAAATGTGTTGAGTAATTTTTGCGTGAAAGAGTAACAAACATCCATCCATCCTCACAAACTTTCGCATTTAAAATATTATATGTAATATAATATAAATATTATATTATATTATATTATATTATATTATATTATATTATATTATATTATATTATATTATATTATATTATATTATATTATATTATATTATATTATATTATATTATATTATATTATATTATATTATATTATATTATATTATATTATATTATATTATATTATATTATATTATATTATATTATATTATATTATATTATATTATATTATATTATATTATATTATATTATATTATATTATATTATATTATATTATATTATATTATATTATATTATATTTTATTATATTATATAATATTATATATATACTAGGAATAGTAGGAAGTATGATAAGTAGGACTAGTAGGATGTTTCATGACATTGACTGCCCCATTGGTCTCGTAATTGCAAGCGCGATTTCTGAGCTTGGGGTCCTGGCTTTGATTCCCAGGTCGGGCAAAGTGTTATTGGGTTTTCCATTAGGAATTTCTTAGTAGGTACCAGCCCGGAGTTTGGAAGTTGGCGGTTTAATACCCGTGGCTCGGAAAGCACGTAAAGCCGTTGGTCCTGCGCCTGCGCATGACCAGGGAGAGCCCCGGTCATGTCGGATTGCCAACCAATCAGACAATAAGAGTAAAGCTGCCTTTTCACTACAGATGAGCGAGTATTCGTAGCGAGGGATGTGTGTAAAACTAACCAATATCTACGCTAACTTAGTACAAGCAAAAAAAATTAAGCGATGTTATTGGTTGGTTTCACACACAACCCTCGCTACGCATCCTCGCTCATCTCTGGTGGAAAGGCAGCCTAAAGGAACAGAGAGTGCTCCTGTGGTTGCGCACATACTCGTACACTATAATGTCTATAAGTAATATGAGTAATATCTTCTGTGTACGTACTTGGCAAATCCGTTGAGATTGCAACCGTGACCGAAAGCGGTCGGATGGCTAATATTATTATTCATGACATTTAAAATACCTGAGAGGCTTGTGGCTAAGTCATAACAGCCGCACGGGTCGATTGATCAGGTCAAGGTACGCTTGCCGCGGTTGGTCCGTGGATGGGTGACCATCTTTACATATCAACCACTCCGTGCCTCGGAAAGCACGTTAAGCCGTTGGTCCCGGCTGTCATTTGTGGATCTTTGACAGTCGTTACGGGGCGTCAAAAGCCGAAAAGTCTGACAACCAGTCTTACCACGGGGTATCGTATTACCTTGGAATTGGGTTGTGGAGGTCAGATAGGAAGTCGCTCCATGTAAAATACTGGTATTCAGTTGCATCCGGTTAGACTGGAAGCTGACTCCAACATAGTTGGGAAAAGGCTAGGCAGATGATGATGATGACATTTAAAATACCTAAAGCAACCGTGAGATAGATTATAAATTGCATCCAAATATGGACTAGGAGATTTAGGGTGTAATTTGACTGAAAAGCTAGCTCAGCTTCCTAGTTGAAAGCATAACATTTTACTAAAATTGTTCACACACAGTTTCAAGGTCTGTCAAATGCCAAAGCAATCTATACTGTTGTTTCAAAAATAATAGAACAATAGAATTAAAATGAAGTGCCGCTGTAAATGGAACTGAATTCAACCATTTTAGTTAATTATACTATTCCAACTACAAATCCGAAGTAATCCTGGCTTTGACAACCCCTGACCTTAATGTACTAAAACACTCGAAAACAAAAGACTTATAAACACACGAGTACACTCAACGTCTGTACCATTCATCATTCTAGAAAATGTCAGCATCGACTCTCGACTCCGCCAGAAGATTCCTCTTCACCAACAAAGCGGGTTTATTGTCTCAAAACAAAGACAAAGGTTCAAGGCTTAGCGTAGAGCTTTAAAACAAGCGACAAGGCCAATGTCGTGTTGAAAACGGATCGACGGATTTCGATCTTGGCTTCGCAAGGCTACCGCGAAAATGTCCGTATTTTGGCGAATTTCGTTTGTTTTTTTCTGTAATTAATGCTTTTAGAGATAACTTTGTATCCAAATTAGGCACCTGCTGTGTTATCTTGCTAAGAAAATGATCGAGACCCATTGTTATCTTTTGACTTGTACAGTAGGTTGTAGGAAGTGATTACCAAACCAGTATAAGCTGGCTCCTTATTCTACTGAAATTCCATACTACGCTTCACCAGCTCAATGTCGAAGTGTTTTAACCAAACTCCGGTTGACTGTACCATCGTTATCAGTGCTAAATAACTCAATTTCCACAATCATTCAACCTTGCTTCATCAGTACTGATTTTATCTATACATGTAGCTCACACACGTGCCTATCAACTGAACTTCCGATCTAATCTGACAATGAACATGGCCGTTCACTGCCTTTACCACGGTCTTTAGGGTATGGCCTCAGTAGTGACAGACTAGCGTTACAGCGGCATGCCAATTACTAAGGTAACATGGTTCGAACACGCGAACACTCGAGTCAATTTCGTGCTTAGAGAACGACTGCTGGCTTCCTATGTTTATGAGTGCGCTCCAAGCCGTTTATCTATGCAACGTAATGCTTCCTCCATTGCACGTTTTGTTTGATCATATTTATTGTACCGCAGTTCAGGCCCATTACTTAACGGAGCTTTATATCGTAGTAGTGTCTCATTAGAGAATGTATTCGGAGCACTACATTCTCTTTGTATCTAATCTAGACTCCGTAATTCTCTGATAACGTTTTGAATTGCCTACTCGATGGTTCCCAATGATCATTATGTGTACACATTACTTATGTCATTACTTTTCTCCTTTCCTGCAATTGAAAGCACTGTAGCCATCTTGATACCAGTGTATTAAATCTCAGAGAATTCCGGGAGGATATCGGAGTGATCAGAAGTAATTTAGTTGGAGATGCTACACGTTTTCTGATGTTAGATGTGTAAAAGATAGCGTAAACAAAATGGAAGTGTCAAGAAAAAACGGATCGAGAAATGTAACAGTCCAAATGGACTCTCAAACTAAGGGCATTTAATGTCTTTATAAGTGCCGTCAGACATAAAGTTAATGAAACAGCCATTTTATTGATCTACCTGCGGGTTGACACGAATCCCGCCGCTTCCAACCCTGCATTATGTTTTTCTACAAATTATTTTCCATCTTTTTCTATCCCATTATATTTGATGAGAAAGAAAAGAATAGCGGCATCCTAAAAACGTGCATTAAGAAAGGGACATTTCATTTCGAGAATACGACCCCCATCATTTGATAAGCCGATGAGACATTTTAACATTAATCCATTAGGAGATGGAAATATTTCAATTAGTTTCCAATTACCATTTTTTTGTATTGTCAGAGTCATATTTACCACATATTTTGGTCAAGTTATGTAATGGAAAAAAGGAGGTTAGGAAATGCTAAGAAGGAATTATATTCATTGAAATTTCACCTTTCCCGAGTATCATCCAAAATGAAAGTATATCAAGGTCACAAGTAAATTGAATAATTTAATCTACCGTACCCTTAATATGAAGGTTTCGTCACGGAAGCACCACATTATGAATACGATTATTACTTGACATACACAGAATTTGGGTCCCATATTGTCAAGTTTATGTAAGGATAGCATGCCGCTGTCCTATGTAACGTTTGTAAACAAATATCCGCTTATCAGGAACCGCTTACAGGTGAATATCAATAAGGTCTTTTGTCCTCCAAAATATTGCTTTAGGATTTCCGTTAACGTTAGTAAGGTAGGGTAGTATACGTTTCTGCCCTTACTATCGGTTCTCGAATTTTAAAACGTGACCCACTAGGTGTATTTTGTTGCCGTGTCCTTTAGATAGTGCTGTCCAACGTCTTTAATTTATTAATTAGCCTTTGAGCTCTGTTTATGACACCATGAGAAGTCATTACTTGTAACTACAGGCTTAGTTTATGTCTCCAGGGGCATATCCATCCATTCACGATTCGGGCAATAGACAGTATAGAAAATCAATTTAGATCATAAGCACAGATGGTGTGAGAATTATCACATCACCCTTATAAATATGACATTTTCATAATTTCATCACAATTTATATCGAGATCAACAAGCCATTGCCACCCGCATGCCAGACAATTGATGCAATCATCGCCGATGAAATTTCGGGGTGTGTAAAACGGAACTGTAATTGCATTGGCCACAACCAAATTATTGTTATAGTAACTATTCAATGATAATTTCATTCCGAAATCTGCGGGTGAAGGATGGGTGAGGCAATAATTTTGATTGTGGCGACACAGTCTATGGCTAAGTGTCCCCTCGGGTATTTTGATGTGGTTTGTTGGCTACAAGATTTATTTGCATTGGCTTTTTTGTGATCTACTTTCGTGTTTTTTTTTAATGTGTTTGTGGGTAGGATAATAATGTCACGGTTTTATTGTTTTAGATATTTTCAGTGAAGCCAGTGTTGCGTTTGATATTCGTATATCGTTGTTACTCAAATCCTTATCCAAATTAAGTTGAAATCAACGCTTTGTCGCCATAACAATGGTTTCCTGCGTACATAAATACACTGGCAGGTAATTAAGGAAAACTGTTTCCGCGATAATAATATTAATCACATAAACATCAGTCATGGTAATAAAAGATTGATTTGTTTTCGTTAGACGTCCATATCCTTGATAAATAAGCTTTATTCGTGTGTAAAGATAAATAATCTTCAACGAACGACAGACACATAAATCAAAAAGCCGTGAAAAGGTCGTAGACTGTTCAGCCGATAAAGTGCTAGTTAAAACTGGATTCGTAGAAACTGTTTTTGAAATTCAAACGATTTTAGTATTATGAAAGTCATTATGAGAGCACCATCTTAATGAAGCATTATTTGAATTTACGTTCAAAGTTATCAGAATGCTTTTTATGACTAAGCCGGAATCAAGGATTTTATAAATGGTTGTGTACAAAGACAAGCCATGGTTCTTTGGGGTGTGGTTGGCCGAATCAGACTGGGGGAGCGCCGACAACGACATTTATTTGTAGCTAGCCACAAAATGTTCGTAACTGTCTCGTAAGATTTATTCTCAAACATGCCGTAATCTTTTCTCTCGTGGGCGTAGACGCATTTGTACGAAACGAACCATAGCGAGATACTCACCCTTGTTGTATATTTTCGGTTAAAACATCCTTGATAAGCGCGGGTCGGACCTCCATATTCGTCGATAAAGGAAAATATGTTAATTTAGTCGCTACGAGAGAACTGATATGACCTACTAAGTGATTGGGTTCCCTATGCGTTGGCGTGTTTTGAATTTGAACTCCGACGGCCTCAAAGATCAGTCCAATGTTTACAAATTGCCCGAAGTAAAAAAAATCTCGATTCGTTCGATTGAGATATTCATTTTGATTAGGTTCGATTTTTAAATAAGATTCTTTTGAAGATGAAGGTCTATGAAGCGAAATTGGATAAAGGTTATTTATTAACAGTTTCATAAACATCATTTGATGTAGGAGTCTATTAACAAAGAATGAAGAAGAACAATGAAAGAGGTTTTTTAAACAAAGTTAAGGTAACACAAGGAAATTAAATAAGGAAACGAGTAATCCAAGAAAGTGGGTCAAATTGTCCGTGAAATATATCCACTAGGAGATGCAAAATATCGCCGAAATGGATGCCCTTTCTCACAATATGGCGCCACTAGAATTTCCATCTTTTATGAAATATTACGGATTACGTAGGCGGTCGTTTCATAAAATCTAATTTTAATTAAAAAATAAGCAAACGGTAATTAATTTCGCCGGTCTCCTCTCTCGGTTACAATGGTGTACAAATTGAACGTTTTGAGTCGTAACGTTGCCGGATAAATTCTGCTTCAACTTTTTCGTCTTTAGTATTTATTTTTTTTCATTAAAATCATAATCCGTATTTTAATTTCTCTCTTATGTCTGCGAGTAACAATACTCTTAGTTCACACAGCTTTGTGATTATTTTGTTCAAATTAATCTCACCGAAATATAAAACAGTTTTAAATTAAGTCGTTGCCTCCGTTAAACTAATTTCGGCTTTAATAAAGTTAAAACGGCCCAATTCCCGAGCGCTTGGAGCGATGTTATTTTATTTGTCAGCATATAGTTCCAAAATAATTAGATTGGGAATTTATAGATGTCATCGGGGGCCGTGATTTAGGGCGCGCTTCGACTTCAATTGGTCGTATCCGCATTGTCTAAATACAAAGATCTAATCTCCTTCAGCTCTTATCAGTGAAGTCTATATCTTCAGTGCATTGTGTTGGTAATTTTCACATAAATTAGATAAGACGCATAATCAAGTTAGCTTTGACAGCGCTTAGATAATAAAATTTGATCAGACACAATACAAATTCTAATGTCACTTCGAGTCATGCTTTTGGTAATTGAGATTTGTGTGGTGACGGTACTAACAGTTCTAGAATTTAATTGCACAAAACCTCACAACATAATTTCGATATTTATGAATCTGCGTTCGACCACCTTTGCATAAAAGAAATTATTTTACGACATAAGGAAATGATGTGAAATTGCAAAGCATGCGAGTTGCTCCAACAAATTCTATGGAACTCTCGACCATGAAAATTGCTTATGATTTTAGTTATTACAGCAAAATGAAAAGCAACAGCCTAATACCCTGCCACCAACAACGTCGCTTACCAAAAGAACTTTTAAATAATTAAGTTAATCGATATACCTGAGGCGGACCATGAAACTATATCTAATAGAGCAAAATAAAATGTATTTTATTATTGACCGACTCTTTATTCTAATGGCCATCGTTTTTATCTTCAATGGTTTTATATATTTGATTGATGTACGCAAAATACGCGCATTGACGTGGAGTTGCGGACACCAGCCCGTATTACCTATTACCTATATTTGATTGATTGTGTGGTAGATCAGTTTTCCATTTAGTATTTATTATTAGCCTGTGATGTCCCACTCCAGGGCAAAGGCCTCCCTACTCTCTTTCCACTTCTCTCTGTTCAAAGCTGCTAAGGACCAGTTCTTATTGAAGGAGACCAGCTCATCCCGCCATCTCCGTCTGGGCCTGCCACGAATCGATGTCGCTTGCTATTAAGAGGGACCCATTGGGTCGTAGTATGGACTATTGTTAGTCTGACATGCGGCAGATGTGTCCAGCTCAGTTCCATTTTAGCTTTGCAGCTTTCCAAGTGACATCAGTTATCTTTGTGATAGAACGGATCGTCGTATTCCTAACCCGGTCTGTTAGTTTGGTACCCAGAATACTCCGTTCCATTGCCCTCTGGCAAACCTCGAGCGTGGACCTCTGCTGATTCGTGAAAGACCATGTTTTTCCACCATATGTGAGCACCATTCTTTTAAGGGACAAAGGTAGATCACCCTTCATTAGGTCTTTCATGGCCCAATAGCTCTTCCAGGCATTTTCGGTGCGTCTTGCTACTTCTTTGTTTTATAAAAAGGAATTTTTGTTTTTTCTGTTTTCAGGTTACTTAAGTGGTTCAAGTGCTTTGTAAGGTCAACATCGTTTGAGCTGAAATGAAATACTTGATACAGGCTTAGAAAAATACGAAGTAAGTTATCCTCAATTTATTTAGTTCCAAAGCAAGACGCGACTGAACTTACAGATGGTTTGGTTGTCAGTTGAGTTCTGCACTAAGTTCAAAATGTCTGGCTTTAATATGCTATTTAAAGTTGATCTGCAATTGAGTGGTATGTATGTGGATTGCAATGTTGCATAAATAGTAACAAAGTACAAGCTCGCCTTGAAATCTAACGGGAAAGCTCACAAAACTCACAAGTAAGTAGCTAAATCCTATATACTTTATGACTGTATTCTGATTTCTATAATATAGAAATATTATTGGAATTTCAACATATCCCACGTAGTTAAGAGTAATTTCGACGACCAATATTTGTGTTGTTTAAAACGTTCAAAGCTTTAGAGATAGTTTTGAAGATTGTAGTAAACAGATTTTTTTTTTCAGGATGGGACATCATCATATGTCCCCTCACGCTCTGGGTGGAGCGGAAGGGAGTGTCAGACTCTTACAGACTAAAACCCACCCGTGTTCCTTCCTTAGCCCTTTATGTTCCGGGCCAGCGGTAACCCTTTCGGACAATCCCGCTGACCAAAAACACTTGAAATACAGTTTTGCCAGCTGGTACAGACGCCAGCACATCAAACTACCCGAAACTGTCAAATTTTCCCAATCAACTTTGAACCTTATGCTTTAGCGATAAAGTTGAAAATCTTTTAAAGAAATTTGACAGATTGTAGTAGCTTGATGTGCTGGCGTCTGTACATCTATCAGTTTTATTATTGGACTTCAGAGTATATCATAATCAGCCTATAATGTTCTCACTGCTGAGACACAAGTCTCCTCTTTATGAGAGGGAGTAGGCCATCCACCACGCAGGCCCAGTGCGGGTTGGTGGATGTCACATGTTTTCGAATTTATGTTTTCCTTCACCGTTTTGAGAGTAGTGGTGACGAAATTAAATACATAAAGTGCCTGCTGGGGTTTGAACCCACGACTTACAGCTCGTAAGTCGGGGCCGAAACAACTGGGCCACCATTGTTCTCAATTAAATATAGAATTAGAGAGTAATCTTTCAAAATGACAAATGTTGTGCGCACTCACTTATTTATAGTCAACGGCTAAAGTAAAATTAACTTCATCAGCATAAGCTTTATTAATCACTGCTCTCTCAAACAAATTGTTGGTATGTGTTCTAAGAGTGTGGTTACCAAGAATGTGAGTGATTCTCTTGTAGACTTGTTTTACTTGTCGCCTTGATTTAGATTCGTGTTTATCTTAGAGCGTTTTTAAATATGCGTGCGAGGAAACTCTAATTCGGAATTAACTCGTTTCGTTCGCGGGCGAGTTCGAGTAGAATAGTTCGGTTTTTGGTTCTTTTAAGGAAGGAGATGTCACAATGTTAGTGGTTAAAGTATTTGTGTCATTGGTTTTTGTTTGATTTAGCTTATACTTAATAAGTTTTTGGGTTAATGTAAAATTTTATTTGGAACTAGCTTCTGTCTTCGACATCATCCGCGTGTTCCGACACAACGCGTCGCATCGCATCGCCCGCCTGCACTATTGCTTCGTTTTGGCTTAGTGTTCTAATCGACTTTTATTCGTTTTGCTTGGCTCCCAAGGGTCGTAGCGTGATGTTTATGCCTTGCCTTGTAGTAACCTTCCTCAAGAATTGGGCCAACAAAATATTTTTCAAATTCGACTGATAGTTTCAGAGATTAGCGCGTTCAAACAAACAAACTCTTCAGCTTTATTATATTAGTATATAAGTACATGATATGATACAAATCGAAGCAAAAACAAGATTATTATCGTGAAACTCTGCATAAGCATTAATAGTAGCAGCAGAACTTTGCCATAATGAGTTTCAACTCATTTATAAATACGTTTTGTAGATTTCCCAGTCGAATTCTCTGTGTTTGAATTCATTGTTAACCTACTATTATTAGAATAAAATAGAACTCAAATTGTCACAGATACCAAAACTTCGACGTACTTATACAAAATCCCAGAGGACCAGTCTAAAATAAATTCAAATCGTTATGTGAACAACTAGTCTGAACAAAACAAAGTAATACCAAACAAAACAGTTTACATATTATACTTGTTTATACTGTTTTCAAAACTATACCACAGTTGAAATATAAAACAGTAATTCAACTAGGCAAATTTGATAATTTTCTACGGTTTATCTGTATTGGATGGTTGACAACTGACAGTCCTAACACTATAGTAAGTAGTGTAAGTATAGTGATAGGAATTTATGATAAAATGATAAATACCTATCCCTATATATTCTTTCTGAAAAAAAAAGATCGCGAAAGGCTAAAACGTATTCGACAGCCATAGTTTACCGTCCCGCACTGCGTAACTCCCTAATTTCCTTGGTCATGTAGTGCCGCATGTCGCAAGCCGATACGGGCTTTGGTTCGTAGTTATCCTACTGTTTACTAATGCATTGTGACTATAGTGCGTTTCTTAGCAACGGATATGGGTAAGAACGTGTATAATAATTTATAAGCAAAGTTTCGCCCGTGTGGTTTTCTAACTAGACATCTTAATTTTGTAGTTATGAACTCCTTACAAGTGAACTTTTGTTAATAAGTTATGCAGAACTGCTTAATATTAATATCACACCTAGGTATAGTCTGTTTTAATTCCTTCGTTATTTATAGCTTAGTAATCTAGAATATAGTCCGAGGAAAATGAAGTTTAGACAATAATTTTCACTTGTTTTGCTGTTTAAGAAAACCAAGAATTATCTTAACTAATGAAGTCTATTTTATTTGTGGTTACAAAAATAATTATTTATATTAGTTAGTTGTATAATAATATAGTTTACATAATGTATATTAATTTTCTTTTTTTTTCAATAAATCTATACCTACTATTTTTTTACTATTCGTAATTATGTTTTTCTATAGCCATTTAACATTACTTTTCAACTTCGCCGAATTATATATAATAGCTTTAATTAAAAATGTATAATGGAATGTCGTTGTAATTTAGGTAAAATAAAAGAAATAAATTATTTTTTGCATATTTTACGATATACGTTAACGATATTGGATACACACGCTATTTTTTAGTACACCGTGCAAAATGTAAAACATGTTGATGGCGAATATAATGACTTCAACCGTGATATAATTATTTAGTAGCTATCGAATTTTATAGATATTTTTTGCAAAAGTTAAATTCAAGTACACTAGACTGAACGTGAACGTGACACGTAACAGTTTTTTTTTAACCATTGATAGTGTTAATGTACTCTTCTATAGACCATTTACTAACCTAGATCAAAATCAAAGGTTTTTTTTTTTTATTTATGACGCCTTATTCTGTCCTGAACCACAGTATCCTTTACAAGATAAATTTCAGCAAGCCCAGTTGTAACCAGAGCCAAATAAACCTCCAAAAACTCATAACAGCATCCAAATCTTACTTTGGATCACAGGACTTTTATTTTCCATTAAGTTGGCGGATTTGCTGGGTCGACGCGAGTTAGCCGTAATAAATATAAAAGTTATAGCTTGCAGAAGCCTTAACCCTTCGCTTAAAGCTTACCACAAGCGGATTACGGTCATTACTCATTCCTACCGTCTAGAGTGCCTCAGGCTGGAATTGAAGAGAGACGGTGAATGTAAATGTGTACATTTTTTTCTCTCAGACCCTTATATAAGCTATCCTGAATGAGAAACATTTTGGTCATTGATACATTAACGGGCACAATACCTGCTTAAATTGAAAATTCTTTTAGTTTTTTTTTTGAGCTGGTTTTAATTTATGTGGTCGTTCTTCACAGATGAGTAACTCTAGGTTCAATAGAATTATATGGTCAAGTAGTATGAGCAACTTCAAATCATAGAAGATTTTAAAACGTACTAAGTTTTATTATTAAAGAGACAAGAAGTGCGAATACACTTGAGGATTCGGTATTCACAATCATTAAAATCGAAGTGCAATTAAACGACAAAGACAAAACGACTGTTCACGAAAGTCGCTTAAACACATGATTTACTGGTAGCACACATTTCCAGATAAACCAACAATAGACAAGATGAATCGTACAGTATCATAACTATAACAAATGCTGTCACTATAAACGCCGACACCTTTTACCATGAATAAGATCAATACTTCACATCCAACCCCAGTACAACATAAAACAAATTCAGGTGTATTAATAACAAACTTTCCTTAGGAGACCGCAATACGTTTTCCTCAAATGTCCCAAAGGTTTTTATTGATTACATGGGCCATGTTCCACTTTTCATATTGGCACTAAAAGCGTATAAAACGAAATGTGCTGGTAAAAAGGTTTATTTGCCCTTTGATTGTTTGCCATACGTTTCCCCAGAAAGTTTGGGGGTGGAAAACTTCAAATGATCCCCTTGGCCAGTGTAAGATTTATTTAGTTCCATTGTGTGCCCTATAATCTTCTGATAACAAGAAATATTGAACGATTTTGAAATGGTATTATGGTGCTTTGTAGATAGTTTTGTATAAGAAATGTAGAAGATGATAAGAACTAGTAATAAGATTAAAGAACTTGAAGTTTAGAAACAAAAAGTTTTCAATTTAGTTGAAAACATCTTACGATTTATTCACGATAGAGAATATGAATATTTTATACAAAACTTCATGTTTATACGGCCAAACTCTTTGTGAAACAAACCTTTTTATTCGTCTGTGATTTTTAAGGTATCTTCAGGTTAATCTTAGGGAGTTTGGATCAAAATTTCTTACATTCCACAATAATTTTCTGATTGATCGTCTATTCATCACCTATAAGTGCGATAGTAATTCATTTCCCGTAATTAACTGTCATAACTTACGTGAAATGATGAACAGCTAATATATTCTGTTTTTTGTTAAAGTATCGTTTGGTATTAAGATTTAAACGTTGTTGTCAAGATTATAAGCATTCATCAGACTTATTGTATTACATAAAAATAGGCGTTTCTCAATGGTCCAAGTATCAACTTTGAGGAACCCTTTTATTTTAATAAGTAAACGAATCAATAGGGTCAGTGTAGAAAGAAACTTTCAATGAAAATAAGTTACAAGGGTAAAGGCTCCTTCAAACACGCGCGACATGCAATAAAATCGCGCGCGACACGCGATAAAATCGCGCGCGACACGAAGGTACCGCAAGTCGTGCAACGAGCGGTGCCTTTGTGTCGCGTGTCGCGCCTGTTTGTAGGAGCCTTAATACCCTGTATACTCTTTATTTTCTCATCTATTTAATACAATCCGTGCAAAACATTTTTCTCATTATAATCATCCATATTGTCTTAAAACAATAGCAGATTCTATTTGTGTGGCATTAGAACGAACAAAAGTATGACAGTCGAAAAATGTATGATGTTTATCTTCAAGAAAAGGAAGTACAAAAGTTTGTCATACGGAGTCTTTATTCCAAAAGAGCCGTAAACAATTGGTAACTTTGACAGGCTTCACGAAATGACAAAAAGGATTACGTGTCTCTACAATCACACTTTTACAATAATTGTTCACGAACATTCAAGTCGGATCTTAAACTCTACTCCTTCGTAACAAAGATCATTCAGAATAAGGATGCGAGATTTAGGTTTGTCATTCTCAACTATAACTTTGTATTTTTAGCTGCACCCCGCAACTTCTGAACAAACACTAGCTTTTGTGTCATTTACTTTTTAGACTTATTCAATCTTGCGGAAGATTTTTGCACATAGTACTTATGTAAACAACTCATTCAACCCGTTACAAATAGCCCTTTGTTAAACCTCGATTGACAGTTTCTTGCAGTCGTCTACAAAATGATTTTACCCCCTAAAATAAATACAGTACAAATATTTCTCAATGTAAAACTCGATTTAAGTGTTTAAATGGATTCATAATTTATTCGTTCAAGCGATTCTGTTTCTTATTTCTGTTTGCTCGATAACTTAGAAAAAATACAACGTAGCGCTTTAAATTTTAACCGTCATGTACTTAGAGAGCCCTTTAATGCAGCAGCCACGTTAAATTTATTTTCATGACTTCGACGGCCATCTCTTTACCTACAAATATAGGGTTCAAAGTGGCGTGAAAACCAATTTAAGGACCCCTAGTCACGGAGTGTAGAATAATAACCATGTTTTTCTTATGTTTGTCTTTGGAGGAGATTACAAACATGCGCGCACATGGCAAGCTCTTCAATCGATGGTTCCCTCTCGTCGTGACATCAAAACTATTTGTCTTTGAAATAACTTGGTGACTTTCTACGGACCGTCTCGCAGCGAGATGAGTTATTGCGTTATCCCCTTGAAACACAAGTCCATGTCTGCAAGTCACTGCACTGTTCATGTATCATAGAAACTAGAAAGAACACCTGTGCTCGTATTTGTGGACATTTAAATTTTCTGCTGCCATTTTACCAGAAACTTTTTCATTTTAAAACTTGAAACCGCTCCAATGAATGAACAAGGTAAAAATCAGCGAACCGAAAATATTTCACGTCCACATATTTAAAACACTCAACGATTAAAGTTAACATATAATTGCTGCTTTTTTACCGCCAGCAACATTAGTGTTTTCGAACACGTCGCTAAATAAAAATGCATTCTAAAATAAATCGTTGTAAAATTCGCGCCTTGGGCACTGGCCGTTGAGACTCCGAGGCCGGTTATTAAAACGACTATACTATGTCATTATTCTCGAAACAAAAAAAGGAGTGAATCGTAACAGGCGCGCCACATATCATCGGGGGAACTGGCACTTATGCGCGTAGTTTCTATCGTAAATCAAAGATATTAAACGGAATGGCGGAACCTCTTTTGAGTTCACATTATAAATCATAGAGGCGCAAGAAGACCTCTGGCTGCCACCAATAGGGTCTTTGCGAACGCCGTCTACATAAATCGTGTAAGTAATAAAATATACAAAATGTATGGATGATACACTTGTGTAAGTTGAAACTGTCTTGTTGTCTCCATTTCCTGCGGTGTGATATTGGATGTATATTTTAGCAGAATATAAAGTCTTTGAACTGTATGCTCAGCAAAACAAAGTGCAACAAAACAAAAATACTCATAAAAATAAACAAGGCAAAAATTACAGTTATAACTTATTTTAAAAATCTATCTTACACAATTTTGAGGTTGTCTTACTGTTAGCCACCAAAACAATACCTACAAAAAGCACAGTAAAAAACGGCGTGATATAAAATCAGTAACGCCTCAATAAAATCTAGTTGATACAGATTACAGATTGAATTCCGCTTAAACATTGAAAAGAAAGAGATCTGTTAATTCAGACATTAGTGGGTAATAAATAAGAAACTTCGTTACCAAGATGTACCAATTTGTTAAATTCCAACGTGTTTATGAGACGGTGACGTGATAAAACGATTTTTTTTCGGGGCTAGAATATCGTTGCTACTTTCACTATACGTTTGAATGTGGTGACTGTCTATTATGGTTTAAACGGTGCACGCCAAATTGTGGTTTCGAGGTGGCCGTCCATCGCAAAGAGAGTAGGTATACTAAGCTATTTTCCTTCCAGTTACAAAATCATTTAGTAACTTCCTTAGATATAATGATATCTCATAAGCGTTGTTAATAAAAATAATATAGTTGAGAAGACGTTAATTATATTTAACTTTAAACAATGTTTATAATTAAGGAGGATAATGTTACGAAAAATTTATGAGTACCTAAGTTAAAAAAAATTGCAAAATTCATGAACATAATCATATAAAATCTCAAAACTACCAACAACTTATAAGACACAATCGTAATATGTATTGAAGTGGAAAGTGAAGACTTTCTTGAATCAACTACAACTCTATTCGTGTTAGAAGGTATAGTCTGTTCCGCTTCCGTCAGCAATTTATCTTAGCTGCCGATGTAACCTCACCTCAACCGCTCGCCAATTGCTGCCTCATTGACTCTCGGTTTCGTTTATCAAGTTTCGTTTAAAATTGCTTTCTTTGTGCAACTCAGTTTTAAAGATCCACATAAAGATAGATTTTCAATCTTTAAACTCACTTTCTACATCACGTTCTGCCAACAAAAGGCGATAGTATTGACTTTGTTTGGGTCGAATTTATCGTTAGGTGAAAAGAGTTACATAAAGATATCATAACTAATATCGTTGTGAAACGTCAAGTCATTCGATATATAAGTGTTTTGTAGGAACTCTAAGGGTTTCCTTGTTAGGATCGTGACGAGATTGAGTTAGATATGGTGCCGTGAGCTCTGTTATTGCATTCGGTTTGTTGACGGCGATAATTTCGGTTCAAAGGAGACAAAAACTGTCTGTGTTGGCAATGACTGTTCAGTGTTCATTTGTTTTTATTTATGTTATTTGGTAATCCGGTATGGGGGTCTATCAAATGGAAGATTAGTTCCGTGCTCAGTGAGTTTTTGTCCTGATTACGGTGGTAAAGTATCTCTTACTTCAACTTTTTTTTAATATCAAAACAAACACTAATCCTTGAGCAATTTCTTATATTCAAGTTTTATCTCTCTTTGGCGACAGGAAATTCATCAAAGCCAAATCTACTTAAAGCTAAGTTTGGCCCCAAAAACTCAAATTACTTCATCCATCTTGTCCCACTATGAATTTTAATTTCCGCACTCATAGCGTCCACAAATCACCTCTAAGCTTTATTTATAAGAATCACAGTCTTTCGAAAAAGTTAAATTGAAAAATATGTAAACGAGCATGATATTCAATGTGTCGTGGAAAAAAACATGGGGCTGTCATTTTTAACGTGCGATAGATGGCGTAGCTGTAACGCTAACACAGATAAATCGGTCGGAAGACGCCTCGCTACATTGCCTTCCTTAACGACCTTTGCTACGGAATCAGTTTAGGGTTAAAGGTGATTTTCTTCGGTATTGTGAGTGTGTGTGTACGTGTAATGCGGTGTCAAAGGAAGTTTGAAACGTCGAGAGATGATACGATTTTTTCATGGAGAATATTCGATGGAGGATATTGAAAAATATCTTGTTGAGATATGATACCAAAATACATTTTTGCGACTCCATTGATTCGCTTTTCTTGTGTTATACTTTTTTTCTGTGCAGAAATTAGCCTTGCACGCGAAACAGTTATGAATAAAAAGCAGTGAAATTGCATTAATCTAAAAAAGTGTAACAAGTCCATTAATATTGTTGAGTAAATTAAACTGAAACAATTTCATAACTATGACCTTCATTAGAAGTAATTTGGTGCGAAAATGAACTTTAAAGCGACAGTAATTGTATTTTGTAATATTTCACTCCTTTTATGAAAAGCCACAAAAGTTATGATGCGCGTCAGAAGCACTATTTTCATAATTATGCCGTAATCATTACTTGTGAGCATGACCAAATATAATTATCTCTCATGATAGTAGGCATATTATTGTGTAGTTATGTATAGTAAATTCATAACCAGATATAAATGATTAATGACCCGTTGATGACTTCGTTAGCAGGCGGCGTACTAAAAGCTACAGATATCAAAACAAGCCTCGCTTGATACGCGTAGGGGAACCTTCGCTTCAAGAATCCAAACCATTCTTCAGTAGCTATTCCTTATTGGTACTCCACCTTTAAAGTGAATCACAAAATAGGTACCTTAGTGTTAAAGAAGATGTTTACGTCATCACCAAACATTAATTAACACAAATACGTCACCAGAAAAATAGTCTGAACACATAAATAACAGATTGCCGTGAGTTATAAAGTTGTCAAGCTCACATTGTGTATAAGATGCAACAATAGACATACTGCATGAGGGCGTTGCTTCGCGTTGTTATAAGTCCGTTACCTAGATTAATGTGCGTGCCACATCGAATGTGTAGAAAGATCTTTGTGGGAACCGCTTTTGGAAATGGAGTAGTGTGGGCTCTACTGGTGGAGTGGTTCGCCAAACAATCTGTGGTTTGTCGAGTTTATTAGTTTGTTATAAGATTGATGAGTAAAATCGGAGACATGAACATGGTCAATTTAAATTATCTAGGGAAACTTTACTGATGTGATGGTTATCGATATCTAATCAAGGTTAAAAGAAAAGATTTTCTAAACTCATTACTTCAAGTACACTAACTAAACTACATTTACAGTGCCCCTTGATCCATATTCAGCTGCAAGTACTTGAAATTAAGTATGAATGTTTGTTTTTTGCTTTATCGTCATTACAGACCGATGACGTCTGCGGAGTTACGCTAGTTAATGTAATTCGAACCTGTAGACATCTTACGGGGGGTTGGCAGCAGTTAGTGAACATGGGTTAAAGAGGAAAAAGACGGATGAAGATACCATATATACCTGAAATAGACAGGATAGGCTAGATGAGAAAGTCGACAATTTTGATGCATTCACCACCGCAACGCTGGCGTCTTGGACGTAACACACGTTTGTATTTGGGACCAGACAACGTGTGTCGAGTGGTTGATATTTACACCGCCAGAGGCACTATACGTCGGGCGATTCACAACATTGTTCGTCTGCCAATTGAACCAGTTGAAAGCTAGTCTTTCAAGGGCCGGAGGATGTCTACGCTTGAACGCAGCCATTCTTCATATTTACAAAGATACGAACGCATCCTATGTCAACGTAGCTCGCGACAGGCTTCACGCGGACGAACCGGACGAACTTCAGTTCACGAGCTTAGTGCGCACCGCCATACTTTTGTCGCGACACATAATTGTAATTTTCGTTAAAATAAACTACTTATCAATTCATCGTGGTCGATCTTATTTGTATCGCCCCCAGTGTTTCTTATTTTGAAAGAGAACTTCATTCAGCAAAGGCACTATGAGCGCTTGAAGCTATCGTCTTTTTAATCACAGGTAAATTTACTACTTTACATAAATTGACTGTTGATGTACCTACGTTATTAATAGATTCCTTTTATTTTATATATTATATAGATGAGCATCAAGTCAGACTGGTCGTGTTCTTTATAACGAGTTGCTAACGAGTTTCTTAAGTATGATAATTTACTATTTCCTGTGCTCTAAGGACTAGTCAGACTGCAAGTCTGCTAAGTACTTTCCTATTCCGGTGTTTTTCTTTCTTATTCATTAATAATATCTTAATCCATTTCACCCAAGAGATTGACTGGGAAGTGGTTCACAAATTGATGAAAGAAAAAATAATTTGTACTAGATAAACATTATTCTTATTTATTTTCGTTCTCATGTTTATCTTGTTCCTCAAACCAACAGTCTGTGTGTCTCATCATACCGTCACACTGTCGTCCTTTTGTCTCTGACACTCCCTCACTATTTGATTTATAGATCTCTGCGTTGACTAGCTGTCTCTACCGAGGCTTATTAATGAATTTATTTAAACGCTAATGAACGAGTTACGTTAAGGACAAGTGAAACCAATTTATCTGTATCCGAAATGAACGAACGAATGAACTGTTATTTTAGGATCATAATTGAACCCCCGATCGGTTCGAACTTTCCTTTTAGTTCGAAAATTTAAAGTTAAATAAATATCATTCATTTATCTTATGGAAGTTTCGGAAGATCTTTCCGATTTCGAGAATTTCGTTTCGGCCAATTTGATTTTGTGAATACAATAAAATTAATTAACATGGGATTAATATTGAGGAGTTTGATTTTAGATTTAGTTGAGTAAAATATTGATTTACTAATATTCGTTATTGAGAAGTAAAGTAATTTAAATTCGAAAGTCTCTGAATCTTTCTGTTTGTTTTGTTGTACAGACAAAAATAATATTATTATTTGTCTGAGCCCCAGACCGAATGTACTGGACAAGATTTAGGCGGAAAACAGACTTGGCAACCGGCCGGGAACAACACAAGGAGACGAAGTATATACCTGTCTAGAACTACATATTTCACAAAGATACAGCGTGTATTAACTTGCTTCACATATTTACAAGGAATATTGCATGCTGAAATACCTAACTGTAAACATAGATAGCTACTATTGAGTATTTATTAAAGCGAATAAAAATATAAATACTGGATAAACTTCCTTATATTAACTTACAACCTAATAAAATAAAAAATTAATAACCTAACTAAAACTATGTATTAAGAAAATAAAACATGGCGTCGAAAAATTGCTGCGCATCGCTGTCGACTGGTAACGTACCCAAGAGACTGGCGGCATAGCTTAGCTTAGCCTCTGGCCAAGGTAGCCAGCCCTTGGGTCACGGGAAGTAACAACCAGCCGTTTGGAGATAGGTACTAGTAGATAAACTATGGAATGTTTAAAATTAAACATTCATTTATTCTTTCTACTACAAAGCAGCTTATACAATAAATTCATGAGACCATCACAATCACAACGGAACGTACATAACTTTAACACCAAAGCTTAAGACTACAGTTTCAATGATAAAGGTGCTTCATCAATTTTAAACACACGGCTCAACTTCATACTGCAACGGAGCTTATTCAAAAGACTCGGGCTTTTTACTAATGCTTTCAGAAGCTTCATTAACATCCACTCTAGTGAATAGGCAAGAGTACTTAATTCAAGCGAAGCTAGTCGACTTTCTATATGAGACTCGGTGTTGCCAACCGAAATATTTTAGCGGAGATTCGAAATTTTTAAAGAGGAAAAAATTATGAATTGTTTCGTTAATTTGAAATTAGTTCAAGCGGTTTTCGATCACTGAATGCTGTGAAGTTTTTTAATATAGATGTCGGTAGTGAGTTTGATTAGTTATTAAAAATTACCTTGATCGAAGCCTTATTAGAAGACTTTCTTAAAATACCTACTTCTAAACTAACATTTAAGTCCTAGTGGTCGGCTTGGCACATTTAATAAACTAATATAAATTTTAATACATAAATATCCACAGATCACCCAACCTGTTGATTAGACGATTATCGCAAATCCTCTAGGAACTACGACATTTAAGAAACGAATGCTAAACATAAGATAATAAATGTCTCCACTTTCTTATTTACTACACCAACGCGACAAAATTCGCTAAGAACAAACGAAACAAATGAACTTACATAACCACACAGACAATAATTACAAAGCCAACTCATAATCATTCATTCATCATCACCAATCAGAGCAGTGGTGGCCAAGTGGTAACGGCCGCGACTTACGAGTTGTAGGTCGTAGGTTCGAACCCAGACAGGCGCTTTACTTTGTGTAAATTATTTCATCACCACTGCTCTCAAAACGGTGAAGGAAAACATCGTGAGGAAACCGACATGTCCTAGAACCAAAAATTCGAAGACATGTGACATCTGCCAACCCGCACCGGGCCCGCGTGGTGGATTACGGCCCACTCCCTCTCACCGAGAGGAGGCCTGTGTCCCAGCAGTGGGAACATTATAGGCTGATTATGAATTTGTTCAGGTAAATAATTAATATGTCATGCGAAGAAAACCAAAGAATATTATTAAGACTTTTCGAAGCAACTGGTGACGATAGTTCTTGTGATGATTCCGGTAGTGACTTTGAAGTTGATAATGTTAGTCAAAGAAGCTCTGAAAGTGACTCGGAACAAGAGATAGGATTACAAAACAAGGGAGAAAAAGAGTCAGCTGGATCCGAAGAATGTGAAAGCGAAGGAAAGAGGTCATATTTTCCAAAAGCCAGAAATGATTACCTTTTATAACCAGACCAAGGGAGGTGTTGATGTTGTAGACGAGCTGTGCGCCAACTACGATGTTTCACGCAATACAAAGCGCTGGCCAATGGTAATTTTCTATGCAGTTCTGAACATGGCTGGTATAAATAGCATCATAATTTACAAATGAATTTTTCTTAGAGACCTAGGAATAGGTTTGGTTTCAGAACACTTGCAAAACAGAAAGGAGAATCAGCATTTACCTCGAGAGCTTCGCAAAAGAATTTTAGATCAAGTCTGTGAATCCTCACACTCACAACAACCTTCAAATAAAGTTCCTAAGCCTATCAGGAGATGTGAAATATGTCCGACTAAAAAAGACCGCAAGACTAAACACACTTGTTATAAATGCAATCGTTATTTGTGTATGGAACATGCTGTTTTTACGTGTGGATATTGCGCTCAAACTGAAGATGATTATGAGAATTCTAAATAACTATATAGTATAAGTTTAGATCTCATTTGTTTCCAAATTTTATTAGCTAGAAGGAAAAGCTTTTCGTTCTGTTTTTTTTAAAGTCTACTTTTTTATAAAAGAATAATTCCAAGTGCCATGCTATGTTTAAGTAAAAAATGTTGATTTTGTTAATTTCGTAAATAAAGATTAAAAAATAGTTGTTCGCTTTATTTGTCCATCTCAAACACTTCTTGAATTATTAAATAATGACATTAGTAAATAAAAACATAAATAAAATATGATAAACACATTAAAATGGCTAGTCCACCATTATGGGTTTGCTGCACCCACCTTACGCTCGATGTAACAAATATTAACCTTACGCTCGCCGGGTTAAGGGTGTTAAAGCTGAGGTGTAGTTAGCAAGAGACGATTTCAAAATATTGCATATAAACCAAGACCAGCAGTAGACTCGTAAAGGTTGACGATGAAAATAAAACTGAAATGGCATTACTTCTTGAAGAAAACGTGGTACTTGTGACATAATCTATTCAGTTGATCTGTCTACAAGATCTATTATTTTGAAATTGTGTTTAGGTTGGTTTTGAAGTGGAAACCTAGAAGTTAGGTACGGAACAATCTAAACATATCAAAGGTCAGGTTAATGCATTTTATCAAAACTCTCTCACTGCACTTCCTTCTATTATTCATGAAATAAACTAAATGTATTACTTTTCATTGAACCTTATTCTTAGGCTGATTCAAATAGTGCTCTGAATTTTCATTTCTATATTAAAGTTAGGTTCTAATTGGAAAATAAAATATTCCAACTCCCCACTTGAAACAAAGTACACGAACGAAGACCTGAAATGGTTAATGCTTTAGATATTAAACAAATATTTAAAATGTCACATTCTGTCTGAATGTTTGAAGTTAAAAATTAAGAAGGGCGTAAAGCTGAACAGCATACTTACTCATGCGATTTGAAAATTTATAGGACGCCCAGCTATGGACTCGTAAAGGTTGATGACGACAAAAATCACGAAATTACTGCACTCCTTGAAGAAAATGAAGAAAGGGATTGTAAAGACAGACAAACTGGAATGTAAACATAGGCTAGTAAAAATATAAGTGGTAAATATATGGAGGGTAACTTTAATACCTACAGATTTAAAGTAAGTAGGTGCAGTTTAAAAAGCTCTACCAGTGTTTGTTAGCAACAATGTATTTTATAACAAACACTAAGACGATTGAAATGGTAATAATATTTTCAATGAATTGTTCGCCATACTTTACCAACTAAATTGTAAGTTTTAGCGCTTTTGTTCAATGCATTACTGTAGTTGTCAGACCTAAATCTTTCAAAGTCACAGTACGGGTTAACTTCACAATTTCACGACTTCAACCAAGTTTTGAGTACGCTAAATAAATTTCTAGTGATTTGGGTTGAACTGTCAAACTGGCTCAGAAATAAATCGAGTATTCTCATTTTCTGAGAAAAGAATTTTGTTTCTGATTTCAAAGTATTTTGGTTTACATTATTAGCATGTATTGACTAATATCTGATCTAGAAATTGTATATTTTGCGCGAACAATTTCCAAAATCTATTATCAAGATTGTAATGCCTAACACAAAACCTTTTTTTTGTCATATCAGGACCAGGACATATATATAGTAATACAAATGGTAAGTCATTCAAAATTTGGTGTCTGTAAACCAGTAAAACATGTATGACAGCTACAAACGTTCGGCACAGAAACCAATTCGCATAACATACAACTATTGTTTCATCTCCACTGTCCATAAAATGTTATCAATAAGCATGATGCACATACAAAAGGCGGTACCTCGGTCTGATTGATTCAGGTGCACTTACATAAGTATGTGGGAGGAATAATTTGTAACTTGTCTGCTCCTGGGACGAGGGGCAATGCGATAGGGCTAGTGTGGATGTTACTGTAATAGTTTCTATGTCATTTATTGGAACTTGTGTTAGTTTCGGCCAGTTGTATTTCAATGACGGGAAAACATTTTTTTTTTGTTTTTAACAATCTTTTATGCATTAATTTGTGCGATAAGGCTAACGTGGATTGTACTGTAGCTGCTGTGTGTTTGTTATTTTGTGAAATTTGTGTTTCTGTTTCTGCTAGTTGCAATTCAGCTATGAGAACAGCATTTTTGTCATTGACAGTAAACTCAAACTCAAAGCATTTATTTCAATTAAAGCATTTACTTTTGAATTGTCAAAATTAAATAGCCGGTCAGTTTGTGAGAAAGTTGAAGCTAGTTGCTCACTCCAAAACGTAGATGTCCATAGATGGAGAAGAACGAGCAAGAAACTCCAAGGAGACTCTTTCAAATCAAGATATTACAAAATCCTGGGTACATTATGTGTGTTAGTTTTTAGCGAGGATGTTACCGTAGAAGTGTATTTTTCAATTAGTGGAACTCGTGTCTTCGTTTCATCTAGTGGTATTTTACCGACAGACTTTTGGGCATATTTGTTTTTGACTTTCACCTTTTCTTTAGCAACATTAGAATTTTCTGTTCTGCTTTATTTTTACGCACATTTTTAGCGAAATGTATTTTTTGTCTTATAAAAATAAACATGAAATTCCTACCACTTACCATTTTGATGAAGCACCATAAAAATGCTGTCCTCTCTATTCAAGCACCGCCATACTCAACTAGCCTATCAAGATTATCAGGCATACAGCACACAACTCGGATGCAGTATTATGCCATGTCATCTCTTGAGCCTCCACAAGACAGGTTTACATTATTCAAATGCATTCGTTTCTATTCCCACATACACTTTCGGGAACCCCAAAATTGGACTCCATTGCTCTTCTCTCCATGGAAATAGAGACCATAATTGCTTGGAAAATATTTTTTATAGTGGAATATTGCATTGGCGGTCATAACCAGTGTTGGTAACAAAGCTAAGCTATGTAGAAACACAAAGCATTAGCAAGGCAGTAATGCAACACTTATGGTAATATCCATCACATTTTTCAATCCATTGAGTTATGTGTAAGATTTCTGTTGGGACATTTATACCGTTAAGTGCGAATGTATGTTTAGTATAATCTTTATCTTTTGCTTGGGGATTAATAAATGTAGCTTGTTTATCATTATTTAATTTGATTTATTTTACAGTATTACTATTTACTGCAATATTTCCTTAATATACAAAAAAAATTATTACAAATAAACTGATATGAAATGTTGATTGGTTTTCTATAAATTAAGCTATACCAAAAAGTTTAGAAAAGGACCTCATCAAAATTCATTAAGACATTCGTTAAATACATTTTATTAACGAAATCGATTCAGACGGCACCGTTTAAAACACCTTAATTAACCACTTTATATTAAATCGGTATCCAAATTATTGAAACACTTAAATTCTCCGGATAAAATTCTTATACACAGACATAAACTAGATAAGCTGGGCTTAAAGAGAACATTTAGCTTCCAGTATAAGGCTGCCTATCCAACTGAGATGTCCGAGGTAGCTAAGCGGCGAGTGAATTAAAAGCTAAGCTACGGAACTGTATATTTTTACTAAAGCTAAATGGATTTAGCAGAGCGGTCAAGATATGCAAGAAGATGTGCTTTGTGCGATATAGCTGTGCAAGGAAGATGAGCCATGCGAGGTACCTAAAGTGATGCTTTTCTACTTACTAGTAGAGTAAATCTGCTCCGTACTTCACATAGCAACACCGCTCGCGTATCCCAAGTTGGTATTCTTAACTAGCATCCGTTACTTGAACGAGCATGTAGTGAACGCTGTGGAAGTGGCAGTTTTGGGTGGAACAAAATTTGAAATCCTGTCGTGTGCCAGTGACACGAAGAAGAAGAATGAATATGTAAATCCTTAGCATCGTTGAAACCTTTTCCACCAAAGCGAAGCTAACCCACGAAAATCAAACGATCCTATTGGTTGATAATCATATTATAAATCCCTCGATACCCACTTGCACGTCGGCGTTCGCGAGCCGTGATGTGGGACTTACGTCGCAACGCAACCGATTGCCAGCGCGTCAAAAATGCCGCGGATCTTCCCCGATAAAAACGTTTGCCAAAATAAAAATATTACAGCAATTTCAAAAAAAAAAATGCCATTGATTACGTTAGCTTAAAGAGAATAAACTTAAATAAAAATATATGCTGCAAACATACATATCCATACTTAAAAAAAATGTTAAAGTTAAAAAAGTAAATATTTTTTTCCGATTTCCCGGCAATTTTATTTTTCGTGATTAAAATATGCTATCTGTAACACTTATAAAAATTATAAATAAAGTAGACTATATGTCCTTCAAAATGATTGCAAAAGATTTGTATTTCATTCATGGGAAGTAGATTAAATAAATTGTTCAAAACAAGACTCCTCGGCCGGACCGGGCCGGAACGCTGCGTATCATATTATTAATTTCGTTGAATCTGTTAAAAATATAAACGTTATTGATTTGTTATATATAACTAATTATTATAAATAGTTTATTTTATGAAAATATGGTATAATTTCTCTATTTCTCTTACAAATAATTTCTACAGTCCGTAAACAAACCAGAAACCGAACGTAAACAAACACAAACATAATTCGACAACTTCTTTTGCTAAATTTATCAACTTTCGAGAGTTATAGAGTATGATAATTATACACCATTATAACGTGTATATTGTCTAGAAAAATTTAATATATTACATTATTAGAAATATGCAATAAAACACGACATAATTACGTTAACACTTTTCACATACTCACACACGAAAGTTCACGAAACACGCCTGACTTCAAGTCGTTGTTACAACCACAGGATATTGAAAAATGCACTGCATTTGGTTTCAGAGCCATCTATATTTGTTTCTGTGTATTAAAAACTACAGATAATGTATGAAGGAGCCGTAGTTCAACCGTAAGTTCATGTTTCCGAACGTTCCTCATAATGGCACTGTAGTACCACTGACGTAAGTCCGTAAAAACTTTTGTGGTACTACAGTACCCAGCGACGTGCAAGTGGATACGGAGCTTAGCATATCTCTGGTGGAAAGGCAGCCTAAACATTCAATAGGAAGATAACTAGATAACAAAATCCTGACCGGTTTCTAATAATATCTATCGGAGGCTTAAAAGCTTTGGACTTAATTATCCGATTGGTTTTGGGCTGTACTCTTTCTTAGCAGAGTTTCCATGGTACGTCGGATTTAATTACTAGCAGGTAATTACAGAATGATAAGAAGAAGGAGTAAGTTATTGATATTTTTATGTAGTGTATTTTGTAGGTATGTACCGTTTATTTGAAATAAAATGACGTTCAAAAGTGCCTTTTATGTGCCCATTTGTAATAAATGCTTTGACTTTGACTTTGAATGCTACCGATACTTACTATAAATTTCATTATTTTAGAAAAATCAAGAAATTACGAATATGTAGATACATAATTTGATAATGAAAGGAGGCAATACTTAAAAAATATTAAACTGTGTTAGTTATAATAAGTAGGTATAATAATGTATCTACCAGACAGAATATTGACTAGTTAATGAAATAATATATAGGTAGAATAATTTTTCTTATTAAGCTTCAATGCGAAAAAATTTGACGTTGCCAAAAAACCGTATCGTCGTTCAATGAGAACGCACCCAAAGGTCTAATAATAGCATTGGTTTTATCTAGGCAAACTGCACATCGTAGCTAAGCAAACTATAAAGAAACCGGATTACTTTGTGGAATCCAATATAGTTCCCGCAAAAGTAGTTTATATTGGATTATCAGGAAAATGAGCTACACTAATGAATTCCAATTATTTCTGGAATAACTTCATATCATAATGGTGTTTCAGATGCAGCCAAAGCACTATATATGGAGGAAGTGTATCTTTGCAACAAATCTTTCTCATAAGTCGTTAGTCGCATTGTATTCAAACGTATGTAATTGTTATTGTATAGCAACTGAACCAATAATATTCCGATATCGCATTTTATTAAGTTACAAGAAAAGCCACACATCATTAAACAAAACCTTCAAAGAATTTACAACACGAAAGTGTTTAACCGAAAAAACGAAAATGTTTGTAAGCAAAACTTTTTGTCGGTCGGAAGAAACCACAAATACGGTAAACAAAAGGTATCGGCACCTTTAAAAAATTATTAAATTCATATTGGAAACACGAGATTCGATAAACCGATGACAGAGCCGCCGCCACAGAATACTAATCGAGAGATTTGCGCGCGACCGCAAGCTAACACAGTAGACTGATCGCACGCACATGAGGTTCTGTAGAACAAACCTGCCATAAAGTTATGAAGCCCTGGTATTTTTCAGCAGTGACATTTACATTTTTGAGCAAATAAAATGAAATTGGGCCAATTCAATAGAAACAGTAGAACTAGAAACTGTAGGTAAGTACATCGATGGTGCATGCAGGTAACATATTTTTCAGGAAATCACAAACGAAAATAAATTACGTTAAAACAAATAATTGCACGATTAGAATCTCCAGTAGATGGAACATAATAAGCCCTCCCTCAAAGGAGAAAATGAAGTGGGTGGTCACTCCATTCCTTTTTGTCGCAGAAATATCAGAAAGCCACTTGTATTATCCTGATATAGTATTATATAACCTGTGTCCTGAATTACTCTATTTTCTTTGTAAAATTAAGAATATTAGATAAAGCAATATAATATGTAACTAATACTGCACTAATATATAAAGCACTTGAGAATTTCTTCACTACTTACTTTTTCTTGTCTATCTGTATTCATAATGTATCTGTCGCAGGTTTTTCATAAAATTAGGTTTTTGATGAAAAACCTAGGTTTTTGATGAAAAACCGGAAGATGACACATTTCAAACTCAATTTCATCATAAACCTCTACCAATCCAGATTTTTGATCAAAAACCTGAACTAGTTTGGGTTTATGATAAAATATAAGCGCTGGTCAAATCAAATCATTTATTTTTTGCCAACATGGGTAGAGGGTAGGGGTATAAATGTTATATATGTTACGGCTAAAGGTAGGTGCGAGCATAAACTTAAGATTAGCCGGTTAAACCTAGGTTTATCTTCGACGAGGTGTTAATGTTAGTTTCTTCTATCTTTTTCCGACTAAACTTAAGTGTAACTGCAGGCCCTTGGCTAAAAATGTAGAAGGAAATCGGTCGACGTCAGGGGCACCCCGAGGTTCGGTTTGGTTAGGTTCCTTTAAACCCTGCAGACAGAAATAGGAGCCCCGCGTAGCGGGGCTCCGTCGACCTGACCTTTTTTATCATAAAACTAATACAGTCTAGGTTTTTGATAAAAAAAACTGGATTTTCTCAGGCTTATGATAACATAAAGTAATAATTTTGTCATCTTCCGGTTTTTCATCAAAAACCTAGGTTTTTCATCAAAAACCTAATTTTATGAAAAACCTGCGACATATCTATGTCACCTTAGTAAACAGGTGACACTTAATACTCTTCAAAGTTAAAAGTATACCTACCTCGTCGTACATTTCGAAAAAAACTTGAACTTCAGTCTCATTTGGCTTCAAGTCACGTAGTCCATGTTACAATTGTTGGCGTTTCATCTCGATCTCGAGTTATATGAGTTTGCTGTATCCTTCTCCTTACAAATCTTTCTTACTTTTCACAGCTGTCTCGAAGTATGTCGACACTTCTTATCTTTGCTGGTAAGCAAGAAGTCCTAGTAAACTGACTAACATATTAGCTCAAAGCACATTACTGTAACACGTTCAACTATGAAATATTTGAAATAACGTTCCATGTCGCCGGATTTTGCTAGTTTTGATGGTTTTGATGCTACAAATAAAAATGTCTTGAAAGAAGGGGCTTAAAATTATGTACAGACGCCAGCACATCAAGCTACTACAATCTGTCTAATTTCTTTAATAATTTTTAAACTTCATCGCAATAGGATTAAGGTTCAAAGTTGATTGGGAAAATTTGACAGGTTCGGGTAGCTTGATGTGCTGCCAGAATTTGAAGTAGCAACACTGGGTGTTGTGATACCGTTTGTACTAGGTATCAAGTTTTTAATAATGCATGAGTTTGGCCCATTGCCCATGACGGACTGACCTAATTCAATTGACGCTTACAAAATGCGTGATAGGATACATATTACACGAGTACGACACGCAACGGATATATGATCATGAATATTTCATTTCAATATGTTTGGTTCTACATCAATGTTTTCACTGTTATCTGCGTCTATATTGCCTTTAGTCACAATATTCATTTTGTGTCTGCGTTCTCCCCAATTTAATACCTCCTGTGGATATCCTTGTGCCGAGGCGTCAGTTTTATCTCTGGATCTCCGTCTCGGTCTACCGCCAAGCTTATGTTTGACGTCAGCGGTAAAGGAAGCATCCCGCATCACTTTTAGGTGAAAACCAACACCTGTATAGCTAAATAAAATTGTGATGATAAGGTGATCTGGTTTTAAAGAGATTGTCACACAGATATAAGTTACACGGATGATTTTCGATGTCTTAAAGCAGTAGAGGCCCAATGGTAATGGCCGCAACGAGTCGTGGATCATAGGCTTGAAACCTAGACAGGCGCTTTGCTTTCTGTAAATTATTTCGTCTTTTCAAAACGGTGAAAAAAATATCGTAAGCAAACTAGTCCTAGAACCAAAAATTCAAAGACACGTAACATCTACCAACTCCACACTGGGCCCGCGTGGTGGATTAAGTCTCAGTGCCTCTCACAGAGAGGCGGACTATGTTCCCCATTATAGGCTGATTATGTAAGGTGACCATGAATGTAAACCTAAACCTGTGTCAATTTAGCTTGACGGCTTCAATGATAGCTCTGGCTGTATAAAAAGAAAGAGGACAGAGTGGACTTTTTCGAGGAACCCTAAAGCATAGCCCTAAAGCCATCAAAATTCCTTTATCGCCATAAACAAACTACAAAAAATCACACGACTGTTCGGCTTTCACAAAAATATTGTAACAAAGACTTTTCAATTCGGGCGAATATTTTTTCGCGAGCAAAAAGGCGTAGTGCGCACACCATCGGACATTTTAGTTCTTTTTGCGGTTAAACGAAAGTTTTTTTTTCTGTTTTCTTTCGTTGTGACGTTTCGTTATGAAGTTATTGTTAAACGATGGAAATTGTATTAAAATGCTGTTTCATTTTAATTGGAACTGTATTTTTAATTTCGCTAAGAAACTAATGTTTTCGTAAAAAATGTAAAATTAGTTTTAAAAATTCTAGTTTCATAAAAGAGACTAGACGAGAAGAAAGAGAGAGAGAGAGAGAGAGAGAGATGGTTTTCAAAACCAATAAATTTTTTTGAAAGCGAATATCTAAGTACCACTTGTTTACTTCTTGTAATTTGACGTTGGATATCATCTAATATGGTAACATATTTTTTTTATTAATATGTTTTTCTCAAACGCCGTGATACTTGACTCTCAATAGAAATATCTTGCACCTTATTGCTACCCTATACTGTGAAGCCTCTCATTTATAAATTCACAGCGTGGCGCGCATTTACCTTGAAGTGATTATCGAGGAAATTGATACTGCATCACGCTTCACAAAGTTTTTCAAGAAATAGTTACATCATTTCTCCATTATTTACAAGTGTTTTTTTTAACCTTGGACGAACACATCGTTCAAGGTTACATAACACTCGTGATAGTGAGGTTTATCCAGTTAAAGTTACATCACATCACTCCTGTAAGTATTCTCCCAAGCAATGAGCAGTTATATTATACCGCACCCACATTTTGGCAGTCAAAAGTTTAAGTCCCATGCAATAAGTGGCAATTGACCACAAATCTAGTTTCCGTATTGCTATTGAGAAATTCCTAATTAGAAAACCCAATAACACTGTATCCGACCTGAGAATTGAACTTGACCACTAAATCAACAAGGCAGTTGAAATTACATAGGTATATTAAATTATAGGTATGTATATCTTTGAGCAAAATCCATAATGTCCACAGAACTTCAAAACATCAAGACCATTATAAAAATTAAAATCCTAGAACCCACAATCCGACCCATTACACAGAATACGGGAGGCGATCAGATAAGTGCATCACAATGGCCCCACGACATAAAGACATCATATCATTCTACGACAATAAATTCTCAAAAGGGCGGTTTATGGCACAAAAGACTGAGGTTTTGGGACAAAATTGTAGTTTTTTCAAGAGAATTTCAAGTTACACATCCCCTTTTGTACAATGCAAGGGAACAAGAGGAGTGATCAAAACACATAAAGTTTCATGTTACATAATTTATAGGTAGTTTTTACTTGAGCATTGCGAAGGCACTGCGATTTGAGATGTTGACGTACTCTGGGATAATTTTATCGTCATTTGCCATTATACGTTTCTTTTTGACAACTATAATAATAGGCAAAAAAAGAATCGGAAACTGAGTTTTTTAGTAGGTATGTTCTTAGATTTTTTAAGGATGGTATTAACGAATGAACATAAATGTAATAGAAATAGATGTGCATTAGAATTAATGTGACAAAACAGAATGATTAGTTAAACAAAATGGTAAATTAATTAAATCAGTCTTAATAATTTAATTATCTAAAAACGGAGTCCTTATCAACTAAAAAAGGTCTATTTTCAAGTCTTTAAATAATATCTTTCAATAAATCTATCACTTTATTATGACAGCTGACCATTTTATCCAAAACCCCATAATATAGCAATCAGGACACATGCGACAACAAACGCCTGGTCATAGATTTTGATGACATTTCAAAAAAAGCAATACCCTGCCACAGATACAGCCGTGGATACTAAAATATTGTGACGGCATCCTGCTGTGATGTATTTGCCAAAATGTGGGTGCCTTATCAAGACATGGCATCGCATCTACGACCTCTGCAGATGTTATTGTTGGCTCTGCAACATGCACATTGCAGTCTCCTTCATTCACAACAACATTATCTTCTAAAATACCAACAATGTCTAGTAGTTAATCATTTTTATTGTTGGGGCTTTGCCATTATACTTCTATTGTATTTGCACTATTAAATTTTTACTTCGCGAATTCAATTGTGTGTATTTAAAATATTGCTTTATGGGAGTTAAGTAACGTACTGTTTCGATTGTAAGTCAATTTATCAATTTTGATATCAGCCTGTGATCAATAACAGGTTCGTTATTATTATTATTATCAAAACCCGCACCCTAATTGTGTAATACACTATTACTCTCAATTAGAATAATTTTGAAGCTTATTGCTAATCCATTGCTTTATATGTTCGAAAAATGTGTCTGCTCAGCAGTGTAAATAACGCAATGAATGTTGTTGAACTGTCAAAATAAAACCCATTGCTACAGTGTGTTACGCAATTACCAGTGATCGGAGTAGGTAGATTGAATTGGGGTCATTGATCCGAAACGTATATATTAATATGGACATTCCTCCGGAAATTCGGAATTGGTTGATTATTAAAAAAAACCGGAACTTAGGTTGGAGTTGTATTAAAATGAACTATATCTTATTCTTCATTTTTTTTTACGGCACACATTCACGATTTGACACAACCCAACGACCAACCAGAACAAAGGATCATGGGTGGTGCACTAACCGGTTATCGAAGCAATGCGTACGCCCACTGACGACATGACGACTTCGGTTCGTAAAGTGCGCTTCTTTGTTTACTGTGTTGTGAAAACGTTACGTGAAAACAGATACATAATAAATTAATTTAGTTTTAATATCTTCCTTTAATTTTTTTATTTATTTTAGAATTGAGTAGTAATAATATCACTACCAACAATAACAATATTTAATTAGATCCGGAAATTATTTATTTATTAATCACAAAATGCACAGCTCTGAAATTTTATCTTAAGATATATAAGCTAGTCTTACAGCCAATTACGGATTTACAATTTAATAACTATACAATACATGCAGCAGAAACAAAAATACAGCATGAAATAATAATCAGGGCGAGCGAAGCGAGCCCTGCTATATCCCACAACCTGAGCATTTTGTGGTACACTTTACGGAAAAACTATTACGCCTGTTGATTTGTGCTTTAACATAATAATTTCTATTTATATGTAGATGTGTTATCAGTAAAAAAATAATAATTTAAATTACGAAAAAAATTATTAAAAAAAACTGCCTTAAAGATTATTACCACGCAGAAAAACGACGCGAGCCCTCACAAAGCTCTGCTTTTAGCTAGTAATATAAATATAATAAATAAATAAATAAAATATAAATTTAATTTCCGGAAATACCGGAATTACTTTCCGGGAAAACGGCTTATCCATGTTATTCTTTCTGTGGGCATTTGTGATACAACTACCAAAAATCAATCTACCTAGTCCGATCACTGGCAATTACACTGCCGGTTAAAAGCTGCTAAGGACCAGTTCTTGTTGAAGGAGTCCAGCTTATCTCAAAATTTTATGTCTTAACAAACTTGAAATCGTTTACACAATAAAAGTACCTACTCAAATTCAAACACAATGCAGCCTGTTATTCAAAAGAGACAATTAAATGTAAACAGATAATAAAATATACAAATTGATATAAAATTACACTCCTTCATTTAAACAAAGGCCACTTTACTTGACTTATCATACTATCATATCAATTGCATGCGCTTCATAATTTAAAGGAACACATATCAAATAAGATTAAAAAGCGTTGATTCAGCGAACGAACGTGTAAGAATTTCTGCCTAGAGCCTCCGTGGTGTCGAGATAAAAAAACATTATTTATTGCCGCTGTCCCCCTGCACGCGATCTAGACAAATTAAACGAGTAACTTGATCAGACGACACGTCAAGAATAAGTTTTGGAAGGGACGTATATTATTTTCTAAGAAATGAATTAAATATTGTGATATTGCCCATGATGCAACACGATACGACCGAGATAAAAAGACTAAAATTAATTAAAACCCAAATCCACCTCCAATCAGTTGAAACGAAATATCTCGAATATCACTACCATTGCGTAACGATCAAAATTCCCCAAAACATAAAATTTTGATTGACTTGTGTTCGCTAACAAACTGTCAGACATCAATCTCAACACAAATTATCAGAAAAATCAATTTATATGCATGAAACCGGTTTTTAATGTGTTTACTTAATTTATATTTCCTAACGTTGGCCAATTAGGATCGAAATTAATTGTCACTATTAATTTCGTCTGTTACTATTTTTGGCTCGTAGCGTCACTCAAAGTGGCCACAATCGCTCTTCAGACCCTCTTACATCACTCGAGCGTCGAGCAAAAACTGAATACATGGCTCGAGCATACTTGTGACGAGAAAAAAGCACCAGGTGCCTACCAAAAGCGCTCATTGTTCCAGTGAACGAGAAAGATTAATAAATCTTTAGAGAGTTGAGTATCTGCGGCCGATCTCGCGGGATGCGAGCTTTGGGCCAGGACGCGTTATTGCAAGCCTATTCAGATGCCACAGTTGAGGCCAAACAGCCCCTTTGTCATGACAAAGGTGTCGCGTAAAGAAAAAGGGTCCCTATCGACGATCTGCCTTATCAGATCCAGTTCCCTTCCGAGAGGTCTCAATAGGATAGTCTGAGTTTTGAATGCGGCGGATCTAATTCCCCCGGTCACAATAACGTACACGAATTCCAATTTAGTCTGACATAGAATGCAAGAGGAATAAAAAGAGTTCGGAGGATGTTATCAAACATCGGTTTGATAGGGCCTCGTATTGTGTTGAAATAGCGTTTCGTGATACTCCGTTGTTATTTTTAATGTTGGTGCCATTAGCCGTATTTTTGTGGTTTCATAATAAAATTAAATAGAACTGCGTATTGCGCGCTTTCGTTACATAAATAAAAATATCACAGCGGTATAGTATTTTGTGGAAACACTACGTCAATTCTAAACGAAATCGTATTTTATTTATGCATACTGAACCTAGCATGTTTGAGAATGCATGTCATTCGCAATTGGTATCGACCATTTAAATTTTTGAAATCAATCAAATTAACCCGGAAAAATAAAAGTTAACAAAATATTTTATTTAAACAAAAAATAGCTGTCATTCAAGTCACGGCTACACGAGTGCAAAAAAACATTGACACAGAACTGACTTATGCCTCATTACCAACAATTTCCAATTGATCATTCACGCATTTAAAATTGGTGGATTAGCCGAAAATGAACTGACGGCTGTAATGATTGATGTTTGTCCTCCAACCCCACATACTGTACACTTATTAAGCTTGATGCGCTCTTTGGCTTTCTAAAAATCGACAGTAAACACAATAGCAACAATTGGTCCGATCAAACGGAATATTAAGTTCGCTTGTCATTTTAACTATCATCTCTAACAGCGTCACAAAGTACCGCAGCTGCCACAAACTAATTTCTACTTTCTCTCTTTAACTTCAAGGTGCCTTTTTCTTCGTAGTTACTCCTGCCTAGGAAGCGTAGCTAAGAAAAGAGGTTACTGTCAGTCTCGTTTTATGGGTTATGATTTATGACCAATGACTCCCAACGGGTTTTAGTCTCATGATAATCTTATTCAAACGCGCCTCTTGTGAGGTGCACAATGCTACCTAAATTAGCTATAGCCGTATCATAAGCTATTTTGATGTTTATAAGAAGTGCGTTTGCTTTACTGAACCGTGTGTGGTATGCATACACAAACAAGGTATGTTCTAAAGGAGCTGCCGCTTCATTTATGCTGGTTAAACTTTTTTGAATCACGACGTTCGTTTCCACACAATAAACAATGACATCGACTCGCGCTTCGTACGGATTAATGATTATTTAATGAAGTATAAGGCTGGGTAAATTAGAATGTTCCCAGAACACCGGCTTTTCAATAAATTCATTGTTAAATTCCTGTATCATTTTAGTATGTTTATCTTGAAAAGGACTTAATATGTACACGAAGACGAGGTATGAAACCGGATTCTGATTTTCTGAGAAATAAAAGAATATATAATAGGAAAACAATGGTAATTCAATAAACAGTAGCCCTTCCATAGAACTGTAGCCACGTGTCAGTGTTGCAGTTGCAAAAAATGCAAGAAGTAGACAAGTAATGACGGATTGCCAGATTACAGCCGACGGGTATCATCAATCTCTTTCCCCCAGATGACTCTTATAACTTGTATGGGGAGGCTTTTAGTGAAATACTTGATGTTTTTATAAGAATTCTCGAATCTGTGGAGCGTGTAAACACTACACTAGTCTGAGGAAAAAGTGGTTTAAGTACACAAACAGTTTTGCCTTTCAATGATAAATCTTTTAGAACCTCATTATTAGACTTAAGGTATCAAAACGGATATAATATACAAACATTTATACGAACAAAGTAGTTTCAAAAGTAAGGATGCAAACATACCTAAGTCGGTTAGTTACGTACCTACATAACGTTCAATGAATTATTTATTCATGACAAGGAAACACTTAGCTCAACCCTAAATTCTATAGCACAAATTAAAACACCGTGAACTATTTAAACAGAAATTCAATTATAATAAAAACCAAACCCTAAATCATAAACAGAAATCCTTAATAATACGCCTGAGAATATCCTGACGTACTAACAGTCATTTTTTATCCACAACACGACCAATCCGTCATAAGATGCATGTCCCCTCGAGGTTACAAAAAAAAGAAAAAAATCCCCATTATTCAACCCTTTCTATTGTAAAGGTAAGTACAGATTAGTTTCAAGGGAAGGGATACAATCTAAACGATGTGCCTGCGCGCAGACCATTCTTCATACGAAGATTTTTATTGATAAGAATATTGGAGTCATCTATAAAAGTAGCTTACCTGTTCTTTGAGTTAAGCCACATGCAATGGGAAGATGGGTAAGTGGGTAGTTCTGTGGATAGCTGAAGTGGTTTAAACAACTGTCCTGTGCAATTTATTTGCATTACGGAGATTCCAGATAGTGAAAATAATTATCGAATCATTTTGAAATATGAATATAGAAATGAATGTAACATTAAACATAAAATTAATTATGACTCATTCGCACTAACGCCTATTTGTGTAACGAAAATAATCGACGCGTCAAAATTAAACGAAAGTCAAGCGATGCGATTGGCTGTTGATCGTTCATTCAACCAATCACAGCAGGATACGCGCGTTTGATCATTTGTTAGCAAAAAGCGATGGCCCAGCGATAACCCAGGTCCGGCGAAATTTGGATTTCAGATTTTAGAGGATATTTAAAAATAATATTTAATACTATCAATATTTCTTTGACTTGGCTAACACATTTTTTTTGCTCAAGAAGTTTGGTGGGCGTTCTTATTAAAAACTCATTTAATAAGAACGCTTCATTGCAACAAACACAAACAGTACACGAATGCATGAATGCAATGCCAATGCACCAAAATGTTTGGCGATCAAAAATTCACTCAACTCAACAACCTAAACTAATAAAATATAAATCGAAATTTATAAACTTTACTACTAATATTATAAACAAAAAACACTTTAACTTGCTGCATTTTAATTACCACTATCAACGGATGTCCTAATACGCCGTAAAGTTTTATACTTTATTTTTTGTTTACATAGAGCGCTATGGTTAATTAGGAGCCCGATTAAACGAAGTCAAAACATTATACTTTCGGATGCAACAGCGCGGATAGAGGCCAGATTGAAATAAAAAAGTGTTAAACATCCTGTCTTAATTAAATTTTTAGTTTATTGAGGATTTCATTAAAAACGGATTCCATCGACACAAAATTTAAAGAGTCGAATTTGGTTATTTTGAATGAAGACAGCATTTTTTTATTGTGAGCTATTTGTTAATCATCATATTCAGCAGCGTGACGTACCTATCTAGATGAATATTTGAATAAAGATGTTGCTGTAGACGCATACAATAAAGAAAACTATCAAGGAAAAAAAAAACAATGAAGGAAAAAGATCTATCCGTCTTTCTAGCCTTTTTGCTTAACCATCAAATCATCATCATCATCTTCCTAGCCTTTTCCCCACTATGTTGGGGTCAGTTTTCAGTCTAACCAGATGCAGCTGAATACCAGTATTTTACATGGAGCGACTGCCTATCTGAACTCCACAATCCAGTTACTGGGTAATACGATACCCCTTGGGAAGACTGGTTGTTAGACTTTCGGGTTTCTGACGACCCATAACGACTGTCAAAGATCCACGAATGACAGCCGGGACCAACGGCTTAACGTGCTTTCCGAGACACAGAGAGGTATTGTTATGTAAAGATGGTCACCCATCCATGGACCCACCGCGGCAAGCGTAGCTTAACCTGATCGATCGACTAGTGCGGTTGTTATTACTTAGCCCCTCCCCCTCAGATACAATATTGTCAACAGAATTTAAATGTCAGCTGTTTTATAAATAATCTAAGCAACACTAGCTCTCATTGATCTCTGTACTCGTATTAGTGAAAAATAATACCCCGATTGAAAGCGAAAATACACAAAACATTATGGGATTCCACTAATTCGACAACTGATAGAAAGCTCTATCCAATTACTCCAACAATTTCTTTAATACTAACTTACTACATAATATACCAATTAAACCTATTTAAAATCTATTAGTTCCCTGACAGAAATGATTATTTCCTTGATGAATAAAAGATATGGTTTCAAAAGGATTGCTGCTATCGAGTTAATTCACGACTTTTAATATTCTACTATACAGGATGAAATTGAATAGATGCGACAAACAAAAACATCCGATTCAACATGTTATAAAGTAAATTTAGAGCATGTCATTAAGGAAAGGGATGCAAGGGATGCCAAATCGCTTGCCTATGCGCACGTATGTGCGTAACGTCGTCGCGCGCCCTTTTCTTCATAGAAACGGTCAAAATTTGGTAAATACCGCTGGTTCAACGCGTTGCCAACTTGGTTAATGTTGTGAACTCTGCGTAGAATACATTGTTTATCGGGCGCGCGGTAAAATTTATACTTACTTTATGTTTATTATTTATTTTGAAAAAAAAAATCTGTAAGGCGATAATTCGTGTTTACTTGAAGACAATAACTTAGTTTGCATTATCTAAGACGATAATTACACGTTTTTTTTAAGAACTTCAATTTAGGAAATGACAATTTATAATGATTATGTAGCAGTTACTGCACCTCCTATTCCGATTTGTCGCATGTTTTCAATTTCATCCTGTATACTAGAGCTTCCTCTTTGTAACTAATTAAGTTATTAGTTTATTATAGAACACATAGGACATTATCGTGTACCGAAATGTTATTAGGAAGAAGTTCTTCAACGTAGCTTGCAGTAGGACTAAACTGGTAGAAATCGTTACGTAACAAAAAAGCGTTTTATTTTGTATACTTAATAGAAAGAGACAGAGAGAGATAGTTTCATGGCTTTTGAGGGTGGTGACGTCAATAATAGTGAGGTCAAAATGAAAATGCAAGATGGCGGCTACAATTTTATTTTTCATCTTGTGTCGTTTTCATGGTTTTCGAGGGTGTTAAAGTCAATAGCGAGGTCAAAATGAAAATCCAATATGGACGCTACGAAAATTTTTTATTTTTTCTTATCTTAGATTTTCATTTTAATAATAATAATAATCATTTTATTATCAGGCAACTAAGGCCCATAGATAAAATACACAAAATAATATTATACAATAATAAACTAATACATATTAAAAAACTGAACTGAACTATTTTGAACTTCGTTCCTGTTGGAGCGACCCCACACTTTTTTTTGCTATCAGGATTTGCATTTTTCTGATACTATTATTAAGCATTTCATACAATAAACAATACCAACTGAACTAAACTTTCTCAGTCGTTTAATTCTAATGCAACAATCATTCCCACAGTTACATGGTACTGAAACGTTAAAACAAAAGTAACATTTGAATCCTCCAACACATTTACAACTGCAGTAACAAGGACAGTAACAACTCTAGTTCAGAACAAGCTTAGTGTTCCCGGAATTAATTTAGAAATTGTTCTCGGCGAAAATTTAATTTAGCTTACTTCAAACGCAGGAACCACTGTTCCAAAACACATCCGGCCTGCTTGCAAGCAAACTACCAAAATAAATTAATTTGAATGGGTCGCTCTAAATTAGTAGTTTCGTTCGTCAGAAAGCCAAATCAAACATAGATGTAGCTTCATATAATATGGTTGTTTGGAATTAAATTCTATGTTTCCGGACAAAAACTTTGCTGCTACCGTAATTGAGTTATAAAATAGTAATGATAGGGTTAATTCATTCATTATGTACTGTTCGAACAGTAATTTGTGTTCTGGTAAATTTTGAATTACTGTAGTACCATTTGTTCGTGTTGTCTTAATGTGAGTACGACCAGCAATCGTGTAATTAAGATCTTGCTCTCAATTGTTTTAATTGCTTCATTTTGACTATGCAAAGTTGCCGAAAAAGCGTAAGTTTCACAAACATTTATAAAACCTGCTTCCCATGGTAAATCTTCCATTAAATTAATGAGAATTTTTGCTCTTAGCTATACTCACAAACAAGCATGAAAATCATTCCAATGATTCTCTTTGATGGACTAACAAAGTCGTAAAGTTATGAAGAATCTGAAGTACTGTCCACAAATCAAGGATTTACATTACGTTGTTATAAGCACAGTCGTTACTTGAATACCATACATTCATCATGGTGACTGACACTCGATTAAGTATCTCCACTTGTGTCGAGGAAATAACCATAACCTTATTTTACTATTCTATGATAATCTTGTAAAAGGGAATTGGTGTCTATAGGCTCTGCAAATTATGATGGTTAGAAATTCTTGACATCTGTGAACAAACTATCATTATCTACTTACATGTAGATCTTGCTCTAATAGAAATTAACGAGTCATGATAGCTTTTCTGCGTTCATTTTGTAAATTAGGCTTTTTTGTTTAATCGTTTGATATCGTTCTACTAAAAATTACTAGGGGAAGGTTAACGTAAATCATAGAATCTAGTCTATCAAGCTTGTAAGTTCCATCTCTAGTCTTACTAATACTAACCTAATAACCTCTGTCTTGTCATCATCATTATCATAATCATTTCAGCCGAAAGACGTCCACTGCTGGACATCTCTCAAGCACCTCCACTTCGACGGGTTCCGTGCTTCCCGCATCCGGCGGATTCCTGTAATAAATATAAATTATAATTATATAGTCCTTAATATTTGTCGTTACGGGTAGTCAGAAGCCCGAAATTCTGACAACCAGTCTTACCAAGGGGGTTGTGGAGGTCAGATAGGCAGTCGCTCCATGTAAAATACTGGTATTCAGCTGCATCCGGTTAGACTGGAAGCCGACCCCAACAAAGTTGGAAAAAGGCTAGGCAGGTGATGATGACAGTACTTAATATTTGCACGCCACGCATGGCAGAATGTAATGAATAGATTAGAAAAAAATAACTCCTTATTATTTACAGATATAAATATAGAAATTTTACAAAGGGTGACACAATGGGCGGTCTTATCCATTGACTAAACCTCAGACCATATCATGTACAGACGCCAGCACATCAAGCTACTGTCAATGCCGAAACTGTCATATTTTCCCAATCAACCTTAAACCTAATGCTTTAGCGATAAAGTTAAAAATCTATTAAAGAAAGTTGACAGATTTTAGTAGCTTGATATGCTGGCGTCTGTACCATATTCTATCAAATAAATCATTACATGATTATGAGCCTAAGTAGCCTACTATTAAAATCCTAAAATTACTATGTAAAATTAGTAAATGTCAAGAAACCCAGTCCATATGACGAAATCAACATCTCACTCATCCTTTGAATTCGTTCCCACATGAAGAGGCGATGGAGTAACCATTAGCTAATCGTGACAGTGTCCTATATCCGGAGACCACACAAGAAAGCTGAAGAACTAACGATCTCTCTGTACTTATGACTAATTAAGATTTGGAAATCCGACACAGTACTGCTACACAAGTATTAATAGGAATGCCATCTGGTGCACCGATCCGCATGGACTTAAGATAAATGCTTGACGAAATAAGCAGGTTGCATAAAGAGAACTGCACTCTAATTGCGTAACACACTTTGACTCATAATCTGAGAATTTAGTTCTAATCCGTTGCATCAGACACTTGAAAAATTCGTCTGCCCAATATTATTAGCGCAATGAACGTGGCTGCGATCAATTGTCATTTTATGTATGTAACGCAATTACCCCGCTGGACTGTGTTTGTAACCTTTACTGATTTGAACTGCTGTCCTTTTGATGTCCTTTTGAAATTTGCAATAGGATTATAAGTTAATGTTATTTATTATTAAACTTACACACACTATCTTTACAAGATGACCCCAATACAATAGCGGTTTGCAAACACATACCTACAAAAAATAAAATGCAAAATCTACTCTACAAAAAAACTACTCTAAAATAAAAAACCTAATAAAAATCTCTCTCTCGCTCTAAATTTACTCTTTCTTTTTAAGAGCGTTTACGCCGTACGGCATTTCATACAAACTTTCAGGCTGAGGCTACAGTAGGCAGCGATTTGCGATGCGACTGGAAGAGCGAAACGAGAAAAACATGGTATGGCTACATTACAAGCGAAAAAAAAAGCAATTTTCTAATAAATTCGCTTCAATTTCGCTCATGTTGATGTAGCCGATGCCGTGATTTCAGTAATGTTGTTCCTATCGCATAAAGAAATCAAAGATCGCTAGTAATATTTGATGTACGGTGTAGCCATATACGTGAGCATTCATTTACTTGTTTTAATCGCTCATGTGTCGCAGGTCGCGTCGCGGCCTAATGTAGCCTCAGCCTCAAGTCCTTCGGTTTGCAAACACATACCTACAAAAAATAAAATGCAAAATCTACTCTACAAAAAAACTACTCTAAAATAAAAAACCTAATAAAAATCTCTCTCTCGCTCTAAATTTACTCTTTCTTGTTAAGAGCGTTTACGCCGTACGGCATTTCATACAAACTTTCAAGTCCTTATTTTTCGAAATCAATAAACCGATTTTAATAAAACTGCATACGCATAAGCAGGATACTAAGGTCTAAAAAGTTAGTAGAGGACATAAGTTAGTAGAGAATATTTTCGAAAAATAGTGTTACAGCCAAAATAGACCGATTTTTAATTTTCCATAGAAACAGAGAAGTTATATTTTTTTTAAATAAGACATTTCAAAAATGTTCTTACTAACTTTTTAGACCTTTGTATCCTGCTTATTCGGTTAATTCATTTCGAAAAATAAGGGCTTGAGAGTTTTTATGAAATGCCGTACGGCGTAAACCTCACACACCAGGTCCAGTTGAAAACCAGCGTCAGGCACCAGTTGTCTGGCATTTTTGCTGAACTGGGCCTTCTGAACTGGGCCTTTTTGGCGCAGCCGTGAGGCACACTTTCCTGCTAATTTCTTACATCGGACTTTGCACTTTTTATTTTTATCTTATTTTTTACCTGATGTACGACTATTATCTAACTATCTGGTGTATTGTGTGTCTCTTAGTCTGTGCTAAATAAATTTATTTTCTTTCTTTCTTTTTTTCTTCCTTTAAACGCTCTTAAAATGGGAGCAGTGCGCTATTTAATGAATTGTCATTGCAAATTGTCAAATCGTAACTTGATTGACCAGCAACATTAACCTACGACCCAGAAACTAATAATAATAGAAATAACGAGTTCGACTGCGTCGTTGGTCTCGTGGTAGCAATCTCTACAACTGAGTATGAGGTCTTGGGGTCGATTCCGAGGTCAGGCAAAGTATAACTAGGTTTTTTCGTCAGAAATTTCTTAGCAGCAGCCCGAAGTTTGGATTTGGGCCCGGTTAGTAGCAATAGACTCGTCCCCTATTTTAGTCCCGTGTAATAGAGGGCGAGGCTATTGCCATTAACTGAGTATAATACTACAAGTAGGTACAATGCGTGCCACTAAAGATGAGACTTGACACACCACGTGGTTTGACATGCGCAGTACACGATTTTACGTATCTTTAGCGGCATGAGGTCTGAGTGCGGAACGGGACCGGACGTCATAGGGGCGGCGGAAAGAGCGGGGGAGGCGGGGTCAAGTCTCACCTTTCGTGGCACGCATTGTACACCTCTGCCTAACCGTGATATTGTATCATCGACGTCACTGTACGACGTGTCGTGACGTCAATGGTGAAAACTATACAAATAAAAAACCGTCAAAATTAGAGACAATTACACCCAAAACCTCAGCTATAGACAAACATTTCAACGCGTAATACAACAGTGCAAATGAAAACTTTCCGACTAGTTTGTAGAAGCAAATTGACCGCGTAGGAGCGATCGTGTGTACCGATCTTGAGTTAAGCATAACTCCACTTATCTATGGCTACCGGTTTCTCTACTTAGTGTAGTTATTATAGTCGGCTGCTTCAAGGTAGGAGACAATCATAACAATTTTTCGGTTCATGTTTTTGTACGAGACTTCAAAAAAAAAACTGGTAGTTTTGAGTAAGATGATAAATATTAAGATTATTTTTTTATTTAGTGTTGAATTTTATATGTTTGCTAATCATTTTAAGACTAGGTGTAGCGAAGTTTATGTGATTCTATATATTATAAACCTGCTTTTCAAATGTTGTAATAGATAGGCATGCCATTAAAGTTATCAAATAGATACGGATTTCTATTTATAACTATGAAATAAAACCAACAGACAACATTGACGAAAAACAGCTGTTTGAATCTATGAACGCATAATGAGGTCGAGTGCCCAACGAGAAATTACAATTATGTCTGCTCATAATCGAATATTTCACAACCTTTCTCTTAAAAGAATAAAATTTTAATGCGTACAAAATTAACAGAATTGAATTTGTCGAGACCGTTAAAAAGTAATGATCGTGCTATATCTTTGTAATAATGTTCCTCAACCCACCTTATTTGTTCAATATCTCCAATTAATTTTTGCTTCCAATTAGAGAACGCCAATAACGGTGACTTTCTTTTCAACATTTTTCTACGATATTAACTTGTGTAGCGGACTGTACTGTGCTAACAACATTTCATTTCATCTCGAGTTTCTACTACGGACCGGGAGATCATGGGCATCAGATATTGACTTTTTATTTATTGACATTTCCTAATGTACCATCGCGGCCATTCATCATGCCGGCTTCGATACCACCGCTTCTGATAACGCACCTCATTGTTTGCTGTACGCATAATGGATTATTGATAAAAAACGTGGGTGTCCCTAATCTCAGGTCCGAGGGAAATCTACTCAGACGTCGATTCAACCAAAATATATTAAGGTAATGCTTTCCGTAATGAATGATCGTGGTCAGATATTAAGTGGACACGATTTATCGTCGTTCCGTCTTAATGTAGAAATTTCGATAGCGTGCCTGCTCAGTTAAATGTTGTAACAGTAATCTAACGCATAGGTACGTGTATGAACACATTAGTCAATGTTTCCATTGAGGTATTTCCAAGATTAGCCACTGATGATTAGGGCCGATCTGTAATTTCGTTTTTAGTGAGGAATTATAAAGTTCAAAGTTTGTAATTTATCTCCTAAAATGTAAGATACAGTATGTCTTGAGAATGCGTGTAATGTTAAGCATGAATAATCGCACGTAATGATTTTATCGTTTCCGAAATAAAAGTGCGTGGGTATTAGTCATACATGCATTGCTAATGCTTTTAAATAGAAAGTGTCTTCAACACATTGAAAATAAATCTCAAAAATTGAATTCATAATAAACTATAAAATTCCCACTGCTGGGACACAGACCTCCTCGCAGAGAGAGGGAGAGTAGGCCGTAATCTATCACGCGGGCCCAGTGCGGGTTGGTAAATGTATGTGACATCTACCAACCCGCACTAGATCGCATCTTCGAATTTTTGGTATTGAAAATATTCAAACATTGGATGGAAAAACAAAATTATATCTAACCAACTGCTAACAGAAATAGACTAGTTCCAACTACAAACTGAGTCTTTAATCAGGAACTCTTGAGCGGTGAGGTTGCAAACTGAGTTCCACTAAACGGTAAACTAGTTTTACTTCCACACAATTTTCGTTTGGATAGAGCATCGTACTCACGTTAAAACTATTAATTGCAATATGTTGCATCTTTCATCGTCAGGAAAATGTCATGAGGAAAGTTTTGAGTATGAATGTGGATTGCTATAAGAGTAGGGGAAGACCAAAGATACGATGGATGAACTGTGTAAATGATGATATGGTTGGAACTGTTGGAAACATTAAGCACATCTCTACTTGTTGCACAGCACGTCACTAATACCTATGTTATCTGTGGTTCTTCTTGCTTCGACTGCCGCCTAGAGATGACTGCGACAAATATAAAATGTAATCTTTCTCTAAAATATAAAGCTCGATTACCACTCACTGACTGACATAATTGTTCTCCCAGATGGTGAAGGGGGAGGTGGGTATATTTTTACAGATTCGTATACAAGTAACTCTCACGAGTATGGGAAAAATCCCAAACCTCCCCTTTTCCACCCCACTCTCCCCCCTCCCTATCGTATCTCGGAAACTAAGAGTCCCGTGTTTTGTTGCTTTACGGATTCGTATAGAGGAGGCTCGGAAAAGTAAAATCCATTGTTCAAAGTTGCCCCCTTGCCCCCCTTCTCCCCCCCCTTTAGGTAGATCTCGGAAGTTAAGAGACTTGGAACATTTTTTTTTTTCAGATTCATATCAAGGGGCCCAGAGTTGGTCAAAATCATTTTTCAAAACTCCCCCCTCTCCCCCCCTTCACCCCTCCCCTCATCGTATCTCGGAAATTAAGAAACCTGGGTTTTGTTTTTTTACGGATTCGTATAGAGGAGGCTCGGAAAAGTAAAAACCATTTTTCAAAGTTGCCCCCCTTGCCCCCCTTCTCCCCGCCTTCACCCCTCCCCCATCGTAAGAAATACTCCTCAAAAACACGACCCCGCGAGCTGCTTGCAGCTCGCGCAACGCCCAAATACTTTTTACAAGGGTAAGAAATACTCCTCAAAAACACGACCCCGCGAGCTGCTTGCAGCTCGCGCAACGCCCAAATACTAGTCTTTCTCTAAAATTAAACAGTATTCAAGATTAACTAAGTGTTCTCAATCAACCATCCAACAATAGAAAACTTAGCAGGAACAGGGATCATTACCGTGATGACGATTAATAGAGAAGTATGGAAGAAAAAGACGTGTTGCGCCGCCCCAAATAAATTCGGATAAGGCATAACATATCGAGACCCTTCCATGTCTCGGAAAGCACGTTTGCTGTTGGTACCGGCTGTCATTCGTAGATGTTTGACAGCCGTTACGGGTAGTCAGAACCCCGAAAGTCTGACAACTAGTGTTAGCAAGAGTATCGTGTTGGTCAGCGGGATTTTCCGAAAGGGTTACCGCTGGCCTGGAACATAAAGGGCGAAGGAAGGAACACGGGTGGGTTTTAGTCAGTAAGAGTCTGACACTCCATTCCGCTCCACCAAGAGCGGGAGGGGTCATTCGATGATTTCCCATCCTGAAAAAAAAAGGCAGGTGAATGATGCTGTTTAATTTTTTTTTTCATTGAACTTATCCACTGAGTAACTATATCCAGGCTAAATAAAGCAAAGAAAGCATTTTTCAGTGAAGAATTATCGTGACATTTATATTTTTACTGCGTTAAATAATCTATACATACATATAAGTAACAATACGTTGAATATTTTTGAAAACGTGCAATCTCTTTTATAAGTGAATTATAATTTTCTTTCAGATTTTGTCGAGCAGACACATGTAGATGAGGTCTTATTCTTATACTAAGACTTTCTCTACTTGGAAGTTTTCAGCAACCGCCGAACGGCGTTTCATACAAACTTTCAAGCCCTTGTTTTTCGAAATGAATGAACTGATTTTAATGAAACTTCATACGCATAAGCAGGATACAAAGGTCTAAGATGTTACTTAATTTTTTTTGCGAAATGTCTTATTTGAAAAAAGATAACTGGAAATCTGTTTCTATGGAAAATTTAAAATCAGTCTGTTTTGGCTGCAATACTATTTTTCGAAAATGTTCTTAAGTTACATTTTAGGCCTTTGTATCCTACTTATGCGTATGAAGTTTCATTAAAATCGGTTCATTCATTTCGAAAAATAAGGGTTTGAAAATTTTGTATGAAAAGTCGTACGGCGTAAACGCTCTTAAACGAGTTTCAGACTTTATGTACGTAACAGGACCTATACTGTCCCTCATCTATATGTATGGAAAAAGGACGTGACTAGAAGAACGTTAAACGATAAAATGGGAAGATATACTGAAGGAAATGGACTCAGCATAAATAAAATTGCGACTGGTAAAATAACACGTGTATGTGAAGATTTGTTTGATGTCTCTTTCGTCTTGTTATTGGTTAAGCAATGTCCCGAAGAAATCAATTTATACCTCGTTTGTACCGATTTTTTAGAATTTGAATCGATAAAGGAAGCGGAATTCGGTAGTCAAATTGTTCCAAGATAGGCTCACTCAATAAATTGGGTGAAGCTTATGGTTTACTTTGATATGCTAGTTACTAACTATCTAGCATATCAAAGTCTTATTAATTTATAATCGAGGTTTACCATGTGAACTTTTTTGTGGTAGTTTTAGGTATATTATCTATTCACATTTGATAAATAAGTAGAAATTACCGCCTTAGCGCAAAAGGCAAAATCTACCATGATTGGATTGAATTCAATGATACTCTGATTGTTCATTTGCCGCTTGGAATATGAAATAATAACTAACCTAATTTTCTGGAGTGATTATTACGATCGTCTTTATCAAACTCAAGACGATCGTAACAATCGCTCCAGAAAATTCAGCAACCGGATTGTTATGATGAAAATTAAATATAAAGGCAAAAACCAATCAGAGTCGATTAAACAAAAATGTTCGGGAACACAAACGAAACTGAACGGGAGCCAATATTGAGGAATTGTATCTGGGGGTAAAGTTTTAAGTGAAGTCAGTTCAACCCGTCGTGGATTTCCCTGGAGCAATTATAGAAACAATAAACCTAAAATTGGTGCAGCGTCCTGAAACAGGCCGCGGTCACCGATCCCGACTTTCCACCAATTACGCGACTTCCCTACAACGACCCACTTCGTAGAATGGAAATTCATTAAGAGCTATTCAAGTTATCACAATGTGACTATTAGAGCCCTATTTAATTTTTAATTAATCTGTAGGAGAGCGATGGGGTGGCACTGTGGCAGCACCGACGATCTGGCGACGTTGGAAAAGAAAAAACCAAGCCTTCGAGAGCAACTATGTTCAATAGTGGTTTCCCCGAACGAACTCTTTGATGTTTCCCTTTTATTGCTAGAATTGCGGAGTATTTATGTCTCATTTTATAGAAATTTATGTGCGAGCCGCGACGTAGCAAAGCTTGTTACGTAAATAAAGAAGCCGAATGTCAAAGCGGCTGTTAGAAATAATAAACGCGTGACCGAACGCTTTGCATATAATGAAAGGAAGAAGCCAGAATCGAATATTAAATCATAATATTTTGAATATGTCCGTCTGAGTAAATACTGGATGCGATGTTTTATTTATGGGAACCATTATTTGATAGACAACAGATTAATCAAATTATGATAACAAAGCCACAAAACCATACATTGACGTCGTCTTATTTGCTTTCAGAATCAATAACGACGCAATAGAATTTAGAATTGTTCTGTACATACCAATTCGTACATTTTTGAAATCGCCTTTTTCAAGTATCGTTCTAAAATACTGAGCTAATAAGTAGATAGACAATTCCAAAATAACTAAAATACTATACGCAAATTCAGAAGTCCAAATTAAGGTACGAGTAAGACAGAATCCGGCCTAAAATAAATACCAGAAACCAGTGAAGGCAGTAGAAAGACAAACGGTGAATAAAGTTTTCAATTTCATTGTACGAGGTAACAATTTCAATCTAAAATTGGTAGCTCCAGATGTTCATGAGCAAATAACTTACGCCGACTAAAATGAACCCTAAATCTTCGCCGGGTGGATGGTTCCGCGCCAAGAATTGAATTTACCTCGCATTCTCACACATGTATTAAGATACCTATGGTGTGTTTTAAATTTAAAGTTCCCGGCTGGAGCTGACTTAATCTTTATAGCTCGACTTGGTGCAATTAAATTAAGTAATGAGTGTGAGAATTTGAACAAATAAAAAAAACTAAATAAATCGAATATAAAACAAAAAAGTATTTACGAAAATTTGTAACACGAAGCGTAAGGTGGGTGAAACTCACCCAGACGCAGCTTGGACACCGTCTAAACACCTAGCCACTCGGTTGTCAACTGCGTCGTGAAACACAACGCTTACTTACCTCCCCCTGCGCAGCTACTCAGATGCACAACTCATTTTGACGTACGAGATAAAAAATATCGAATGATTTATTACAGGCTGGGTGTATAACACCCAACCTTACGCTCGCCGGGTTAAAGCAGTAAACTACCTGGGTGGTTTTCATCATTTGACATCCGTTTAAGTATATATCCTACAACTATGTTCTTTATTATATTCTTTCTATTTTTTTAAATCTTATATGACCTCTCTACTGAAAGCCTTTGTATCTGAAGATTGTTTTATATATTCTCTCATGGTGTAATATACAATAAAGTCAGTTACTGCTAAAATATTCCTTGCTACATCGGTATCATGTAATGGATAATTAACGATCGACATTCATAATCAAAACTTTTCTCACGACGGTTTTTGGTATAAATGTGACAATTAAATGATAATTTCAGAAAACGAATAACAAGAAATAGCAAAATTCCAAACTCCTTTTCCAACTTTTTTGACTACATTTCTAAAGAACTTGAACTTCTTTTAATTGAACTTCATCACTAGTAGTTAATCACTAAACTGGTCCTAGTTTTCAGTCCTATTCATTCCAAGTCGTAATTCAAAGTCTCTTCGTGCAATTCTCATCAATTATTCAGAGATCAATCTTTAAGTATACGTCAGAGCTTTAACTGAGTCGTCCTGAGACGTAATTGCTGTCATTTGAAAGACACGACTTGTTCTAGATGAGCTATAGTTTGAAAGAGAGCTGTGTGATTAAGATTTTTATGTATTTGAAGATGATGAGCAAAAAGTTTAAATGCCAAATAGCCACCCAAAGAGAAAGAGTTTACTGGGTTTGAAATCTAAACTTCTTCCTCTTGTCGCTGGCAGGACAGTTACTTAAATTTTATTAGCCCAACACTTCGCCAATTCCACGGCGTTATCGGTGACAGTGCCGAGGTCACTTTGGGTGCATGTTTTTGCGCACAAATGGCAGGATAGGAGGTGGACCATAGTTTGTGACACAGCTCCACATCCACACCCTGCTACTGTTCCGTACTGTATTAAGACCTGTGTTAGTTAGATCCTGTATTAGATGTCCTGGATTAGGACATAGGATACTTTTTATCCCGATATTCCCACGAGATAGAAACTAAAGCGGGTGAAACCGCGGGGCGCAGCTAGTTTTTTTTTGCGAAATTGTTGTTTCATACCGATCAACTGTTGAAAAATCAAAATTTGATTTATAACAATATACATTCAATTGTGTCTCATTAGCAACAGTTGACCTAGCTGCAGTTGTAGTACATATAATTACGTACTGGGTTTTGTAATAACGCTTTTCGACTTATATTTTTTTCGAAACAAAAGCTAGTAATAAGTCATTAAATATTTGTCTTCACATTCATTATTCATAACATTCCCATGTGAAATATGGAATAAGCATTAAAAAGATCAAAGCGACATACGAGGGACGACAGAAGTTAGAAAAACTTAGACTTGACAGCCCTGACATGACGGGGGTTTGACAACCCTATTTTAGTACAACTCAAATGAAAATTCATGAGTATTTTTTACTTTTTTATTTCTACCGTTTTTTTTTATAAAATCGTTTAAAATTATAATTATCTTTGAAGTTTAACAAAAGGGAGAGTCAAAGGTCTGAAGACGCTATTGTTTCCGCCTTAAGACAATTATCCTGTTTTAGCTGCTTATGAGGCATTTCTAAGCAAGGAATTAATACTTTCATTCTTTACAAAAAGAAATGGGTCAAAGAATTTACAAATTTCGTTTTGTTTGAGTAGAATATTACACTAATCAATAATGCTGGACCATCTTTTATGCTTTATTCATTCAACATGATTAGCTAGACAATATTCATTTATTCCTAAACTAAAATAGCTCAGAGTATAAATGGTAAGCCCACAAGAATCGGAGTGTTTAAACAATTGAATTTTGGCTACTAAAACCACAACTACAAACGTAGGTAGAATACAGGGAAGCTTTATAAAATGTTGCTATTATTGCAAAAGGTTAGTACCTTTTCATAAATTATTCATTAAAATGCTGCTATTTTAGTATAGGGTGATGTCTTACGACTTCCACGTGAAAGAAGTCGCGGGCAGAAGCCAGCATATACATAAAATTGCTATAGATGTGCCGTTGTTAGTTCTAAACGATAAATTATTACTAAGTGTAAAATAAAAAATACAAAAAGAGTCTCTCCGGCGGGGAATCGAACCGCGGTCTCCCGCGTGGATGCTTACCATTATACTACCACAGACTTGCGATTCTTGACGAAATAGCACCCAACTTACAGTACGTAGCCAGCCGCAAGTTTTAGGAAAAGTCTATCTATAATCCTTACTAATATTATAAATTCGAAAGTAACTCTGTTTCTGTCTGTCTGTATGTTACCTTTTCACGCCTTAACCACTAAACGGATTTCGATAAAATTTGGCAGAGAGATAGATTGCATCCCGGGGAAGGACATAGGATAGCTTTTAACCTGATATTCCCACGGGATCGACACTTATCCATACTAATATTGTAAATTAGAAAGTAACTCTGGCTGTCTGTATGTTACATTTTCACGACTAAACCACCAAACGGATTTCCATAAAATTTGGCAAAGAGATAGATTGCATCCCGGGGAAGTACGTAGGATAGTTTTTATCCCGATATTCCTACGGGATCGACGCTCATGCGAGTGAAACCGCGGGGCGCTGCTAGTCAGCCAATAAAATGTTCCTATTGCCGAGACACAGGCCTCCTCTCTGTGAGAGAACACTACCACACGGGTCCAGTGCGGATTGGTAGATGTCACATGTCTTCGAATTTTGGTTTTGGGACATGCCGGTTTCCTCAAGAATAGAATAGAATAGAATACTCTTTCTCTTTCTTTCTCTTTATTCTAACTCTTATTTTTCTCTTTTTCTTTTCTTTTTCTCTCTTTTTTCAATATGTTTTACTTTACCGTCTTTAATCATTTACACAAGGTAAAGCGCTTGTCCGGGTTCGAACGAGTCGTAAGTCACAGCCGTCACCACTGGGCTACCACTGCTAAAGCATCGAAGAGCGTCCGTGTAACTTATACCTGTACAACAATCTCTATTTAACCGACTTTAAAAAAAGAAGGAGGTTCTCAATTTGGTTTTTTTTTTTATATATGTTCGGCATTGACGTGGAGTTGCGGACACCAGCCCGTATTATCTATAACTCCGACATTTACTCGTATATGCAAATTTTTTTTCGAACCAGGTTTATTCCGAAATGGTCCCATTTAAATTTCATAAAGATCTGATTATGAGTTTCGGAGCAGACAACGGAACTCTTCAATAAATGCCAGCAACTCAACCGCGATTGCTGCTATCGCATAATATGTATGCATTGTTTATGCAATCACACAACATAACATCACACCTGTACCCTCTAAAGGGGTACGCAGATGTGTTCAATAGCTTCCTGTCATTGATATTCACATAGCTAGTAGTGTTATATGAAATTGTATTGTGTAAAGAAATGAAAGTATGAAATTGTATTGTGTAAAGAAATAACCATAATAAAATACACTGTTTTACGTAAAAAGAAAATGTGCCCTTGTATTATGGATGACGAAATTACTGTAGCGCTTATTAATGAGCGCACGACAGCTTTAGCACTTCCATTGAAATTTTCCACTCACATAATTCTGCATAAAATCTTTTAGTAACACCTCTTTATTTATTTAACTCAACCTTGGTCCGACGTAGTGCATATTTACAGCATTTTTATCACACCTAAGCTAACCAGCACCTAATTAAACGGTACAAAAGTTTTTATAAAACCTAAACCTTTTTTAACATCAAACTGGACTTCACACGTGTTTTAGCTTTTTATACACCACCGCAAGATTTATACGCTTATTTATAAATTACGGAATCTTCTTTCGAAATCGTGTTATATCTAAACAAAAGGATCTCGGGCCGTCCCTTTGAAAATACAGAAGGTATTCGACGCGTTTTATTAACGTGGTGATATCTAATTTGTTATTAAATGAGGCATTATGCTCGTGTTTGTAGACAGAGGGTGGGTTTCGGAATCTAATGAATTTTAACTTCTGTCATTGAGAACATTTGAATGTTTAAAAGGGGGTCGAAATGCTTCCGTTGCTGTTTAATACGTTATTTTATGTGCTGAGCCAGTTTTTGAGATAGCATTTTTTTGTAATGCGACTGATGTTTTTTTTTTTTAATTCCTTTAGGTATGTAAAAAAAGGGAACAGGATATCGAACAAAAAATTCCATGGCTGTCACTGTCACAGGACAGTTGTTGCTTAAAATAAATCCGATTAATTTAACATTAATAAGCAATAGAAAAAATGACGTCAAAAACCGTTTAAAACACTTTTTGGCGTCACGTTTTCTACAATAAACAGACTATTTTAATTTATTCTGATATGTATTTACAATTTACAGGTTTTATGAGTCTCCCATAGTATACTCGTAATTAATACTATTATGTATTGTTCTTAATCATTTGTAAATGTACTTATAATAATTTAATATATTATATTGTGGTAAGAAAGAAATAAAACAAACATGACCAAAAAAAAAAACATTTAAAAAACTCTTTTTTAGGCTATGCATATCATACAAGTAATAACGTAAATACGAGTTCCTGTAGAATGAAGCTTAAGAAACACTGAAAGGTCATCGAAGAAAACAAAACGATGACTGAAAAAAGACAAATACCACTGAAGGTTTGGGTTCCCATCAAACACCGTCGGGGGTCTTCCAATAGTAAAAAAGGTAGGTACAAATAAAAGACATTTCCCTTAAATAAACCTTCAAACGAAGTACCGTTCAATAAATACACAATCATTTATCTGGATAATCATCCTTCGCAATGAAAGTCTACAGTATCAATATTATGCCCACAAAAACGTTACATTCTAGTCAATGCCTATCAATTAGATGGAGATGTGGAAGTATGTATAATAATTCGTAATAATATTATTTTAATTTCGATGTTTGTGAAACATATTCTGAAGTAAGAAAAAGTCACTTTTGTAAACTTGTTTTAATAACTGCAGAACCCGAGCCTCGTCCGTACTAAGCCTAAAGTCGCAAAGCATGCTTGTATTGTGTGTACAAGCATAAATATCTTAGACTTCTTACGCAAGATTCAAAATCAATGTTCTCCTAAAGTATTGATATATTATTCTACATTTTATGGCGCTACGAACATAGTATTATCGAAACTATACTTTTATGGACATTTTTTTTTCTCAAATTTGCATTTTCACTTCACGAGAAGACCGCTTTTGAATTTTGCGTAACCGTAAGATATTTATGCTCGTGGCTGTACCTTGTACATCTGAAACAGAGTTTTTCTATCAACGTCTGGCAATCAAATTTCGAATTTTGTATAGAGACACTCGAGATCAGATCCGGTCAGACTGGAAGCCGACCCCAACACAGTTGGGAAAAGGCTAGGCAGATGATGAGAAGTTGTAGAAAAACTCGAGATCAGAGGGCTTAGACAAAGTGACATTCTATCAGCGATAACTATGATGAAAACCTCAAAAATGTGGACATAATGCTACCGAAAACCTTGTCAATCCCATTGCAAGTCGTTGAAAGAAAAGAAAGAAAAATTGTTTATTCTGCACAAACAAAAACGCACATTGTAGAAATACAAAACGCTTTGAAGCGATTGTCACTTGTCTAGATCCTCCTGTGTCGAAATAAATTTAGAAAAGGCATTCGTCCCCGGAACATGCAATATTAGACCATCTTACATCTTAGATTATTACATCTTTAGGCATAAAAGGTAAAATATTATAGCATTTCTACACCTGTCTACTCTACAACCAGTGTGCTCTAGAGTCGCCACACAAACGTTATCGCGACCGCATCGTAGGGAGATTAAGGTTGTGTGGTGGGAGGCGAATGCAACGTCATGCTCCTGTGTGTTTGGTGCAAGTTGTAAGATGTAAATGGTACCTTCAGACTGAGAAAGTCAAAGTCAAATCATTTATTTCAAATAGGCACATTAAAGGCATTTTTGAACGTCACTTACAGTAAAATTGAATTGATTCTAGTCGCCCCTTCCAAAAGGTAGTGGTCGTATGGAGAAGAATGGGCAAGAAACTCCACCGTTACTCTTTTAAAATGTTTTACAAGGCTTTGTATACATAATATAAATATCCTTTAAACAGATTCAGATCGAGATTTATAGTCTGCTACGCAATTAGTGTGCAGAACGGGCATCTCAAAAGGTTATCTATTGTGAAAATAAAAAGGGTTCTTCTAAAAACGATCCGAGTGAGTGAGAAATAATTATTATTTTTAGTCAATCTAGTATTAACTTTAAAACCGTAATAAAATAAGAAAAAGCAAATAATTGGATTTATAAAAAAATTGTGTAGAATTGTCATTATCAACTCTATAGTAAGCTCACCCTATGTCCTGAGTAACCTTTAAGCTAAACCTTATTTAGGTATACCTAACCTTAACTAATCACCTTTTCGTTCCAGTTATACGCTTCGAGCACCCGCTATCCGCTTATCCCTTTCACAAAATTTGTAAGATGCTCTAAGCCTCAGGGAATGGGCAAAATAAAAATGAACAGTCTTCTTGTTGGCTTATCGGAATAGATTACTTTTTCCAAATGTCCTCTAGGGGAGTAGGTTCGACCACGGGGGATATTTTTTATAAATCGTTAAACTTTGAGACAGATTTGTCAAGACTTTTTCTGGTTTCAGCGCTATTTCAGGAGGGAATACTCGAGTCAATGAAAGGTAAGCTGCAGACTTTTACGTGACGATTTCCTAGTGAGTTTTCCCCTTATTTTTTGCTTTATTCGAACACGTCTTGCGTGTGGGCGAGTTAAAACATAATAACAGCCATTTTACAAATACTCGGGGCTCGTTGCCTACCGCATACAGTGAGACGCATATTTTGAAGTACCGGCTTAAAATTTCTGAGATTATTTTAATACCAATTGTGTTTCGTCCATTGTTTTCTTTGTGACATATTTACTTTTCGTGTACTACGTACGACTTATTTTCGTTGTCGCGTATTGTTTTGAAACTTTCTATACCTACATTGTTGCGTCGAATATTTTTTAAACAGTTTATATTTCATGTGTATTTTTAAGTTCTGCTATGCTGGAAATGTTGTTCCAACTCACAATTTTACAATCATTTTTCTAACAATACAAATAAAATAACAAAGGCAAAATTTAAAAATCACACCTTAAAAAGAAATAATTAACAACTTTAAAAAGCCTTTTCACCTGGGCATACCCCACGCAAACTAATCATCTTTATTTGGATCACATATCAGAAAAAACACGACAATAGAATGATCCTTAATTGTATAGCGAAAAAGTTTTTGTCAAACCACATGTTGATAGGAATATGATAGCTTCATTTGTTCTTCTTCATAATGTTTTATCTCATTATAATTCGCTACGGGACGCCGAGTCGGGTTTGTCTATTATACCTAACAATAGTCCCACTAAATTGTTTTAATAGAGCCGCAGAAACTGTGAGTCATTGTGTTTTGTTGTAAACAAAACCTATCATCCCCATACTCATAACACCTGGTTTTATTTCAGATATTATCTTAGAGTGTTATAATTATATTATTACAATCGTATGTGGACTATCTGCTTATCGTGCAGACATTTGGAAAGTGGACGACTACTGCAAAAAACCTTGTAATGGTCCATGTTGTCCAATGTCTTGATAATCAATATAAAATAAAATAAATATACTTTACTTCAGACCTTGATCCATTTATGATGTTAGTAATACACACTTTATAGTACGAGTAAGTAACAAATGTAGGTACAGGCGCCAGCACAGCAGGGAATGCATTTTATCTAAGCTATCATTTTATTAATTAAAGATCATTCAGAACTCGAGATTTAGATTTTTTATGTGAATTGATTTTGAACGTCTAATGCAGATGTTGATGATAATTATTATTATGGCCATCCCTATAGTTGACATTTTAGGACTTGAATTTTTTTTTCATAGGATGTTATGAGGCCCGACAGTATTCCCAATCTGCTTACCTTTGACGTCATTTGGAGGTCAAATGGAAGTCAAGTGGTATTATGTGTTTATGTTAAAATAAACTTCATCTTATAATTTTAAGCGCTAATAATATAATATAGAAAAATAAGGTTAAGAAATCTATAAGCTCGAAATGTTTTTTTCTGTACATACTGAATTCATGAAAACACTACCTATGGGTACGTAATTATTGTAGGTAACGCAGTAGACATTCAAAAGATTTAAAGATACTAAGGTAGACACTTGATTGACACTCAATCGAAAGCTAGTCCATCTATTCAAAGCATAAATATAGTATTTTTACGAATGAACTGTAGAACATTTACAAATAAAATATCAGATTAGTGAATATTTTGAGGTTAAGCCTAACCTTCGGCCTCGGTTCAATGTCCTTGATCAAGTTGCCTGGTTCCGTTTCGTCTACATTATTTTATTTTGTTTTTAGTTCGTTTTGTTGATAAAATCGTAACCCTGACTGGATACGTCGACACACTTGTTTTAGAAGTTACAATCACGGATCTGCACCCTTAGCACAGTATCAATGTCAATCTGAATATTTTTGAAGAATATTTAGAATCCGTTGCTTCTTATCTTCGAAAAAATTGTCTACTTAACAAATTATATAACGCAAACGATGTTAAACTGTCAAAATTAAAGCCATTAGTACTGATAGTGTGTTCGCAATTACGTCGCTGAAGTTTAAGCATAATACATATTATCATTGAGGGAATAGATTCGATCCCAGACAAGACAATCCCACTCTATTGTCTACTCAAATGCATAAAGGCTCCTGCAAACAGGCGCGACGCGCGACGCGAATCGCGCGCGACACAAAGGCACCGCTCGTTGCGCGACATGCGGTGCCTTTGTGTCGCGTGTCGCGTCGCGCCTGTGTGTACGAGCCTTTTTTTTTTTTTTTTCAGGATGGGAAATCATCAAATGACTCCTCCCGCTCTGGGTGGAGCGGAAGGGAGTGTCAGACTCTTACTGACTAAAACCCACTCGTGTTCCTTCCTTCGCCCTTTATGTTCCGGGCCAGCGGTAACCCTTTCGGACAATCCCGCTGACCGTGTGTACGAGCCTTAATCTTCGATTCGACAGTAGGTATTTCCAATACCACCAATTTACTTGCTAGTTACGTTATAAACTTTACGAAATTTTAACTTATCATCAGCATTAAAGTAATCAAATTTCCTACCATAATGTGTTCAATCTACCCGGAAAGCTCCGGAAATATTTATCTTAAAAACACAAGACAGAAACGCAAAGACACCGAAATCAAATAACGTTATATCAACAATCCTATTCGAATCTTCGATGCTCAAAGCTTCGTCACAGAGTTGAACATCGAAATCACTTAGCGGAGTAACCAAGCGGTTTCATTTGTGATTTAAATGATGTTTGTGGAGGTGCACCGCACTGCGTCATGTCATGGCGCATAGATGTATGGAGGACGCGTTTGTGAAACATGAAGAGGTGGAATACTTAAAATAGTAACGTCGTTTCAAGATTGTTTTTGTTTTAGTGAAGGATTGAGTTGAGGGTTTGTCTGGAGGAAACTTGTTACGTACTGAAGAAATATAACTATCAAGAAAAAACCAAAGAATCTTAAAAACTATTTAGGAACAGTTATCTCCTGCTGAAGCAGTTCCTAATTGGTACCTTCAATTTTAAGGCTAAAGAGAAAAAATAAGAAGTCTAATGATGAATTTGAAGCTGATAATCTAGGTATCTATATTGACGAATCATGCATAAAATCAACAGATAGCTGGTTCACCGGTACCAAACCCTATATACCCTACATAGCAAACAATTTCTAATAAACACTTCCCAAAACCTTTCCAGACCAAAATAAATAAACGCTCCCGACAAGTTAACCTATACAAACACATTACAACAAGAGTAGCAAACGTATTACAAGCTTCTGAGGTCGCACAAAGACTTAGTACAGCTTACTAGGTCCCTTTACGAGAAACCAGTGGACGGCGAAATTACCCCAAGACAGGTAGAGGTAAGCCGCTTTCTTTGATAGATACGTCAGACACGGAGAAATATCGAAGGGAAACTGCCAATGTCAAGTATAAAATTGGAGATAATTCCACGTCGGGGAAAATTATTATTGGTCGGTTGAAGCACAGTTGGTGAAAGTTGGAACGATTACAGCAAGTATGGGGTGAATTTGTGTTGAAACTGCTGCCGGCAGCTCACGTATACACAGGGTTTTGTCGTTCTGGGAATAGTGATCTGTTAATTTATGTATTTAATGGGATGTCAGATTAGCTTGAAACAGGACTGTGTGCTAAATTACGGCTTTGAGGAAATCTTGTTACGTGAACGGGACATTCTGTATATTGTGGTTGATGGTTGTGACAATACCTGTACAATCACATCGCATGACGCCCGTTTTCCCCGAAGCGGTGTGCAGAGATGTGTAGTAGGCCCGCATGTTGCCAGTTCTGTTTAAGTCTCCGTAAGGGAACGAGATTAATGCAACCAACCGGTCACAAATTTAGACTCCGGGCTGCTATGCTACTGAGAATTTCCTATTAAAAAAAGCAATAATACTTTTCCTGACTTAAGGTCCTGACCGTCGAAGTCTCACTTGCGTCGGCTAGATGAATGAGTCAGTCTGTGTCTGTAGTATTAGTAAGTACCTAGAACATCAACGCATATAACTCATGTAGGACTACTGTCTGAATATCACATTTCTTATTTAAAAGCCTCATTTTAACCGTAAACATATATTTTTGAAGTCTACAACTAAAAAAACGTAAAACAGTTTTAAACACGTGTAAATATGACACAATGTTTCCAATGTATCGGGAACAAAATGTCATTTCGTATTCAAAAACAACGCTTTACACACTGTGCTACACAACTGCAGGTGGAGTTCGCCCACGTCACATTTTCTGGTTACACCACAGAATAGTAAACAAATGGAGTGACAATCTGTAAGCGAGCGGCGTGGGTGCTATAGATTCGTATTATAGTGCGCACGTCAAAGTCGGAACAGTTTTCTCTGTCGTGTACAAAATAGCTTCATCTACTATTAAAATAACCCAGTTAATACTAGACTAGGTAGACTACTACGGATATCAGATTGTTTTGTTGCGAGTGTGCATAAAGGCTCGTACACACAGGCGCGACGCGACACGCGACACAAAGGCACCGCAAGTCGCGCGACGAGCGGTGCCTTTGTGTCGCGCGCGAATCGCGTCGCGCGTCGCGCCTGTTTGCAGGAGCCGTAATAGTTTTTCAAGTCGCTCTTTAGACAGTCATGTATGACATGAGTCAGATTTGCGCAAGTTTAAAATTGATTCAACGTCATGAAGATTCAGGATCAAGGTGAAGCCATTCAATAAAAGATGGTTTTATGATTCAATGTTTTTTTTAAAATTCTCGATATAGGAACATGCAACAAAATTAAATGTGTTCTGCTCTTCATTTACTTATTATTCTGTGGCCTACCACGCACCGTACCTGTTTACGGCTTCCCCGCTGATCTTACAACTTCATCTTGCCGTTTGCCCATCGCATATTTATTTATTACCACAGAAATGGAATTTATGTAAGCAAAAAATATGCCAAGAAAAAGTATTCATGAATTTAGAAAAGAAATACGTCAATTCGTTTTGGGTAATAGGAATTTACGGTAGTGACAAAAGCGTGTCACATTACTTCCCTGGAGAAAATACAATTGTACCTACTATTAAATTCGGAAGGATTCTAGTTTTAGCATCCTTTAACCTTCAAATTTTGTAAGATTTGATTAGTAGACTTATCAACCAACAAGATTGTCGCTTAGCTCAAAATTGTACCTAACCATTTTGAGGTCATCATGTGTTTCAAGACCTCTAAAAGTAAGGGAAGATCAAAGAAACGATGGATGATCTGTGTGAAAGGTGATATGGCCCGAAAGGGAACTACCGAGATGTAACAGAGAAGTATGGAAGAAAAAGACATGCGGCGCCGTCTCCAAATAAATTAGGATAAGGGCAGAAATGATGATGATTTGCTTCAAACAAGTAAAAATCATAAGAACTATGAATCGATCAACTAAACCTAAACAATATACGCAGTCTAGGCTGGACATAGGCCTCTCCCAGACTGTGCCACAACACCCTGTCCTCCGCCTTCCGCATCCAATTTGTCCCAGTCACCTTCTTAAGTTGGTCGTTGGTCCATCTAGCTGGGAGGCGTACACTATGCTTGCCGATACGCGGTATCCACTCTAGAACTCATCTGCTCGCCATCGGTCCTTCGGCAAACATGGCCAGCCAACTGCCATTTCAGTTGGCTTACTCTGCAAACTATGTCGGTTACTCCTATTCTTTTCCGGATATATTAATTCCTGATTTTATCCTTCAAGAACTATCAGAAGTCTGCAATAGGCCTAACTTCCTTAATCCCAGCTCTTACTCCTAATGAAATTCCTCCAATAATATCCAACCGTGTCGTTCTCACTATAATGGCCACGTTCCATGTCCCTATTCCAATTTGGCTGGCTTTAATTCGCATCTCATTCGCGTAGGCGTTATTACTGTTAGCCTCTGAGCACCATCGATTTAATTAGCTAATCCTTTAGGAGTTACGGTGCAAATACTTTAATTGTAATTTCCTTGGCTTTAATTTAAACTAATAGTTTGTGCCTTATTAAGAGTTGTAGCAATTTGGATTTTGCGCTCTATAGGGATAGGGTAATAGGGTTAAGTGAATTGTGTTATGGTTTTAATCTTAAGTGTCGTCTGTATGTTTCTGGCTTTATCTCTTCTATCAATACCTTGCTGTCCACTATAGTGCGGGTTCCATTCAAGATCTCCTTTCATGGGAATTTTTCTTTTTACAAGTTTCACTATCACTCGATCTATATCGAGGGTAGCGGTTGTGGCCCAGTGGAAATGGACGCAACCTTCGGGGTTGGTTCGAAACCAGAAAGGCGTTTTACTTTATGTTCATTATTTCATCTCCACTGCATTCAAAACGGTGAAGGAAATCATCGTGAGGAAAACGGCATGACCTAGAACAACAAATTCGAAGTTATGTGACATCTACCAACCCGCATTGGGCCCGCGTGGTAGATTACGGCCCACTACCTCTCACAGAGATGAGGCCTGTGTTCGAACAGTGGGAACTTTAAAGGCTAATTATTCTTGCTATACCTATATCGATATGGCATAAGCATACGATACGACTAACACCTAGACATGGCTTTCAAATGCTTAACATCTATCACGATCATGACTGTATGTAGGAACAACAAACGAATCTTTAGATTTTTAAATTTTTCTCACATTTTTCAAAGATTAATTTGGTCCCAAACAGCTTAACTCTGTCGTGAATTTATCATTGTAATTTTTCCCAATAGTTTTTACATACATAATGTTTGGTAATTCTAAATATACATGTACGACTTATCTAATCCGAGTTGCAATTACTTATCGTAGCTGTCATTATAACTAATTAAAAAATCGAAAAAGTATTAAAAAGAAGTGCCAAAAGTTACGTAAACGTATAATTTGTCAGAATCGTACAAATAAATATTATGTCATGTTCACACAAAGGCTATAATATTATGCATATTGATGTAACGGTAAATGGTCTTGTAAGCATTAATTTAAGTCTCAATGTGTTTATTTATGTGAAGATTAATTACGAAGAGATCAAATAGAAGGTCGTTTTCAAATAGTATCTGTACAAGTATAAATTTTAGATAGGAATATTTACGAACCCGGCATGTCAACGCCTTCGTCGTGAACCTACTAATTAAAGTATGCTCAATTATTAATTATGGACACGATCCGTTCTATTAACAGCATTTGAATAATCCAATGGCTTTTCATACACGTTATAAAATTTACAAAGTATTAATATTGACTTATCTAATTATATGCTGTTAAATATGCTGAGGTTATAATTTTTGTGAAAAATAATCGGCTGTTTTTATTTGGAACATTAGGTGTGATCTTTGCTAAAAAGGTTAACTGAAAAATATCTGTTGAAAAATCAAAATTTGTTTTATAACAGAATAAATTCAATTGTGTCTCATTAGCCAGATTTATTCTGTAAATTTCTCACCGTTAAACTTAGATACAGTGAGTTTCAAGGGAGCAGTCAATAGTGTCTAGGTAGAATATAAAACCCCTAATATCAGGTGGAATGACGGATCACTTCACCTAAGTTTTCACGGTGAGATTTTTACTGAATAGGCTGTACATCTAAATAATACCAATACAACTAGCATATATAGAAGCAAAGTCATTAGAAAGAAAAATCATGTTGCGAAAAAAGTACTATATCATCCATCGTTTTAATACTGGCTGATAAGAAAAAAATATCCGATGAGAAAAATGTGAACTAAAATATTATCGAAGTTCCAAACATTGATACATGTAAGTCCCCCAATAATTAACACGAACCGAACTGCCTACTTCACGACAAAAACTAGCTTCTTACTTCTGAATAGATACTGTAAGTGACATTCTTTATTTCAGTTGACAACTACAAATCTTAGAGGACCCTCCCATCATGTCGCCATGTGTCTAACACTCGCATGTTACGCAGTCACACGTACAATTATTTGTTTTGTACTAATACGTGGGTAATAGGTACAAGCTGATAGCGATTTCACTTACCTATAACCATTTTAAAGAAAATATTCAATTCAATTTATTCAGGAACAATTCACATTGTGTTTGAAATCATAAAAATTATAAAACTAACACATTCATAATACAATCAATAATAGACAATTACAAAAAATAATAATAATAAAAACATAAAAAAAAACTAATACATATTACCAATATTTTCGTTAAGGCGCTACCTCGATTATAAATCGTAGCGACTGATCTACTAAGCGAGCGAAAGTGGTGCAATTACTTTTTAAACGCAAATGAAGAGAGATGGCTATAATGTGCGTGCGCTCGGAATAAAACGACGTATGTGCCAAAATGAATTTACTCCTTTTTTTAACAAAATAAATGAATTAATTTTAAAACTACATACTTTGATATCATAATTCTCTATGTTTTAAAGTAAATTCCATTGAATAACTCTTATGCGTTACGCCGTGATGTCAAAAAAAGTAAAAAAATAATAGATATAACTTTGCAATTCTTTTGTATAGTGAAAAATTCATTGAATCGTATATTCCTTTTACTTGATACTATACCAAAGTGTCAAAAAGCATATACCAAAATGTGAAAACCGTATTCCACATACTTAACAAGCTACACGAATTAGAAAAACCATTTTTTTTTCTATACATATATCACATTAAAAAAATCCTCATAGGGTTGAGCCATTTCCAAATTAGCTTTTAAAAGTATCTAGCTAAGCTAGAAATTCCTTCTACTTTATTTTCCCTTAATACTCCGTCCTCAAAGATCTTAATACACAAAAAGCTAAGAGGTCCAGGTGAAGCACACAAGGTGTCCTCATTGGTTTCTGCATTTGAATCAGAGTTATTGCAAAATCGTGATACAATAAGAGCGGGACCAAACCAAAATTGAAGAAGTCTTCCTCCCCTTTTTAATCGACGAAAAAACGGAGGAGGTTCTCAAGTCGACGCGTATATTTTTTTTTTATGTATGACTTCGCATAACTTTGTACAAAGTAGTCCGATTTTGATAATTCTTTTTTAGTACTACACAAAGCTACCCATTCTATGAGTGCCTATTTGAATAGTCGTTGACAATATCGATGATCGCTGTCCTTCATGACTTGTGCAACAATCCATGCGATGTTGTCCACCTATAAATAGGACCAATCGATGAGACAATACTATCCAATCCGCTAAGAACAATAGCTTTGAATACGTATAGGGGCAAAGGACCCTAGTCTAGACATCTTGTTTGTAGCTATATGCGATGTCTCGCTGATAACTTAATCGAAACGTCTTCGATTGTAACAAAGTCTATATGACCACCTCTATGATTGTAAGCTTGTAAAGACTCCTTCAAACAGGCGCCACACGACACGCAACACAAAGGCACCGCAAATCGCGCAACGAGCGGTGCCTTTATGTCGCGCGCGATACGCGTCGCGCGTCGTGCTTGTTTGCAGGAGCCTTAAAGCTTATCAAATAAGGGCCATATTATTTTATTATATCACTACCAATTTGCTTAACTAACTCGATTTTTATTCAATCTGCCTAGCCTTTTCCAAACTATGATGGGTCGGTTTCCAGTTTTCCCTGATGCAACTCAATACCAGTATTTTACATGGAGTGACTACCTATCTGAATTCCACAACCCAGTTTACTGGGTAACATGAAAAGGTAAAACTGGTTGTCAGACTTTTGGCTTTCTAACTACCCGTAACGAATGTCAAAGATTGACAGCCGAGACCAACGGCTTAACGTGGTTTCAGAGGCACGTAGGGTTCTCGATATGTAAAGATGGTCATCCATCCACGGACCAACCGCGGCGAGCGTAGCTTAACTTGATCGTTAGACCCGTGCTGCTGTTATTTTTTTATTCAAAGGCAAAAATAAAGTCGATGTTCTATAACATACCAATATTATTAGTGTTTTCATGCATTATATCAACTCACCTTTGACGTCATCTCGATTTCTCGCAGGGATTAGATCAATTGCGATTTTTAATTTAATTACAATCCTTGTCTTTCGTTGTCAACTGACATCACTTAACTCTTAACATAAAAACAACTACAATCATTGATACCAAATCAAAAAGATCCTGTCATCAGCACTTTCCGCAATGGATTGATAATCACAGTAGATACAACATGGAGACAATCCATACTAATATTATAAATTCGAAAGTAACTCTGTCTGTCTGTATGTTACCTTTTCACACCTAAACCACTGAACGGATTTCGATAAAATTTGGCAGAGAGATATAGATATATCCCGGGGAAGTACATAGGATAGTTTTTATCGACATACCTCGCGGGCGAAGCCGCGGGCGGAAGCTAGTATAAGCATAAAACAGGATGCTGCTGTCGATTCCTTAAGCAAAAAACATACATAACCAAAGAAACATTACCTCAAACCTGCTATTGAAATCGATAGAGATACGAATCTAAAAAATTGTTCGAATGATTTACACTTTCCATATATGGTGGAAACAATAGAATATTAACCTCCCAACATCGCGATAGGAAAAGGTCTATATCATAACTTTCACGAGCTTTTGGCTGCTACTGATAATGTTAGATATATAGCCGCCTTTTTGCATATTTAAATTAAAATTATATGTTTCGTGAGCTGTAATTATGTTTTTAGGTGAAATCATATTCGAGTAGCCTGGAAAAAATGGTGCTGATTTCGAACTTCTTGATTCCTATCTTCTCTAAGCTATTTGAAAAGGTCATACATAGTCGTATATACAGCTTTCTTGAAAAATATAATATCTTGGCTAGCGAACAAAAAGGATTTCGCAAGGGTAAATCCATAAACACTGCAATATATGAACTTGTTAATAGGGTATTGACTAGTATGGACAGTAGAAATCCAATATGTGCTATATTCATGGACATGAGTAAAGCTTTCGATTGTGTTGACCATAGCATACTGTTACAAAAATTAAATATGTGCGGCATAAGAGGTAAAGCACTCGACCTCATTCAATCATATCTGCATGAGCGAAAACAAATTACAGAAATTACTAGAATATGCCACAAAACGCGGTATGAGATGACATTTAGATCCGACATTAGAACCATAAAACTAGGAGTTCCACAAGGTAGTGTTTTAGGCCCCTTACTCTTTCTAATATATATTAATGATCTCCCCCGACATATCAAAGAACCAATGGTACTATTCGCAGATGACAGCACGGTAATAATAAAATGTGACGAAAAAACCAACTATGTAAATAAAATCAATGAAACATTAAGTATAATAATTAAGTGGTTAATGGACAATAATTTGAAAATAAATATGGACAAAACAAATATAATGCACTTTCACCAAAGAACTCAACAAACAAGTATTAATGTAAATTACAATGGACAAAGAGTAAAATCGGTAACAAGCACAAGATTTCTGGGAATTGATATCGACCACAGACTATCATGGACAACCCATTTAGACAGCATCTGTAAAAGAATAAACAAATCCTCATTCGCTCTATACAAACTCTCTAAATTAGTTAGAAATGAAGCCGTCTTAACGGCCTATCACGGACTTGTTGCACCATTACTCAGATATGGCTTAATATTCTGGGGAAATTCGGTAGACAAGGAAACTATATTTAAAGCTCAAAAGAAATGCATCAGAGCAATGTGCCAAATAGATAGTACAACAAGCTGTCAACCTCACTTTAAAAATCTTAAAATTCTTACATTACCCTCCCTGTACATCTATGAAGCTAATATTTTTGTAAAATCGAATCCAGGGTACTATAATACTGCATTTAAAAGCTATTATCGAAAATTAAGAGATAAAAAAGGTTAGAGGTAGAAATACCCTATGGTAAAACGGCACTATTAAATAAAAGTATTTTATGCATGACATCGTTGATTTATAATAAATTGCCTGATGACATAAAACAATTACCTATTATCCAATTTAAAAAAAAACTACAGACATTCTTAATAAATAAATGTTATTATGATGTCAAAGATTACTTAGGTGACAAAAATATTGTATTTTAATGACAGCAAAGGTCCGGATAGTAAATAATGTAATATATATTATATGTTGGACATAATTAATCATAAATTTGATATAATGTTGCACATAAATAATTTATAATATAATTTCTGGATTTAATTTAATTTTATTTTATTTTAATTTTTCATTTTTAATTTGTATGACATTATTATTTTTAATTCCTTATTTTGCTGACTGATCTGTAAATTAAAATTCTTGTTTTATATTTGCACACCTTGTATGGTTATTAACAGTGTACCATTTTGACCGTTTATAACATCCACTGAACCTGTTTTATGCAAATAAATGATTTGATTTGATTTGATTTGATTTGAACAAAAAGTGAAAAAAAAGGTCTCACGCATGCTTTGTATTTGGCCAGGGACTGATAGCCTTATTATTAATATAAGTATATATATAATAAGCCTATAGCTCCTCTTCTTCATATACGATTTATTACGCTGGAAGTATGTTAATTCACGAACTCTAACGCAAACTACATTACTAACGTAACTACGCGAAACAATAGTTCACTTGAGTCTATCATGTGATGTTTTGCAGATTAATAACTATGAATCATCTACGACAAATTGTGCAGTTTTTTCAACGTTATCCACATCATAATAGAGATGCTATACAGTATCAATGTTCATGATAAAAAATTTCGAAACTATAGTGTTTATTTCTGACTATCTCAAACGATGTTCAGTTGTGAATCAGCGGCGTTTTTTTTTTCTTAATCATCTTAGTGTATTTTGAATTCAAAGTAAACGTAACAGAACAACACTACCTGTGATAGTAAAACATTTGATTCCTTTTGGTTCCGTTTGAATATGAAAACATACATACATAAAATCTCGTATTCCGGCTACGATCCTCACATACATGCTTCGTTTAACATTAATACAAAAACCAATAAAACATCTCTAACAGTTAATTTTCAAAGTCCAAGGTTCTCATTTAGCAAATCGAAGAAACCTAACAAAAGTGGGTCTCGTGGCTGTTTTATAGCTGTGTCAGAGTCTTTAATTATTACCCCCGCACTATCAGGCTAGCGATCGGAGAAGGAAAGACGCCTACTTCCTCCGTTGTGAGCTTACCGTATATATTTCAATACGGAATTTGTAATGTATATTTTATGGCCTTGATTCTCTTTGCTGGTTTTGCATGCTGATATGTGGCTTCGAGTTCTGTGCTAGCTTTTGCGAGTGTAAATTTTCAAAGCAAATATGGGTACAAGTAAAAAGGAATGGGTGTGAGTATTTCTATAAATGTATGTTCTTGAACCTACAAAAAAGTACCTAGTCAGACTAACAGTAGTGTACTTGTATGTAAATAAGAATCATAATTTAGAATACCGTTACTAAATCGTAATCATAACGAGCTGAACTTGGGCTAAATTGAATTATATTTCAAACTAGCTTATGCCCGCGGTTTCGAAAAAATCTATTCTTTCACAGCGTTCAGAGTATCCCCATATCAAATTTCATCAAAATCGGTTGAGCCGTTTCGGAGATTAGCCGGAACAAACAGTCTGACAAAACTTTGAAAAGCGCTTTTTTGTTATAATAAATTATCGACCGTATATTATACTTTCATAATTATTATGCATTTAGTAAAAAGCTGATATTTTGACATTACAAACAGACATTTCAATAATATTTATTTTTATAGAAGAGGTATGGAGTTTTAATACTATTGGTTGTCTACAAAAGCAGTTTCACTTTAAATAACTTGTAGAACTGTATCTAAAAGGACCTATTTGGTAGCAATTGAGCAGGAATGCCATAGTGTATCTACTGTCATAAGTTGTTAGCCATGACCTGTATTTAGTACCGTATGCTTGATCTAGTTAAATTGGTGTTTTTCTCAATAAAGTTAATGTAGTAGTAGATTATGATATTAACATCAACAACAACTATCTCAGTCTTTTGCCAATTTCAAGAGATAATTTGATTGGTTTTGGGTCAACTTTGACAAAAATGCTAAAATCACATTAGATAGATAGATACTCCCCTACTCTATATTATGTAGGTACACAATACAAATAACATATGTACAGATGTCAGCACATCAAGTTACCCGAAACTGTTAATTTTTCCTAATCAATTTTGAACATTATTCTTTAGGGATAAAGATGAAAATCTATTAAAAAAATTTGACAGATTGTAGTAGCTTGATGTGCTGGCGTTTGTACATGTAGAAATTTTATATAGGGTGACACAATGGGCGAAAATAATTGTATTATCAAAAAAGTACCTAAACTTGCAATAAAAATATAAGAGAACGGAAGAAATAGAGCCTAAAAATTACGACCACAAAGAGAGAAAGGCGGAAATTCAAGTCGACTTTGGGGCAAGATTAACAAACAAGACAAAGATATTTGCCCGCTGTTGCAATACTTAAAAATTATACCAATGCACTAAATACTACATTATAATACGACTCTAAAATGCGTACTTAACAACTCGGAATGAGTATTAAAATTAGGAAATTAAGTATGCCGATTCGATCGGAATTAATTAGCAACTGCATACCAGTATTGGATTACATTTGTTTTCTTGAAAAAACGTGCTTTTCTCACGCCCGTTTTTATCTTGTTCACACTACTGAGAAAGCTAGCATTAAAACTTTTTGCTTTATCTCTTATCTCTGTACATTTGAAGTCGCAGCTGACGGTCTCGAAATGAATTTTAATCTGGCACTGCAAAAACGTATAGAAAAAGAAACAGAATTGCATAATATTAACGTTTTCGAATTTATCAATTCATTTTGTGTGATTGTTTGTTTTATTAATGCTTTAAACAAGGTTTATGAGGAAGGTAACCTTCATGACGTGAATATCAATTTAGGGATGAGAGTTTCGGGATAGTTCGGAGATAAGATGGGACATTTAGATGGAGGTGATGGTTATGTTTTGAATGAAGAAGGGATGTTTAATCGTAAAGATATATCGCTTGATTTAATGGTCCTTTATTGGGTTGGCAATGCAATTGGGTAAGCATAAGGAATACAAATGGGGTTTAATGTTAATATATTTTAGTTGGAATATGTTATTGAAATCGCACAGGTTTTTCTTGAGATGAATTTATTGGTGAAGGCAGCATTTTATCACGTCTTTAATTTTAATCAACACATGAATATTTATTTCACATTGATAAAATCGTAATTTAGCAAGTAAAATGTAGCAAAGCAAGAATAAAAACACCGGATACAGGAAATTAATCAAACATCATTACCTATAATACAGGTGATGATAAGTGCTATTTAATTAACGTTCATGATAAATATACCAAGATCAAAATCTCAAAAGAGCTTTTAACATTTAATTTAGGAAATTAATAATATTAAACCAGTTTGATATGAATACTTGCTAAATAAATACTTCGGAGACAATGTTTTAGGTAGGTATCGGAAACAGCAAATGACTAAATTAATAAATATTTATAATATGACACAGGATATCTAGAGGCTGATACTGTTTTGTCACATCCTAAAGCATTGGATACAGAAGCGACTGGACTATAAATCGATATGAATAAAATTATTGATCACGGAAATGGCATTTGAACACTGGAATAAACTGAAGCCCATCTTTTAGATCAACTGTGAAGTATGAATATTGACTCAAAAATTCAGAATGACAGTGAGTTGACAGTGAGACTGTAATAGGCCGAGATGATTGTTATACTTTTTTTTTTTTCAGGATGGGAAATCATCAAATGACCCCTCCCGCTCTGACTAAAACCCACCCGTAACGAACACGGGTGGGTTTTAGTCAGAGCGGGAGGGATCATTTGATGATTTCCTTAGCCCTTTATGTTCCGGCCCAGCGGTAACCCTTTCGGACAATCCCGCTGACCCGGCAGATTGATATACTTAACTTGAGATTCATGCTAGAGCGTCTTTTACAATGCAGGCCTAAGAAAATCGAATTTCGGAGTTTTAGTTAAATAAAAAAAAAAAAACAAATCAATCACTTTGTAAAATGCCAGAATCATAATTATATGCTCAAGTTTTCATTCTTCTTAAAGGCAAGTTTTCAAGTTTTGCTAGTATTCCTAAGTCTTCTATTTGGGACACTCGCTGTTCCACGATAATTCTTGTCATCATCTAAGTAGGATTTCCATTTCCACTTCAACTGGCCAAACCCGCAAAACAGCTATTTTGTGGTTAAAAACGGCATCATCATGATTCGCGGCTTTACCACTTACTGCTCTACTTACCCAGTGACGGATAAAAACGCTTTAATGGGATGAATTTAATACCATCTTGTTTTTAACCACATTCATCCATTCTAAATGGTAGTCTACTGTTGGTACTTACACATTAATGCAGTAAAATAGGGCCTAAGGTTGTTTGTGACAAACAAAATTCAATCTGTCTAGCCTTTAGCCGGTTTCCAGTCTAACTGGATACAGCTGAATACTAGTATTTGACCTCCATAACCCAGTTACTGGGTTTTTTGGCAGTTTGATATTAATACTTCCTTTGACATAAAAATGATCAATACTGACTGGTTATCAGACTTTTGGGATTCTGACTACCCGTAACTACTGTCAAAGATCTACGAATGACAGCCGGGACCAACTGCTTAACGTGTTTTTCGAGACACGAAAGGGTCTCGACAGGTAATGGATGAGCACCCATCGACGTACCGACCGCGGCAAGCGTAGCATAACCTTCGATCGACCAGTGCGGTTGTTATCATTTAGCCACGAGCGTCTCTGACACGACAATACATTTTGATAGAAAATTCTCAGATTTACTAAGTTGGATTTTTTCCAGGAACAACTAGTTAGCCTTAATAGATACCGGATCCTTTGAACTAAGTACATAGACGGTTTGACAAAGAACCTACCTCGTACCATAATACATACATATACTCGTAAGTAATTTAGGAAAAATAAATTATAATGAACTAGTTCCAAATGAAATAGTAACAACGAGATTGTACGACGTTATTGAATTAATTATAGACAAAAGCGGCCTCGTTGACCACGCAGTTTAGATATCGATCGAGAACACGTGTAAAAATACCTACCGTCCATAGTAAAAAGTTCTAATAATCTTACCTTGGAATAGTGAAATGAAAAGATTGTTACGAAGTTCTGAAGAGTAATATTATGGCAAAAATACAGATCTGCGAAAGATTTTTAATAATATTTACAGCTATTTATCAGTAAGTACGCTCTCGATATTTAAAAATGTATCTGCATGTGAACGTAAATTTAAAGTCCTTTTGAAACTTTTTTTGAAATAACAAATACTTAATCAACGAAATTTTAATAAGTAGTATTAAAATTTCGTTGAATTAAGTATTTGTTATTTCAAGATTTTATTAAGACTCTGAAGTCACAGTCACCGTTAGGAATGATTCTTAATAAAATACACGTACACGTATCGGTAGTTATCAAATAGTACTAATCAAATTTATTTAATTTTCAGTCATTTAAACGGGTTTCAGATAAAATTAAATACATAATAATATTTACCCCATCTTAAAATCACGAGTAACTTCATACAAACTTTGAGCAAATAAAAAAATATATTGCACGTGAAAAACTTTCAACTTCCGAACAATCCGATGCGAATCTCGACTCCAAAACCAACACGCCCTCAAAACAGAACTTGCAGATAAATTGTTTGCTGAACACTCCAAATCATCCGTCGAGTGTTCGATCAAATCGTATCGATATCATAAAATACAGAGCCGAAAATCGCATTCGCTGACAGAATATTAATTTTCGAGTTATCGTATCTCTCGCCCCCTACTGTTTCTCAAACAATACAAATATGGTCACAAATTCACAATAAACTGTGCCATTTTAAGCAATAAATTTTTGTGTTTATCAGCTTGCCACCTCTTTATTAAGTGGTTGTGACCTTCATGCCGCGTAAACTCGGATAATTTTTTTGTAAGATTTTGGAACACATATGTGTTTCTTACTTTGTTACAAATACCCATAAATCAGTAATGCCGGATTTAGGAATGAGTTATTATTGTGTGAACTAGGGCCACTAGGTAGATATTATAAGTTGATATAAGAGATGGTCATTACATACACATCATATACCGTTCATAATTGAGAAAAGGATCTGACAGCAAATGTTTACACCAACTCAAAACAAAATTAGAAAAGACAACAAAACCCCTTTAAATCAACTCACCTATATCACTCCGCCACACTCCCCCAATCGGCTCAACGGAAGTAAAAACAATATTTATTCCCATCGACCATACATCTCTTGGTAAACCTAGCATGAAACTCATATCGATGGAGCACACTCCACATTGTGTTAAAGCTAAAACAAAAGTCAGTAGGAACCCGCACATGTATCAAGGGGATCCCGTGATCCCGGGAACCCGGGAACCCGGTATCCTGGTAGGAGGCAAATAGTCCGTAGTGGTAAATCGTCTGGCGTAACGCGCAATATCAATGACTGCAGCATCATTGGCGGGAACGGTCGATTGGGCGCACGCGTCGCCCGACCTTGCGTGAACCAAAGAGTATAGATTAGAAAGGATAAAGGTTCCACTGAACTTTGATAGTTCACGAATTTGTTGTCTACCTATTGTAGCAATGTGTGAATGTGTGACATTTATAAGTGTTGCGTTTAGCATACTTTAATAGGGTAGGTATTTGGCGCTACGTGTTTCATATTGTCTACTAAGTGCGTTTTCTTGTACGTGATACTTGTAAGTAAGAACCATGTTTCAGTTTGACAGGTAGGTGTAGCATAATTCAGTCAGATAATATTTCAGAGAGCTCATTTAAAATAACACCATAATTTACATACGAAGAAGTACAAAGAGAACATTTCTTCAAAAGCACTTCAGGTTTTTAACTAAAATATTAGAGAAAGTGACATCTAAATATGACCCTCTTTGTTATTTTTATATTTTAATCTTTGGCGGTCCATTGGTATCGTATATTTTCAATTCACCACTATTTCCTGAAATCGGCCCCTGCTTTTGTAAATATTTTGTTTGGTTCAATGAATCCCAGACAAAGGAAGTCGGTATTGTGCATCTTTTATTTTTAGCTCGGAATGCAGTAGTAGGTAGGTACTTATAGACACACTTTAACGCATGGGGTCTTTACAGCGTAATGACGAGTAATGAAGGCAAACGTTTTCAGCAGTTATTAAGTTCCCACCAAAGGAAGCGGTGAACGGTCAAACAATAACATCTGCGTAAATACAGAGCATTTTTGACACCTCATGTCAAATATTTGAGGGGGGGGGTTTGCCATAATCGCCACGCTCCGCAGGCGGGTTGGCCATCGCAGTATGGTGGTGAAATGCATAGAGAACGCTGCTGCCCATTCTCCGGTATGACCCTTAGTCGCCTTTTACAATACCCACGGGAAGTAGGGTGGTGGTGGAGGTGCTTGGGGGAGCTATGTCCAGCAGTGGACGTCTTTCAGCTGATATGATGATGATGATATTAAATACTGGTGAAAATGACAGATTTTCGTGACGGCCACCATACTTCTAGGAAACCGTAGTTTTGAGTTCCAAACCTACCAAAAAAATCCATAGAATCTGAAACAATAAAAATAGTGAACGAATAAAACGCCTAAAATTACCCAAGTTTTGTAACATTCAATTTGGCTTTCTTTTATTTCCCGTCTCTTTGTTTAGATTTCCGTCACGAGACTAAGAAAAATAGCGAGGCAAACAAAAAGTTCTACCATCGCGAAAGGGCCAGTCAAGCGTGAACCTTCTAAAACAGATAACGGGAGACTCAAAATATCCGGTGTCTTTGAGCGAAGATGTGTAGATATGGTTCACTTGGCACTGGTCATTGACGAAAATTCACACACACATTTAAACTGATATCAGACGCTTCACTTTTTTCGTTTATGTTTACTCGTAGTGAAAAGTCTAACAATAAATGAATGAAAAGTGAAACACGTGAAACTATCAATGAATAACTAACTAAGTTTGCGCAAATCGTTTCGTAATGTAAACTCGCCTTCAGTGAAATTGCATTCGGCATCTTTCATTCTCACTCCAAATGATCGAAAAATAAATTGACATGAGCAAATGAACGTTCATTCCTATATCGTTTTGCCGGTGTCGTGTGAACGTGGAATGAAACCGTAATGAAAATGAACATTCACCCGAGTGAACCACTGACTTAGTGAAAAGTCTGATATCAGCTTTGCCACTTTTATAGCTTATTCACACACGGGACCAACCAATGTATGTGCAATGTTTGATTAAGGAAATTACAAAAGTGTGCATCTTCGCACTTTTGCAGTTGACTTCGCTTTGCCGGGAGAGATGTATTGTGACTATTTGCGACATAGTGCAATTCCTTAACAAGCTGCTGGCTTTGTTCAGCCTAAAATAGCAAGCTTCGTTTTGTCGCCGACCCACTTAGCGAGGTCTTCGGACAAAGACGCACCTATTTTCCTATTTTTGCGGTGCACTTATGCAAAAACAAACATGCTCCAGATAGTGAACGTCAGTTTTGCTTGTGGTCAGGTGTCATTTACGTGACAATTCGGTTGCGGCGCAGTTCTAGGGCAAGCATTTTGGAGCAGTAGAGTGCTGTAAAATCGTCTTTCACTTTGCATTAGATGGCCGAGAATTGGTTTATTTTTGAGTTGTAAGAACAGTTTTGTTCTTTTTTTGGGCTGTTGACGCTTTTTGCAGTATTCGAGCAAGATTCGAGCTCCCTGGCAAGCAAAAATTAATCTCCTGTAAAAAGAAAACATAATATCCCTATATATAGCTAAGATACGTAAGATAACAAATAAAAGCAACTCTCATGATCATGACTTTATTTACGTTCTTTGCGAGACAAGCAGGTACTATTTTTATTCCCCAGACCTTAATCTAGACCTAATTAATTAAAATGTTCCTCCTAACGTCATAGACGAGCGTAATGTTATTCCTACATAGTAAATAGTAGCTATTAGACGTCGAGTCCTTTGAGTCGAATAACTTACAATTAGACGTAAAAAACGTCGCTGTAAGCGCTTTTTGATGCGATCGCCGCTTGTTTGGTCTTCTACACGATTTCATTAGTGATGTTCTTGATGTACGAAAAAGCGATTTAGTGCTTCTTTTTCCTCAATTTCTTTCCATTACAAATCTGTCAGTTAGTAAGGAAGGGACGTACCGAATACGGTAGTACATTTTTATTAATTCCTTTGTGTGGAAATGTCTGTAAGGAAAAACAAACATCCATGTATAACTTGAGTAGGTATGTACTTACATAGAGCTTAAATAAAAGATGTCTTCTTACAAACTGTACTGGTATAACTGTCCACGTTCCCTTTTCCCAGAAAAACACACAAGTGTCTTTTATTTTTATTCGTACTTTACAAAGGAACACTACCAATTTCACATAGTAATTGGCGGACAATTCGAAACGTCTATTTACTCTCCCGACAAAATTCCAATAGTATAAAATTACCGGTAATTGGTAAGGTTGCGGAATACCGTATCCAATTAAAGGTACCAATTTTTTACGCCAGATTCTCGTCGTTGGGCATCTACGGTTTTTGCTGCGGTCGGCCATTGGGTCTGTCGAAGTTTTTACCGCACGACAACCGACGAAGACGGCGAAATTTTTTGTTGCGTCCGAACTCATCTCCGATCGTCAAGTACCCATATATTTCGGTAGCGACCGGCCATGGGCGACATAATTGATTGAATTCGCTGTAAATAAGCTTCATTTTTGTCCGTACCTTTTTGTTTATTAAACACATGCTTCGGCGACATTTTTTGCTAGTAAAAAATATCCCTTTGTTTTTGTATCGATTGAAGTAAATGTAAGACTGGAAAGTCACATTGGATCTTATTAATAATTTAACTTTTTACTTGGCTTAAGCCAGGACAATGAACCTTGTGTCCACATTTTTTTCTTTGCTGCCCAATTTTTATGACTGACAATCAAAGCTAAAAGCCCTCTGACATTCCTATCGGTTTCTTTTTACTGTCACACGACGTATTAACTGCTCCCAAATATAGTAGAATGACTTGAAATGTAAATATTTTAAAATATCTTAACGCTATGAACGATATTTTAATAGGAATTTATTGCTTTTTCAAATTCCAATGTGTTGTTGATTGTGGTCTTGTCAATAAAATAATCCTAAATTATGTATACGGTCAAAATATGAGTTTGATCTTGTGGAAATGTTATTATATAAAGATTCAAATAAGTACCCAAATATGGTGGGTATTAGGTTGTCAACGTGTGGGCGATAACGCCCCCTCATGGGCGTTTGAGACCTTCAGAAGGGCAGCAAAAGATCCAGAGAAAATTATATATCCTATCTTACGACTATATAATACTAGCACCGTCCCGCGGTTTCACCCGTATAAGTGTAGATCCCGTGGGAATATCGGGATAAAACTACCCTATGTCCTTTCCCGGGACTCAAACTATCTCTATACCAAATTTCATCTAAATAGGTTCAGCTGTTTAAGCGTGAAGAGGTAACAGACAGACAGGCACACTTTCGCATTTATGATATTAATACACGTTTAAATAATTATAATCGTGGCAATATCTGTTTGAATCGTGACGAATGGTAAAAAATAAAAATTGGGGGTGCTGTCATAGTTATGCCACTATTACCTATCCCTTATTTTGCTCACCGCCCATGAGCAAAATAAGGTTGGGAACTAATTGGAAATAAGTATATAGCTAAGTAATATATGTATCTACGTAGTTTGAAAGAACACCTTTAAAATATGTGACGGAAAAATTAATACAAATCAATAACGAAACACGATTGCATTTTGAGGAAGACAGTTATAAACAGATTCCAATAAGATAAAAGATGCATACAGATCAAAAATCGATGTTCTGATAAGAGACCCAATCATCACAGCAGCACGGTAGGCGTGAACACATAACTTATGACGACCATAAATTGAACAAAGTCAAACATCCAACAATCGCGGTTGCATTGATTCGAATCGAATCATTCAATTAAAACGCCTGAATTCGAAATTCGAACGTCGAAACTGCGATTGAGATCAATATCGCAGTTTTAATAAAACAGCTGGGACGGGCCGCCATATCCGGAGCTTGCTTATTTTTTTCAAACGAGAAAAAAGTTCGAGCCCCTCGAAAAAGCAAGCAATGATAATAGAAACAACGGGAGCGCCGTTCTAAAGGGTTACTCGTGTTTTTATTTGAGCCTATATAGAAGTCTTTTTAGAATGCGTTAAAAGGAAACGCTTGGAATCTCCCAAAGAGTGCGTGGGTGAAAAACTCTGTCGCCTAACGTTTATGTTTAGATATTTGTATTCCCTGTTCTGTTTTCCATGCTATTGGCATCGGTATGCCATTGTACCAAATGTTCCCAAACACACCGATTTAATGCAATACTTTTGCGTCTCATGCGATGTTTGCGTTTTGTTTTCATATCACAGTATATTCATACGTATCGTTATTTCGCGAATATAAAAATAAAATTTCACTGGAAGCTCACAAATTTCGTCCGACTTTTATATCAATTTTATTTCATACTAGCAGCGCCCTGCGGTTTCATCCGCATAAGTGTTGACTCAAACTATCTCTAGGTATACCAAATTTCATCTAAATCGGTTAAGCGGTTTAAGTGTGAAGAGGTAACAGACAGATAAACACACTTTCGCATTTATAATATTAGTATGGAAGTATGGATATGATATCAATTTTTATTTGTCTTGTCAAAAGCAAAAGCATCCTAATAATATCAAAGTCCACTCGGAAAATGTCTCAGATTTCAAAATAATAATTTCTAAAATATTTATTTAAAATAAGTCATTGGCTTTTCAAATGTTGCCACAAAAAATAATGTTCTCATTGTTTATGTCTTTCAAAGAACAGAATGACCTGACAAAAAAAATATGATAATAGAGAAATGTGATACTTATGACATTTCGAACCAGAATATATTTACGATCGGGCGGTATGGCTACCTCTGGTATTTTTATAAGAAACCCGACCTAATTGGTGACTTACAAGCACGCCATCTAGCGTGACTGGCTGTGGTGACAGTTTGAATTCTTAATTACATAAAATATAGTAATTGGCGGCACCCACTTCACTGTTATTGGCATTTGCTTTGCTTTGTCCCGGAATAATGACGTCATTTAAGTTATCAAGGTTGACCATCGTATTTTCAATGAAGATCCTTGTTAGAACTAAACATCTTGCGAGAGTGAAGTTCTAAGTAGACATAATTGAGTTGACGTTAAGTTATTATAGTAAGTTGAAATTTAAATACCTAGAAAGGAAAAATACCTAGAACAAGGAAGTAATTAATATAGCGAAATCTCCCAACAAACAAATCATCAAATTAAACAAAGATAGATAACACTATGAAGTTTTTATTGTGTTAGACTTTCTCATAAGAACGTATAAGTCTGTATAACAAGCCTATAAGAGATTTGTACAGCTATATTACTATTGATCTTGTTTGAAATCTACTAGAGTTATTCGATGACATTAAGTTGCAACTTCCTGGGCCAAAAGTGACATTTTAAACTAGGTCGTGCTGTGAAGGCCGTCTGCAGTTAGTAATGGGGCTGTCATCCGATGCAAAGTTAATGTTGGTCTAATTTAAAATAATAGACCGTCATTAATATTATTTTAATGAATACATTTTTAATTAATCTGTGTTGTGGGCGTTTTATTACCCGAGGTGTTTACAACAATGCAAGTTTTCATTTTTGGTTGGAGTCCTCTAAAAAGCTTACTCTGTATCACAAAGACCTTTTAATTCGTAACTTTTATACCCGCAATCGTGATACTGTGTTCATACTATGTACTGACGGCAATGTTTCAATAATATTATTATACCTTATAGGTACCTTAGGAATGGCAAATTACTTAAAAATTTAAATACTTCATTACCTATAACATAAGTTGTTCCAATAATATCTGCTTACTTTAAAAGCTAAGAGCCAAGACAACAAAAACCATACAAACAAGCCATGACGTTGCCATTTCTATTTTCAAAGTCATGGCCAGCGGCAACGATTATGAACTCCAAAGCCAAAATAAAGATTTTATAACCAAAACAGACAGACTTTTGAAATATCATCACGCACATTAGTCGATTGTACTCAGAGATTAAAAATGGAAGCACACATGATAAGAAGGTCATAAATACCAGTTTTGAAAATGCTCTAACTGGAATACGATAACATCTTTTAAGCTTTTTATACTAAAAAGGGGTGTGAGTAAAAAAAAAAAACGTATAAAACTAGGGTCCTTGCCCGTTGACGGCCACAACGAGTTTTATTACATACGGCATGTTGACGAATAGGGCGTAAAATTCTACGGTTTTATGTCATAGAGTAGATTTTAAAATAGACGGGGTACAGGGGGAGATGTACAGACGCCAGCACATCAAGCTACTAGAATCTGTCAAATTTATTTTATAGATTTTCAATTTTATCGCTAAATCATAAGGTTCAAAGTTGATTGGGAAAATTTGACAGTTTTGGGTAGCTTGATGTGCTGGCGTCTGTACCATTATGGGAAGTATGCACTACTGTGGCATTGTGTTTTTGTAAGTAGTCATAGTAAAAGAGAAATATACTCCTGTTTATGTTATGGACGATGGTACTAAAATAATGTACAGACGCCAGCACATCAAGCCACTACAATTTGTCTAATTTCTTTAATAGATTTCAACTTTATCGCTAAAGCATAAGGTTCACAGTTGATTGGGAAAATTTGACAGTTTCGGATAGCTTGATGTGCTGGCGTTTGTACTTTATCTATAAACATGTATTGAAAAGTTCAAGGCATTTAATGATGACTTATGAACAAATAATGACTTGAAAAAAAAATTAGGTGGATTGGATGCTAAGAGACTGAATCACAGTGTCCGGATAGGCAATTATGCACTGTCTACCTAGTAAATACACGAAATGGAACAGAATTTGAAATAACCGGAATCTATCCGGAGGTGGTGAAACAGACGATAAATGCGAAACATTGAAGGACAACTTCAGAAAGTGAGTTAGCAACTCAATAATTTTACACCTCACCCTTAACTTTTAGTTCAGAATAAACATTTAACTTACAAGGTACATAAACGCTGTTACGTACACAGTATACAAGTCAGGGAACTACCCTGACTTGTATACTGTGTATTTAACAGCGTTTATAAGCGGCAGGTAAGTAATAATGCATCAGGAAGGAGATAAAGTCTAGCCTCCAGGGGACCAACTAAGTTATGCGATAGAATAAGTAATGCACATACATGTACAGACGCCAGCATATCAAGCTACTACAATCTGTCAAATTTCTTTAATAGATTTTCAACTTTATCGCTACAGCATAAGGTTCAAGGTTGATTGGGAAGATTTGACAATTTCGGGTAGCTTGATGTGCTGACGTCTGTACAAGTACTCAGACGGTCGAACGTAGGTCTTCGTGAATGTATACCTTCGTTGGTTGATGAGAGATAAGACGATGGCATACAGGATGACCTTTCAGAACATGAAAACAAAAATATGATTTTTTAAAGCAATGACGTTGGTTAATAAAATGAATAACTATACTTTACTGATAAGTTACTGTGTTTACAACAGTAACTTATCAGTTGTTTCGTGACGTCATTTGAAAATGTGTAAAGAAGCAGAACAAACAAGGAACATTCAAAACGACGGCGAAGTGCCAATACCTCCTAACTGATTTTTTTTTTGAGAAATCCCCTTTTTTTTTCGTTTTAAATTTAAATGCGTTATTCGCATGTTTTAGTGAATTCGCCTAAGTGTATTTGTAGTTGCAACCGCATTAAATTAAAATGTGGAAATATGTACCTCCCAACTAAAACAAAGTGTCTATTTTTGAACGTTTTTTTCCAGTAGGTATGTGTAAATTTTTGACTTTGTCAGTTAGGAGTTATTGGCACTTCGTCGTCGAAAAGTCGATTATAAAAGTAAATTCGAAACATCAGCTCCTGTTATTGAATCAATATTTGATAAGGTAAATGCTGATGACAAGACAATGTAGATGCGGTATAAATTAACTAATTTAATATTCACTCTCTGCTCCAGATAATTATGGGCTATTAAATCGAACGTGTATGTATAGAGACTATGTGAACACAATAAACATTTAGCCTTGGATGCACTATGAATGGACAATGATGATCGATCTGCAAACAACGCTGACGGACTTACGTTTTCTTAGCTATTCCACAATTTGGTTTTAGTGTTGATAGATTTTCAGGTAATGTTGATAGTGAGATTGAAGATCATATTACTGCATACTGCAATACAAGTAATAATAAGTTTATTAGTACATAAAACCAACAACATAGTACATAGCATAATTATGAAAACAGTGGCTTGTACTACCAAGCTTAAAATTCTTGTCAGCTTTACGGGCTCCTAAACTAGGTACGCAGACCTGTATCTTAGGAGTCGGACATTTTGCGGCTTCAATTCCATTAAAATATATTCCATTACATTAAGAGCATTACTTAGTACATTACTTTAAGAAGCTAATAATATAGACGACGACGATCACAATGATAATAGATTTTTTTCAATGTCTTTCCTTCTAGGTTATTAAACAAGACTACTAAACCCTACTTAAGCAAGAACCGCTTAAAGAAGAAAGAATGATAATGATAACTCTAAATAGACGCTTCCATCAAAAGCCAAAAGTAAAACAAACAAAAATCATTCTATCATTACATAGTCTTTGCCGACTAGGGCATGGCACGGCCAAAGTATTGCGTGACAAAATAATACTGCACGCACACTGTCAAATGATAACTCTACGTCTATCAATTTCCAGAGGAATGGAGCACTGTGGTGTGCTTAAAGTTTATTATGGCGTTCGTAGATAAGCCCCAGTTGTATTATTCAGTCGCTGAATAACTAATAGGTTGATGTTTGTTTTTGTCCTTAAATATTTTTGGGTCACGGCGGTAATTAATTAAGTGTTGCCTATGGTGACTTGTTTGCGGTTTTTCGGAAAGAATAACAAACATTTTTGTGCGGTTTTCTATATTTTTTTTCGTTTCATTTTTCGGCAGGACTTCAGCAACTGAAGTACTGACAAAAATAAAGTATCGGGAAAATAAAAGCCATTTTCTTGACGAACTATATAACCAAAAGTGTAGCCTAATTTATTAGAGTGTTTCTGTAAAATTAAACAGGGAAACATTGAATTTTTGGTCATATTTTTCGTTTCATAATACCGACGCAGGAAACCAAATTAGTAGCCTCAGAGGGCAATATGTCCTCATCATCATTATTAATGGGAACAAATTAAACGTTGTTGAAGCCCCCACGACCCGATTTTTCTTTCTCCCTTCGCAAATTAACTACAACGAATTCTACTCAGATTCAAAATTTAAATTATATTAATGTTACTTTGATAGATAAGATAAACTTTTGACTTTCAGCACACTTTTATGACGAAATTTAAACAGTTTGTGTGTGGCCAAAAGTGAGTGGATTGGAATACTCCAGTGACGTCAATAAAGTTGATAATAATTTGTGTTACTGTTGCACCCTGTTCCTTTAGATTGTCAACATTGGTATAAGTATTAAAATGTTTTCAATATTGAGGTAAACTGTTTTGCTATGACATTGTAAAATCAATTACAACATTCTCAAGAACTTTTATCCAACACAACACATAATTTAGTTAGCAAAAGTTATGCTTAAAAAAGCCGAACCACCATATATTTATTAAGAAAACCGTCAAGGACACGCATATGGTTACAAAAAGGCATGTAAAAAGTTTGTACAACCTCCTTAAATTATATTACAGAAATAAAATCTTTTATCAAAGTATCACATTTCCCAAATTGTACAAGTATGGTGATAAATCGAATTATGTGACAACTCGAACACCATTCGATACTGTTTTATAATTACTTCGAAGCGTCGCCTGTTGTTGCAAGTGGCAGTTTTTAGACACACGAATAATTTCTGCCTGAGATCATGCGGTTGAAACTTTTAAGGTTGAAACTGTCAATTCGAATTCTTCTTTTCTGTAGAAGTATTGGTATTCATTTGTTTTGGTTTTCCTTTTCAGCATTATGTCTGTGTGGATTTTTGTGACTCTTGAATAACTGGAATCTTAATCCTGAAAAACATTATAGGAATGGGAATTTTGAAACCAATGTCTGGTCGGTCTGGTCGACGAAAAGATAAGTAATTTACCTTACCCACTGTTCCTTTTTCCGTCCTTCAGGGAAAACCTCGGTAAGCCTTCAGGCCTATTAAAAATATTTGTACGAAACATTAGAAAAATAAATAATAATATTTTATTCTAAGATGGTAAATCTGTGTCGTTAATTTCATTTGTCCCTTGAGGGGTAGCTTTTCCTAATGCGTTTAGGGGGGAGGTTTTAGCTGTACGTGTTAATGAAAAAGTGTTTTGCATTTAAATGGGAAAACAACAATCTCTAAATGGAATATTTGTTATTTTTAACAAGGTAGGCGTAGGTAGGTACGTAGATTTTTGGTGGTCTTTGCTTTTGAAACTCACGTGAGCCGAAAATGTTTTATAATCTGTGGTTGACAGCACTGGTGAGGGGCTTAACGCTAAGTAATAACAGCCGCACGGGTCAATCAATCAGGTTAAGCTAAGCTTGCCAGGGTTGATCCGTGGATGGGTGACCATCTTGACATACTCAAGACCTCCATGGCTCGGAAACCCGATAAGACGTTGGTCCCGGCGCTCATGGATCTTTGATATAATCGTTACGGGTCATCAGAAACTCGAAATTCTGACAACCAGGCCAAGGGGTATCGTATAACCCATTAACTGGGTTGTGGAGGTCAGATAGGTAGTCGCTTCATGGTATACAGATGCATTCGGTTAGACTGAAAGCTGACCCCAATGTAGTTGGGTAAAGGCTAGGCAGATTGGTAGTTGACAGCGTTAGTCAGATAGGTTGTGGTATTTAATCTCAGCATGAAATACATAGTTATGACTTTATAAATAAAAGTTTACAGTAGTCTTATAAAATATTCGATTGTTGCGATATAAAGTAGTTTATGGGAATGGTTGAAAGTTGCATTCATTGATCATTCATTTATAATTACAAATACCTAAGCCTGCCGGGTTAGCGGGATTGACCGAAAGGGTTATCGCTGGCCCGGAACATAAAGGGCTAAGGAAGGAACACGGGTGGGTTTTAGTCAGTAAGAGTGTGACACTCCCTACCGCTCCACCCAGAGCGGAAGGGGTCATTTGATGATTTCCCACCCTGAAAAAAAAAAGGCAAAACCTATAGAACACATTTCCCCAGTTATGTTTAAGGGGCTTACAGGACCTAAACACAAAAAACGCAAGTTTTAGTACAGACGTCAGCACATCAAGCTACTACAATCTCTCAAATTTCTTTAATAGATTTTCAACTTTATCGCTAATGCATAAGGTTCAAAGTTGATTGGGAAAATTTGACAGTTTCGGGTGGTTAACGCGCAGCATAACTTAATTAAATTTCATCCACAAATTACACCCGAACTCAAAATTTTTTGATATACCTTTTACATTTCGTCTCCACTTTCCTCGTTGTCGCACTTATTAGCAATTCTCAAGAACAAAGAAATATGAAAAAATGCGAAGCCTGTGAAGAGTTACAACTTTTAATTTTCTTAACCACGGGGTTGCATCTTCCCTTAAAATGTTCAGTGGGAGGAATTTTGAGACAGATTTTGATTAAATACTGTTTCTAGAGGAGGTACTTCCAAAAGTGAAACTTTGTGTTGCAGACGTTAATGTAATTAAAAATTGCTATTTTGTTATCATTCATATCATTTTGCACGTCACTTTAAAGAATACAAACTATTTTTAATAAATAAATACATGCATAACAATGTTTTTAAGACAGTTGATATTTTTTTTGTGATTACGATGTTAGTCCCATGGAAAAAGTTGTTCAGTTTGATGGTCTGTATAGACGCCAGCACATTAAGCTACCCGAAACTGTCAAATTTTCCTAATCAACTTTGAACCTTATGCCTTGACGATAAAGTTGAAAATCTATTAAATAAATTTGACAGATTGTAGTAACATGATGTGCAGGCGTCTGTACAACACACTTAAATTTGACCACACATTTCTAATACGTGCTGTCTATAAAAGCATAACCAGTCTATAACGTTCCTGCTGTTGAAACACAAGCCTTCTCTCTGTGAGATGGAATGGGCCGTAATCCACTATGCGGGCTTAGTGCGGGTTGGTAGATGCCACATGTTTTTGAATTTTTGGTTCTGGGACTTGCCGGTTTCCTCACGATGTTTTCCTTCACCGTTTTGAGGGCAGTGGTGATGAAATAAATTACTCAAAGTTGCCGTGCTGCATAGACATTGTTCTTATTCTGGATTTCAAACCAATAATGACATTTATGATTAGATACTTAAGTAATCTCAAAAATATATACCACCTGCTTCTATTATTGTGGTAACTATACATAATAATATAAATGTATAACTGACATCTATTCTAGGTACCAGAGAACGGAACTATATCAATATCAAAACTTCCTCCTTCGAGTCGGATAGAACCACGAGTATATTTTGCTTTGAAACCGTTCTATTTATACGGAAATTTTGTTTATATAAGAACATGGATTATTCTTGTTGATGTTTCCCGAAATCACGTCACATTACTCGTAAATACTCGTAATATCTGCTACTCTTAAATACTTACTTAACATTTAGTTCTAGCATCGTTTTTAGGGTTCCGTACCCAAAGAGTGCCCATGGAACCCTATTACCAAGCCTCCACTGTCTGACCTGACCGTCCGTCCGTCCATCTATCTGACTGTCAGCGGTCTGTATCTCACGAACCGTAATAGGTAGACAGTTGCAATTTTCAGTGTGTTTTTTATTGCCACTATAGTAACAAATATTTTATTCTATTTTTAGTATTTGTTGTTGTATCACGGTTCATGAGATACAGTACAGCCTGGTGACAGATAGACGGACAGTGGAGTCTTAGTAATGGGGTCCGAAACCCTAAAAATGAAATAAACTTAATAAAAATTAAAGGAGGTCGCCATAGTTTTTTTCGGCGTATTTTGCCTTGTGGGACGCCCTCGACTCGCACTTGGCCGGTTTTTGGAATCTCATCCCCTAAGGTTCCTGAGATGTTGATGGGAAATCCCATTGGCGATCCAGCACATGCCTTGATACTTCCAACACCTCAACAAATGTGTCATGCTCAGTATTATTGATAGCAAGCAGATTGGTGCTATCTCGGTTGGTTGTTAAATAAAAGATTGTACAATCTTTCAAACCTAACCTATCTACTAGTTTTACGACAGCCACGAGTGACCAGCAGGTCCTTGGTACGGGTCCATTATCTATTTATAGAGCTCCACACATCCATGAATTACAATATGTAGGTGCCTACATAATATATTTATGTAAGTAAATAGGTAATACTTGAGACAAAACAACATGCACCTTACATATCGCAAAAATATTTTGAAACACGAAACCGTTGTTTAGATAACCCTCAAGTTCTACTGGACCATTGGGAAAAATATTCCCGAGAACATACTCATACACATGTGTTAGGAGGTAGTGCGCTTTTGCGGTTTCATTGCGTGCAGGAAATTCGTGAATGGAGCGGCTGGGCTCTCGAGATCGTTTAGGGTTGAGCTTTTTGCATTCCCACGGTGCCTGACCATTGAAGGGTTAAGATTGACGTGGCGCTGATTTTTTGTGAACGCTCTATTTGTGCATTATGGTAAATAAGGAAATGCGAGGAATTTGAGTTATAGGGAGACTTTTTTCGTAAAATTGATGTAGAAATTGTTGAGTTGTTTTGATTTGAGACACTATTGAATTTCTATTGTATCGTATAACATAGGATACGCGCAGAGCTTGACGAGTTAAGAGTGTGATGGATTAGAAATTTATTCAAAATTTATAGAAAAAGGTATCGCTGATCCATATTTCTCTAAGTATAGATGAAATACGCACTGCGCACTAATCTACATTTCACAAATTATACTTGAAATACGCTTTACAATAAAACTATTTCAAACATTTCTAAAATTTTTCGAACAAAAACACTATTCCCACGACACTTACCCCAGCAAAGTTTTTCAAAACTTTCTACTCCATATAACAAACTATCTAGGTACTAAAGTCCTAACAAAAAACGACGCCTTCCAGCTTCCCTAACAGGATTTTTGCTAAACGGGAATTCATCACAAAAACTGGTAGGTAATTTAATTACAAAGTGCTCAGACGTAAACAGATGGCATACCTACTTACCCGAAGTGATTTACTACAGGTGAATAATTCTGTTTTATATTACACTGAAATCCGGTCGTCTCCAAAGTACCTGTGTTATTTAATTTGGACCGTAAGATGAGTTATGAAGACTCAAGTCTGTAACAGTTTGTTATTAGGTAACTTTGTAGGCGTCTGTAGCTTTTAGATTATGTTTTTGATTTGACGAAAGGAGATCTACCTATTTTTTTTTCCTGAAAATAATAAAATATATTTTCTTGAAGGGTTAGACTTCGTCATTGCAGGGTTAGGCAGAGGTGACCTATTAGTAGGTACAGACGCCAGCACATCAACCTACTACAACCTGTCAAATTTCTTTAATAGATTTTCAACTTTATCGCTGAAGGATAAGGTTCAAAGTTGATTGGGAAAATTTGACAGTTTCGGGTAGCTTGATTTGCTGGCGTCTGTACATCCACATTTTGTGCAAGCCTACTGCCATCAACCGGGCATAACTTCAGATTCCGGGTTGTTACTAGAAATTCCTATTGGGAAAACCCAATAATACTATATCCAACCTGGGACGATTCCCAGGACCACATGCTCAGCAGTTGCACTTGCGACCACTAGACCCTTGAAGCTGCTTTTTTCTAGCTTCTGCCCGCGACTTCGTCCGCGTGAAATTTCACCCTCTTAGGGGTGGACTTTCAAAAAATCCTTCCTTAGTGGATACCTAATCTTCACAAAGAACACACTCTCCAAATTTCATGTCTCTAGGACCAGTGGTTTAGGCTGTGCGTTGATATATCAGTCAGTCAGAACTTTGTATATTAGGTCCCCACCTATGAAATCAGCGTTTTGTATGGAGAATTTTAAAGAAGTTGCATTTTTCATACTAACATTTTCTTAATTTATTTAACAACCATGAACACTAATGTTTTAAAACTTTTATGCACTAATGTTTAAGAACTATGATAACGTATGCCACTTAGATTAAGCGACAAAAATAAGTTTTGGCTAAGTTAAAACAAATACATAGTGGTAATTTCTACTAACAAAAAAGGAGTCATTTTTAAGGTATTTTTTATGTTTGGAAAACTATATGTACTAAGGTTTTTTTACTATTGGTAGTTGTCTATGATGCTCATAATCCGATAGAATATCAAGCAATTATTGATGAATATTTTAAATAAAGAAGTGACAAGGTTCTTTATTTGTGAGAAAAAAAACGCCAATTTCATAGGTGGGGACCCAATATATAGATACTCGTACCTATGTCAAAAAATTGAAATACACAAATAAACTGAGGAAGCTTTACAAATGTGATGGATATTGATATCTTATTACAATAATATAATAAAAAAACAGCATGTGTGCAATTCACACGTGGTAGAAGTGAAACCTTCAAATCACTATACAATCCATCCATCCATCCATCCATGCATCCAAACACTCAAAACACTCAATAACACTCAAAAATACTCAATAACACTCAATAACACACAAAAACACTCAATAACACTCAATAACACTCAAAAACACTCAATAACACTCAAAAACACTCAAAAAATTCAAAAACACTGTATAATGCTTTCTGTCTCATTTTCTCCCACGTTAAATCTTATATAATTATGTCTCTTTTTACTGTCGCTTTTTCGTTTCATAAAATTTCAAGTCACAACGATGCTAAAGAAGTTTTCACTTCAAAAATCTTCTTTCAAGTAAACTACAGCCGATTAGGGGTCAACGGTTGCCGTTGGTGTCTCTTTTTTTTTAGTTTAGTATCATCTTTCGATATTGATACCTATCACATTAATGTTCGCCAGTTAATTATAAATACCTAGTATTAAAATAAAATACATTACTATTCATTATAATATTTGCAGTCGTTTCAATTGGACCCCAACCTAGGTCGATTCAGTTATACCAACGCAAGACAGAAAATTACGTAAGATGCCTTGGCCAGTAGGTTAAGTCCCCTCTCACCGTTATTTCAGGCTTCCTTAAAGTTCAACTGCAGGTGCTTCAGGGCTGTAAATATTTTAGAATAGTGGTCAAGTCGGCAACTGAAATGAAAATACCGATTATATTAACCTTTTGACCACCACAGTCATGTATAGATGACAAACCAAAATGTGCCCAGCACGCCACGGTTCGACTACATGACAGACTTTGACGCCGAGGGCACGTTTTTGATTTTTTGACTTATGGCGGTCAAAAGGTTAAACTTTGTTTTAGCAATAACTCTTTTATAATCCATAAATGCTGTTCTCGTTAGTCAATAACCTCACACCATGTGTGTCATTGTAAAATTATGCCCTATTCTCCAAAGTAATGTAAATCCAATTATATACAGGTATTTTGACCTGTATGCTCGTCATGTCCATAATTCGCTCAACTGTCATAAGGAAACGTTTGCACAAATCCGCGATTGCATGATTAAGGATATTTTATTACCAATAAATTTCGAAACATAACGTAAAGCATAAAAGCAGCTTTCCAGCCGCTTTGTATCACATTTTAGCGACACTAAATCTTTTATGAATTATAACAAAAGTTCCGTATTAGAAAAATAGTCACGCCCCCATAATAAAAAGCATACAAACATCACTTTTATTGCTTGCCGGTAAAAATACACAAATCGCCAAAAAAATCTATGCATGCTCGCTATAAAATATATGGACAGGGGCCAATAAAGAAAACGGTATATTAGGATTTGAAAATAAGGGCTGCGCCACAAATGTAGTACGTTTCGCCTGACTTTTATCGGTCATAAAATTGGATAATGTGTCGGTATAAGCGTATTTCGGAATGGTACAAATTTAGACGGGAGGCGCCGAGCGGCCCGCTACTCGATATTAGCTAATATGTAGCCATGCTCAATGCGAGCGTTCAAAGGACTTTTACACTTCAAGACTGAGATGTTTGTGAGGTTTTCTGTAAGTGCTACTTGAACCAACACATTGAGGTTAGACTTAGGTTCCTTTACAGTTATTATTGTAGCCGGATAACCTGAAGGTCTATTCCTGTAATTAAAAACTCTCAAAATCTAGTCGCAATAAGAGATGTACGATATGACTCTGATGCTGAGATGACTCAGCGACCATCGATGAGAAAAACTCGTCGAAAATGTACTGAAATTAGAGGTACTTTTGACAGACTGAGACAAATCAGACTGTGAACATTCATAAAATTACGAAAATTGCCCCTCTCTCCCCTCTCTCTCTTACATACAGTACCCGGCGATAAATATTGCACATCGACCTTTACCTCTTTTGTATTTTATACAAAGAATAAAAACAATTATCAAAAGAAGCAAATCATAATTGTTTTAACAGCTCCTAATAGATACCGGACTGTTTGTATTTCGTGCGACAGAGATAACGCTCTACGAAGCCGAAATTAGCCGATTGTCTCTTTCCAAAGGTCGATGTGCAATATTTATCGCCGGGTACTGTACAAATTTTAATACAATCACAGTCATAAAGAGTATTTGCATTATCATCGAACCTCTTTGGCGCCTCATAAGAATCCTACTGCTTAGAATAAATGTAGAATTAAGATACATACTTTTCAAATTCAAGTACACAAACATACAAGTATTAGCACGCAGTTCAACCAAGAAAAACTCAGACTGATTTAACAGCGGGTCCCAAACTAGGCACAGCTTGTGTCCTGGTGACCCAAACACTATACAAAGTTACTAATTGAATCAGTTCTGCTAGGTATTCATGATTTCATAATAATTAACTATCATTATAATTTAATTTTATAATTTTTATAATGCATGATTAGCTATTAGCAAAAAGAAGTCAATTACATAGAATAAACATACAAAAATAGTTGAGGTGAGTAAATGTGGTGTGTAATGTGTGTGTAGTTGTGTATGTTATCAGAGAGTTTGGTGGGTATTAACATAAGCAGCAAAGTAAACTTTCTGTTTCGTCATAAGTCCGGCCCAAAAACCATTCTTTAAGTTTAGTTTTGACCTCAGAGTAGATTTTCGGCACAGTAAAAGTTTTGCTTATAGCATTGAAAACTCGTATGAGTAAAAACGACGAAAATTTGACGGTATTTTGTATTAATAGTAACCCTGCTATTTGTATAATTTACAATGAACCTTCAAATAAAACAATTTCCAAATTAACCATAGAATACTCCAGCTTTAAATCTGTAAAAACATCGAACCAATTAGTCCCCAAAACAACTAATCAACGTAACATAACCATTAGATCTATAGTACTAATAAAATCCCTACAAATCCGTTTTATTTATAACGTTACAAATAACGTTGTGTAACAGTAGATGGGGCAATATATAGGTGTCACAACACTTCACACATCACTTAATGAATCGACAAATAGGTGGCGATGGGTACTTCTCATTTGACACTTACTGTGCTCTGTTAGGAACATTATTTATAGATACAATAAAAGTAGTTTCGATTTTGGTGGAGAGGGTTGTCATTATCTGTCCGTAGGAGAGACATACAGATGGAACCTATTCACGATCATCAGGGATTGCTCGTGTTATATAAAAGTGACACTGTAATCAAAACTATTATAAAATAGTCTGAAAATGTACTCCTTCAGGATACTATCTAATATCCAGCCCATGCAGATTTGTTTTACAACAAAACTTAAGATTCTGATATTAAAAGTGACACAGATGTATACAGCATGTAAATGAAATGATTAAGTCATAACCTAAGTAATAACAGCCGCCTAGGTCAATCGGTCGGAGTATTCCTCGAAACGCACCAACTTTGAAAGGCACCAAAAGTATTCCTCTAAAATAATAATTAAATATTAATAAAAATGTTATAATTTTATTCCTTGAAATGCATCAACGATGAAACATAGAGAAGAACATGAAAGATTCGTAATAAATGATATCGACTGACGTTTCATTTGGTGCGTTTCAAGGTTGGAGCGTTTCGAGGAATAACCCGATCGGTCAAGTTAGGCACTAAGCCAACTCCGTGCCTCAGAAAGCACGTTCAGCCTTTGGTCCCGGCTGTCATTCGTGGATCTTTGACAGTCGTTACGGGTCGTCAGAAGCCCGAAAGTCTGATAACCAGTCTTACCAATGGGTATCTTATTACCCAGCAACTCGGGTGTGGCAGTCGCTCCATGTAAAATACTGTTATTCAGCTGCATCCGGTTAGCGTGGAAGCCGACCCCAACATAGTTGGGAAAAGGCGAGGCAGACGATGGGGCATGAAAAGATTAGGTGCTATCTCACCTACACTATTCTTTCTCTAGCACTGTCCAAAAATTTTTACTAGCAAACTGACCTAACTTTATTCCAAAAGATAATACTTGTCGCAAGTTTTAAACAGCCTTATATCGAATGCATCCCTAGCCAGGTCCGGGTCGGCACTTAGGTAAACTCCGAAAGGAAAATCGCAGTATTTGTCGGTAGTTGTTTATTGATATTTTCGCCGCGGCCCCTGCGCGCTAGATCCGAAAGTTACGGTGTTGTTTTAAACTTTTACGGTCTGTTTCTGCAGTGATTCAAAAAAAATTAAATCGGTGAATCCCCTGGGTAGCTTTTTATGGCAAGTTTTTGCTGGTATTTTTTTCGTCGTTGCATTTTTGTGGAATAGCGGTAATGTGCAGTTTGTGTTTCAACGCAAATAAATAAAATGTTACGCGTAAGCTTTTAAATCCAGTGATCTAACTACAGCTCTTAGACATTATACTTCAAAAGGTCTCTACGTAGCTGAAAACTCATTTCAGGAAGACGCACATAATTATGATCGTTCAGTTGGCAAATTACATAAGGACTTATTAAGGCTCCTGCAAACAGGCGCGACGCGCGACGCGTATCGCGCGCGATACAAAGGCACCGCTCGTTGCGCGACTTGCGGTGCCTGTGTGTCGCGCGCGATTTTATCGCGTGTCGCGCCTGTTTGAAGGAGCCTTTATAGGATCATCATAATCAGTCTACAATGTTGAGAGGATACAGGCCTGCTCTCTATGATCCGCCACGCGGACCCAGTGTGGGTTGGTACATGTCAGATGTCTTCGAATTTTTGGGTATAAGACTTGCCGGTTTCCTCACAATGTTTTCCTTCACCGTTGCTTAGCCGTTACCCGGGCCTGCCTGGGTTGGAAACTTCGACCTAAACTCGTAATGCGGGACCATTGCCACTGAGCCTCCACTGCTCTCATCAGTAATGATGATTACTAGAAATAACCATAAAACGACATCATGGAACACAAAATGGAACAAAAATGCAAAACATTGTTCATTTTAAGTACATATTTACTTAGACTAAACGATGTTTCACATTTTGCTTACCTACATTTAATGTATTAGCAGTAAACATACGCAATATTGCTTACTACTACATTCCCAGATTACTTAATACCTACAATACTAATGAGAGTGTCCTCTTAATGACTCTGGCCCTAAGGGAGTTCTTAACTACCCTCTAAAATAGCTGCAATACAAGTGCTTAAGAAAACAAAAATAGGCGTAGGTCGCTTTAGGGCAGACAAAGAAGATAACAATTGCCGCAGGAATACTCTTCGGTCTGAAAGCAGCTATAAAACCAATCTATACTAATCTATACTTAATATTATAAAGCTGAAGAGTTTGTTTGTTTGGTTGAACGCGCTAATCTCTGGAACTACCAGTCGGATTTGAAAAATTCTTTTTGCATTTGATAGCCCAATTCTTGAGGAAGGCTATAACATCACGCTATGACCTTTAGGAGCCGAGCAAAAAGAAAAAAAGTCAGAAAGAACGCTAAGCAAAAATGAAGTAATAGCGCGGGCAGGCGACGCAATGCGACGGTGTGGGTCGGAGTAACAAGAAATTTCACGCGGAGGAAGTCGCGGGCAGAAGCTAGTGTTACATATAATATAATATCAGCTCTCAATCTTTACGGAAGGCTGTTCTATATATTTTGAAGAGAGTGGTTGCTTTTTTTTTGCCAAAATGTATTTCGGCAACCCTAATTGCGGAACACACTTTCAATCATAATTTGAATAATTTTGAAGGATACTACTAATCCATTGCTTCATGTGTTCGAAAAATGTGTCTGCTCAACAACGTAAATAACGCAATGAATGGTGTTGAAATGTCAAAATAAGAACTAGCCTAAGAACCTATTGTTGTGTGTTACGCAATTACCCCGCTGGATAGATAAAATTGGACGAATTACAGCCTTTGTTACTTTTAAACACTCAAGCTAACTGGTTTATTTTGTCTGGCTTAACTTTTGTGATAATTTTAAAAACAGATTACTCGCATGGCTCTATTTAAAAACACAAGCTTCGATAGAAATCCACTCATGCATTGAAATAGGTATTAGGTATTTTCGTATCTGAAAAATCTGACAAGAAGGGAGTTGTATTATAGCTGATAATCGCATTCTAAAGAGTGAGAGTTTTTAAAGAGTGAGATTCTTGTGGCATAGTAATAACAGCCGCACGGGTCAATCGATTAGGTTAAGCTACGCTTGCCGCGGTTGGTCATTGGATGGGTGACCATCTTTACATACCAAGACCCTCCGTGCCTCGGAAAGCACGTTAAGCCGTTGGTCCCGGCTGTCACTCGTGGATCTTTGACAGTCGTTACGGGTCGTCAGAAGTCCGAAAGTCTGACAGCCAGCCTTACGAAGGGGTTTCGTATTACTCAATAACTGAGTTGTGGCGGTCAGATAGGATCAGATGCATCCGGTTAGACTGGAAGCCAACCCCAACATAGTTGGGAAAAGGCTAGGCAGATGAATCGCATTCTAAAGACTATACCTGCTGGTCTATTCTGTTCGAATCTTACCGTGTAAAGTTAGGTGAAGTGAGCTGTCATTCTACTTGATGCTAGGGATTTACGCTTTTGACAACTCACTTCCATTAAGTTTTCACAGTGAAATTTTTACAGAATGACCGCGGAACGTGGAACCCAATAGCGCTGCATGGTGACAGAAATATTCAGGGACCTATTCTTCCTGAGGAGCGAGCACAAGTAACTCCACTATTTCATTATAATACCTACTAAACTTGATATAATTTTAATTATAATAATCTGAATGCCCCATTGATGTCACACCACTATATTTCGCGACAGTCGTTAACCGTTGATTTAACACAAGTTTTAATGTCAGTTATAAATGCGAACTGGTATATAAAATTGCGTTTAAGCCCGTATCGAATGTCCCGGTATTGTGTGGGATAGTTTATCGATTTGTTTATGTATGTCTACTTGGATATAGTTGATAGTTTTAGTACTAAGCGATCATAGAACAGATAAATGGCCTGCGATCTGTCTTTGGTGCTATAAAATAGAATAGGCGACTGAAATAAGATGATAATCAATTAGGTGGATTTATCTTTTTGAAGCTTGGCTATTAATTCTGCTTTGAATAGGTACAGTTAACGTCAATGGTGACAATAATCTTACGATATTGGGTCTTGATATAATAGGTGAATTATTGCAGGAATTCTATCAGTACTTAGAAATTCCGAAGTAAGTGTAAAGTACAGACGCCAGCACATCAAGCTACTACAATCTGGCAAATTTCTTTAATAGATTCTTTACTTATAAGCTATGGTAGCATGCGACCACGGGAAGGTCTCTTGTTTCACGGTTCTTGTTTCATCCTTTTCAGTAGTAGGGTTTTAATTTGTAAACTTTTTTTTTATTTAAATATTTTGGGGTTTATTTCAGTAATATTTATACGTTTAAAATCTGCTAATTAAACCCTTTTATTTGATACCTCACAAGGTACCATCCCAAAATATTTATTTTTAAGTTCATTACTTTATGTCCTCTAGAGGCCGCCACATTAAATTTAATGTGATGTCACATAGCCCATAACCAGCGGATGGTCAAGACGCTTCTAACGATATCTTATTTGTCAAATTATTATATAAGTACTTTTGTAGTTATGAGGGAACAGATGAACATACATAAATACCGGTCAAAATCATAACCCTCTTTTATGCTTCGCCGTAGTCGGGTAAACACATGTAAAACACTCGTATTTACTGTAGGTACCAACTATTAACCAAAATATGGGTGAAGGTAGATGGTATATCTACTTTATAACTGAATATTGACGGTTTGGCGTTTCACTGCCTCACTGCCTTTAATAACATGAATGTGATCGAGAGCCCTGTTGAAAATAGGTCACAATTTTTTTGTTCGTTGCTAAAACTAATAAAACTATGCAATGTATGCCTTTACTGGTATACATAGCTGAGGGTGCAATGTTTTGCTTTGAAACACATGTTTGCATCCTTTTTGTTCCAATATGTTGACATTTTTGTTTATCACCGTTTTGTGATCTGTATTAGGTATTTAGGAAAAACTTTTTTTTCTGGTAGGTACATCCGCCTAGTTTTTATTGACTATGTCGGAGTCCAATATTTCACTAAATACTAATATTTTACACGTAGCTGCCTATGTGACCTTCAAAATCCAGTTACTGGGTATACAATATCCGTTGGCAAGACAGGTTGCTAGACTTTCGGGCTTCTGACTACCCGTAACGACTGTCGAAGATCTAAGAATATAGTATATTTCATTACAAGTGCGGAAAGGTTGTCATTGCAAAGAGTTCTGACAAATGTCTACCCGAGCCGAGGCGCAGCCGAAGGCGAGGGTTGACAGTCGGAACAAGTTGCAATGATGGTTTCGCACGAGTACTGAACGACTATTTTTAATACAGTTGCGAAAAAATGAAGCAATTTAATAAAGGCTCCTACAAACAGGCGCGACGCGCGACGCGAATCGCGCGCGACACAAAGGTACCGCTCGTTGCGCGACTTGCGGTGCCTTTGTGTCGCGTGTCGCGTCGCGCCTGTGTGTACGAGCCTTAAAGAAACTTTCTGAAAAATGGCGCCAACCGTAGAATATAAGCAGCGATTCTTTTTTCTTCACCCATTCTGGTAGGCAAAGGGAACTATGCCCATACAGCCAAGTCTTCAGTATAATTTTTTTATTGATATGAAATGAAAATGAAATTTAATGAGATGAAATGAAATGAAACCTAACCTAACTCATTCAATCAAATTATTAAATCTGATATTGAAACAAATTAGTAGCTTCTTTTTAGAAATATACGTATTTGCATGAATCATAAAAACTTCTATGAATTTTTTTAGTAAAAACTTCATGGTTGGGTTTTCTTTATAATAGACATTATTTTGACAGTTGGGAAAGAGAACGCACGAGTTCGGGAAAGGTAAAAAAAAAGCACGAGTATGTAATAGCCCACATCCCGAACGCTATACGTCCCTGCAATACCCCACTTTTTGAGCAACTGTATTAAAAAATAATGATTGGGCAGCACATTCCTTTAAAAGCCTTTTTAATAAAAAAAAACTTAAAACACAGAACCCAACACGAAAACAAATGAAGACATTCATAATGAACTCTAAGTTGAATATATTGCATTTGACCTCAAAATGTTATTAGCGATAAGAATGATGGAGGTCGGAAAAGGGTAATCCTTCGGGAAACAATAGCAAGGGTTGCGTACCAAAAGTTTCATGGAAGCAATGCCTTTGATTACAATAACTTTGTATCATGTGACATTATTTGGGAACTGAAAATGATAGTACCCAATAACTGGGTGAAATAAATTGTAATGAAGTCGACTAATTAACTGGGAATACTGACATGTATTGTAAGTATGTACTTCCACCATAGGAGATTAAGGGGCTTACAGGACCTAAACACAAAAAACGGAAGTTTTAGAAACAATAAAAGTATATGATCAACTACAGTGAACAAAATCAGAAAAATATATAATATTCTTCAGGATATATGCTAGGTAGATAGTGTGTTGAATATATAATACAACTAATTTGATAAGATAGAAAATAATCATGAAGATCCCTCTAAAAACTTTATTTTTACAATAAATTCTAGACATACAATCATTCTGATTTTTTGTCAGATTATCCTACAAGTAACATACTAAAACACTAATATTTTAATTGTTTAGTCTAAACAATAGATTTGTTGTAATTAAATAATTGCTTCATATTTTGCAATAAATTACCAGCGTTGTGTCATCGCGCTTCTCTTTCTTTTCTATGCTGTCCGACAGTGACCGCGCTTTAGGTCATGTAAGCCCCTTAATCGAAGATTTTACTGAAACAAAACATTTGGCGAGTAATCCAGTACAAATTCTATTACATCTAGAAGTATATTCACCCGCTATAGTTACAAATAAAATATGTATAAAAGGAAAATAAATATTTCTGTCTGTCTGAGAATGTTGACTATATTGCTAAATCGACACCACCATGATAAATAGAAGGATTATTAAAAAAACACAACTGTTGACGCCACACCCAACAAATACTGTAGTCGCACATCTATAGTAATTGGCCATTCAGAATTAAGCATCAACAAAATATTTTATGAGCATGCAAAATGTGTGGCGTCAACTCTGGTTGGCGCCAGTAACGGTCCCAGTTTACTGCCCAGCACTATAGACTACAAAATAACTAAACCATAACAACTGGTCCTAAAATGCTTACAGCAATTGATTTTGAAACAAACGTATCCAATGTAAAAGTCTCTATTGGAATTAAAACGTTTCAAACTCCTTGATTGCGTGCACAAAATAAAAATACACAAACTTTTATGCGTTTAAACGAACGAAAGCGCTTTTTAAAGAGCTAAAGCTGAACATTACAAGCGAAACGAATTGATAATACGGACACGACGTAACAAGCATGTAGGCAAGCCGATACATGGTATTATCTGAGACAATGGACGCCTGATTGGTTTAGTTACACGGAATAGACTTCCGATCCCTGCGCGGTGGAACGAACGTGACCGTACTGCCAGATCAATTTGACACTTTTTTTAACCTTGCACCCTTACCAATTTTTCTCACCCGCTGTCCAAATGTACCAAAATAAAATCTCACTCTTATGTCCAAACCTGACGTGGCAAAAGGAAGGGCTATTCGATCGAAAAACACCAAAAATAAATTTGTAAAAAAGTCGCATCGAGCATTTGCGAGCCATAAAAATTGCGCACCGGACGCTTTTATCAATACATATTTTGTAGCATCACGAAGTATTTCTATTTACACCCAAGAACGCCCACGTCATGTCGAATCTAAAATATCGGTTATTAAAAGTTAAGCTGAATTTATTGTGTTTATAAAAGAGATTTAGCCATCATCAATCATGCCGGAACTTCAACAAAATACATAATGGGAAAATTTATGCAACGCGCCTTATCACTTCGAAGATCTTTCGTACCATCCCAAATAGTATTAAAAGCAATTATGAAACACGCACACATTTCTCTTCTTATCGTAAAGATGCGTATCTGTACGCGAGGCGTGAGACTCTTTATAGAAAATAAATTTTAATTGGTGCACACAACTAAGTTTTATAAAAAATGTTACGACTTAATCGTCTCAGGATTGGCGGTTAATGAGCGTAAAGATTGTAAACGCATTAACAACGTGGGTAGTCTAAACCGAAAATTGGGTTTGACGGTTCCCTAAAACGTGGTCACAAACAACTGGCACTAGTGGAGTCAATTAAAAGAATCAGACGAAGCAATCGATCACTCAGTGATCGAAGTAATGAACATAAACCGTTGGGTTTTTAGCATTCATTGGATCAGACAACTTTTGATGATCGACGAAATTCCATGTCCAAAACGCATGACAATAAGATCATCACGTTATTAATGACTAACAAAACTAGTTACAACTCTACAAAATCATCATCATCTTAAAAAATTATTTCTACAAAACAAAGCGGAGCCGATGATTCGATTATAAATTTACATACCTCTTTCATATGAAGCTAATGAATTACATCGGATATATGATAGGAATGATGGCGTCATTTATATGAAACTTAATCGAATAATTGATTATAAGAGTGGAACAATAAAGTGATTAGTTTAACAAAAAGTAAGACAATGAGTTATTATTCAACGGATAGATTCCTATTGTTGGACTTTAGATAGTACAAGAACAGCTATCTGACAGCTCGGGTCGTTGACCAGTCGTTTGTATCATTTGTTTATACGATCATCGAGCAAAGATATTAATCTCCTAACGATGAGCAGTCAGATATTTCGGGAAGATATTTAAAGGTTACTTCCTAAATTATATTTATAATTTGTCATTTTGTCTTTAGATGACTTCGACTTTGGCGTCGATGGTAATCTGGTGCTTTACCGTTTGCATTTCATAAAGATTATCTTAGTCTTCAGTCATTGTTATAGTTTCTTATTTGATTGAGATTAAGACATAATTCTCTTCGAAGAACAATTAAATCTATCTCAATCTAGTAGTTATTCGAATGCATAAAAGAGCTAATGAATTAAGTTGATCAAAAAAATAAAAGTTCAATGCAAAGACATAAAAAGTAAATGCAGCTTTCTAGAACCTTGTTTTATATCTTCAGGGCAATAGTGTTAATGTTGAGTGGTACTAAAGACTTTTTGAAGAACTAAAATATATTCCAGTTAGAGTCATTAAAATCCTTGTCTGGAAGAATTGTATAGCTAACTATGATGAAATGGATACTAAAAAGAACACTTATTAAGATAAGCCGTGGACATTTACAGCTTTCGTTATTGACGTTTAATTAAATATTGCAACGTAAATACAGCTATTATATTCTTTACATTCTGACATAATTATGAAGATTTTAACGTAATACATATTATCCGATTCTTACAAATTACTAATAGTATTAAGACCATTAAAGATTTACAAGAATAATACGACTTATTGTTTGGATTGATCAAATATATTATACTTTAGTGAATTATATTCTTTTAAAATGAATGCACCCTAAAAACGATTATCTCTTAAGTAACCCTTAAAAAAACAGCACTAGCAAAGGCCTCAAAGACACAATTTACATTTCATATTGACACAATCACACATGTCCTTACCGGAGCCGGTATAAACGAAGCAAACGAGAAAAATATATCAGTATTTAGTCCCACACTTAATAAGTTGTTCGACGCTAAGCGGATTACTGCTGGGTCAGCCGGTGGAAGGCAATAAATTGTGGAATCTTTATAATTTTTAGTCGCCCGATTCCTTATCGTCATAAATTCAATATCGTTAAATATGCAGCCACTTCAAATGTGTGCTTAAGTAGGCATTATTCGAAAAGATAAAGTCGTTAAGTTAGCTCGTTGGCTTGCGTTTGCGTAAGTATGTGTAGTAGATAGGCATGTCGTATAACTTTACTGCTTATACCCAACTAATCCCTAAAGTACGACTGAAGATACCGAGTTAGGTTTTATTATAACACAAAGTGAGATTCAGTGCTGTTGAAAATCTTACAACTTTTATTTTAAATTATGTTTCGAGAATTCTAGCTTATGTCGAGTGCTTTTATAAGCGTCTGTATAATATTTTTGTATTAACGAAAATAATATTTTGGACAAGTCTGTTTGTGAGATTTGAATAAGCCATCCATAGTGATATTATATTTTTCAGTCATAGATTAATCAATATTTCGTGAGAGAATTCTTGGGTTATAAGTACTAATCTCAGCCTTGGCAATCACAATAATAACAGTGATTGAGGCTGGCTCATAAAATAAAAATATTTTCTTATTTTATTAGGAATTTTAATTTTTACTTTACAATCAATGAACGTCAAAATGTGATTACTTCAAGTATGTAAATGCGTTTACAACTTTTCACATTAGGTTAATTTTTACATCAGCAGTCATTCAAATTGAATGTCAATCAAAGACAATTTTATTGATAACCATTGTTCAAAAATCGAGTTCTAAACCAACATTACCATTCGAATTCTTGCTTATTGGTATCATGTCGTGCGCGTTTTGTACCGCGTCAATAAACCCACATGCCTCCTCTAATAGTTGTAAAATGTGTTATGCTTGTCCGTTCGCTTCCCGCAGAGCTCAGCTTCGCGCCAGCATATACGATACCGGCTTTATAGCTTAATCTCTTACACGCTATTTCAATAAATAAACCATTGGGAAACAAAGTAGATAAAACCCTTCACAAATATAAAAAGTAAACAAAATCAGTAACTTAATTTAGTTGTTATTTTCTTTTGACATCCCGATTTAGGGTATCAAATAAAATTTTATTTGTATTAATCGAGAGTGGAATTTTAATTTTCATTAAAACACCACTGAAATTGATTACGATGGTAGAATGAGGGCGTGGATTGTTATAAAATTCTTTGTCAAAGAATTGTTTTCTAAAAACGTTTAATTAATATTAAAAACAATAGCAGGAATGAGAGAACAAGAAGATTTATAAACGGCTACAAAGAATCTTGAAACGTTTTCCTTCGAAGCAATTAATTAAGTGTCATCACACCTTCACTATAAAACTCCTATAAATAGGGCTTAACCGTTCCTGAACTTTGTAGATGCGTCTTCAAAAGCATCTGAATTCCTATTAAAACTAAAATTAATCCTTCACGTTTCTTAAAACGCATCAAATACGAGTGATGACCCAAAAAGTACACTGTGACAGCGTAGTCGACAACTTACTAATACCAGCATAGACCTTGCCGTTGACTGTGATGATGACAATAAAACTACACCTTAAACAGCTTGAGCTAAGGTTGATAATCCTCAAGGGGTGGATTTCAGACTGTAGAGATAAGTTGGTTACTTTAAAGATGTCACTCATTCAAAGTTTAACGATCATCATAATAGCGTTTTTAAAGCAGTTCCCGAAATCCTTGAAACGTGACTCGAGCATCAACAAATTTAAAAATGAATCCGTCGGCTTATTTAATTTACTTTGACGATTTACTTTGAACTCATGATACGGTGTGCTCACAATTTGTCCTTATGTCTACAATAATTTAGTTTTATTGAAATTACTTGTTCCTTTTGTGGATGTTCTTGTTTGGTAGGTTGTTTGTCGTCTGTAGCTTATTTAATATCAGATTCAACTTAATTAATAAACATATACAACCTATTTCAGTTTTATAGCTGACACGTTTTAACAACTCTATTGCCATTTCAAACATTGAAATGGCTGGTATAAACATAACATCACGCCTGGAATCCCCCAAGAGTTATGTAGAGGTGTACCTATAATATACCCCAGTTATGTTTTAGTCCCATTTAATAGGAGGCGAGCCTGTTGTCATGAACTGGAGCAAATGTTTAGCCTATTCTTTAGATTACGCACTTTCTGTCCACAACAGCATTATTTCTTGATAAGAAATAAATTATTATTAACTCATCTCTCATCACTCATCACGCCTGTATTTCCCCAACTCTGGGCTCCTACTAAGAAATTCCTAATGAAAAAGTCCATAACCCAAGTCCAGTTGAAAACCAGCGTCAGGCACTAGTGGTCTGGCATTTTTGCTGAACTGGGCCTTTTTGACGCAGCCGTGAGTCATACTTTCCTGCTAATTTCTTACATTGGACTTTACACTTTTTATTTGATCTTTTATTTGTTTTTATCTGATGTATGTATCTAGTGTATTGTGTGTCTTTTAGTCTGTGCTAAATATTTTCTTTCTTTCTTTCGTCATTACACTGCCCGACCGGGGAATGGTATTCAAGACCTTATGCTCAGCAGTTAGCGCTTGCGATCACAAGACCAACGAGGCTGTCAAAATATTTCCAACCCATTCAAGATTTATAAATGGTTTGTGTTCGCTATCTGCCATTCACAACTCAGATTACACTTTGTATTCCATCTGAAGTTCAAAAGTGATACATTATTCTTTTCATCTCTTTTAGTACTCACGACTTCCGTCCCAATTTCAGCCAATTGTTTAACGTCAAGTACCTACTTACAATAATGTGTTAGAGAAAGCCGCAGAGTAATTTGCCACAAACATATTTAGCAAACATATTACGGATGGTATTATAACTTCATTAGAAACCGTCCGTGCTCAACGAACCGTAGATCTAACCACCGCACCGGTAGATTCACATAATTACGTGTTATTTGTTTTAACAACGAGGCAGATTTTTATTTGTCTTTTTTCTTATGTATTGCTTTGTAATACTGTGATTTGCGACACCAATACTTGGTATTGACTAATTGACTTACGACTCGGAACTGTACGTAGTATTTAGTTAACCACAGACAATAACTGCTCAATTCATTTCTTCTAAGAAGTAATCTTTTATAATGCACTGGGAATATGTGGAATTCAGTAGTCTAGGTAGTGGCCCCTAACAATAATTTAACTTTATTGGCAGGTAAATGAAATGTAATTTGAAGAGGGTCTTTCTTTAGTGGTGCTGGATGAAAGAACACTTTGTTGTCACTATATAAGGTCTGAGTTCTCAATATCATGTTTAGTAGAATATGTTATTGGACTTATATTTATAAAGGACTTTCTTCGTTCAGGCACACTGACAGTGTCTTTTGATAGTTTTCAGTCACTCCAGCTATAGTAACTCTTAGAAAACTCAGATTTACCATAATTTTAAATACTGCAACTGCATTTCCGTACATATTGCCCGGTCAACAAGGGCGATTATTTTTTTCTAAAGTGTTTTTAGGTCAGCGAACAATGTTTTACAATCTTGGGAGAAAAATGTGTCCCCACACTGTTACTAAAAAAACACCGTAAACTTATGAAGAATGCCACATTAGAAGTGTGAAATAAAAATTAAGCCAAATGCCAATAAAGTGCTGTCTAAAAGTTTATGTTACTAATAATAAAATAGAATTTTAGTGTTAGACGAAACAAACAAAAAATAATTTCAGACAAAAAGAAAAATATATTTTATAATAAATTAAATATGAATTTATATCGAAATTGACAGAAGAATTGAATAGTTTTCTTTCAATGCATTTAAAACAAACTTATTCAAGTCTATTGTCGCTGTGTTGTTCTATCATGTGAATTAATATTGTTTAATAAACCAAATTCATTTTTATCGTAAAAGCTTTTTACCGTAGGATTGTTAATCCACCAACCAAAGAAAACAGTAAAGTTACATACTCGTACATTAACAATCAAATACATTTGCAATTCTACGTCATGAATAATATCAGAGAAAACTCAAAACGCTGTTAGCTTTTTATTTTTAAAATAAGTCGCCAAGGAAAAATAAAAAAGTTAGTCCAGCCATCGAGATTATGCCCCACTTGAGACTGGGAAAGACTTGCCGGGTAGCCTGCAAACTTTTTAATAAACTAAATATTATTTTTATTTTTCTGTTGCCAGTATTACGGAGTATTTTAAATGAAATTGTTTTAAAGTTAGAGAGCAATTCTTTATTAAGATGCCAAGATGTATTAATTTAGTTTTTTTTTCTACAATGATATAATGTTTAATGTAATTTCGCATATCTATAGGTACCATTTAACTTTCAGGGTGTCAAAATATCCAGGAAAGTCTGACGAAATAGCTACGAATGGGAATCACGACGTTGACCCACGACGATCCTGCCAGACATCGTCTAAACAAGGAATGTCTCCCATGTACTTTAACATTTCACAGAAAGTCCACTTTAGAAAAAAATATTGGAATAAATTTTTAATAGATATGACAGAAAATAGTGAGTTTAACAAAAACTACAAACGGTAGTACCAGCCTTTTTGAACTCAATCGGATAAAGTACTCCAACATCTATGACTGAATATATTTCGAAAGAAAACTCGTCTTCCTGTGGGAACGATACCTAAGTGGCATGATGCTTTCAATTCCAATAAAACTTTCCTATTCAACGAGACTACTGTTTCAATCTATGTAAATCAAACTTGTGTTTACTTTTCATCTGGTTCACTAAGCTTCCTGCTTTATGCTGATATGGAATTCGTACGATGGTAGAACTGGGAAAAGAGTTGGTTGTTTTTGAATCATCTTTTTTATTTTTTTGCCTCTTTAGAATTTTCTTGGCGCATTTTTGTTATTAGTAAATGCCTCACAGACGTAGTCTTTTCGAATGGGAAAATGAATTCAATTCTGTTTCCGTACAGTTGTTCATACAACTGTGTGTTTTAAATAAGACGATACGATATTTTGCAGGTAGCGTAAGAATAATCATCCTATAATGTTCTCACTCCTGGGACACAGACCGCCTCTCTGTTAGTGGGAGTGGACCATAATTCAACACTCTGGCCAGAGCGGGTTGGTAGATGCCACATGTCTTTGAATTTTTGGTTCTAGGAAATGTTGACTTCATCGCCATGTTTTCCTTCACCGTTTTGAGAGCAGTGGTGATAAAATAAATTACACAAAGTAAAACGCCTGGGGTTCGAACACACGACCAACATATGCAACTCGAAGGTCATGACCACTATGTCCATACCTACTGATACGATATTTTGTAGATACTTTAATTTCTTATATTTGCACCTAAGAAGATAACATTCGTTGTTAGATACTTTACCGTTATACAAAACCTCTCAAAAAGAAAGAAAAAGATCGATCTATGCAGTAATTATCATAATATTTCACTAATATAAAGTTCATCGTATTTAATAGTTGCTAATTTTATAGTATACTCTGTATAGAGGTTCATCAAAAATGAATGTGGACGCTTATTATTATATGAATTCAATTAAATAAACACTGTTGCAAAGATCAGGGGGCCTAAAAAGGCCACTTTGGCAGAATCATAAAAGGATAACATTATGAATCATAATATGGCGAAGACAGTCCGTGTTTTTGTTTTTTCGCTGCACTACGTATGTATATAAAGAGATTGGGATTGGATTTGGATTTGATTGGTATTATAGCACAGACAAAAAAATAACTGAAAAATCCTTCACCAATGGGATGTGATACGAGTCACTTAACAGTTAACTGTCCATTATGATTCATATGTTATCCTTTTATGATTTTACCAAAGTGGCCTTTTTAGGCACCCAGTTCACTTCAGTTTGATTGAAATTGATAAAAATTGCAACTACGCTTTTACTCTCGTTTATTTATCAATTGTGGGTTTTATTATTTTGGATTGATATGAAATTAATTCACAGTGTATCGGTATCTTTTCGGAATAGTTTTAACGATTTTCGCTTTAATTTGTCGATGGCTGATCATTTTTTCCCGTGAACTGCGCAGTTATGTCGAATTGCTAAATTGGTTTGTTCCTTAGGCTAATGTGTTTAAAAAATACCATATTTTATTGGCACGTGTCGACGTATTTTGTCATTTTTGCTCCCAAAAATATAAATAACATCAAGTCTTATAATTCAATTAAGCAAAGTATAGAATTACTTTTCTTCTAATTTTCATGTGCAAAAATTGGAATTTATTATTTTAACGTTAACTATTTTAATAGCACACGGTTTTATTTATTCGATACGATATGGAATTACAACGAGCAATATCGAAATTCTTTAGATTTTCCTTCATACAGAATCTCGTCCCAATTATCTCAGATGTTAGACTTTATTCCAGTAAAATTTCCTTTTTAACGCTCCTATTATTATAATAATATTATCCATGTTTTCTATTCTGAAAAGCGATTTTTTCCTAAAAGAACAGCTATTGTATTCTTTAGGCAAGAAAAACAAGGCTAAAAATATTTCCATCATCGAATATTGAAATAGTGACATTACCCAATAGAGCTCACCCACACAGAAATCTAAAAATAACATTCACAAAAATCACTTGCGATAACTTTATCAACATCGTACAAAGAGTCTAAATCACTCGATTCCTCTGCATTAGCTGGCATCAAAATTACCAGTAAATCAAACGTTAAACCGGCAAACGTGTACAAATCTATCATTGGATCGTGTACGTTCGGACTGGGAACTTCATTTCACAACGTAATCCTTTCAATTCAAGAGTTAGATGTGAACTTTACTGGTGAGCAAATGAAGTAAATTGGATTTGATTTCCGACTTCGGCTACCGTTTGTGATTCTACAGTCACGAATCTTTCTATCAGCGATTTAGAGTGTACTCTCATACGTGTGCAGTGGTGCAACGTTCTGATGTGGCGACTTGTTATTTCGGTTTTATGATTGTTAGCTATTTTTATGGTGAAGACTTGAACACTACTCACTCATATCGCACCGTCTATAGTAGCCCCCGGAATTGGTGTCTCGTCTTAATCACGGAACCTTCCTGTATGTTACTGATTTTCAATTGAGTTTCTAGAGAAAGCATAGAATATCAGCTTGTCCTAAATCTTTACACGCGGGGTGAGCCTTGCTGTTACAAGACATCTGACAAATGACTGCGAAACTATTTAACTCGCCACCTCGTTATCGTTGCGATTCTGTGCAAAAGAAGCTGGGTGGAAGGTTTTCTGGTAATAAGCCATTTGCTAAGAGCGAAGATTTCTCGATGACCTTGATCAATGCCTAGGGCAAGCTTACGGAATATTGCCTAAGAGAAAACAAATTACAATATTGCGCTTTAGTCAACTAAATCCACTAAGTCGCATTAGAGGAACCGGACCTTAACATACAATCTTGCCGTCGTATTAGCAGTGTACTGCGGTGCTATTCTGTAAAAATCTCACCGTGAAAACTTAGGTGAAGTGAGCGTGGAGTGAGCTGTCAATAGTGTCAATTCCTAGCAAAAACAAACTCACTTCACCTAAGTTTTCACGGTGAGATTTTTACAGAATCGACCGGCTGGTGTAGTATTACCGGTCGAACATTAAACACTGACTGAATGAGTGCACCGATGCGTCTGAGACGATAAATCGAATCGTGAGCGCCGGATTTGCGGTGCTTATTCGAATGTTTGTCGTGTAAACGAGACGGCACCTTAATTCAATTCGATTTGATTTAAATTGAATCATCGTTACTGGGTTAATGTGTTCGGATTGTTTTTTGTTTATTTGAAGTTTAGCGTGTTGATTGAAAGTAAATGAAATGAGATGTTTAAACATTTGGAACAATGTCAGCTACATTTCCGCTGAAAGTAAAACCTTCTCCAACGGGTGATAAACATTTGAGAATTTTGGACTTTTTCTAAATTTCTGGTACAGTCGACCACACCTCGGTGTAAACAATTGATTTTACCAGGCCATTTATTTTATGTTGAATTTTAAAACATTCGGAAATAAGAAAACTAACAAAGGCTACAGATGCTCTACAACATACGAAAACATTGAAATGGAAGTGGGCCGGCCATGTAGCTCGACTCCCAGATCAATACTGGACCAGAAGAGTGACGTCATGGAAGGGCCCGATCGGCAAAAGAGGCAAAGGAAGGCCCATGAGTAGATGGGACGATGAAATAAAAACCGTCGCCGGCCCACACTGGATAGAAGTAGCCCAAGATCGAGACAATTGGCTTACTTTGGAGGAGGCCTTCACCTGTAAAGGAGGCCTTCACCTGTGAAGACGCGGTTCTTGCCAACAAGAATAAATGATAATTTAATAAACTAACACTAGAATAGCAATTTTCCATAAACTAACAACCAAGGAAGTAAATAAGTGCATGCAAGGAATAAAAGACTTTTTTATTTTTATTTTATTAAAACTTTAATTATTTCTCCACCTAAGTGTGCATACAGACGAGCGACTCCCGTCAACGCCGCTGCAGTTGCTCTGCCGTTGATGTGTATCGCTTGTGTGTTTGAACACTACAACTTCATGCCTCACAAAACCAAAAGAGCTTTACTCTAACGAATACCATCATCTGCCTAGCCTTTACCAATTATTTTGGGGTCGGCTTCCAGTCTAACCGTATGCAGCTGAATACCAGTATTTTACATGAAGTGACTGCCTATCTGACCTCTACAACCCACTTACTGAGTAATACGATACCCCTTTGTAAGAAAGTGGCTACCTTATAATGAATCGATATACACAAACGTTAGCGTAAAGACATAAACCAATTAATCAATCACATCTATAGGTAATCAACACAGCAATACACCAAACATTCCCAGACACAAAAATTAATAATTCCTTACTCCTCTCAATACGACCCCTACCCTACATTACTTAGAAAGACCTGAACTATCCCTTAATTACTAACTCGGTGATATATTCAGGTTAAAAGCTCGTGATAGCTAAATTAGAGACTAAGGAACGACGACTTAATTGCGCACCGACGTGACTGAACACCTTAACTGCGGATCTTGTTATATATAGTAAGATTCTAATTCTAAAAGTATGTATAGTAAATTGTTAATGAGGTATTCGTTAGTGTGAGGATTTTTTGGCTTGTTGAGGTATGAAGTTTTAGTGCTGTCACATTTATTAACTTTAATTAAAGAAGAAAAAAATCTATGTATCTAATGGGTCATGTATGAAAATATTAAATTGTCTCGATTTTTTTTCTGCACTTATGAATAAGCTAATACTATCTACAAAAAAAGTATCAGATTTATCTGATTAGTATTTCCAGAGAAATAAATTAAATTCTGTTAGAGGCGGCCATCGACAGTAACCCACGGATTTTTATTCAATTTCCTTAGCCTACTCAATTAAAAAGTAAAAACTGTAGATAATCTGTACCGTCTGACATTCATCCATCATAACAAAGGTCTCTCAAAATCTAATCCAGTGTCCAAAGCGTGGGGGTCGTCGCGAAGGCAGTCGAAATCTAATCCAGTATTCAAAGCGTGAGGGTCGTCGTAAAGATATATTATCCATAAAATCGCAAACAAACAAAGCAAGAGGTGAAAAGTGAGGTTATGTTATGACAAATTGACAAGTTATGATTATCTACAGTTTTTACTTTTTAATTGAGTAGGCTAAGGAAATTGAATAAAAATCCGTGGGTTACTGTCGATGGCCGCCTCTAACAGAATTTAATTTATTTCTCTGGAAATACTAATCAGATAAATCTGATACTTTTTTTGTAGATAGTATTAGCTTATTCATAAGTGCAGAAAAAAAATCGAGACAATTTAATATTTTCATACATGACCCATTGCACCGAGTTGCCGAGTCTGGTCATACCGCTGTTAAACCCGCGATGGTTGGTGTTGTGTTTAATTGTTCAAAAAGGATTTGTTACTGTTTTATTTTTTGATTAATAAACAATAAAACAAATAAAAAAAAATATAATTTTTCCACATAATTAAGTGTGCACACACACACGAGCAACATGCGTCAACTGCAGAAGCAACTGCAGCCGTCAACATCCGTCAACGCCGCTGCGGGAGGGGCTTGTGGCTAAGTATTGCAGCCGCACGGGTCGATCTATCAGGTTAAGCTACGCTTGCCGCCGTTGGTCCATGGATGGGTGATCATCTTTACATACCAAGACCGCTCCGTGCTTCGATCACGTTAAGCCGTTGGTCCCGGCTGTCATTCGTATTACCCAGTAATTGGGTTGTGGAGGTCAGGTAGGCAGTTACTCCATGTAAAATACTGGTATACAGCTGCATCTGGTTATACTGGAAGCCGACCCCAACATAGTTGGGGAAAAGGCTGGGCAGATGATGATGTCTTACTTACATAACTTTTATAATATTTAACACACCTTACTATTTACAGAGTAGGTAGTAACTTAAATTACTAACTAACTAACAATGCAAATAAATACAAATAATATGTATGCAAGTTACCATAATCAAAAACCTGTTCTATAATATAAATTTCTAAATCTAATTTACTAAGTATTTTTGAACAATAATAATTTACATTTTGATGACCTCACCAATAAACACACATAAACAAAACTATTGAATTATCAGAACAATATACCGGAGTCCAAACAAGCAGGTACATAAATTATGTCAAGCAAACAATAAAGCCGTGTGTCTGCAGCTTTATTCTAAGGGGTGGACAGACAATAGCTTTCCGGGCAAGTGCGTACTCTGCATTACGCCGTTATGGGCCTTTAACAAATTGTAGGTCCTTTTATCGACAAGAAAATTCATGTATCGTCTTACTTCTACTATACAGGCAATTGGTTTTATGGTTGAAGTTTATGAGGTAGCCAAAGCTTTCAGTGCTACAAAAATATTTGTTTGCAGCCGTTCTTCTGGAGTCAAGTATGGAAACAAATGACGCTTACTAAAGATTATGAAGAGCTTTTTCAAATAGAGTTTTGTGGATTTTCTTCTTCTTTGTATAGTGGTGACCGTTACGTCCTGATAGGCGTCGTGTAACACCAGCTTTACCGACCTCAGTAATGCAATTGAAAAACCTGTTTGTTGTGATGTTGTAAAAAAATATGTTAGAACAATAATGTCTAAAATTAAAAAGCGCTACACGTGTATGGAGTTAACTAATAATTAATTATTTAAATTACTAGCTAGATAAGTTCGACACTCCTTCAAAAGAACGTTCCCACAAATTAGTATTCAATTATTTCAAATTATAATTTCTATAATGTTTTTAGGGTAACCACTTTGATTAAAAGTTGTCCAGTAGACTGTACAATCTTGTCAAGTGTTCGCTCGACAGATAAATATATTAGTACAGTTAATAGGAGCAGACAGGCGTGAGATTCGGGTGGCCCGTTTGTGTTAGAATTACACTTGGGTTCCACTAGTCCGAGCGTTAGAATTCGAAGGATTTTATTGCGTCTGACCTGTTTATTTCCAACTAGCTTTCCCGCGACTTTGTCCGCGTGACATTTCATGTTGTATCACACTAATATTATACAGGCGAAAGTTGTGAGTGTGTTTGTATATTTGTTACTTCTTCACGCACAAATGGTTAGACTAATTTTAATAAAATTTGGTATGGAGGTAGCTGACACCCTCGATTAACACATAGGATACTTTTTATTCCGATATTACCACGGAATCGACACTTATGCGGGTGAAACCGTGGGATGCTGCTAGTAAAAATATAAAACCCTTGGCAATTCTGTAGCTTCCCACTAGTGAAAGAATTTTCGGAATCAGACCAGTAGTTCCGAAGATTACCTCGTACATAAAATCTAAAAATTCTCGCCCTTTAAAATATTAGTATAACATGAAAAGAAGGACATCGACATTTAGTTAGGTATTAAAATGACTTACTAACCGTTTTTCTATATAATTCTGTAGGACGGAAAACAATTTATGAACTAATTATAATTAATAACAGTTGTCGTGTAGATTCTGGTTGTTCATTAGTAGAAAGAGAGAGTACCTACATTTGCAGACGCAATTACTAATTCATTCTTAGCTACGACCGTGAAGATCACAATTTGACATTTGTGTGGGTGGTACACAACTAATTGTCATTAAGGATTAGACGACAAAATTCAAATTCAATTATTTTTCTCATTTGAAATCCATACCTACTAACTAAATAATGTAAGAATGTACAGACGCCAGCACATCAAGCTACTACATGCTGTCAAATTTCTTTAATAGATTTTCAACTTTATCGCTACACCATAAGGTTCAAAGTTGTTTGGGAAAATTTGACAGTTTCGGGTAGCTTGATGTGCTGGCGTCTGTACATCGTTGTTGACTTTAATAATTAATTCTTTTTACTTTTTGTGGTAAACTTATTTTATTCTAGGTGCATCACTACTTTTTGCAAGGGGCGACTAGAATCAATTCAATTTTACTGTAAGTTTTGACCGTCAAAAGTGCCCTTAATGTGGCTATTTGAAATAAATGATTTGACTTTGACTTTGAATACTTTTTTTATCACACAGTAGTCACCAGGAAGTGCGTTCGTCTGCTCGCGTAGTAAAACTTAACCTTAACCAAGTCCGTAGCCCCAAATGGGCAGCAGTTGTACGTATTCAATTTCATAGTGGTTTTGGAGCCTTTCGTGGGGCGCGTTAGGTAAATTAACGGACGCGTTGAAACACACTGGGACGATGATTAGTATCAATTATACTACACGTCAACTACTTTTTTGGTTTAAGTAATGTTATGCGCGCGTATGTGGAACTGTCGGTAGGAGGGGAACGTTAGGGTTGTCAAAAACGTACACATTTTTTTTTTTTCATTTCTTGCTATCATCTGTTTTGTATTTTATTCTGAACTAGCGGCCCGCCCCAGCTTCGCACGGGTGCAATATTTTTTTCGAATATCCGAATTTTTTTTTCATACATAACTTGTCCTGGCAATACCGAACACAACAGAAAAATAATTGTCTCTGCTATCTCGTGTTGGCTATCCAATACACCGTCATGAAAGCCACTGTTCGAAATAACTGCCTTCAATCATAACTTCCGAAGGCAGAAGCAGACGCGATACTCTCCGCCCTCCTACTTACATCAACTACTAAAGAAGCAGCTCCCTTTTGTGGTTCACTTGGAAGTGGCTGAACCGTCTCCGGATAGAAGCGGGATGTAACTGCAACCTGGTAAAGTGGGGCTATCTCGACGGAACGGCAGAAGGATAGAGCTATGTAAATAATGCTCCACCGCCTATCCTGCCGTGTGTGTCCCAAAATATACAGTGAAAGTGACCTCTGCGCTGCCACCGATGACGCCATGGTAGGCGAAATGGTTGGACCAACAAGATACAAAGACAAAGAAGAAGCTGTCGTGATTTTAAAAATCGGTCAGTGTTTTACCTTCTGTAAAAGGACACAACAATCTATCATATTCATTTATATAGGTAATAGTATCAATCGTTAATCAAAATTGCAAGTGATCGGTTTAAAGGCAGAAACTGGTTCTATTTTCGATGAAGTAACTGGTAATGAGCGGACAGTCGGCTTGAAGCAAAGTGGATCTAACAATAGTCTGATAAAAAGCTAGGATGAAGAAGACTGAATTACGTTTGAAATCAAAAGTACGCGCTTTGTTAAAAGCGAATTAGGCAGGATGTACCTGAGTAAAACTATTCTCTGACGTCACCAAATAGAACTAAGACTCGTAATATAAAATTGCTATGTAAATACAGGGAGCATATTAAAACTATACAGGGTGGCAGGAATATCCGGATTTAGTACATGATTCGACCAAGGGAAAATTTAAACGCAGAGGGCGTTAAAATTTTCGACGGTTATTTAGGGCCGTATTGTAGTGCGGTGTGTAGGTATGATAACGTTTCCTCACTACCCGCATAATAGGTATCGGGGCATCTCTCCCTCGCAGGCACTGGCCGGCCGTTGTGAGCTCTTGAACTGCTAGATCTTGTGTCATATTGGTTTCATAGAAAAAAATAATAAGGAAATCATATAATGTGTTCTGACCAAGCCCTAAAACACAATAAGGCTTATATTTTGGTATTACTTTTACATGGTTTAACGATGCAATCTCGTTAAGGTACACATTTTAAATAGTGATTTAGTGTCATCTTTATGATTTTTTTATCGAGTCAATTATTGTAATTCACATTTCTATCTTCACACAGCTCTTGACAATATGTTTAAATTTCATGAAATATATTTTTTTTGCGCAAAATTAATATTTTGCTAGATTTACAGAGCTTTAAAAAAGTGAAAACGTACTGCAAATTTGCCTTAAAAAATAAATTTGCTCTGCCACATATTTGGATCCGTAGGTATTGCACTTTTTTATCAATCAACTTTTTTTTTATCGACAAAATATTTGTACGTAAGGTCTAGAATTACGTGCTGAATTCATGGTTCCTACCACCCTGTATTGTAAACTTGGCTTATTTTGGGCTTAGAAAAAAGAAAAACTCATCCCACTTCGGACTTAAAAATCTTTAAATACTTCTGGCCAGCATTTTATTTTAGAACTTTTCCTACTACCGAGATTCGGCTAACCTATATTTTATTTATTCAATCAATCTTGTTCTTAATTGCACAGCCAAAGAAATGGTCTATAAATTTTCAGGAGAACTGACTAGAGTTATTTAGTGGGCAATTTCTTACCAGCAAAATTAGTAGAATTACTTTTAGACAACACAATTTACTTTAACATCTCTTTATGGTCTTAAATGTTATGGAAGTTTAGTAATTATAGAGTATCCTTAACTTTTATACGAATTAATTTGTTTTCTTGAACTAAGTTCATATATATTCTGCATGAGTTGTAGGTCGTAGGTTCGAACCTGGACAGGCGATTTACTTTGTGTAAATTATTTCATCACCACTGCTCTCAAAACGGTGAACGAAAACATCGTGAGGAAACTGGCATGTTTTAGAGCCAAAAAATTGAAGACATGTGACATCACCAACCCGCACTGGGCCCGCGTGGTAGATTACGACCCATTGCACTCCCTCTTACCGAGAGAAGGCCTGTGCCCCAGCAGTGGGAACATTACAGACTGATTATACTATGCTAAATGCTAAACAATAGAATCATCTAGGAGTACAGTACCCGGCGATAAATATTGCACATCGACCTTTGGAAAGAGACAATGGGCTAATTTCAGCTTCGTAGAGCGTTATCTCTGTCGCACGAAATACAAACAGTCCGGTATCTAGTAGGAGCTGTTAAAACAATTATGATTTGCTTCATTTGATAATTACATATTTTTATTCTTTGTATAAAATGGTTTTGTGTAAAAAGGTCGATGTGCAATATTTATTGCCGGGTACTGTAAAAGGGACGTAATTGCTAGGCCAGATATTGTAACCCTTTATCGAAGTGTATAACGTAAGAACTGAAAAACAAGAACGGTATTATGACTGTAATCACACGTTAAAATCCACAGTACCCAGTGGAACTACAATCATACACATACCTACATAATTATCAACAATCCTGTTTTTCCTGAAGGGTGAAACGGAGGTGTACACACATACCTATAGTATACAGACATTAACATAACAAAAATAGTTATCATTACAAAACTACCATAACTTCCGATATCCATCTCAGAAACCAACAAAGTCGCCGCCTAATTAAACCATTCCATCCACTACAAATTCGTTCTAAGCGTTACAAATAACGTAATCGAATGAAAAGCGGCTTATAAATGTTATTCAACTATAAATCCGAGCTAGTATGATGTCCACGTCACACGACTGATGTCTTGCGCAAGTACGTAGGTATATAAGTACAAATGAATTGATTCCCGTCAACTCTGCTTAATAATCCGATTAAGATGAAGAGAGATGTAACGGGAATGTCTACCTACGGAATTAGTTTGATTTTGTTAGTAGCACCTACCTACCATAACATAAGTATTGGTATGTGGCTGTAGACATTATAATGCAGCAATCGGCTTTTCTAGTACTTGTATCTAACTACTATCAAAAAAAGCTTAGGGCGAAATTCACCAATCAAGGTAAACGCGTTCAGCACATGTGAACCGCTGTCAAAAGCTGTCAGTTTCAATAATTTTGTAAAGTGTGTACACTCTTGAACGCGGTCTAGAAAATTGGATTGCGTTCAGTTTCTTTGGTGAAATTCCGGATTAATATGGCTCAAAGTGCGTCTGACGCTTCAAGAAGATTGGAAACTATACGAAATATTTAAGTGTGCTTGAAAAACGTTCTAAACTTTTAGCACTAATAAATTCGGAGAGATTAATCGCCAGTGGTTTTTGACCAATTCTTTTTATGGAGATGTTTTACACCAAGCCTTAGTTTGATTTAACTGGCGGGTTTACTGTCTGTTTAACTTCAAAGTTTAACAGTGTTTTTTTACAAAGTTATGATAACACCAGGTTCCACGTTTATTCTAACATCTATGTAAAGTTAAATCTTGATCCTACAATATCAAGATATTTCCTAACGTCGGAATTCTAAAAATGTTAATATCATATTCCATAGTATCCACTTACAAATTCCCAGTTATGAAAGGCGTTACACTGTTGCTCTAGCGACACTTGAGTATCGAATTTGTGGTTAGAATATTGGCCACTAACCAAAAAAAGCAATTCGAGTTGACAACTGGCCTAATATGGTCGATGACATTTCCGAATCGGCGACCGCAACGAAACCTGTATATGATAATTAAAATAATTTTGACAACCCATTTAATTCTCGGATTATCGTAAGGTGGACAAGTTATCAATTCATTAGTCGGATGTCTGTACTTGTAAATGAAGGCCAAAATGTTTTCCACACCTGGTGTCCTGTATCATTTGTATGTATGTTAACGGTTTTATGAAATAATAAGGAAGAATTTTAAACTTTATGTTACTGAAAAATACTTAATCATTCAATAGTAATCCGAAAAAATACATCCTATCGATTCCACCAACATCTTATCAACACCAGAGTTAAAAATAAAGTAAGTAACAGAATTAAATAATTATCTGGCTTCTGAATGGATCAAACAGATCCCTTACCTTATTGGCTTGGGGAAAATTGCAATAAGATACACTCACAAACAAGTAAATTGTCAATAATTATATTTATCTTTAATTCAGGCATATTACCCATAATTTTATTTTACCAACCCGCATTGGGCCTGGGTGGTAGATTATAGCCCACTCCCTCTAGAAGAGAGGAGGCCTGTGATACAGCAGTGGGAATAATATTGGCTGATTACGACGATGACCCATAATTTTGTTAGTATTACTTAAACTATGTTACTATAATTACTTAAGATAAAAACATAAACAAATTAGGAACATCAATAATAATAACAATATCTATATCTGTATCTAGACTTGGCTCGCGAGGTTGTCGACATGTGGGGTGTGGACTCAGCGATCATTGTGCCGATAGTCATTACAGCCAATGGCTTAATTGCCAAGAGCCTCGACCAACACCTGAGAAGGCTCTCGTTAGGCAGCTGGGTCAAGAGCTTGAAACAGAGAGCGGTACTCCTGGACACGGCTCGTATTGTTAGGAGGTTCCTTTCTCTGGAGCCCTGACCGCCGGTAGCTTGGACCCTGTTCCCGATACCGGTGGGCTACAATTTTTTGTATTTTTAAATGTTTTTTTTATTGTTTTTTTTTTTTTGCAAAAAATATTTAAAAATATAATAAGTTTGTTACAAAATAAATAAAGGAAATAACAATATAATACATCGAAAAATAATGACTTTCCAATTTACTACAATCCACGATAGATATTCCCCAGTGCTATTTCCAAAATGTTTCACGCGAACCAAAAACCGCAGATGAGCAGATAAAATCTTGTCACGTTTGGTGGACTGTCAAAATTGTGCTCAATTTGCTTACGGTTTGATTCAATGTATGGACAGCTATCCGCTTAATTAATTAGGTTCATCAGAAAAAAGGTAATAAGCGGTTTTGATCCAGTGAACACCAGAGGGACAATTCTCATAATTTTAAGAGCTCTCACAGTATCTCAGTCTCAACCTGTCAAAAATAACTCTAGGTTCCCGACATTTTTGACATTGATTGTCGCTGAGATGAGATTGTGACTAGATTTTGATTTTCTGCCTTCTGATTTTGTTTTGTTTATTATATTGGACACTAGCTGTTGTGCCTGCAATGTCGTTCGCGTGGATGTCGGAAAACAATAATGTGTCTTTACTAATGATTTTTCTAAAATAAAAGTAGTCAAAGTTACTCCATGTAACGTCAGCTATCTGCCAGTGAAAGTCCGGTCTCAATCGGTGAAGTCGTTTCGGAGATAAGCCGGAATAAACAGACAGACAGACAAAAATGTTAAATACTGATTTTTCGTTATAAGTACCGTATATACTTTCATATTAAGCAAATAGCTGTTATTTTGTTAATACAATTAGACTTGAATTTTATAATTTTTTATAGATGAAACATTGCTGGTTGTTTGTTATGAAAGTTGAAAGTTGGATGGATATTCCATTAAAAAGGTAAGAAAAGAAAATAACACCACAGTTTTAAAGCCAAACTCAAAAAAATCAAACTTAAGTCAAACTTAAAAAAATAACTTACAAACTAGCTTTGAAAAGGCACCTTTTCAAAGCTAGATTGTAAGTTATTTTTACATTAAATAAATTAATTTTAACAAAATAACAAGCATTTTAAAGTGTACCAACAATAAAAGGAAAGCAGTGTTGTTTTTATTTTACTTCATAATTTTAATTTAAAACGGCGTTCTTGTGGATGCTAACAATGATATTAGAACTCAGGACAAAGCGTGGTGACAAATTAGTTAATTGTTTATGAAAAGTACTACGCAAATTAAGATAATGTTGTGTTTACTTTTATTTTGAACAGCTCCTGCCACTTCGTTCGCGTGTATAAATAACTATACTAAAAGAACAACCATATTTTTATAAAATTCTCCGTGGCTATAACTTCGTTTTCACTTAGTGTTCTTCTGATTTTTTTTTGCTCTATTGGGCCTTCCTCAAGAATTAGGTTATCAAATGGAGAAAGATTTTTTCAAATCCGACTGATAGTTCCAGAGAATAGCGCGCTTAAACAAACAAACGCTTCAGCTTTATTATTAGGTCGAGTATATAAATACTGAAGTAATCAATCTTTTTTATATGAAAAACGCATTGAGTCCAATAATGACAATGAAACAGTACATGAAGACGAGAAAGACATTGGTAGCACCATTCACATACCGATTCAAAACTTCACTACAAATTTGTGCTAGTGTGGGGCTAGTCTCAGCAATTGCACTTTATCAGTATAATCTCACTGAGCGTATACGAATAATTTGTTGGGAACGGCATTATCCATGCACATTTGACTGAAGTTATAAACGTAAAGTAGGCCGATCATAAGTGTGAATCACCTTCAGTATAGTCATGCAATGCTGTCGAAGAACGCAGTCTACTAGAAGGTGTAGACGAATATGTGGGATATTTGTGACTGGAAATGTAGGACACGAAACGAAACAGAGATATATTCTAAACTTATTCACACATTTTGATGATAACATTATCGGCTCCTGCTCTTACTGTCTTGAGTGAACTGTGTGACGATTTCAAGAGGATATCATACTTTTTTTGTAAGCAAGAACATCGTTAAAAACAAAAGTTAACGTTTATTGTCTAATAATGATGAATTCAAAGGCTCTTTGACCGGGTTCTTTATCGTTTCTCAATGTCACAGCAAATTGTTTTGCATTTGTAGTATCTTTAACATTAAAATCTTTGACAGCACCATTATTACTGTTAAAGTATTTGTAATCATACTCATCTGCAATCTTATCATTCTCATGTTCAATTCCAGCTAGACATAGTTTCGAAACCAATTTCCAGTAGTCAATTTCGCGCGTTTCGTACCGTAGAAACGAACGACCAATAAGCTTAGACCTCACATTCGTCGTACAGCCATAACGTACGTACAAACGATGACATATATATAAACCATGCCATTTCCAGTATAAGTGGACCTCTCATTGAATAGAAAGCTCATACGGGTTGTAGAAAAACCCACCATGAAGCCGTCAACCACGCATTCTGTACATCAAACTATGTTAAAAAATGCTGTTTACGATAATGCGCAATGTAACGCACGCATAAAATTGTGCTTATGAGTGCAAGCCACAGTACTGACGATCATGAAACTATTTAAAGTTATCATCTAATATTTAAAACTTGCCTTGTAAAAGGACGTCGAAAAACTTGTTGGAACTCCCTGGTTTAGTAGGTGTGGTTTCCAGTACAAACATATCAAAATAACGGGAAGAACAAGTCACTCTCGGATTCGATAAGGGTATTTTTACCAATGTGAGGTCAGCTTATACTGGACTAAATAGCTCGATGTATCGTTGTCTGTACGTACAAACGCAAATAACTATGCATTCTCGTGACAATATGTGTACCTATTTCCTCTGAATAGGTTATTGGAAAATTATATTGAGATATGGCGACAGGTAAATAGTGTTTGTGGAGTCGGTATGCGATTGTAATCTTTAGCGCCGAAATTATTGGTATTGTGCTGTTTAATAAATATAAATTGGAGTTAATTTATGAAGGATGCTCCACATAGAGTCTTGACAAAGGTTAATGCTGTACTCCTTTCGTACTAAACTATTTCTGCCAAATAAATCTCTTTTTAGTGAGTTTTGTAATTTATGTCTGCATGGCGCCGCATGATGATATTTTAACATAACATCGAAACATAACATTTATCGAAAGGTTGGGTAAAGGTATACCTACCTATTGTAGCGGTATCTACAAACGCCACATGCGAATTACGCGTCATACTGACGTCACGCAAAATCCTGCGTCTCGCAAGTAGAGTTTACTGCGCAACTTGCATATATACAACGGCCCGACATAAATCATCGGGCAGTTGCCCGCCAGACTGAATACCCTTCGGGTCGGAAGATCCTCCCTTTTCTATGAGTGAACTTTACACCCTGTTTCTCATACCTATATACTATAGTAAACCCATTTCGCCAGTTACGTTTAAGTCTCGTGTAATAGGAGCGAGCCTACTGGTATCAGCCGGATACGCCAAGTGCGGACTCAAGATAGAAAAACCCAGTAACACTCTGCCTAATCCGGGAATCGAACCCAAGACGCAATTAACGAACATTAACTCGAAACGATAACTAAATAAATACATAGTAAATAGTTGTTTCTAAAACGAAATGTAACTCACGGATATAGAATTAATTATTAAACAACTTTATTACGCTATGTTGTAAAGTTCGATTATTTCGGTAATAAACGAACATACAATCAAATCGAAAGAGGATCAGACCAGTTTATAAAAGCTGTATATTTTCATTGATTGATTATAGGTAATTGGTGAACGAATAATTTCACATAAATTAATAGCAATTAATTAATCTAGCTAGTTTTAATTGATTAACAACAATTCATTTGTTAGGGCTTTGTGACTTAGTAAGAAAAGCCGCACGGGTCGATCGATCAGGTTAAGCTACGCTTGCCGCGGTTGGTCCGTGGATGGGTGACCATCTTTACATACCAAGACCCCTCCGTGCCTCGGAAAGCACGTTAAGCCGTTAGTCCCGGCTCTCATTCGTGGATCTTTGACAGTCGTTACGGGTCGTCAGAAGCCCGAAAGTCTGACAACCAGTCTTACCAAGGGATTTCCGGCGTCAAGCAACCTGCTGTGTTTCGTTGGTGCGTGGGAATTCCAGTGCCTTAGTCATCTTCTGGGTACGCTCGGTCTATCATAGACCTCATCCATCGCTTTGCATCAGGCATGATCCAGGTCAAGAGCGGACCCATTCAGCAATAAAAAAAAAATGCTCTCTGGCTGTATCCAGCATTTTTTATTAAGGGAACCTCAGTTCCTACATGTTCTGTGGAATGCAATGGCACTTTAACTGGATTCTCATTTAATTAATTTTCAAATCGCACCTGATTACGATCAAACAGTACCCAAACTGTTAGCAGAACTATATACATTAAACGGCTCTTGAATTGTGAAACCAATATAAAAGCACTGAACGAGCTTGTATAAATACATTTTAATGTGTTTGCAAAATTAAAAGCAATTTAAAGGACGTTGCACTCATTTAGTGACCATGACAAAGACGCTGACGCAAATTTTAAATCTGGAATTTAACACCTACCGAAGAAAATAGCCGTTCTGTTTATATTACGGACAAGATTATCTTCATTCCTGCCTCGTGTTATAAAGTTAATCTTAATTGAAGAAAAATTTTAAGACAGCCTGCCAAAACTTTTCAAGATAATTTTATTAATCCAATTTCTTACACACATTTTGATCGTGTCAGCTCATTATACTTTATCAGATCAGGAAGCTACTACAGTTTTAACGGAATTCGAAAAAATAGGAGGTTTTGTTACGTATATTACGCCTCATGTTGGTGATGGTAACACTCTTGAGCTGGCCTAGTGTAGTACGGAGTTTCAATAGAATAAGCTGCCTTCTTATACTGGTTTTGGTACCACTGATGTGTGGTCGAAATAACTGCAGTCCGATTCTGTACCCCAGTGAAGTGATCGTGGAGTGAGCTATCAATAGTGTCAATTCCTAGCAAAAACAAACTCACATCACCTAAGTTTTCACGGTGCGATTTTTACAGAATCGACCGGCTGTACATTAGGGTGTCCCGAAAAATTTTTTTTTCGCTTTTCGCTACTCAAGCCCCCTCAAAAGTTGCATTATTAGTTTTAGATTACCGTAAAAATAGAAAAGAGCCGGGAATTTAACAGCCCTGTGTTGTTGTGTTTCATTGATTACACCAAAGCCTTTGATTGTGTGCAGTGGGATAAGCTCTGGGAAGTTTTAAAAGACATGGGTACGCCTCAACATCTTATTGATTTAGTCCGATGCCTCTACATCAACAACCGCTCTTTCGTCAAAATAGACACCGACTGTTCAAATGTGTTCTCCATCAAGAAAGGTGTTAGACAGGGTTGCATCCTCTCACCTCTGCTTTTTAATGTGTATGGAGAGTATATTATTCGGAAAACTCTCGAGGGCTGGGAAAAGGGGTTTGCTATTGGTGGAAAGCGCGTCTCCAATCTGCGTTACGCTGACGACACTGTTCTCCTTGCTACAACATTTGACGATATGAAGGAGATACTGCATAGACTGGAGGTGGAAAGTAACAAATTAGGGCTTGCTATAAATAGGCAGAAAACCAAGCTTATGGTAATAGATCGTGCGGGAAAGCTATCGGGCGCCTATAACATCCAAGGCATCGATACTGTGGACAGTTTTACTTATCTGGGCTCTAATATCAATAATGAAGGCAGCTGCGTCCCAGAAATAAAACGACGGATAGCCATGGCTAAAGATGTCATGACACGCCTCCAGAACATCTGGAAAAATCGTTCAATAAGCTTTAAAACTAAAGCCCGTTTGGTCAGAGCATTAGTTTTCCCGATTTTCCTCTATGGAGTTGAGACGTGGACAATTCGAGCAAGAGAAAGACAGAGGATAGATGCATTCGAAATGTGGTGTTGGAGGCGGATGCTCCGAATACCATGGACAGCCAAACGCACAAATGTGTCTATCCTCTCCCAACTCGATGTCAAGACTCGATTGTCTACAATATGCTTACAGCGTATTCTGACCTATTTCGGCCACATAATGCGAAGGGGGGATAGCAGCCTTGAAAAGCTGGTTATTGTTGGCAATACCGAGGGAAAGAGAGCACGAGGCCGGTCGCCAACACGATGGTCCGACCAAGTGAAAGAAGCTACGTCCTCAAGCAATTTTCAGCAGGTGGTGATGGCAACTTTGGACCGGAGTAGATGGAGGCAGATTATCCGCTTAAAAGGGTCCAGTGACCACGATCCTCAGTAATGAGGGACCGATTGAAGAAGAAGACCGTAAAAATAATAAAAAAATATCTTGAGGGTTCTACCGGCATTTTTTTCATTTTTTTTGGATTCAAGGATCTGAATCAGGATCTGAATCAGGATCTGAATCTGAATCAGGATCAGAAACAGGATCCGAATCTGGATCAGAATCAGGATCAGGATCCTGGATCTGAATCAGGATCTGAATCAGGATCAGAATCAGAATCAGAATCAGGATCAGAATCAGGATCTGAATCAGGATCTGAATCAGGATCTGAATTTGGATCTGAATCTGGATCTGAATCAAGATCTGAATCAGGATCTGAATCAGGATCTGAATCAGGATCTGAATTTGGATCTGAATCAGGATCTGAATCAGGATCAGAAACAGGATCAGAATCTGGATCTGAATCTGGATCTGAATCAAGATCTGAATCAGGATCTGAATCTGGATCTGAATCTGGATCTGAATCAGAATCTGAATCAGAATCTGAATCAAGATCTGAATCAGGATCTGAATCAGGATCTGAATCAGGATCTGAATCAGGATCGGAATCAGGATCTGAATGTGGAACTGGATCTGAATCTGAATCAGGTTCAGAATCAGAATCTGAATCAGGATCAGGATCAGAATCCGAATCAGGATCTGAAACAGGATCGGAATCAGGATCAGAATCAGGATCAGAATCAGGATCAGGATCAGAATCAGGATCAGAATCTGGATCAGAATCTGGATCTCAATCTGGATCTGAATCTGGATCTCAATCTGGATTTGAATCTGGATCTCAATCTGGATCTGAATCTGGATCTGAATCAAGATCTGTATCAGGATCTGAATCAGGATCTGAATCAGGATCAGAAACAGGATCAGAATCTGGATCTGAATCAGAATCTGAATCAGGATCTGAATCAGGATCTGAATCAGGATCAGAAACAGGATCAGAATCTGGATCTGAATCAGGATCTGAATCAGGATCTGAATCAGGATCTGAATCAGGATCTGAATCAGGATCTGAATCAGGATCTGAATCAGGTTCAGAATCAGAATCTGAATCAGGATCAGAATCAAGATTCCGAATCAGGATCTGAATCAGGATCGGAATCAGGATCAGAATCAGGATCAGGATCAGAATCTGGATCACAATCTGGATCTCAATCTGGATCTCAATCTGGATCTGAATCTAGATCTGAATCTGGATCTGAATCGGGATCTGAATATGGATCTGAATCTGGATCTGAATCTGGATCTGAATCTGAATCAGGATCTGAATCAGGATCTGAAACAGGATCTGAATTTGGATCAGAATCAGGATCTGAATCAGGATCAGAATCAGAACCGGTCGATTCTGTAAAAATCTCACCGTGAAAACTTAGGTGATGTGAGTTTGTTTTTGCTAGGAATTGACACTATTGACAGCTCACTCCACGCTCACTTCACCAAAGTTTTCACGGTGAGATGGTTACAGAATCGCACTGCTGAATCGCACTGCTGAATCAGGATCTGAATCAGGATCTGAATCAGGATCAGAATCAGGATCGGAATCAGGATCTGAATCAGGATCTGAATCAGGAACTGAATCTGAATCTGAATCAGAATCTGAATCTGAATCTGGATCTGGATCTGAATCTGGATCTGGATCAGAATCTGGATCAGAATCAAAATCTGGATCAGAATCTGGATCAGAATCTGGATCAGAATCATCAGGATGTTCTTTAGCATCGTTGTGATTTGAAAGTTTAAGAAACAAAAAAGCGACAGTTTTTACATGTTGTTTTGTTGTTTTTTTAGAGACATGTAAATTCATAAGATTTAACATAGGAGAAAATGAGATAGGAAGCATTATACAGTGTTTTTGAAGGTTTCACTTCTACCACGTGTGAATTGCACACTTGCTGTTTTTTTTTTGTCTGTGTAAATTACCAATCAATCCAATCCAAATCCAATGCCAATCTCTTTGATTATACCTACGTAGTGCAATGAAAAAAAGAAAAACGCGGACTGACACAGTCAGTGGAAAGATGTGTAAAACTAGTGACGGAGGCTTCTCAAAGCGTCACGGACGCTACAGCTCGGGATGGTTTTATTAGGAACAGATTAAAATCTCGCTCAGAAATGCCTAATTTTGATCACAAAAACCAGTTCCGTTTTTAAAGTTGCCATTGATTATTTTGTCTTTCAACTATTTTAAACCTTGCTTTAACTCATTGTTGTACCCTTAAATTTAATAAAAACCATTTAAATGTTATTTTTGTATGATTTATAATTTATATTAGGAACCCCTAAAAATAGCAAATTTGAAAAACTTCAAGGACTGGTAGAGGCCTCAAGATGCCGGATATCTAATTAAATTTTATAATAATCGTAATATATGTGTCAAAACGCAACTTTTGATACCTCTTGCGTAGCCGTAGCTCAATTTTTTTTTTCCCCCATACATGAACGGGACACCCTACTGTACCTACATACATATTTCGATGGCTTCATATCGGTCTAACATCTTCCAATATAACAAATTGTACCCACTTATCATTAGGCTTGCAGCTTATCCATGACAAAAGTATAAACTTAATTATTTTCCATCAAACAAACAAACATAAATGTTGGTAAAGGAACTGTTGGTGCACCTCTGCTTAACACTTTGGGAAATCATTGGTATGAATTCATAACATCACAAAGGTCTTCTTCAAATGTGTACTTATATAATTACTAGCAGTGCCCCGCGGTTTCACCTGCATAAATGTCGATCCCGTGGGAATATCGGGATAAAAACTATCCTATGTACTTTCCCGGGACTCAAACTATCTCTATACCAAATTTCATCTAAATCGGTTCAGCGGTTTAAGCATGAAAGGGTAACAAACAGACAGACACACTTTCGCATTTATAATATTAGTAGGTATGGATTTATAAAACTTTAAGCACAATACCTTTCTACCTTACAAAGGCGATCTTAATGCTCACATCGCATCTATCTCACCAACATAATTTCATGTTGCTACCAACACCAAAGCAGGTATTACGAACATTTCATATTAAATTGCGCGTACAAGAACCGCTCATACGTCACAAACATCGCGCGAACACGCGATAGGGCGTGATTCATACGTCCAACTCGCGTCCAACTTATCGCGCGTTTAATTGGGTGTTACAGGCCCCGTCACTCAAGATAATCCTTTAACGGTTTCGCATTTCGAGATCGAGGTATCAGCTGCTGATAATATTATGTGCGGAGTTCGGAAATCGGGGTTAAATTGAACTTCAACGTCGGTATTGCTTCTTGATGACCTTAATTTAATGGCACAAGTAAATAATCTTATCATCAATTAGGTAATGATAACATCTATCTTATCTTGGCATCATAATAGCGTAAAAAATGCAGCATTTTGAAGTAAACGTTCAAAGAAATACAAAAAGAACAAAATCGCAAAAAAAAACAAAATCCCCAAATGATCAAATTAAACCCAAAATCTACCAGTAAATATCCTAGTTAAGCAGTTACCTATTCAAGTTTTTATTCTTGACCACTTTTACTTTTGTTTTCATTTCTCATAATATGTAGTCCATTTGCAAATGCGACAAGGCGCTGTAATAACTCAGTAAATAGGAGTTTTTGTTTCTTGTAGGCAATTTAAAAAACTCACTAAATTAATAAGCTCTTACTACGCAGTTCAAGAAATGCTTGAAGCGATTGCAAACAAGGTTCCTTTGTGGTTAAGAATTGTAATTCTGAGTAAATAGCAACAGTTGTTGGCCTTACGGGCACTGTAACTGCCATATGAGATATTAGTGTCATGTTTTTCATTGTCTGAGCAATATTAACTGTCGCACATATACAACATAACATACCATTACGCCTGTATCTCCCCAAAGCGTTAGGCAGAGGTGTATCTATAGTACACTCACATTGTGCGAGTTATATTTAAGTCCCATGTAATTGCGGGCGGCTACCGAAAGGTTCCTGGTGCCGTATTAGCGGTATCTGCAACGCCACATGCGAAGAACGCGTCATACTGACGTCACGCAATATCCTGCATCTCGCAAGCAGAGTTTACCGCGCAACTAGCATAAATACAACGGCCCGACATGAATCATCGAGCAGTTGCCCGCCAGACACAACAGCCGTATGGTTGGAGGATCCTCCATTTTCTATAGAGTATGAGTGAACTTTACACCCTGTTCCTCATAGGTACCTCTATAATGCCATCATGATTCCAGTGTAAGAGAGTTACGGAGAGCTATACATCACCACCAACACCATCCTTTTTTCGTACTGGAATCATGATGGCATTAATACTTCGTAATACGGGCCCCTGATGGAAAAACACAATAACAACTTGGCCCAACCAGGGAATTAAACCCAGGACCCTGGTGTTGTAGCGCTTGCGACCCCTAGAACACGAGGATCTACAAAAAAAATATTGATTATTTTCTTTCTTGTATTATCTCTGTTCTTGCTATATCTAAAAGAATACCTCATTTATTATTATGACCTCAATTCCACGTTTTTCTCTATAACGTTATTACACGAAATGATTTTCTGCCAAAAAGTAAGTTGAGAAAATGTAGGTCTCTCTCGAAACCGGGTAACCCTATCAACGCGAATCGACAGTAATTGACAGCGGGCTCGATTTCTTCTATTAGTAGTTTTTTTGTTACTTTTATCCAATACTTTCTGAGTTTTAATTTAATTGCCGCTTGATAAAACCATTTAAATGCTTTTTGCTATTTCAAAATCCTAGATCGAAAGGATTGATCGAATCAAATGTTATTTGTAAATGTATGAATTTATAATGTAAATAAATAATAGATAATGTTGAGTGTTATTAGGTCTTGTGATCAGAGATAAAGATTATTATTATAAGCTGGGACAGCTCGGTAAAATTTTACGACTGTATTAATATTGAATACATTTTACAAAGTGTTCGTGTAGCCATTACCTCTCGAGTTTCCTTCAGATTTATAGTTTGTTAACATCTTTTACTAGCCTAATAAAGTATAACAAAATTGAACATCCTAACAATATGGGATAAGCTATTAATTATTTACAATCTATCATTACAATTTTATAGCAAGGATGTTATATAGTTTTACAATAATCTATACCTAATAAGAAAACCGATAAAGTTATATCAAAGTTCGGTGTAAAATATACTGATGTTTATGACAGGCTATAAACTGATCTTATAGATTTAAGTGCAGCATCTCGGCTAACAAATTGCGTTTTATTAGCGAACGAAGCTGAAAGGTATGGGCACTCCTGGAACTATCGCGGCACAATTAAACATAGACTTCACTGATAGACGTATATTCGGAGACTGGCGCGCGGCTCGTAACGTACAATAAATTAATTCTAACTACCCACTACTACAAATATATCACAGAAGTATTAACGACAGTTGATATATATGACGATGAATAAATTTACAATGTTGAAGGAAACTACCGTTGATCTTTGTTTGTGAGTGTACTTTGTGACTTATCCTCGTCCGATGCGGATATTTGAAGTGTGAACTTTTGTATGATAAGATTTTATGAATGTCAACTGGTATTCTCCTACAATGTAGGGCATTGTTCAAACTTTGTTTACTACTACGTCAAATTGGTTTTGGCAATTTTCAACTCTATCCTACAGAACAGAAGCTTCAATGAACGGTTAAAAAAGTAATGCATCTGATTCGAAAGCTCATTGTAAATCGGAACACTAACACCAGACCAAATTAAATGACTAAACAAATATGGAAGATAAATAAAGAGTCATCAAACTTTTTATCAAATATTATTATCGTTCCGCGGCCGCGCGACCAACCCATCTTCGCGACCGTACCGCTAAATTATACACCAAGGGTCCATAGTACTCCATTACGGAGGAAATGCGCACTAATGCATCTCATTCTCTATTTGTCAAATTATAGACCGCTGCGTAGAAGTAATCTCACGAACAAAGATAATGGCATCGGTGAGAGTGTGTCGTGAATGGATTTTTGGCTCGTTAAATGACGGACATCTGATATTTGCAATAGAGGTGAAAGTTCTCGGGTTAGATTATAATAGAAATTAACATGATTGGGGTATCAATTACGAGTTATGAGAGTGATGCAATGTTAGAATGGGATGACGAAATCGGGTTTTGTTGTTGATTAGGTAAATATGGTATGACATAATATTTTTCTTTGTAAAGTCAGATTCCATTAGTGTCAGTTTTGGTAAGTGTTAAATACAAAACATACGCACAAAAAATAAATAAGTAACGCCCATTAGACAGTGATTTGTGTTGTTATAAATAAACTAACTTATACCTACAACGGAGAAAGGATTTAAATATGAACGTGATATTTCTACTTAATGCCATAATGTCTCATTATACTGTCCATTTATGTCCGCAATCATAATAGGTCCGCTTAGAAAGCGTTCACGGTGTACAGGCTATCACATAAAGGTTACTTTTAAAAATACAATGAACTACCGTTTACATTTACATACAAAAGGTAATCAGATAATTTATATTTAGTCTTGAATTACTTTCGATCTATTTGGTGATTGTGTACATACCTACCTACTTATAGGAATTCTGTACTTGCAGCAGGCAAACAAAAGTAAATAAAAAATAATACTGCAAATAGACTTTTAAAGATTGCCTTGAACGTGCAGGTATAGTTTTTTGATAAAAATAATAGCTTCGCAATTACAACAACAAAACTACATAAAAACTACATGAATAATAAATAGTACATGCCTGTCATCGTATTAATTATCCAACTATTTCCCTTAATTACTCAAAAAAGGACGAAATCGACTGTACAGACGCCAGCACATCAAGCTACTACAATCTGTCAAATTTCTTTAATAGACTTTCAACTTTACCGCTAACGTATAAGGTTCAAAGTTGAGTGGGAAAATTTAACAGTTTCGGGTAGCTTGATGTGCTGGCGTCTGTACCAAAGCCATTAGCATAAAAACAGTACTACCGAAGATATACGAGATAAATTGTCAAGATAACGCAGCGGTGAAAGAAGTACAGGCTGGCGTAATTACTAGTCGGCCGCGTCTAGGTGTAAAAGACCGCGTAAATCGCTTCGCGCGGATAGAATTTCCCGTCATCATTTGCAAGGTTGGGTGTTACAACTGTCATAATTTTATGCGGTTGCGAAGTGTGGTTGCGCGTTATTAGTGTTTGAAATTAATTTTATTATACCGGTAATAACTTTAGACAAGTACATGGAATCTCATTTAGTTGCGAAGCAATTTATTCTTGTTTCTTTAGATTAAATTGTGTTGTGTTATTTAAATGCAAATGTCTTTACAGGTACACGACATTCACCGTGAAAGACAACCGTATCTACAATACGTACAAGTTTGTTTCATATACGTTTATATAATTATGTTAGTGTTTGTTACCTAAGTAGTTTTTAAAAGATGTGACACGTTATCGAAGACAATAAATTAATTCTTTATGAAAAATCAACAAATAAAATTTCATTTAAAATTTAAATTCCGTAGAATAAGAAAAAGTGGTTTTAATTCAGCTTGCAAGATTGGAACAATATATACTAACTAAACAACAAGGCGAGTTAAATAAAAGCTTGTAAAAACTACGGTAGTAGGTACGGTCAGCAACAAAAGTCGATTAACACTTCAGTTTTTTAATCTCAGTTATTGAGCAAAATATTTGTTTTGTATTAAAAAAACTGAAGTGCTAATATTTTACTCAATAACTGAGATTAAAAAACTGAAGTGTTAATTGACTTTTGTTGATGACTGTACTTACCACTTCAGTGATAGTGGGCAGGGCGGGGCACATTGCTCGCAGAACGGATGGCAGATGTGGCCGAAAGGTTCTGGAGTGTCGACCGCGCACCGGAAGGCGCAGCGTTGGAAGTCCCCACAAGGTAAACGTTTGACCTTTTGAAGTCCGCGGGAATCCGCTGGATGCCAGAAGCATAAGACCAAGTCCAGCCGTGGACGTCTTTCGGTTAAAATAATGATGATAACTTACTGCTTGTTTTATACAGCACCTACGTTCTTAGTCTTGCATTCTTTTTTTAACGTACCTATTTACATTAAAAAGCTTAACTGGATTCCTATAAGGATTGGTCCTTCGCAGCTCTGGACAGAAAGATGTGGAAAGAGAGTAGGGAGAGTTCTTTGCCCAGCAGCAACGGCTAATAAAAAAATAAAAACAAAAAAAAAGCCTTTAAAAAAAATAAGACTTTCAATCCGTCCGCAAGTTACGTAACACGACACCCGTAAACAGATAGTATATCAGACTAGCTCACGTTCAGTAGAAATTTAATTAATTAAGAAAATTTGGTACTTTAAAGCTAATAACGAAAGAGAATCGTGTTTCGTCTCGGTGGATAATAAGATGATGGTAGTAAGGTAAGATGAGGTGTAACTTAAATATACATACGTAAATTGTAAAGCTGTGTTGGAAATTCTGGCTAATAGAGGTATTCAAAGATTTGAGGAGAATTTAAGACTGAAGGATAGAACGAACGCCACATGGGTGAAAAATATCAAAGATCACAGTTTTAACTTATGGTTCACACCACAGGGACAATTCCCGTAATTTTAAGTTTTGCAGTGTAATTTCAGTATCAATCTGCCAAAAATTATACCTATACCTCCATTTTCCGTAGAGAAATTCAACTCGGTGACAATCAATGTCAATAACTTGTCAAAAATGTATATTTATTGACAAGTTTTTGACATTTATTGTCGCTGAGTTGGAATTACTAATAGATTTTGAACATTTTTAGTTACGGTAACTGGCCTGCCTATATTTATATTATAGTAATCGGAAGTGTTAAAGGTTTTTAATTATTGTGACTATTTTCATCAGTGCTTAGCTTTTTTTAGGTCTTAATAATACTCTTTCCGAAATCATTCATCGCGAAACATTCAAAAAATTATCATAGCTCAACATTTTTGACGACTATCACAGGCAACACTTAATGATCGTCTTCCGTTGTATTGACCTCGATAATAAACTTGTCAAAATAAAATACCAAATCAAAAAGAACTGTGCGGTGATCTGAAGGTCATTAATAAATGAATTGTGACCGGAAAAGGGGTGTTTCCCGTATCCACTACTGGAAACAGACATGTGTTTTTAAATCCTGCTTGTAGATAACTGGTTTGAAACCTTTCATTATTTGTGCATTATTGCGAACGCGATACCAAACACTTCGGTACTACGGTTACAAGTTAATTAAATTCTTAATGTCTCTCTCTACATGCCGAAAAAAGGATCGCTTTGTTTACCATCTTTTCGTAAAGCTTAACTGATAATTTGAAATAACATAATAATTATGAAAGTCAATTCTACCTGTGAACATTTCATAAATAATAATGACGATTCAAGTTTTCTCTTCTAAGCTTTGATTGAATATTCTTCATCATGATTTCAAATTATCAGCATTACGAAAATATTGCCAACAAAGTGATCCTTTTTTTGGCATGTGAAGAGAGGCAATGAGAATTTAATTAACATGTAACTATAGTAACGAAGTTTTTGATATCGCGTTCGAGAACACAAAAGTTCAGTTTTTCCCCACTTTGATTAGGTTAAAGTGGGGAAAACTTAATTCCAGCAAAATTTTAATCAATCTAAATAATAATTAATTTAATTTTTTTTATTAATTTTTGTTTCGATTTAAAAATTTTGAAGTCATTTTGATCATCACCATCTACGGGACTCCATTGAACTAAGTTAACAGCTTCGGCCTTATATTCCCAAAAGTACGTGATTTACCTGACAAAAATTCGCTGTCACCTTGGTGTTTTGATTTCTCAACCTCCAAGCATCCTTCACAATCTCCAAAAACACCTGCATAAAATAAAATCCCTAACATAACATGCCGTCTTTACAAGCTCACGGACGCTAGAAAAAGTAATCAAAATAAAATTATATTTATTCGAAGTGATAGTCTTGGATTCGGTTCCGGTCTTAATGGGCGCTCGGCAGGTGGTGGCGCGTGGAGACGAAGAAATATTACACAGTATGGTGTCAGACTACTGGGTGGGGTTCCGTAGTTATGTGTGTGATTGAATGAGCATGATGATAATGTTTTTATTAAATGACTTAAAGTGTATGTGAGATTAAGCAATAAGGAAAAGTTTGGACAGGAAACTTAGACTCTTGCATTTATACGCGAATATTATGGGCGTAACAAAGACGATAATTATATTACTCTATATAAATCAAAATGAAGCGCTATTCGTTGGTAAGCGCATTACTTGAGAACGGCTGGACAGATTTTTGATCTTTTATCTACACCCATGCTATAAATCCTCCTTAAAAGTTTCTGAAACAGTTAGCTTATTGCCAACACTATAACAACCAGTGTCATAGTAACCATAATATCATCCAAACGAGTGTTATAATGTTGTGCTAATTTTCATTATACAACTCCTTTGCTTTTTCGATCCCTTCCTTACTCATCAAACAGCCACATTCTCACTACTCAATTCGTGGTATTTTTATGAATTTCAAAAAAAGAACATTGTCATGCAAGCGCGTTTCACTACCACAGCGCAATAATTAAAAAAAAAACATATGAGTTATTCAATATAGAGTCCTTACAACATTGTACAACACCCTATGGTTTCGCAACCTTTTATAGAGGATGCATATTATGAGTGTAGATAAAGTCTTGTATGCAACTGTACATAATTAGGTATTAAAACCATCATGTGATACTATTAAATACACTAAACAACAGTTGCATAATTAACTATTAAAAGCATTATAGTCGGAATAAAGTTTATAGGGAATGAAAAATAGGAAAGTTGCCGGGAAAATTTGGGAATATTAAGTAACTGAAAATGCTTTTTTCTATGGGATTTTTGTATGAATTATTGAAATTGGGACAGGAGAACGTCTGTCGGGTCAGCTAGAGTTCGATAAAATAAACAACAACGGTTGTCAAGAGTTTAACTGGTGTAACAATGTAGATTGTTAAATCATTATAAAAGGGAAACATTACACCTTTAATGGGTTAACTTCTCTTTACATATTACATATTTAAAGCTGAAAGAACAAAATGCAAACAAGAGAGACAAAACATTTATTTTATCAATTACTCCAAGTAACATTTTTGGTACCTAGTCTAAAAATGATGACTCCAGAAGTCCAAGCTCACTAGAGGAACTGGATAAGGAACCAACAGTAACAAAACCGAACACATTTAATAATAACAAGGAAGGAACCCTAATAAAGTAGTCGATTCACTCAACGTCGACGCCGAGTGTGACCGATTTGACATCACGCCAACGACACCTGCAGAGTACGTTTGTTTTACTTGCATTTACACCAGCTGCCCAATTTATGTGCCCCTGGTACATTACAACCGGTATTAGTACATTAATAACTGCCCGATTTTCATAATATTTCGTGTGTTTTATGTTTCTGCATATATATAATTTAATATTTGAGAATTTATTGCACGAACTTGAAATATTTAAGGCATTATTGACGCTATTTCTGTTGAAACTGTGCTGATATTAGTGATACTGCTGAGATGCTTAGCATAACATACATACACATTGACATGATATACTATTTCAATATAGTAATGTTTGCTGTAACCGTAACATCGCTGTGCAGACTTGGCTATACATTCGTTTGGACTACACGGTCTCAACTATGAATAAAACCTACCTGTATGGTAGCAGACTAATCATTATTACCAGGATTGATACCAGTAGCCTATTATATAGTGTCGAATGGACTGTTTACGTCAATATCCGCCTGATTGCTTCCCGTTGTAATATGTGGAGAAGATCAATATTGAATAGGGACCAGGGATGAGTCAATGACTTACTTATGATTTCATTGATGATTGAACCGATAATGTATTAAGATTCAGGTACCTACATAATTAAAAACTAATTTGAAATTAATTCGTAGCCATTTACATTTTTTGGTCTGATTAGCAGAATGATGTCTGAACATTTATCGGAAATTACTTCAAATTACCGTAGCGAAACTAAAGCCAGCTTTTAAAGATCACGTACAGTTATGTGCAGTTGTGAAATATCCCGCTACACTTACAAATAGTTCAACTTTAATAAATCAACACAAAAAGGTAAGCAACTTACAAAGGCCTCTACTAACTGAATGACTTCGAATGTTCCAACAAAGATTTTAAATGTATGGAAGTTCAGGTTAGACTGGTGTCGTTATGACATCCATAACATTCAATCAGTCAAGTTCATTATAAACAAACGACTGGGATTAATACAAGCAACGTCACGGTTACTTGTTTTATACAAAATGTATAATAAACATCAAAAATTATGTGGCAGTATACCATTTTAAAATTTTTACGCTTTAAATTAATGAAGTATATTAACGACGCTACTCAAAAAGGGACAATTATATAAAAAAGTTTTTAACACAAATATTTCTATTCACATATAGATGTGTAGGCTTAATTCACACTATAGTGTCATTATTATTAATAGCGAATCAAAATACACTATGAATAAGAAATTAGGCAAGTCACCATTGAAAAAAGAACCGCTTGTGTGAATTGACGCTTAATGACGTTTATCAAAACGCCATTTTAGCTTTTAGAATTGAATCTTAAATCTACCGAGTCCGTGAAACTTCACCTAACTCTGTATAAACAGCCGACTCTGTCGTAAAAATGTCTGTGAATAAGTTTAAACATTCAAATTTCTGTATGTACTAAGTTGGTGTATGGAATAAGTACCGGATTTTCTTTAGGGTGGTTAGCTTTTCCCTGTAAAACACTTGTTAATGTTAAAGACTTAATATACTAACTGCCTTTCATGAGGTATGTGAAAATAATCACGTTTTCTGTGGGTTGGGCAGGCAACCACCGTATTAGCCCTCAAGTTTTCGTTTTGGGAAATGGCATCTCGCAGTTCAACCTGTGAGGTTGTCGTCTGCTTAACCGGACTTTGCTGTGGATGCCTCAATAAATTAAGGCCCCCAGCCAGGTCTAAAACAAATTTAAAAACTAAGCGATTACACGCTAAGGGCACCCCCTGTGGGGTTCGGACCTCGGCTTAGGACGTCGCTGGGAGAGGACAGCAAGGGACAGGCTGGATCGGAATTATTTGGGGACGAATTTAAAACTACAGGTTCAGCGGCGCGGGCTGGCTCGAGCAAGGGTCGGGGCGGACATGGTACGAGGTGTCGCGACGGGCCTCGATGGCGAAGGCGGAAGGACGGCTCCTAGCCATCAAGCCCGGCGGCATAGCGTTTATAGGCCACCGCTTAACCGAGACGTTGCCTGAGGTAGCTGCGCGGTGCGGGAGGGGTGATACTTGTCACACGTTGACGAATCACTGAGCTCTCGCATCACGTCACCACACCCCTCCCGCACCGCGCTGCTACCTCAGGAAATGTCTCAGTTAAGCGATCGACCCATAGGTCGGTAAATGTACTGTGGGTGTACTGTAGTTACACCTCTTTTTTTTTGTTTTGGTAAGCGGTTGAAGTCCTCATGGACTTCCTATATCGTGAGGGTGACATAGTGGGGCATGCTTTTTTTGTTTTGGTAAGCGGTTGAAGTCCTCATGGACTTCCTATATCGTGAGGGTGACATAGTGGGGCATGCCAGACTCTTACCAGCTAAAACCATCGCGGTGTTCCACCTCTGCCCAATCCTTCGGGGAAACAAGGCGTGATGTTATGTGCCGTTATATTATGTATGTTTATGTACTGAGTATTTCATGCTGGCTTACTCGAAATCTGATTACTTTTAGAGCTTTATTAAGCAGTTAATGCGAGAACTCTTCTTTTTCGCCTTTAGTCTAATTTAATGCAGAACGCATATCAACAAGCGTAGTGTGGGACGCACCCCAGCTAGATAGACCGACGACCTTACAAAGGTGGCTGGGACGGCCTGGATGCAGAAGGCGGAGGACAGAGTGTTGTGGTGCAATGGACTTCAATATGCTGATTTTAATGCAATAGGTACTTGCTGAGCATATAAATAACATTCTAGAATCAGCAACCTGTGCTTTAGCTATACTAAAACCATTATAGATGTTGTAACGATTCGGTAGGTTGTGCCCACAGATCATAGTATATAATCTGTGGATGTGCCTAAGTACAGACGCCTGCACATCAAGCTACCCGAAACTGTCAAATTTTCCTAATCAATTTTGAACCTTATACTTTAGCGATAAAGTTGAAAATTTATTATCGAAATTTGACAGATTGTAGTAGCTTTGCTGGCGTCTGTACAATCACTTTAATGATTAGTTTCTTGTTGTAACATCAGATGAAATAGTGTGAACTGTGCTAAACCATATCGTCCCTAGAGAAAACACACACCCAGAATATTCTAAAAAAAAAAACATAATATATCAATCCAGCTACACAATACAACTCATTTACGAAGAAAACAGAAATGAACCAGTTAACTAACGCAACAAAAAGGAATAAACGAATGAATTGGCACGTCGTTACAGCCCCCACACCTATTTGGCATTACGAAAAATATGTCTTGTTGCATGCGACCAATTGCAAGTCACGCCCTATCCCCTTTTGAGTCAACGATCGAAAATTATGACCTTTTAGGGTGATGTCAGGGAAATATTGTGTTACAGGTCTGGCTTTATATATTATGTTTTATGGCTCGACTATTATATTTTTTGAATGTTGTTCTTTATGTGACCGCAGTTATACCAAATTTTTAATGTTATGTTTTATTATTTGTTGTTAATGTCCCATTTTAGAAGATTTGTTGTGCTGCAGCAAAATAAAAGTCCCGTTGAGTTCAGGTCAACGATTTTAAAAATTAATAGTCCCTCAGGCCGTATTTCGACCATTGCGGACAATCTCAACGGAGACTAGGCTTCGGCGCCGGAAATTATAATAGTGCACAAAATGTGTGCGCAAATTCCTTTAAAAAATTACAATGTAAATCAAAGTAGACACAATAATTTAACGAGAGCGCACAGTATGATCATGATATTAATTCTGCTGTAAGCAAACATCATGTAAAAAATTTCAACCACGTCATGAAACTTTAGCAGAACCCATTCATCATGCTGAGTGGAAGCCTTCTTGTCACAGTCATGACGTGAAGCCGTCGACTATTTCTGTTTTGTGCTCGTGATTTTATATCTATTTTGTTTTTATTTTTTCTTATTATTAGAAATAAAATTATCTATTTGTATGCACGTGTTTCTGTGACAAATAAACCAATTTTTGTTTCTTTTATTCAAAATATATTCCAATCCGCTCTGAAAACCGCGTTTCCCCCTTAACATGCACACAGTCTTAACGATTTAGCCTCACGCCCGCCCGCACTCTTGAGACCAACTAGAAAACGCTAACAAGCCATTCATACAGTTTTTTTCCATAAACAAGTTACGCAAAATATAGAAACAACCCTCTAATGACTTACATAATTATTCATAATTGGACACTTAGGCGATTTAGTTCGAGCGGAGTTTGTTTAGTCGCTAATTTAGAACGCTACACATTTGCATTTTTGATTTGGATTATTATTGGTTTCGTAATGTTTGTCAGCGGTTTATCTAATAAATAATAATTTGGAATATTTGAAAGCGGTTATTGAACTTCGTTTATGTGACATTTAAATCTTGGCATTTAATTCCTACTGTATTGAAACGGCGGCAATTCATTTCGATACTGATAATGTTGAAGACATTTCTCATACACAACATTTAACACGTGGGTCAGACTTTCTTAGATGTACCTAGTAATATGTAAATTGATCTGATAATGCAAAAGCAATATCTACTCTTCCTTATCATCATAAAACTAAAAACAAAACAAAAGATAGCTGGACCTGAACCAGAAACATTTAGTCAGATATCAAGATATATTGCAAATCAGCATTGCGGAACACAGTAGATTTATTAACATCGGCTTAACTGTGGCAAAATTATCTCTCATCGCTGATATATTAATAATAATGATCCGGTATTAATACGTCTGGCTACGGATCTAATGGTGCGTGTCTTCAGAAGCCCCGTAGCGTATCGTCTTGGGAGTACATACTATATGTTGCTTTGAGATTTCTCCTGTCATCAATCATTGTTTGAATCTGTTTTGAGGAAATGTAGTTTACGGGAGAATATTCGGGCCGAATTAGACGTGAAAGAGCCTTGGATTTTATAGTAGCTTCAACTACGGGTAATTATAGTTCTTCCAGAGATTGTTGACTAAATAACGCACACAGATTTATTTCCCTCTAGTAAACAAAAATAGTTTCCCATTTTAATATTCGCAAGTACGTATCCCGTACTCCCAATATTTTAAACACACATGACCAATTCTAATCATGTGATTGCCAACCTTTAAATTGATCCCGGCTTACTGCGCCCCAGGTAAAACTCAGGCATTAAACAAATTGAAAACGCCCAATACTGCAGCCCTTTCGAATTTTAGTACTGATTGACAATTCGCCCTTGCTTATGGAGCCAACTTATATTTCCCATGAGCCTCGGGCTGTTTCATGGTGATCCCCCCTTTGAAACAGTAAACATATGCCTGTAATCCGACACTGTTCTGTCCCTTTCTGACTTCCAAGAAATAAGGGAGATAGTTGTAAAGTTATTGCCAGGTAGTTTCGACTTGGATAATGTGGTACGGGGGCTGGACGTACAAGCATATTCCCTTGTCTCCCCATACGCGGTGAATTCGACCCTAAAGTTCTAGGCTCCCCTAATAAGCTGTCGCGTCTCACCTTAGGGTAGTGCGATGTCGTTTTAGGCAAAGATTAGGCTAGTTGAGACATGAAATGGAAAGTTGGTGGGCAAGTAAGAATGATTGATGATAAAAATTATAAGACAATTTTTGGTGCAATGCAAATATTGCAAGTTGCAAGCCTATAATGTATATGGTCTCTAGAGTAGTTGCGGTGATGCTTGGTTGGAGGCTGCTGTTCACATAGGATGGCTTTCCGCGGCGATAATGTTGATGATTATAAATGAGTTACCTACAGAAAGTCAACAAGATGGTCATGTCTAGATGACCTATATCGGTCTTTTGAAGTTAGGATCATGGCTCAGGATGCGGCGTAAAAACTTAAACTAAACAACAAGGCATCTACAGTCTTGTAAACCTTACATATTACTACATTCGTCGGATCTACCACCAACATATTCTTTGGCCGCAGCAGAGGTGAGGTCACATGATTAATGTGCGGGGGGGCGCCGTGACGGACGATAAACGTAGCACCGTCTGATCATCAACAAGTTGCAAATTAATATTGCGCAAGTCTGCCTGATGTTTATGAGAACATACTAGGGGTGTATGTTTGTAATTTATGAATTTAAGACGACAGTCTCGGCGTAGACGGGAAATGATGTAGGTGTGAATATGAGCTTTAATATTGTGTGGGACAAAGGATTTTAATTTGGTGGTTGTTTTGTGTTTGACAATATTTTGGACTGTGATCATAAATCCATCTTCCACGATGATTATGGCAGCTGTTCCTTTACAATAATAACGCTTCTTCACGTGCCTCTTGACTTTCACTATAATTGGTAATATTATACCACCCATTGATTCTACGAAGCAACAGGCTCGACCTAGTGTGGAGTTCATAAGCAAAATGCTTCCTTTGCGTCTTATTTTTTTTTCCTGTAAATCTATTAATGTGGACTATAAGGCTATGTAACCACTGTTTTTGGCAAATATTCAATATCTATCGTCGTTCATTGTACAGTACCCGGTGATAAATATTGCACATCGACCTTTCGAAAGAGACAATCGGCTAATTTCGGCTTCGTAGAGCGTTATCTCTGTCGCACGAAATACAAACAGTCCGGTATCTATTAGGAGCTGTTAAAACAATTATGATTTGCTTCTTTTGATAATTATTTTAATTCTTTGTATAAAATGAAAAAAGGGTAAAGGTCGATGTGCAATATTTATCGCCGGGTACTGTAACTGTTGTTGGGAACTCTAATTTTTATAATGGCGTCCATTGGCTGAAAGATGATGAAGACTCTGAGTCAATATTGTTTTATTTTATCTAACAAACCGACCTTCAAACAAACTGTCGATAAACATCTATACAACCACACAATAGATAGTTTAAAGATATGCAATTAAATGCAATTGTTCCTCTTAAAAACTTATCTCAATCAACACCGTATCTTTTTAATTCCTTACAACCTTTTTGCGTGCGACCGCACTATTCTTTTGATCAACGCCTTACTAATTAACCCGTTGATGCTATCTTGGACCATCTAACCTACTCTCGTCAACTTTTTTCAATCTTCACACGTCAAAATATCTAGCGCTATCTAACCGACCGGTGTGACGTAGGCCGTCAGCGTTTCTCGAATACAATGTAACAAGTTAAAACATGGGAGATAGCATCGGCAAAAACGGAATAGGATTAGATATATTAGTTCCTGTTTGACTCGAGCTAAAGTTGAAACTGTATTATTCGAGGCGATAATTCTCATTTTTCTTGAGAAACAAAGAAAAATTTTAGAAAGTTGGTTGGGAAGGAAACTTGATTATATTGTAACTTGCCAAAATATGTAGCGTGTTTTGATACCAGCTGCTTGTATGGATAAAAAAGTTAATTCAAAAAGTGGAGTACTTAACTTAACTACTTTGGTTATTAACGAGAATGTTACGTCCACATAAGTACGCTTCGACCTCATTTTCAACAATGTTTTCGTACCGTAACAATTAAACTACATCTGTACAGAGACTATTAAGAAAAAAATATTGACGTGCAGAACAAAAATGTGCCGGCGGAACAGCGCACTAAAAACAAATGCCCGCGTAAAGTGGTCAGGCGACTGCGCGGGCGCCGTTTCTTTGACGTTAAAATGCTCTCGCGGTACCCGAGCGTTCGAAATAACGAGCTTGAAGGAAACCGGAGGATTTCTTAGTAAAGTTAACAATCTCACATCTGTGATACTTTAGCCAGGTACATTTACTTACTCCAAGTGTTTGACTTAAAAGAGTCTTAAAGGAGTATTAAATTACGATCAGGGAACAACCGTGTTTATCAAGCAATCCTTTACTTTGTAGTCGAGAAATTAAATTTAAGTAATTTCGGGAAAAAGTTCTTAATTGAAGGGGTATTTATTTTAAAGGGATTATCTGTACCTGGAAGGGCTTGTGCTAAGTAATAACAGCCGCACGCGTCGAACGATCAGGTTAAGCTACGCTTGCCGGGGTTGATCCGTAGATGGGTGACCATCTTCACATACCAAGACACCTCCGTGCCTCAGAAAGCACGTTAAACCGTTGGTCTCGGCTGTCATTCGTTGATCTTTGTCACTCATTACGGGTAGTCAGAAGCCCGAAAGTTTGACAACCAGTCTTACCAAGGGTATTATTGTATTACCCAGTAGCCGGGTTGTGTAGATGAGATAGGCAGTCGCTCCATGTAAAATACCGGTATTCTGCATCCGGTTAGACTGGAAGCTGACCCTAACATAGTTGAGGAAAGGCTAGGCAGATGATATCTGTAAGCACTTGAACTCGTGTGAACGAACTTGCCTCATGTTTCTTTATCTCTTAACGGGGATATGCCAAGGTAGCCCGCGAAATGTTTGATATTTCATGATATAGTCATTCAATAGGGTTATATAAACTTAGAAGGTTTGTATTGATGATTTTAATGATAATAATTCTGTAAATACATACTTGTAACGGTCGCGAGTCATATTTTTTTATTTTATTTTTTATTTTTAGAAAATCTACAGAAAACTCTCCAGAAAATGCAGTTTTAGGTCGGTGAACTGAGAAAATTAGGTTTCCACTAATCTATTATTTTCTTGGTAAAACCAATACCTCTACCTCTACTACATAAAAGATCAAACCAATGAATCTATTTTATAATACAGGCAAATAGTTTACATTTTGTAAAATAAGACAAAGATCGCATTCTTTACCATTGCTAATCCTAACTTCCTTGAAAACACACGCAAATCCAATCCAGCGCAAATAAAATCCAAACCAACAAAAAAAGACTGAAAGCTAACGAAGCATTTGAACGTACTAAAACATTAGAAGTCCCATTGTAAAAAATAACCCGTCCCGTAAAGACTATGCCTTCATCACGACATCCTGTAACATAAAACATTTTCCTACATAATGAAAGGTAATTTATGCGAACAGAAAAGTATCTGTCTTCGACTTGAATAATACCGCTAGGAAAGAGACCACACAAACACTGGATATGTTAGTTATCTAGAACTGAACTGTGGCAGGGAATGGGAATATGGTTAGCTAATTAATTATTACGTAGTACTAACGTTTATGTGGTTCGTCTTGTAATAGGTGTTATAAGATGTGGTTTTGCTGTTATTAGGTTCATACATAGATTTTATATTTAGGCTCAGTCTTGAATAGGTAGCTGTTATAAGTGTGCAGTCTTGAGGATTCATTATTGTACACCAAAAGATTATGTAATTAATCCATGGCCACAGGATGTTAATATTGTAAATTTTGCACTCTGTTGAACGTGAACCGAACAAAGAAAAAGTTTTTATTTTCTTTAGCAAAATATCGTTTAATTTGTATAATTTATTTCATCACCACTGCTCTCAAAAACGGTGAAGGAAAACATCGTGAGGAAAAGCATGTCCGAAACGAAAAAGCAGAACCAAGAACAGGATTATATTTGTAATAAATAATATCGGACCCAGAAGACTATAATAAAATACTCTTCTTTATAAACGAAATGGTTATTATCGATTGACGTGTAAAAGTGTTTGTGCAAACGTACTTACAGAAATAAAATCATTTATCATTTACCATTATCATTAGATATTTATGATTTTTTTATTTAATTTTTTATTTTTAATTTTAATTTATTTTTTCTTAATTTATAAAATTTTAATTTATAATATTTGTGACATTTAAAAAAATTCTGTTTGTATCATAATTCATGTTTTAAAATTGTAAACTTTAACTATATTTTTTTTTTTCATATGCGTGATTTTACCTGAAATAAATGGAATTTATTTATTATTATTAATATCTTTACGATATAGAATAACCCAAACTCAAGTAGGTTCTAATTCAATTCAGATTTCTTTGACCCAAGGCTGACCTCAGATGTATGGATAAAATATATGGATATTTCGAAATTCGTGCCGCTGACCTCAGACGTATGGATAAAATATATTTTGAAATTCGTGCGACACTTACTCCATTTCTACTTGTTACTGCTAGAACATCCCAAAATAAACGTCCTCAAAATACAGGCCACTAGTTGCTCCAGTTTCACCAAAATTCATCAGCAGACAAACCTTCGTCTTACCTAAGTTTATCAAGAAGTCACCTGTTATTTACTCTAGGCACGAGAAGTGTTTCCGTAGAGTATGCAAGCATATTTGCATTTCATTACCGCACCTCCGCTAGTTTGCTTTGTTTATAGCACTAGAGATATGCGACGCCGCTTACTTACTCGCTACATAATTTATTTTACCCACCCGCACGGAGATCAAAGAGGTTTGTGTTAAGAACGTGTGGAAATTTTATGAGTCTTATTTTAGCAGCGGTTTTGTTAATTGCGTGAGTTTCGTCAATAGGCTTGGTTATTAAGGAAATTGTCAAAGAAGTCATTTTGACTACATTGTTTTCTTTAGGTATAGCTGGTGAAGGTATGAGGGTCCGTTAAAGCAAAATAAGTTACATAACCACGAATTGAAAGAGAATCTAAGTAAAATACTGCGACATATTTTGTCATCTATTTTAAGAATAATTCAATCCATATCAATCCATGGCAAGATAAAGACGTTTCAGTAAATCGAAATACACATGATACGAGAATCGAACAAAGGGAATTCTTTTACTTATGAAATTATCTTTACCTACTTTTGCTCGCTCTGCCAATAAGCTTTGTACTTTATCGAGGTACCTTTACATTGTGACAGTTTTACTGAAATAGCTATAGTAAGGAACGAGAAAGAATATTACGGATTCAATAATCTGGATTATGTAATGCCTTATCTTGCTTCCAGAGACCGTCGAATCAGTATTAGCATAAGAGCATTTTCAATCGGAATGATATCTAGAAAGAATTTTCTAGACTCGACTTATAAAGGCGATATTGAATTTTGATACGAATTTATCGAAAACGCCTCAGCGGTGTCAAAGCGCCCCTCAAGCGATATCAAAAAATTATATCAGAACTTTATCGTCGATGTAAAGCTGAGTGCGCAATCAATGCTAATGACAAATCAATGAATCTTGCGAATCCAATTTTATTTACTTGGAGAGTGCCCTTGGGATTTAAAAAATATCGATTGAACTTTGAAAGAACGATTTATTTTACGAAAGTTATATAATATCCAACTATGTCAAAGCCGCGAAAAGGTAGGCATTTATCTCATCTCGCTGATATTGTAAATGCAAAGGATTTGTTGTGAATATGTGACGATGCGGTGTTATTCAATCAAATGCTGATCGGGGCTAGGTAAGGTTTTGAAGGTGCTGGTTTTTGATCTTTTAAAAACGTATTCTTGGTTTGTTAATCCGAAAAGGACATAAATTAAAACCTAGAACGCTTTTAGTAAATACATGCTTCATCCATCCACACACACATTTAGAACATCCTGTAGGATGTTGGGCAGTTTCGTACATTGCGAGCAAAATTCACAGACAATTAAAAAACTTTTTCAATAATAACCCGTGACGCCGTAAAACACATTACTCCCGTATCGGATAGCTAGTCAAAACGGACACGAACCCACTTCAAAAACAGCGAGGGCCCGAATCCGCGCAGCACGGTCTAACGCTATTTCACGGCGAGTATGTCACGCATGCATATTTCATTGTAGACTACAACAGTGGGACTTCGTCGTGGGAAATCAAGCGCTTGTAACCATAGATTATAGAGAAGTGTTTGACGTAATTATGCGTTATTTATTGGCATGTGTACGGGGAGTGTTCGATTGCGAATAGGAGTTCGTGTATTAATTGAGCGGTGTACACTTTTGCGAAAGATAGGCACTCTATTAGAAACGGCTTATTAGGACATTTTGCAATGGGTAATTTTAATCACAAAATCAGTGTTAGGTACCCGAACTTTAGTTTGGAACATTGCAAAGGTTTATTTCCATTTGCCTTTTCAGTTAACATGATAATATTCCTCCATCAGGTAACTAAGATTTACCGATACTTTTTTAAATTTTCTAATTGCCTTGATCTCTTTTGGTTTAAATTTGTCGGGACTCGTGCCCCGGTTGATGGCAATAAGATTGCTCCCTGTTACATGGGATTTAAACATAAGTGACGAAATGTGGGAGTTAGTACGCTCACATTTCGCCAGTTAGATACATCACTGCTTAACCCTTCGAGGAATACAGGCGCGATGTTATGTGTGAGTGTCTTATTTCCAAACGTATAGGGGCATACCACGTTTTGTCTCAAAGTCAAACTCAATGCATTTATTTCAATTAAACCATTTACAGGCACTTTTGAATTGTCAAGAAGTCGGTCAGTCAGAAAATATGAAGCTAGTTGCCGATTCCAAAGCGTAGGTACCTATGGAGAGGAACGGGCAGGAAACTCCATGGGCACTCTTTTTAAATTATATTTTATAAAAATATTAGTTACATCATTACTTTTGATTTTAAAATGATAGGTATAATGTTTGTGAGTTATGTGCTTTAAAGGCCACCTCTAATGAAGACGTAAAGAACGGTGTTGGCACATTAGATTCCAATACAGTCAATTGTTTTACATACAATACATTCCAATTTATTATTTGAAACCATATCCAAATGGAAATTTTATGGCACCTCATTATAAATACATTCCAAATTATTATTTGAAACCATATCCAAATGGAAATTTTATGGCACCTCAATATCAAACTTGATTAAATAGGTGGTGATATAGGTCAGGTTGTAACAACCTTTATTCTAAAATATTGAAATATGTATCGTCATATAGTAGTATACAACATCTGACTACATGAACCGTATCTTGACTTAGCTACCCACTGCTCTGTTTGATCATTCGAGCGATCATCAAGATGAACCAACTGACCTATTTATTGAAGCGTGGAAAATTCGCGGTATATCTGTATCAGAGGCATGTCTTGCAAATAAAACAATCTATATGCATATATTGGTGATGCTGCTAGATATCGAATTCACAAAATTGAAGTAGCTTGCAAAGGAATTGAAGATAAGAGCTAAGAGTCCAATCTTAGAAGAAGTACTTTGAAATAGTCTGTACTTCGAATAGGTATAATATGGCAACTTTACGTATATACGTTTCTAAAGGAAGAATGGGACTCCTGAGCTTACCAACTTAGTACTCAATATCATCAAAGACGCGGAATGTGGTGAATTATTCTGAATGCTGTTATAGCATTTATTAAGAATATATATTGACATAGTGTCATGTTTTAGCATAAGTACAAGATGAATTTAATACAATTTAAATTACTTCTTAGTTGTAATTAAGATATCCTCTTCAATATCCTATTGAATGAAATATCTCATATTAATAAACACGACACATTTATTCAAATATTATTCAAATAAGCTGTCCAGTATATAGAAAATAAATCACTACAAATCCATTTAATTAGTTGTTTAGCTAACATAAAGCTTGTACATAAACCGCAGTGTTAGCTGAAAGCCATTAGTCAATTACCTATCATAGATTAGCACATCAGTGCTCGCGAGATTAATGACCTAACTCCACAACACTCAAGTTTAGTACGTGAATAGTGCACGAATATACTGCTTATTTCAAACGGGACGATTAATTTGGTGATGAATAGATATGTGGTTTGATCCACGAGTACAGGTACATATTGTTACACCCGGGGCCTTGTATAGTCACCCTTGGTTGAGCAATGAGCATATCACCATGGTATGAGCTTTTCTCGTAAAGCTCACGGTTAGAAAGAAAGGCTACTTGCTGTAATTAATAATAGTAATTTATCACATAAAGGCTGAATTTTTCAACGTCAGAAGCCATTAGGTATCGGATGAATAATTCTGTTTGTTTTTCGAGTTTTCATGGAAAAAACTGTCAAACGTTTATTCCACGGATAAAAGATATTTGACGTTGGAAAAATAAGGCCCTTATCAAAACTAAACATCTTACTAATATTTTAAACAGGTAAATTTTTGTGTGTAGGGGGGGTAATCTTCGGAACTAATGATCCGATTCTGAAAATTCTTTCACTAATTCAATTTCAATCCATTTAAGATCATATTCATTATCATTATCATTTAAAATAAAATAAAAATGTTAATCATAATACATATCTAGGTACATATAAAAATTATTAATAAAATAATATAAATTAAAATTATAAAACTAAATTAAAATCATAAAATAAAATAAAAAAAATATTTATAATACGCCTGCCTTTCAGTCCTTTGTTTGTTTGTCATTACATTAATCATAATAACAATGGAAAGCTACAGAAATATAACAAGAAAATTCCCGCAGACGAAGTAGCAGGCAGAAAGTAGTTTATTATATTTTAGATTGTAACAAATTGTTAAAGTGTTATAAGAAATGTATATAATATTTTCCTTCAAAATATTAGACGCTGTTACTTCATTATACAAGTTTCCTTATACTCCCTTCATATCAGCATCTTCCATCAACATAAGAGCGTACAAACACCAGGTTTCTACCCCATAACAGTTGATAAGACACGGCAAAGTACGTGAAAAGAGAAAGTGATAATAGAACCACAGCGATCAGCCGACCCATCGCAAAGGGTTTTGGGGGGGAAAATGTCAGCACACAGAATCAATTTCCTGACATCCAAAACGCTTTTGTGATAAGGATATTACAGTCCCACAAACTAAACGTATTGTCCACAAAGGGTTTAAAAATACATTTAGAACATAACATCATGCCTGTATTTACCGATGTATTTGTCAGAGGTGTATAGCTACACCCACTTAGCGTCAGATATATTTAAATCCCATACATGTATTAGGATGACCCTATTACCGTTAACCGGATACATAAATACAGACTCCGAGTCCGTATTTTTGCCCGGTTTCTTGCAAAATTCCTAATGGTAACATCCAATAGCACTTTGCCCGAACTGTGAAGGAAATCTAGGAGCTCGCGTAAAACAGTCGCGGTTGCATCCACTATACTAACAACTCAGTCACAATACAGTTAGAAATTGCTGGAAACATTGTATTTATGGTAGAAACGTGGATCCTTTGAAGTGTGTAATGTTTTCTCGTTAACTATTGGCTCGAGGAATCAATTATTACTGATTCAGGTCTCTTACTTACCTTACTACACACTACACCGTTCTTTGAATGCAATAATGATTCAAAGCTTTGGTTTCCTGAGAGAACGGTGAACGGTCATAGAATAACGGCGGTCATATAAAACAGAGCGTTTTTTGACATATCAATAACACTAATATTATAAAGGCGAAAGTTTGTATGTTTGTTATTGCTTCACGCACAAACGGCTGAACTGATTTGGATGCGATTTGCCACACAGATAGTTTATAACCAGAAATAACACATAGGTTAATTTTTTCTCCCGATATTCCCACGGGATCGATACTTATGCGGGTGAAACCGCGGAGCGCTGCTAGTTTAAAATGCTGGTTAACATTACAGAATTTCATGACGGCCGCTATAATATGACGGCCACCGCTCTTCAAGATAATCGTAGCTTCAGCGTGTTATAAATACGTCACTACTTGATGCTTGAGTAATCATCTGCATAGCCTCTTCCCAACTATGCTGGGGTTGGCTTCGAGTCTAACCGGATGCAACTGAATACATACTGCATTCATGCTGTATTTTAAATGGAGCGACTGCCTATCTGCCCTTCACAACCCAGTTTCTGGGTAATACAATAATACCCCTTGGTAAGACTAGTTGTCAGGCTTTCGGGCTTCTGACGACCCGTAACGACTGTCAAAGATCCACGAATGGCAGCCGGGACCAACGGCTTAACGTGCTCTCCGAGGCATGGAGGGGTCACGGTATGTAAAGATGGTCACCCATCCACAGACCAACCGCGGCAAGAGTAGCTTAACCTGATCGATCGACTTGTGTGGCTGTTATTATTTAGCCTCGGGCCTCTGATGCTTGAGTAAAGGAGTAAAATGGGCGTAGCACGAGCGCGCGGAATGAACATAAGTAACGTATTCTGAACGATTTTTTATATTGGTAATATATCCGTTTCGCACTCATTTACTTAGCTTAAGACTTTATCTATATCTTTATCTGAGAGTGTATTGTGCTTGTATTTGTTTTGTTTAAATTTTTATCAAGCAGTGACGGATTTATAACACGCTGGCTTTTCAATTAAATAATCGTACGAATTTATGTTACATTACTGATATGTTACTGTAAAGGCCCGAACTGTGGTTAATATTATTATTTACCGATAAATCCTAATAGTTTATATATCTTGGAATAGTTTCTTATTATTAACTGCATTGTGAAAGTATGAAATTAAAGATTATTATAGAACAATTCGGACTTTTACCTGGTAATTTACCGGTAAATCCTAAGATTTACCGCAGTTCGGGCTTTTGCAGTAACAGATACATAGGTTTCTGTTCGACAGAAACTGACCCAGGTTTGAATCTTCCTTACATACACACATACATATTGTTTCACTGTTCACACTATTTCTTACACATTACTTACTGAAGCATTCGACCGTGAATCATGATAAATCTTTACCGGACTGTAGACATATTTTCGTCTTTATTTCTAGCCGATCGATTGACAATCATTTTGAGGGTGTCTTATTGATTGATTCGGAAAATCTAATAGCTACTTATATTGAGTATCTTCCCGTGTAGTTTTTTTTTTATATTTTTGTACGTCTAAGGTCAGTGGAACTATAAAAATTGGTCCAATTATCTTGGTTTTTTTGGCATCATAATCGTTATACTAATTCTTCATCGCGTGGGCTGACTATGCTCATACTTCGTTAATTTAATTGCCTGGTTGAAAGAATTTCTCGTGCTATAAAAATATATATCAAGTAATACTTTAAAAATTAATATCCAGGCCAATAAACATCGAGTTAGGGGGGTACACTTACGAAGAAATGTAATAAAATTATGTATCATGTGAATCGTGATGGAAAACGGCTGGTTCCTGTTCAAAGCGGCAACTTTTCTTTGATATTACTTTATTTGGTTACGTATATATGGGCGAGGATATGTAAAGAGGCTTATTGGGATAAGGCTTTGGGTGGATACGATCCTTAGTGAAAGTGAATAAAAATATCTTTTTTGTGATATATTTTGTTACTATTTTATTTGTGGGCTTAAATGTGGTGTGGGTTTAAAATGAGGTCACGATTAAGTGACACGTGTCTGACCGTCTGGTCACTACTTTATTTACGTAAGAGTTTCAGAGTTATCGCTTTTAACCCTTCTTGTGCCCACGAAAGCTTTTCAATATTAAGCGGTCTTTGTAAGCGTAGAAGGGTTAACAATGTAAGTTATTTTTAGACGTTTTGCCTAAATGTCCAGTTAGGTGGTCTTATAAATTTTCTATTAATATCTCAACATGTGTCTTTATTCGATTTTGGAATTTAAATTGTATACCACAAATGATTTTATTTAAATTGTATCTTACTTGAATTGTTATTTGGGCAAGTTTTTAATAAACGTAGGCAGAATTTGCATGTATAATCTATATGTGACCTGACATGCACCCACATATACGAATAAAAATAATATAACAAATTTTATTTTATTGCACCAGCGATTGTCATTCATACTCTCCGATTACCAAAGATATGTACTATACAGAAAAGAATCGTAATAACCAATAAAATTAATGTCTACATTTATATGCCAAACATCAAGTTTTACATGTAGTTCATTATAATTTTACTGCCGATATTCATGAGATATTCATGTTAATTAAATTTGTTCATAGCAATGCATAAGATGAATTTTTAGTGCTTCATGTTTGTGTGTCCTATACATTTTACTTGCACTATGCGGCTTGACCACCTGTTATGTTCAATGTGTCACTTTATTGAGGTCTTGAACAAATGATTGTGCAAATTCATAAAACTGTTATCTTTCAGAAGTCAAACTTTGGCTGATCATAAGGGCGTGACTTATTCACTGATTTAATACAAAATTTTGATCTTCGTCTAAGGCACCTGTCCCAACACTCGCGTCGACGAGGAAGTGACTACTTATCAACGATTTCCTCGCTCATGAAACGTGAAATAGAGGTCCCGTGTAAGTAAATGAGATAGGTACAAGCTCTAGCTGACCAATGCAAGCTGACTCCCAAAATACAAGCCCTGGCTTAGTTTGGGTATCAGTCTCAGTACCCAAAGCAAAAATAAATAAATACTATATCTATGAACCAAATTCTTGTGAATGCTCTCATTTGTGAGTATAGTATGAGTGAACTTTACAACCTGTTCTTCATACCTCTTTAGGACTATAAACTTTTTACTTTACTTTTTTATTTTACATAATATTATTATATTAATAGTCGATCGCTGACAATTTACGCACTGGCGAGTACCTTCTCGTTTGGTGCAGCGACAAGAGCTATTAAAGAGAATACTCGCTCAGCGACGCTCGCTTGGTAGGCACAACACTAGCTGAGAGCACACACACACTAGGCACGCCCTTAGTAGGTAGGTACCTACCTAATTTGCCATTTTTCCATGCCTAAAGAATTAAGGCTCCTACAAACAGGCGCGCCATGCGATATAATCGCGAGCGACACAAAGCACCGCTCATTGCGCGACTTGCGGTGCCTTTGTGTTGCGCACGATTATATCGCGTGTCGCGCATATTTGAAGGAGCTTTTAATGTTATCTGTGTCAATCAACACATATGTTATTTCATCATTGCATTGTACTGGTTGTCATAATCAGCCTGTAATGGTCCCACAGCTGGGACACAGGAGTGGGCCATAATCCACCACGCAGACTTAGTGTGGTTTCTATGATATGCCAGTTTCCTCACGATGTTTATCTTCACCGTTTTGAGTACAGTGGTGATGAAATTAAATACACAAAGTAAAGTGCCTGGGTTCAAACTCCCGACCTAAAACCCGTAAGTCGGGGCCAATAAGTTCCACTGGACCACCGTTGCTCTGTGTCGTATTATTTGTATTGTGGTGTATACTGTAATTTTTATTAGAAACATTAATTAAATACGTAAATAAAAGTCAATTATTTTAATATTTATGAACAAAGCCATAGTCTACGGGAAAAGCCATAATATGGCCAACCATAAACTAAAGGCCAAATTACCTTTGTGATTTTAGGGAGACATAATAAACACGCTGAGCAGTTTTCAACCAACATTGTTTTATTTATGTTATTATGCACAATCCTCATTTGTTTTGCAAATTAATACCCGAATACTGTTTGTTAAATGGCTGCGAGCGAGTGAAAACAGCTGACGTTTCTCACAATAGGATTTATGCATAACGATGTACGTAGTAGAACGTTGTGTCTGTTTTCATTATTTTTTTTGTTTTTATTGGCTCTGAATTAACTGATACTACTTTACTGAGTTAAATGATTTGTTTTTTTAACGACTTAAAAAAGGAGGTTCTCAATTCGTAGTATTAAAAAAAAAATGTTTTTGTGGTTAGGAATTTGTGGGGCACCTGTATGCTGTAACACCGTTTTTCTAGGAATCCTTTATTTCAAAGAATAAGGTAACCAGTCTGTCCTTATTTTTTCAATCTTTTTTCAGGAGCGGATAACTATCATCATCTGTTTAGCCTTTTCCAAACTATGTTGGGGTCGGTTTCCAGTCTAACTGGATTCAGGTGAATATCAGTATTTTACATGGAGCGACTGCTTATCTGATCTCCACAACCCAGTTACTGGGTAATACGACACCCCTTTTGGTAAGACTGTCGGACTTTTGAGTTTTGAGCTTCTGACTACCCATAACGACTGTCAAGGATCCACGAATGATATCCGGGACCAACGGCTTGACGGCTGTTTTTCGGATATAAATATTTAATTGAAGTAATTTCCAAATCCTCACAGAACTTAAAATTACCCCATAATTCAGTAGGTATATAAATTTATTAACGGAAACGACGTAATGGATTGCGGTTATAGCCCACTCCCTCTCACAGAGAGGAAGGCTGTGTCCCAGCAGTGGGAACATTACTGGGCTTAATATGATACAAATTAAATTGTTCACAATTGACTAAAATATTTTTAAATCTGTTTATTTGGCTTCTAACACTCGTATCACACTCCGCATAATCTCACGGCTTTGCTCAAATCCTCTACGATCAGCCGCACACTCATCCACTAGATACATCGACAGTTCAGTTGACAAATGTGGACTGATTAATGTTGTTATTACTGTCATGTTTGTTCCTGGGTTTTATTCTCAGATCGAGTAATGTTATCTATAAAGTTTCTTTTTTATCTTTTTTCAGTTGAAACTACCAGCCCAGAGGCTAGGCTAGCCTGTTAGTCATAGTTATGACTGCAGATCGTGGGGTCCTGGGTTCGAATCCCAGGTAAGGAACAGTCTTATTGTTTATTTCTATTAAGAATTTTTCTGTAAAAGCTGGAAATCGGTCAAGCGCGATAACTACTACTATATTGATACAATACTAAACTAAGAATTTATACTACGCTTGTCCGTCCGTGTATAACTTACGCCTGCCCTGTCTGGAGTAGCACATGTTTCTCTAACCATCAACTACTGCAAGTTGTACAAAATAAAGCAGTAAAAATATCCTATAATACCAAATTTAAAACTAATCTTAAGAAGTTACATAAACAAATTAAACTTCCCTTATTATTCAATCACGTAATTAAAATATCTTCAAGATTTTATAATAAAAACAAAATTAATACTACTAACCCGTTAATTTCAAATTTGTGTTCATTAACCTTAGACAAATTACCATATATCGATAGATACGGCACTTACCGTCTACCGCATCACTACCTTTTGTTCCCTCCACCGGAGTGTCCAAAGGCGCGAGCGACCAGTGGCTTGACCCCCGAGAGGCTGGCTGCCGCCCCGGCCCCGGCCGCAGATACACCGGAGCGCGGGCGGCAGGGAGGCTCCGTCCGCTGATCATTGACTGGTCGCACGGTTGCTTATTTACATACGTACACCGTGCGATCAGCATAATAGTTAAATAATTTTTTGTTATACCTTGCAATCAGTAAATTATAACTAAATAATTTGTATATTGTCATCATGTACCCATGGTTATTGTGTGCAAAGTGTATGTTGTAAGCAGTTAAAACTACATATCTGTCATAAGCTTTGAAAGGTGAATAGCTAGCCTCATAAAGTGCCTAATTTTAATGAGATAATGTAACTTAGGATAAGTGCATTTTGTTTATTGTTCATTGGTAAATAAAGATATTTGAAATGATGACTATATTGATACATAATTATATCATAAAAAAATAAAGTTGCATTTCGTATCTGCTTGTGTGACCACGTTGTTCTTCTAAACTACGCAAAAGATTTGATGCGGTTTTCTCTACCGTATAGAGAATTTATCCCGAAAGATTTATGTGTATAATACATTAAAATAACCCTCTCTCCATTAAAATAATCTCCTTTTGGGCTTCGCCGCAGTCGAGTAATTAAACATACACAGAAATGTCCATGTTTTGTCAAGTCGTAAAAACCGTGTGAAGCAGGGGCGGGTCGCTAGTATTTTATAAAAATATTCCGCTACGATCAGCCGCACATTGTTCCACTCGATATATTGACAGTTCAGTTGACAAATGTGCACTGATTAATATTAGTGACTGCTACGGTGGTCTTAAGCGGAGTGGAGTCCAGGGTTATATTCCTAGGTTACGCAAAAAATTATTGGGTTTTTCAGCAGTAAAAGCCCGGAGTCTAGATAAGTACTAAGTTCATGGCAATAGATCCCCCATTAAGGTGAATGGATAGTGGTAGAAAGATATATTAATGATTCTAATGATTATAATTCTCTAAATATGTACCTGCTATTGTCGCGAATCATATTTTGATCAAGATACAACCTGACACAGACCTGCAAATTGCAAAAAACGTAAGAAAATTTGAATTTCGCGGTCTCAACTACCCATTCACCTTAAACAAGACTTAGACATAACTGATTAAAAGTGAGGGTACTATACACTTTAGTCTACACCTTCAGAGAAATAATCATAACAGCAGCATAATCAGCTTATAATGTTCCCACTGCTGGGACACAGGACTCCTCTCTGTGAGAAGGAGTGGGCTGTAATCCAAATCAAAAGTTATTTATTAAAATTAGGCTGAGAATCAGCACTTTTCGAACGTCAAAATTACAAAAGACAGTCCCCGAAAACGCCCGCACTTCACCACTTCCTAGTGCATTCGCTAAGAAGAAGAAGTGGCGCAACAAACTCCCCAGCAGCACAGATGTCTGTTCAGTTAGAAAATACTTGGTTGTATACTACTAGGTTATGTAAAGTAATTAACATTACATGACACAGAACATTAAATTTAATTATTTGCCATAAGTCAGCTAGCCACGCCAATAATATACCTACCAAAAAATACAACAAAAATTATACGTTCTCAAGCAAATAAATAAAAATAAAAAATGTAAATATAAACTTACTATCTAAATAAAAGCCTCCAGGCATAAGGGGCGTGACAGCTTACATGTTTATGCAATGCTGGGTTTTGTTCATATAGCTGTCACTTGAAGTCACAAATGATAAACTTGGTCCATCGAAGTAAAATAAATAAACAGGTTATTACTAACTAGCTTCTGCCCGCGACTTCGTCCGCGTGAAATTTCTTGTTACTCCGACCCACCCCGTCGCATCGCATCGACTGCCCGCGCTATTACTTCGTTTTTGCTTAGCGTTCTTTCTGACTTTTTTTCTTTTTGCTCAGCTCCTAAAGGTCATAGTGTGATGTTAAATAGCCTTATAGCCTTCTTCAAGAATTGGGTTATCAAATGCAAAAAGAATTTTTGAAATCCGACTGGTAGTTCCAGAGATTAGCGCGTTCAACCAAACAAACTCTTCAGCTTTATAATATTAAGTATAGATAACAACAATAAAACCATGGCCAGCAAGACGACCAGGCACCACAAGCAGCACCCGTTCACGAGCATAACGCAAAGCTCAGCCGTTACTCTCCCCCTCCCCCCCGCCATATTTGAGGGAAGTAGCCAACCCGACCCCCGGCGCTGACGCTACCGCAAGCAGTGATATCTAGGGGAGCACGGCCAATTTGCTGCCGCGTGCTAATCAACTACGCCGGGCCAGTGCGGGTTGGTAGATGTCACATGTCTTCGAATGATTAGTTCTAGGACATGCCATGTTTCTTCACGATATTTTTTTGAGTGAATTAAGACGTGATGTTCTATTATTAATGTCACAGCTGTTCCAAAATCGCTACGATCAGGAGCACACCGTTCCACGCGATACATCGACAGTTCAGTTGACAAATGTGCGCTGATTAATATAATTGTGTCGCGATTCACGCATTCGTTTGTCTCTGTCGATAACTTTGCGATAGTACTGTTGGTTAGCTTGATTTATGTGAACGAAAGATGCATGATGAAGGGGCATCGGAAATAATTTGTTACTTTGTTGGATTTAAATTGGACTTGGTTCATTGTGTGTGTTGATTCATTTCAGTTACAGTGGTAGGAACTACATATCGCCTCTTTACTTCAATAATGTGTTATCTTGAATATTGAAATGCTCAGACTTATCACGTTATTGAAGTAAAGAGGCGATATATACATTATACAATCAATAAATGGGTAAAAACTATTTTGATTTGAAATAGAAAGACCTGATTGCGATCTTAATGGCAGGTATAAGTGTTTTAATTAGATTAACAAGTTGTGTTAACCTTTTGACCGCCACAGTCATGTATAGACGACAAACCAAAATGTACCCAGCACGCCGCGGTTCGACTACATGACAGACTTTGACGCCGAGGGCACGTTTTTGATTTTTTGACGTGTGACGGTCAAAAAATTAATTGGATGTCTATTTTTTGTCACAATTAGCTATTAATATTTTAAAGAAATAACGTATTTATTAAAAAAAAACATTATTTTCCTGCTTATACTTTATAATCGCACTTTTACTCACTCACTGTACTCTTAAAATCCAAAAACGACTAACACACACTACATTTTAACATTTGAAATGGCTTTTATCCTACCTAGAAATTTGCATTCAGTTGCCATAATGAAAATACATTTAAAATTTTGTTACAATATTAGTAATACACTTTGACAGTGTTGCCACAGTGGATATTATAATACGGTATTAAAATCATTAATTTTTTTTATCAAATCACAGAAATCACTACAATATATTCAAATAATAACACACAGAATCGGGGCCTGCAACTTTTCATTACTGTTTTACTTTTCAATCTAAATTAGTTATGTGTCTAGATTTTGTTCATCGCTTTACTCTCCCAAAATTCTGTTTACACTCATCACTCTAAATGCCATATAAAATCATTAAAAATGTTCGTTACTCATAATTAACCATCAATAAAATAATTACAATGTTATCAATATTCAATCCACTATTTCTGATTGAGAACCGGCTTAAAAGCGTTTGCTTACTAAAAATCCACATAATTGACCGAAACCATCTTGATTGAGCCTACATAAAATGTAGCCTTCATTCAGTAATAGATTTTCAACGGTAACTTGATATAGTATACATTTGAAATACTATAGAAAAACTGGTAACTAACACTTTGTTACCCGTTTTGTCTGTTCTCGAAAGACTTAAATATGTTCCGATGCACGTTTTTGCTAGACTTTTGTTCCGTGAAAGAACAAACGGATTTGATTAAAATAATGGCTGCGTGTTTTAGAACAATTTCTAGCGATTCGTTCCTCAACCGATGTGGGTTTAATTAATGACTGCGGTGTATTTAATTATTGTTTATCCTTGAAATAATTTTAGTGAGTCAATTTTTTGGTACAATTAGAGATTTCAAGCCTAAAGGTATTGGGGCTCTGGGAAAATTATTTCAAAAGTAACGAACTCCAAATATTTGAACGCGTTTATATGGAACTCCTCTAAATTGCTCACATTAGACATGCCTTCCATTTAATTAATCCGTTGAAAATCATTTGAACACACGTGTAACCAACAAATGATTTATTAATGTGAGCAGGTATTCAGAACAAACCAGCATATTGCTACAATTCTAACAAAAGCCGGTCGAAACAAAAGCCGAATCATGTGATAAAAACAAGTGACAAACAAGTGTTCAAACAATAGACGAGAAGATCACGCCAAATGAACAATATGTGAACATAAATGTACAATACGGCAAAATTACTGCCACAATGAGATGTCATACCGATTCTAGCTATGACAATCGGTGGGGTGACAGCACCAATAGGTGACAGTTAGGGCGAGGGATCGAGCCATAGGAGAGAGCGGACAAGCTTAATAAAATTGTATATAATTCGTGAGGCGATTTATGTAAATCCGAATATTATTATTTTCTGTATAAGTTTTCGGTATAAGGAATTATCAATGTTGAAGCATAGATTTAGTTGCTATCGCTGAATACAGCGATGGGGAACAATTTAATAGCTCCATTTCTGTAGAAAAACATATTATTAAATTGTTGTCGATCTGATTACGCTAGCTGCGTATGACTGGGTTTATTGCTTTTAATCATGGACAATAGGTAAAAGAAGAGTAATATACAGACTTGATCGCTTAATAGAGAGCACAAATTGAGATCTTTTATTATTCAAATCAGCACTTTCTTCTTCGTGTCGCTGGCTCGACAGTTATTTAAATTGTGTTGGCCCAAAACTTCGCCAATTCCACGGCGTCATCTGTGGCAGCGCAGAAGTTACTTTGGCTGTATGTTTTAGGGCACAAAGGGCAGAATAGGAGATGTGGCATAGTTTGTGACACAGCTCCACATCCACATCCTGCTGCCGTTCCGTCGAGGTCGCCCCACTTTACAAGGTTCGACTTACATCTTCCCACTTAGATTCAGAGACGGTTCAGGGACTTCCAAGTAGACAACGGAAGGTTACACCCTGCAGAATGATGCTGGTTTAGTTGTAAATAGTGAGCGTATCCTGCCATAGTTTGCAATGGATTTCGATCGAACTCAAATCACGCCAAGCAACAATTATTCAAGAAAATCGCCCTCGCTTATTGCTTGTCCCATCAAACTCAGGGAATTAGTACGCGGCAAGCAACGTAACTTGAGCTAGCATACATATGGTATTTATTCCATTCCGTTCATCCAATAAGGGTTGATATAATTTATGTCATATTCCGAAAATGTTCGCGACACTTTCAAGTTCAATGTTGACATTTCCATTGAACAATACAGGCTGTTTCATTGTTTCATGATATTTTTGTATTCTAATCAAATGTCGGATAAAGGTCGCTCAATTAGCGATTTCATTATAATGTCAGCGACTAATGAATCGCTGTAACAATAAAAATGAAGCAAGAGTAAAAAACTTTGCTCATTGAAACCATTGTTTCTTTTCACTTGGTCAAGTGGCCGGGTTTGATTCCAAGGTCGAGCAAAGTTTTATTGGGTTTTTCTCAGTATTTCTCAGTAGCAGCCGGGAGTCTAGATTTGTCCCCGGTTTATGGCAATAGGCTCGCCTCCTATTACATGGTGCTTAAACATAAATGGTGAAATGTGGGTGTACACTTGCGAAATGTGGGTTATAGTATCTGTTTATTACCGATACTGTACAATGCGTGCCACGAAAGATGAGACTTGATACACCACGTGGTTTGACATGCGCAGTAGGTATCTTTAGCGGATTGAGGTCTGAGTGCGGGACGGGACCGGACGTCATAGGGGCGGCGGAAAGAGCGGGGGAGGCGGGGTTAAGTCTCATCTTTCGTGGCACGCATTGTACTTACGCTTCCTTTTCATTCATTCTCATCATGATTATGATTTTGTATCCTTTTACGATTTTCTTATTAGGTATTATATCTCGCACTTTGGCTGTAACACAAAATATAGAACTTGAGTAGCTTCTGTTTTAGCACTCTGCGAAACACTTTTAAACGAATCCTAATTGGGTGTGGTGGTACACCCCCAACGCTACCAACGCCCAACGCTTCGGAGAATCAATACGTGATATAATATTATGAAATTTAAAGTAAACCTTAAACTACAAACTTTATTTAATAAAATTATACCTACATACACATCTTTATCTGTCGTCGTTGTCAAATTCAAATATTATTTTAATAATAATAAAATTAGAAACTGATTGATGTATGTTTGTCAATTAACATTGGCCAATCAATAGGATCGTCATCTCGTTATTAATTGTCGCAACTTTACATACACCCACGTCCAATTTACAAGTTACGAAATGCTTTTCTGTTTTTGTAATTTTAATTTACCTATTCAAAAGTAAATTAAAGGTCATAAACGAACGATGTTTAATTTATTTTGTAATTTGTAAGTAATTGAGAAATATTGTTTCACAAAATAATAAAGCAATATGTTTTTATCAAAAACTAATTAAATTATTTGGTAACTGCTAAAATTGTAAATTCATGTGCTTCTGAATTAAGTTTTTTCTATTGCTAGATTATTATTAAAATTAAAGTCAAAATATGCACTTATTATAATTATTTACCTAAAGAAAGTATTTTTTTTTAACAAAAAAGCCTTTGTGACCGTATCAAAAACAAAATAAAACTAATGCCAAAAAAAAAACCCCATGCAGCACGCAACAAAAATACCTCATTACTGCTTTACAAAAAAAAACATTCATTTTTCGTCCTATTACCAATTATTGACGTGTTTGACAAATGAATCTATGGCGTGCATGCAAGCACCCTGTATGTAAGACTCCGGTCAACCGACTACCGAGCGAAGGTTAATCATTTTATTCAACAGTATACTGTTACTCTGAATTATTATTGATATACCAACTGTCAGGGGACGCCATCACATTGAATGTGTGATTAGAAAATCAATAGTAGTACTAGTAAGTTTTGTTTTTAATATGTAAGAATAGTAACTCGCCTTCTGTTAAAAATGTTTGATATTATGGTATAGAATAGGAAAGAAAAAAACAAAAGATAAATTTGTTTGGGACACACACAGGAAATACAAATAGTAAAAACCAGTCAAGAGCGAGTTGAACTCGCGCACCGAGAGGGTTTCGTACCATCATATGTTTTTAAATTTTCATCGGCGAGGCCTATATTCGTCAGAGAATTTTAACACTGCGGTGTAGAATATTGCAGTTTTAAGTCAACGCCATCTATTGACCGATAGTGGAACGAATGTAACTTTTGTTGATAATTTCTGAAAAAGTGTGCTTTTTAAAGGCATCGTTTTATTTTTCCTGTAATCTTTACATAAACTTCTATCACACAGAATAATTTTAGATTTTTCTCTATGCAGACTTCGGAGATAAGGGGAACGGTATTTTTTTTTTAATTTTTCATCATAGACCACTTTCAGAAACTGTTGCAAAAAAAAAAATTTTTCTCATTTTTGTAAAATAGTTAAGCAAAAGTCATCTAAAACTATTCCAAATTTCAAGTTGATAGAATTAGTAGTTCTTGAGATATCCAGCTGTGACAGACGGACAGACAGACTGAGTTGCGACTCAGTTTGTCTGTCCGTAAGGGTTCCCTTTTACCATTTTGGTACGGAACCCTAAAAAGGAGCATTTAAAACTAACCAAGTTACATTAAAAACAACCAAAATAAATAAACCAAGAAAAAATACATATGCGAGGCCAAAAAGGCTCCTATCTCAGCATTATGCTGCAATATTTAAAAAATAAAAGGGATAAAACTTTTATTAAAATAAGGATCTATTTCATCTGTGGCTGACATGTTATTACGGATCGCTTGTGAAAAATTTCGTTTTGATGGATTTCTTGGCGTTTTGGAGACACGTTTTGATATAAACTCTCTGAAATGGTAACTCATTTTATATCGTATCATACTGGTCCGTCTGGTAAATGATCTGAATCGCAAAAGAGCGATAAGACACGAATTTATAAAGGTTTCAGTCAGAGTTAAAACCACAAGCGTGCCTATGAGCTCAACAGTCAATAATGACGTAAATGATGACGATGACGTAATGATTTAACGTTGTATCGTTACTTTCAGCAAAATAATGAAATGACAACAATTAAGGGGCTTACAGGACCTAAGCGCAAAAAACGCAAGTTTTAGAAACAATAAAAGCATATGATCGACTCCAGTAAACAAAATCAGAAAAATATATGATATTCTTCAGGATATATCCTAGGTAGATAGTGTGTTGAAAACATAATACAAACAATTTGATACGATAGAAAAAAATCATGAAGATACCTCTAAAAACTTTCTTTTAACAATAAAACCCATACTAATATACATACAATCATTATCATTTTTAGTCAGATTATTCTACAAGCAACATACTAAAGAACTAGTGTTTTAAATCCAAACAGATTTTTTGTAATTAAATAATTGCTTCATATTTTGTAATAAATTTCCAGCGTTGTGTCATCGCGCTTCTCTTTCTTTTCTACGCAGTCCGACAAAGACCGCGCTTTAGATCATGTAGTCGCCTTAAGTGTCAAGTCAAACCACAGACGTATTTGACACATTAGGGACGTCCTAGGTTACTAAACGCGCGGTAATGCTGTATATCCGATCGTATTTAGAGGACCTATATCTATGCGCGCGATACGACCGTGTGCCATTCGCTGACCAGCAGATTCGAAATCCTGCTCCGGGGAAGACGCACATTCATTTGGTCCAGAATTACATGTGACCTTACATACGTGGTCTCCACCATTTAGCAGGCAACAGTTTTTCGGGTTCGGTACCCAAAAGGTAAAAACCTATTATTAAGGCTCTACTGTCCGTCTATCCGTCTGTCACCAGGCTGTATCTCATGAACCGTGATAGCTAGACAGTTGAAATTTTCACAGATGATGTTTTTCTGTTGCCGCTATAGCAACAAATACTAAGAACAGAATAAAATAAATATTTAAGAAGGGCTCCCATACAACAAACGTGTTTGTTTCGGCGTTTTTGCCTTGTGGTACGGTACCCTTCGTGTGCGAGTCCGACTCGCATTTGGCCAGTTTTTATTGATTACCATTAATCAACTTACTAAAATCTGTGTTTTCGTAACCCTATACTGGGGTCCAAAGTACCGGCTCACCATCTCGAAGGTTTCCATCCGGTACTATCAGTGGCATCCGAACGAAGAGCGACGGGCCACCACCTTCCGGCAAACCCTCTCACCATCGAGCTTTTTTTTTTTTTTTGAATATGGCATCTCGTAGTTGACCTTGAGAGGTCGTGACTACTTAACCGGAAAATCCTGCGGCTGCCTTGAGAGAACTCAAAGCCTCCAGCCAGGGGCTTAAAACTAACTAAGTAAACTAAGCGATACACGCTAAGGGCACCCCCTGTGGGGTACGAGCCTCGGCTTAGGGCGTCGCTGGGGAGAGGGCAGCAAGTTGGGACAGGCTGGATCGAACTTTGATTATTTAACGAACGATGGGGTCGGCATTTCCTAATTGACTACTCTGAGAAGAAATGCCGAAACAAACTCAGAGGTCAGAGTCGGGGATTTAAATCTACAGGCTCAGCTGCGGCGCGGGCTGGCATTACATCGGGCAAGGGTCGGTGGGGGGCATTTACATGGGGACGTCGTGACGGTCCTCGTCGGCGAGGCCGGTATGTCGATTTCTTGTATTTGTTTTTCCTGACTGTGCTGGTTGCCCTACTGCTCTCTTGGAGGAGGGTTATAGGGTCATCTGGGTCGGTGAGAACGTGCCTTGGACGGCTGAGTTTACTAATTTGGGAGGGAGTATATCTGGCGGCCTCGACGACCAGCGGGTTTCGATGGTTGGGGGCGGAGTCGAAGAAGTCACCATCGAGCACCGCTCCGGGTACTTATATCCCCACGTGGCCGCGTTGAGCATAATGGGTCTGGCAAGAACATACACCGACCGGCACCTTACCTGGCGTCTGCAGCGTGGCACACCGCTGCGGTCATCGCCTCACCAAGCTGAGCCAGGAGAGTACTGTGCTACTCTAAATTAAGGAAACCTTGTGACCATAGACCTACCCACACCTTTTCTCTTTGATCTTTTACTTTTTTTTATATATTTTTATGTTGACATTTTACTTGGGTGTTATTTATCTCCCCACGTAAACCTACGTCACAGAGACACAATTACTTTTTCTATTACCGAACTTAATGAGCTTGCTTAACAGACGATATTGAAATATAGATATGCAACAACAACAGATTTATATTAAAAGAAAAAATATTTCAACAGTGCTCTTAAATTCTAAAATATTTACGAAAAGCACCTTTAAGTCTTGAAAAGAGAAACAATTCCGTACCTTCCACGAGACTGAATAAATAAATATTCAACACAAAGCCAGCGCTCTGAGGAATCAAGCCAGATAATATCTGAACCAGTTCCAGTAATGTCTGAATTCCTGTAAATTATTCAACTGCAGAAATTCAGACCGGCTTGTAAAAATACATAAATTAGTTACCTGTTCTCTCGAAATATGCTATATATTTGTATTACTGTATATTTTAATAAGATTTATGCTACTACGTATGTGCCTATTCCCACGTCGTGTTTCGCTTCTGAAAACTTGTGAAATTGAATTCATACATAGTACTTGAAGAGAAGCATAGAATAGAGTACTTTTTATTATGAAAAAAAAAAACTCACACACACTCGCTCATTATTTCTCTTTTTTGTACTATTTTTTCTCTTTATTTTGAGAAGCTTATTCGAGCAGTTGTGGCCCAGAGGTATCAGCCCGACTAACGAGTTCTAGGTCGTGAATTCGAACCCAGTCAGGCACTTTACTTAGTGTATTTAATTTCATCACCACTGCTCTCAAAACGGTGTAGAAAAACATCGCGAGAAAACCGACATGTCTTAGAACCAAAAATTCGAGGACATGTGACATTCACCAATCCGCACTAGGACCACGTGGTGGATTATAGCCCAACTCCTTCTCATAAAGAGAAAGCCTGTGTCCCACAGCAGTGAGAACATTATAGGCTGATTGATGATGCTAGCTGAGAAGCATAATTCTCGTAACTATACTTTACAGACATTTCAACTGCAAAGCATTGCTAGGAATTATACAAAAGGGAAACTGCAAAACATCCTAGGTAGAGTAATTTCAGATGCGGAAGGGCTTTTTTTTTTTCAGGATGGGAAATCTACAAATGACCCCTCCCGCTCTGGGTGGCGCGGAAGGGAGTGTCAGACTCTTGCTGACTAAAACCCAGCCGTGTTCCTTCCTTAGCCCTTTATGTTCCGGGCCAGCGGTAACCCTTTCGGACAATCTCGCTGACCCGGCAGGCTTCGGCCCTAACGGGCCCTTTTGACATCTCTTTGAGGCGCGCGTGGAACACGTACGCGCCGTCCGGCACGGGCCTGGTCTTGATCGGACGGTGAGCTACCCATTACTCTTCGACCGCAGGCCCGCGCCTACGGTGGCCGGGAGTCGTCGCGCGGCTCCCGACGCCCGGAGCGTCTCCCGCGGCGCGGCGGCTGGGACGGCTTTAGGCAATGTTTAAGTGAATTATCAATAATAAATATCTTACGGCACGAATTAAGACAGCCAATACATAATACAGTGCATTATGAAATCTTCAAAGGATATACATTTGAAAATCGTAATACTTCCGCAAATCATATCAGCGGCGTCGATCGACGCGCGTCGATGGAATGAAATCAATTTCAAAGTTAGTGCGCACCGCCGATCGAGATATCGAGTACCGTTCTTCATTAACTCGATTTTATCGACAAAGATTTTTTAATAATTGGAACTCGCCTCAGATTTTTGACGGGGCGATTAAGATTGTTAACTCACGTAGATATACCTCACAGTTCCGCGAATTCTGTACTGATTGCAGAGAAATTATGTCAGTAAGGTTAATCGCTCTTACGTAGTATGAATAACTCAAAGGTACCGGAACTTCGATAAAAGGCGTCAGTTGAAGGTTGCGATATCTACTGTGGAATAAATTTTAAATCGGAGCAGTCTATACTCGTTACGAGATAAACAGTAAACACCTCACCTAACGTATAATTTTAAAATAAACCGTGTTTCCAAACAATATCCCATAACATTCAATATCTATTCTACTTATCTGATTCACACTAACAATCGCACTCATTCTAAAGGCTTTGCATTTTATTGTTTTAAAATCAGCTAAGGCCATTATGGAGCGCGCCGTGAGATTTTATCTAGAGCTAAATGTTTCGTGAATAAAATTGGTCGCGCTCGTTCGAATCGGATCTCGATCGCACGGTCGATGTATCGATTCAGTATCGATATAGCCTCCGATCGTATCGGGAGACGATGTTACGTAATTACAGAGTAGTTTTACGGTTACTTTATTCATTCGGCGAAACTTTGCACATGCATAATTCAGTCGTGTTTTTGTGGTGGCTTATTAGTCGATTCGCACGAATTTACTCGTGCGAAACGGGCGAATCGTCACTTTTAAATAATATCATTTCTTCAATAGGTGACCCGCATGAAATTAATTTACTTGTGGGCGAGTCGACAAGTCTAAAAATATGTATTAGGCAATTTTGAATTTTATACAATGAAGTTAAAAAAATCACACATTTTCATAATGTTTAAACTCTTATCACTTCTGTGCATTAGTGTCCTTTTTCTATTAACTTCGTCCGAGTCGAAAGTCAAAGTCAAGTAAGTAGCAGAAAGTAAAAGTTGCATCAAAAATAAAATTATTAAATTAAATTATTTAAAAATGACGATTCGCCCTTTTCTGGCGAGTAAATTCGAGCGAGTTGACTAAAAAGTCGTATTATTTCGTAAAGATTTACGCTTTAGAATATTACTTGAATAGTCAGCTTCTTTACATGAATCGGTGATTTTAAACGCTTTAATTGAATATTCTTTCAAGTAAATTGCTTTTGATTTTATAAGCTCTCGTTTTAAATTCTCTGAAGTTGTTGTAATGACGTGGTTTTATTAAACGACTTGAAATTGTAATTACATATGGGATTTGTGTTACAAAATGGAGTCCCTTATTAAACTGTTGGCTTTAATAAGAGATTCTATTACGTATCATTATCTCGTAAAGCTATTTAAACTCGAAAAGATTCAGGCATATCAAGTTTGTGTTTATAACCTGAATTACTCGTACGGGATGCTCGGTCATATCTTAGAAAATGATTTCTTTGTTGATAAGGGACGGGTCCCTGTTTTGGACACCAACAGTATAACATGTTTTTCACATAGTTTCTCGAAAATCTGACAACGTTCATCCTGCCTGTTTATTATTATGGTGAAGTATGCTGACTCTAGAATAAATTAAACCTTCCTCCAGACCTCCATGTCGGCCAATCTCAACGGAGACTAGCCTTCGGCGCGGGATAGCTCAGATATTCTAGTACACAAGTGTGCGCAGACACAGGTGCACTCAGGGCCGTCTTAACCATATTGGGCGCCGGGGTGCGAAAATCAGCTTGCGCCCCCCTTGCCAACAAAAATAAATTAAACCTAATTTTTGTGTTCCATTTTTAAGATGATTTCCACCAATTTTTTCTAAGGGATTTTTTCGAAGCGGTGACGTGCAGTTACAGCGCTGGAGCGTTGCAGTTATATTGAGTGATTAGTGATGAACTGATCGGCTTGCGTCCCCTAAGACCTTGCGCCTGGGTGCCACGCACCCCTTGCACCCCCGGGTAAAGACGGCTCTGGGTGCACTCTCTCTTCCTTTACTCTCATAGTCCGTTGGGACGGCACGCAGTAGTAGGTGCAGGACACACGGCTTAACGTGCTTTCCGAGTCACGGGGTTATCACACCGCCCACTTCCAAACTTCGGGCAGTTACTACGAAATTCCTAATGGAAAAACCCAATAACACATTGCCTGACCTGGGAATCGAACCCATGATCCATTTCTTTCTTTCTTTCTTTCTAGGTAACTGACAAAGTAATTCCATGACCAAACCTCATCGTTATAACGGCTGTAATTAAAAAGACATCAATAATGTAAAATGCTGTTGGGTGTCTTAATTTGCTCAATTTTGTGAGTTCGTCAATGGCTGCCGCTAATTTTCCTTCGACATGTGTTTGGTCGCACGACGCTTAATGAAACACGCAATCGTTATTTGAGGGAACGCGCCTGTAACAGAGTAATTTTAATTACAAACTCTTCAGTATTATTATGTTGTATCGTGTTAATGGTTTCATATTACGGTTAGGATTAAATCCAAAAGATTGAGACAAGAATTAAACGTTGGGCTCCTTGGTAAATAATGTCAGCGCTGATCGACAGATTTCTGTCCCAAAACTTTGCATAACTGAACATTCTTTATGGATGTGGACCTGTGTCACAAACTATGCTTCACCTCCAACCCTGCCCTCTGTGCTCCAAAACATGCAGCTATAGTAACAAGTTTTGGGCCCACAAAACCTGAGTTTATTCAAATATTGTGTCGTCCCAGTGACACGAAGAAGAAGAACAGTGAGTACCTCCAATCTAGACGGTCTACTTCCTAATCACGAAATTCGTAGTTCCAGCTGAAGTCCGTCGTCCGACCAGACAGGCCCGAGTTGGCGCTGCAGTGTTCCACGCACCATTCGAGAGTGGGTCCTGCCATTATGGAATGGCCGCACGGGGAGGTGGGACCCGCTGAGGAACAGCGGGTCGAGGCATGTCGGGGGAGCGATGAACGCTTATGCGAATCCCGCACCCCCGGCAATAGGCAGAGGTGGAACACCATATTGGTTTTAGCTGGTAAGAGTCTGGAATGCCCCTCTGTCACTCCCACGATGGAGGAAATTCATGAGGATTCCACCGCGCACCAAAAAAAAACAAAAAGAAAAACGTTTCGGCCGAAGATACGGGAATTTTCTACTCCATATCACTTACGGACGTATCATTAGTTCGGGGCTAGAACTAAGAATGCATGACCAAACGATTTGATAATTACACAGGATAATTATGTATTTTCCCGTCCGATAAATTGGATTTAACAGTTCTTTTGACGGATCAACTTGCCTTTGCAGGGGCCCATAACCATATCTTCGTTGACTGACTTAGAGACTAGACACTCTGTACCGTTGTTTCTGGTTGCATAACTAATTTTCTATGGACAGTTTTACAAGATTCCAGAAGCCCAAAAGACTACTGGTCAGGCCTTAGAATATTGGATGTTGCCTAGTAATTAGATTGTGAAGGTCAAATAACACTCATCGCAATAGCTCTATGAAAAATATTTCCATCAAATTGCCAAAATACCCAGTTTATATGAATAAAAACGCTAAACAGTCCAACCATAGTCCAATATACTAAATTAATCTTCATGCAAAAATATATTGGTTAGTTAATATACAGTGGTAAGTGCATACTCCGTCAACAGTTAGATCGGACATCAGTTTCCGAGAATCGTAAATCGACCGCTTGACCCACTAATACATTCAGCCGAGATATCGATTATCGATATATCCATACATTATCGCCAATTAGTTCGTGTGCCGCTGTCCTTACTCGAAGTGTCTTGTAAGGGTTGAGACGAATGCGGATATATAATATCGAATGACGTGCCGCGCATTCGAAATGGTCCCATTAACTCGCATCGCTTTTGAGATGCAAATGAGAATTTTTTTTCTTCATAAAATCTCTTCATTGAATATTTCAAGCCGCGCCTTGTGGGTAAATTTATTTTCTTCCTCCAATTCTGAAACGAAATAAAGGAATCAAAAATTTAGATTTTTTAATGCAACGCGGCAATTCTGTTTCTGTAGAATTTTAATTAAACGTTGAATTGTAAAGATATTGCGGCTATATTTGATTTAATTTAAACCATCTTTTATCCCAAAAATTAGATACCACATGTTCGTAAAATCACGATTCAATTTTATATTCAAAGCTGTGCTAAAAGTGTATGCGAACATGAATAGGGTGAAGGCACCAATGATCGGCCATTGTGTAAGCGAACGCCCCTAGCTCAGTGTTGTCACATAATGTCAGTATCGGAAGGGCTCAAAGTGTCACCCCTGACAGACGAGTGCACTTGCTACACGTTATCCAGATATGTTGTGAATTTGACTCGGTACTTTGAATGACGACTAATTCCATTGTTAACGCTCTGCCATATGGGCGACATGACAAGAGCGGTTTAGTACGGATTGCCAATACTGAGCTTAAGCTCGTCTTTATTATGTCTTGATTATTTATAAAATTACAATTTTTATTATTCTCTTTCCGAATTCTATCATCCATTTTTTTTTCAAAGTCCTGTAATATAATATGTAGTAAGGCATACGAGGGAAAAAAACGATATTGGGTAGTTTATTCTTATAATACGTTATTTTAAGGTAACTAGCAATTTTTTGAGTAATGTAAGTTTTATTAGCATAAAACCCCACTGACCCATTACACCCAAATCCAAGACTAATCGAGATAAAACCCTTATTATTTAACACTTTACCAAAAACACGAACCAAACTCGCAAGAATCTCAATATTAAAGCGCCATTCGGTCTCAAAATAGCAAACAAAAACACAATTAGATGCTGGGGGAACAAGAGTACAATAGCGGTTTGGACAACGTTTGGAGCAGTTACCCTAATTTGTTATTACTGTCAGTTTGGGTGAACTTGTGGCTGCCGTATGCTAATAAATGCTTGCTCGCCCCGACAATTGACATAAAGACTGCATAATAAGCAAACCTTATGAACTCCGTATTTGGTGGCAGAAACAGTTGTGGAATAGTTAAATATCCCCCTTACTAATAAACGTGTTATTTATCAGATCAATAGTTACACACCGATATCTCTGTTTCAGTCGTCATTAATTTGACTTTCGAAAGAAAGAAAAAAATAGCGTTGTGTAACTATACAGACGTTATACAACGTTTATTAATAAGGGGATAAGAACACTATCTTTTCACTTCATCATAGTCGTGTATGTACATATTTATTATTTTGATTAGCTTATAATTATTAATATTCTTGTAATATTTATTTTGAAAGTATGTATGTATATTTATTTGTATGTATGAAAGTATATTCTTATATTATTTGTTTAGTTTTATTAAGTGATTTTTTTATGATTTTATGTTTTTTTTGTCTCCTTTACTCTTTCACAGGCCGCGCTGTCTACATCTCTCTATTATACCACCTTATCTATATCTTATTATTTATTATCTCTTTAGTGTCCTATCGCATGTATGCTGGAAGAGATTTCTTATAAAATATGTGTCACCTTTGTACCTATTTTTCTGTTCTGTTTCTTTTCTTGTTTATTTATATGAATGTGTGCGTAAATGGTAATATATATTTATTTGTATTTTGTTTTTTTCGTGTTCGTTCACGTGGACGTCGGGTATCAATAATGTGTCGCTTAAGTTTCTTCCTTTATAATGGAGGAGTGCCTACACCTTGTAGGTACCAATACTCCATTAAAAAAGAACAGTGACACTCCGTGAGTGCCGATAGAAGTGAAAACAAAACACTAACAGAATACTTTGCCATCACTCACTGACATATTGGATATACATTAAAACCGAGTACATTCCCAGGACAGCCAAACACATCCGAAGCGGGTATTTTTTTAATCGTCTTATAAACAAAACAAGCGCCGTGTCGCTTACGGTAACAGTGGCGTGAGTTCAATAGTTTTTTCCCATCTCAAAAAATGGCCAACGCGCTTAAAGAAGTTTTGACTTCAAAAAACTTATAAAGAGCATAAAGCTTTTTCCTTTTTAAGTATTGTGTTTTTACGCGGAACCCAAATATATTTTCGAAAATAAGCTAGCCAGTCCAGCCCTATATCTGCTAGTGAAAGTCACGCAAAATCGGTCCAACCGTTTCAGAGATTAATCGGAACAAATAGACATACGACACATTTTTGAATTTTTGTCTATAGAAAAATCCAAAAATTAGTTTTTTTTTATAAGTAGGTACCGTATAAACTTTCTTAGTAAAGTCAAAATAACAGCTTTTTATTACTAAATGCTAAAAAAATAAAAAGTTGTTATTTTGACTCCACAAACATACACTCCAATTTTATTTATTTGTAAAGCAGATTGTATAAAAGAGACAAATTTGACCGTTATTTCGATTTATTCCGGTCTGATCCCCTGAAATGTTCAAAAGACATAATTTAATCGCGTTTAAACCTTTTTAGACATATTTTGTAGGCAGTGCTCAAAAGAATTGATATTTTGATAGTATCGATCACAAATCGATCGATCGATCGATCGACAAATCAATATTATGTATTCCATTAGTAGGATTACATTCAAGGTGCTGGAACTAAAGAATTAAACCTTACAGACAAGTATACCCTCTTAAATCTAGTCCCAGATACTTAAGACAAATATTAAAACCCAAGATTTATCATCAATCCACAATTTCAAGACATATTACTACAGAAATGGATGATTTTAAAATTCAAAAACAGCCCAGTACATTTGTCTTGAGTAGCTTGCAACCATTTGCCAACATAATGTTCGCAGATAAGAATGCACTCGGGAAACAATATTAATCTTAGTGTGATTCATCTTTCAATGCTCAAACTTGTATGTATGTGGCTGGCAAAGGACTATAAATCAAATTGTAAGTACCATTGGGCAGGGATCACAGTGTTTTTAGTCCTCTGGCGTCATGTGTGAAGGACGTATAAATCATACAAGTTTGATTATTGCAGCTATATCGGACGGTGCAACTAAGTAGAGGCTTGGTCATGAAAAAATTGGCGGGTGCGAAATGGTTGAAATAAATCTTTTGTTACTTAATTTTGCACAAAATAAAATGAGACTACGGAGAGAGTAATATATTCAAGCAGAGACTACAGCAATATGTTCCATTTTCATTAAGTCTTATTTATTTCATTTCTGAAATACAAACAGTATTTTTTTTCAGAGCTGTTCACTGAAGTGGTATATGGCAGGCTATCAGTAGCTCGTCGTTTATTAGCTGAGAATGATAATAACTGAAATATAAGTTTATTTACGTTTTCTAGAACGTTTTTAAACATTTATTTCGTAAATATCCAGTAGATTAATTTAACATAGTCTTCATCTTATTTCAGCTAATTAATGTCCGTGAATTTAACCCAAACCTTTTACGGTGTGCCAAGAATCCAAGCCAAACATTTCAAAGAAGTCTAGATTTCCCAATTTCCTCTCCATACGGCCCTATGCACACACCTCAATAGTACTTAGTAACATGATAAAACGGAATCAATAGTGCTCTCATACCGTGCCCAGATGTAATAAACGCATGAAAAGTGAACATACACGACCATTTGTTCTACACAGCGTTCAAACCCAATTACATCACGTAACTCTTAATGCCACGACGTAAAGTGCAAAATCGAGTAAGTTCCTTGTGAATTTAATGTTAGCATGTTGGAACTAGGATGAAATTAATGATGTCTGTATTGAAAATCGTTTGTTTTGCTTCGAAAATGTTTAGCCTGGCAGAAAGTCTCTTCAGACCATATTTCATAGTGTCCTTACCAAGTTTATAGGCTGATGATGTAATGATATTGCCTTCAACTAGATATATGGATAGGATAGCTTTTCATAGATCAACGTAGATTTATAGGTTTGACAGTAACTATATGAAGTGATATGGGAAAATGGGCAATTATGTATTTATAATTTCGATTAAGATAGCTTGCATCTATAAACTATTCTGCGTTAGCCCACTTTCGAGACTCACAATAAAATATGAAACACAGCCGATCCTGCCGATCTAACTATCAATTTCCATTGTTACATCCACCATCGTAACTTTACATAACAACGACACTAGGTATCTTCCAGTTACTGTCATTATATGAAACTAAACAAGGCATGTTGTAAATCAGTGCTCGAATCGACACGAAATTTGCCGAGTGAAGCCGATAAAGAGAAACAATATCGGGATCGGGTGTCACGTCGTGTCCAAAGAAAGTGGCGAGCGATTAGTCGTACGATATCAAATGCCATAAGTCCCTGTAAGTGTTAAATATGGCGACTCTCGGCTGATATATGAGTTGGAGTTTAAAAAGGAATGTTTTGGCAAGTTGTTCAGTGTGAACGGGGCCGCATTTTCATCATTACGATATGAGTTGAAGGATTTATGCAAGGTGAAATGGAAGAGGCCTTCCTTATGACTCGTAAACAGAAAATGATGACCAGTAAGATATTTAAAAAGTTTAATACTCTTTTATTCATCCTATAAGTAACAGTAGAATTCCCCCTTAAAAATAGGTGGCGTACAAAACGAACAGAAAAATATGCAGTTGTAACAAAATTACCCCAAAAATAATATATTTACATTGAACTAACATGTAGAGTGTATACAGAGCATAATATGTATAAACAAAAAACTTGAACAATTACGAGTGTATTTTGTGAATCGTCTTATAAACAAAACACGCGTGTTAAGGTGTGTTCCTTATTTTATAGGGTTTTTTGCAAATCAGGTATGATGACCAAAGTGACTGGTTTATTCTTCTCGTGAAAGGAATTTATTCAGATTTACAAATAAGCACACAGGATAGACTTCAGTTCGTGGTGTTGGTCGCGGCAGTGGTAAGAGAAGCAAGCCGCTCGCATGGAGCTCGTCGTCAGTTATATATCCGTGGTTCAGCGCCATCTCGTCGTTGTTGGATGAACTACGTAGTTAGTACGCGAGGCCCTCGTAGTTCTTCCCGATGTGCATAGATGGCGCTGTCCTCAACAACGCGCGTCTTACGTTTTACGTCTTACGAATTTTCGATCAGGGTCACGTGACCTGACGCGAGTTTAGAAGTTTTTACCCATTCCAAAAAAAGTACACAGCGCCGCTAAAGAAGTTTTCACTTCAAAAATTACATAATTATAAGGACGGAAAATCCCCGCATCTTACAATATTAAAATGAAAAGGAAATAATAAATAAGAAAAAAGAGAAATAATAATAATATAAAATAAATAAAAAAAAACTAGTTAGACCACTACTAGTAGTATCTAAATAATCTAGTTATATATACTTCTTCCTTAAAAACTAAGTGCGGTACAAAAAAAAACAGAAAAATCTGCATAAATTATACCAAAATCACTCCAAAAATATTATTATAAACCAAATTACATCCGTATTACGTGTGAAAACGAACTTAAAAATACATAAATGTACCGACTGTCGTCGCACCTTACACCTTCACAAAAACCGTTCACCTATCACTTCAATATAAATCATTTAGCACAGTTTCATTCCAAAAAGTTTGCACTTTCAACGTTTTCGTGAATCCGTAATGCAGGCCCTAAATCAGTCTGGGACCGACCACATTTGCATATGAGTAGGGCGACAAAGAACAAAGGGATATTTTTTTGTCGTTTTTAGACCGATATGCTATCGACAAAGACTGCGGTATAATATAGGAACTATCAGTGGGCTGTAAATCATTTAGGTTTTCGAAAAGTATTTTGGTTAAGCCTTTTTGTTGTGATTTATGTATCCGTAATGAAGTTTTAAGCAGATAGTATAAGTGTGAAATGCTTATTTAGTTTTGCGTCTTTATTAAAATATTTATAAGGTCATTTTTTCATGGAGTGGACAGTGGCTACAATATTTCCTGCCTTCTGTTATCGTTATATGATTCTGGGTGCTAATAATAATAGATTACAAGTAACTAAGTTAAGGCTCCTGCAAACAGGTGCGACGCGCGACGCGAATCGCGCGCGATACAAAGGCATCGCTCGTTGCGCGACTTGCGGTGCCTTTGTGTCGCGTGTCGTATCGCGCCTGTTTGAAGGAGTCTTTAAAAGGTACAGGCTGGCCAATTTGGATGTTTAAAACTTTTTAAAAGCCCTTTCTGATTTGACGGCAAATTTTGCGGTTGTTTGATATCCATAAAATAGTTAAAATACGACAAATTCCTTACGCACAGTCTATGGCCATGACTACCGCAATACATTTAGAACTGTTATTTTAAAGATCTTAAACGAATTTAAAAACGACCCAATTTTTTAACAAATCATAAAGAGTAACGAATACCATTTTGATTACTGAGGATTTCGTGACGCGTCCTGGCTTTGTTTTATGGGTTTATCCAAAAGGACGCGTTGTGGTTAATCTTTAATACAAAAAGCATAACATCTAATAAAGTAGCATCTGCCTAGCCTTTTACCAACTATGTTGGGGTCGGCTTCCAGTCTTACGGATGCGGCTGTATACCAGTATTTTACATGAAGCGACTGCCTATCTGACCTCTACAACTCAGTTACTGGGTAATACGATACCCTTTAGTAAGACTGGTTGCCAGACTTTCGGGCTTCTGACGAGCCGTAACGACTGTCAAAGATCCATGAATGACAGTCGGGACCAACGAACGACTTAACGTGCTTTCCGAGGCACGAAGAGGTCTTGATATGTAAAGATGGTCACCCATCCACGGACCAATCGCGGCAAGCGTAGCTTAACCTGATCGATCGACCCATGCGGCTGTTAGTACTTAGCCACGAGCCCCTCACCACAATACCTACTAAAGTATGCGTTAAATTTGATGAAAAACAATGAAAAGCGATCGCATTTTTAAATATAAAAAGTAGGAAATTAGGCAGGTCTTGTTTATTATATAAAATTGCCAAGCCTAAATAATAATATAATTATAGAAAAATATCCGGTAATTTTCCTTTGTATTAAAAATAATCTATAAGTACGTATAATATCTTAATTTGAAGTTGTAGTATACTTACGAATTGGCCAAGGTGGCCAAGTTGGGACATTTTAAATTAATTATTTAAAATGTACCTGTGTGTTTAAAATGTGTTTGTAATGTAATAGGTAAATCAAATTAATGTTGTCAAACAAAATTACTTATCTACGTCACGAGAAGCTATAAATTTTGTAAATAAAGAACTTCTACTAAGTTTTTTCACTTGGTTTTCACGTGATCTGGTTATATAATAGTGATATAAAGCGCTGTTGTCTGATGTTTTGTGGTACTGGAACGCGTCTAACTCATGAAACGTAAACATTTGGGCCGCCATTTTGACGTAAGTTCACGCTGACGCTGTCAATGCTGCAGAATACTCGGAATCGTCTGACGATAGTAATTAGATGTATGTGTTAACATATTATATCCGTATATAAAAATCATTACAAAACTGTTTTTTTTATTTGATCCAAAGGTTGCGAACCCCTGAATGTGTGTTTACAAAATGTATAGCTTCTCGTGACGGGGACTCTAGATTCAGTTTTTTCCTCAAACACTCGGCGTTACATTGACTTTACAACAGGTTTACACTTCAGAATGTTGTTTTTATCAATCAGTTCATAATCTGTTCAATAAACACACACAACGTTAATAAGGAATCATTAAAAGAAATTTATGTGAGCAAAGCAGCTAACTACCATGAATTAAGAGTCACTTTTTGTAACGCCACGCGCCAATAGTCACATTCTGAATAAATAAGCAATATACTTTTATACAGCGTGTATCAGAATTACGTAATCACCCTATAATATTCCCACTGCTGGGACACAAGCCTCCTCTCTGTGAAAAGGGATGGGCCGTAAACCACCAAACGGGCCCAGTGCGGGTTGATGTCACATATCTTCGAATTTTTGGTTCAAGGACATGTCGGTTTCCTCACGATGTTATCCTTCACCGTTTTGGGAGTGGTGATGAAACAATTTACTCAAACCCCTGACTGGGTTCGAACCCACGACCTACAATTCGAAAGTCATCGTAGGTCATTTACCACTGGGCCACCATTGCTCTCCGTAACATGTGTATATGTGGTACCTATACACCATCATATATATGATAGAGTATAGGTACCTATAACCACACATTTCTGATACATGCTGTATACATATTTTTGTTCAAAACTCAGTCACGTACTAACTACACTATACCTAATTGAATTTTAAATAAAAGCTCTCTGCGCAACTATATACTGGGCTAAGAGGCTTTAATAAACCTCAAGATAAACAGGTTAGTTTAATTAATTAGGAGAAGGATGAATTAAATTATCTGCAATTTTAGGAAAGTTAATGATACCAACCATTAAGGGGAAGCGCCAGGGTAGCCCGCGAAAATCAAATTTTCTTACGTTTTTTTTGCAATTTGTCTTATTGAATGTTGATTAAAATATAACTTAAAAAGTAAATTTGTTTACACTTGTAGTTAATTTGCATTTTGTTCGTTGTATTCATTGAATTTATTAGTATAGGAAATATCAATCAAGATATTTATATGAACTTAGAGGGTTGTATTGACGATTTTATTGATTATACGAGTAATTCTGTAAATACATACTTGTTACGATCGCGAATCATATTTTGTTCACCATGCAACTTGAAAATTGTAAAAAACGTAAGAAAATTTGAATTTTGCGAGCTACCTAGCGCATCCCTCTTAAACAGATTTATTAATTAGAATAGAAAAGATAGAGCATGAAAGTAATTAGCGTTTACTTTAAGTTGATAAAAGTCCGGATTTTACTTAATTGCGTCATTAATTATTATCTTCTTGACTTTAGAATATTGAGTTCATTAATTTGTAAAAACAAAATTGAGCCATGAGTCGATTCGCACGAATTTACTCGCCCGAAACGGTCGAATCGACACTTTTATTTTCTATAAGTGACTCGCATGAAGTTAATTTATTTGTGGGCGAATCAAAAACTCCACAAATATGTATTAGGCAATTGACACATTTTGAATTTTATGCAATAAAGTTATGAAAAAAGTACACGTTTCAAAATATTTCACTCGTAAATTCGTGCGAATGAAAAACTGAAAATCATAACGATCTGAAAGCTTTTTCATACTCATACCTATTCGACTCCACAGTTTACGCACGCAGATGATAAATAACCCTAAAAAGTGTTTAACAAATTAGAAATAAACAACCAAACTTTGCTGTCACACATTTATTTTCCACATAAAAATTCATGCCACCACAATCGCCACCACAATTGCGACCGCGACCGCGTGGCGCAATTAATATATGTCGAGCTACTCCACAGTTTTCGCTGCGCCAATAATAAATGACCCGAAATTGTCAACTTTATTTGCTTTTCAATTATCATTGTGTTTTATGATTCAGATTAATTAATTGACTTGTGTGTTTTAAAGTTTGCTTACGTAATCCAGTAATGATATTATGTTTTCTTTAATTAAACATAATTAAAGAAAACAAAGAAAATGAAGAAGATCACTTCTTCCTTTTATTTATTACTAGCGACCCGCCCCGGCTTCGCACGGGTGCAATGCAATCGTAACTTACTTATAATTACTGATACGTTGTCGCGCTGAAAAGCACGTTTTTATAATAAACGCGTCCGATCGCTGCTAAATTAATGTACTCTGTGGCTGCTAAATTCAAAGTGCTATAGGGAAAACCGCGGCCTCAGACGCGCTATTTATAGGCACGCTCTTGCCGCACCGGGCGGCCGGCCGGTACCGCCGCAAACGCTACGTCCCGCAATTTTTAAATCTGTAATATCTTCGAAAATATTCACTTAAATCATACGGTGTAAAGGGCCATATAGATCTATATTAAATGAACAATGTATTCAAGGTATTTAATTGGTTAAGGATTAATGCTGTATTGGTTAAAATCGCTTCGAAAATTAGCCATTATTTGTCGTAAAAAGTAAATGACAAAAAAAAGTTATTGTGGGTTATCCATAAGAGATAGACATATACCATCACGGACTTTTCTGTAGACCTTTTCAATGTGTACAATACTTAGTACATTATTTTGATAAAACTCGTAGGGTTCAGCCTGCGTTTGCAATGTAAGCGGAAAAAAATGTAATTATTTACGACATCACATTAGAAACCTCAAAAATAACAGTACTTCTCCACTATTTAATGGATGTTATTATACATATAAACCTTCCTCTTGAATCACTCTATCTATTAAAAAAAACCGCATCAAAATCCGTTGCGTAGTTTCAAAGATTTAAGCATACAAAGGGACATAGGGACAGAGAAAGCGACTTTGTTTTATACTATGTAGTGATGAATACAGGGTGGCAGGGAGACATCGACGCGCAAACAGAAACTATGAATTCAGCATATGGTTCTGGACAGCGTAGAAAGTTTTCGTCGGGTATCAAAAAAAATCTGCTGTTTCATAAAAACAGCATGTGTGCAATTCACACGTGGTAGAAGTGAAACCTTCAAAAACACTGTATAATGCTTCCTATCTCATTTTTTTCCCACGTTAAGGCGAAAGCGCCAGGGTAGCCGCCAACACCATCACCATCACCATCATCATCATCACAAATTAGTAGCATAGGATTAAATGTGATGTCATTTGTAATAATAAAAAAACAAAAACACTGTATAATGCTTCCTATCTCATTTTCTCCCACGTTAAATCTTATATGTCTCTTTTTACTGTCGCTTTTTCGTTTCATAAAACAAGTCACAACGATGCTAAAGAAGTTTTCACTTCAAAAACCTACGCGGTCAAAATGTATGAAACAGCAAAATTTTTCAAGTAACATTAAGAGGGTTTTCATTCCAGGAGAATTCAGAATCATGTACTGAATCCTGAAAGCAGGTTGTATATCGCCTGCTACCCTGTAATATGAGAAAATCTTTAAAACCTCTTCCGACCAGGATGCAAATGACAGAAGATTGCATTGCCGATCTGTTCAACTGAAGTTTTAATACTGACAGATTATTTGGTCCGTGGTTGGGTGACCATCTTTACATACCAAGACCCCCTCTGTGCCTCGGAAAGCACGTTGAGCCGATCTTTGACCAGAAGCCCGAAAGTCTGACAACCAGTAAGTAACTGGGTTGTGGAGGTCAGATAGGCATGTCGCTCCATGTAAAATACTGGTACTCAGCTGCATCCGGTCAGACTGGAAGCCGACCCCAACATAGAAAAAGGCTAGGCAGATGATGATGATATGGGGTTTTAGAAGAAAATTCTGCACAATATTTTTCGTTAATTCGTGGCGTAGTGAAAAAAATAGTGCAGAATTTTCTTTAAGCAATCCTTACGTGCTAAGCTAGGTCAAACACACGTAGGTACGTAGAGAATAAATTACAATTTTAATTTAAAAAAATAATTAACTCTAACACCTTTCCTTCACTATTGCTCCATTTTCTTAACACAAATCTGCGTTCATGCAAAGCCTTACCGCGAACTCACACCACGCCACATTGAACAGCGCTAGCGATTCGTGTTGCACAAAACACTTTTAATGTTAATTACCACTGAAGAAATATATTGTAACTCTTATATAGTTTAAAATAGGAGTTAGGTTACTGTGTTTGGTGTGTAAAAGTAAGTTGGTAAAGCTGGTCCAAGGAAGTGATCAGTCAAAAGCAGTGACGTAATCAACACGTCCTACATTATAATGAGGCTTTTAAACTCTCTGTTTATATTTTATTTTGTTTTGGGTATTGTGCTCTGCTGGTTTATCACCTTCTTATTATTTATTTAATTAGTCATGTGGATATGTTACTGTGTTTGGTATGTTAATGAAAGTTTTATTCACAACGGGCTATGGGAGAAATTATTACTGTCAAATTGTTAGGAAATAATGTAATGAATTCATAATTAAAATAAAATATTGACTACCTCATTGGTCGAGTGGACGCATGCGCTACTGCTAGCATGAGGTACTGAGTTTGATTCGAAGGATTTTTGGGTTTGTCCATCTGGATTTTTCTCGTTAGCAGCCTGGAGACTGGATTTGTGCCTGGCTGATGGCAATAGGATCGCCCCTTATTACATGGGACTTACATAAAATGGCGAAGTGTATGTGTAATATAGGTACACTTCTGTCTTACCCTTCTGGCAGGCTAAGCGTGATGTTATGTTATGTTGTTAGGAAATTCTTGGTTTTAATTTTGGTTTGTTCCCAATTGACCACTTCAATCAACTCAGCTTATCGCAGTCCACTGCTGGATCTAGGCCTCTCCCTGACTGCGCCACAACACCCTGTCCTTCGCCTTCCACATCCAGTCTACCCCAGCCACCTTCTTTAGGTCGTCCGTCCATCTAGCTGGGGGGCATCCCACACTATCACCACCAATTGACCACTTACGTGAGACCTATAAAACAGTCATTATTAATTCTGATTTAAATTACAATTAACTTAGACAATTCAAGTTCTTTGAAAATCTAGAAAAAGTAGCTGCCATAATTAATAGAATTAGATAAGAACTGGATCTATTTATCTCACAACCATAACCGAAATTAGAATTTAAACACGGCATATAAAGCAGGCTATTAATTAAAACTAAATCTCAATTTATTACAGCGTAAGATATGACATTAATAGAATCCAGTTCAATAATAAACACGTTAGATACTATAAAGAATTCATTTTACCTAATATTAGTCTGGAACGTCAAATTGATTCGACGGCAAGCGAACAATTAAAATGCAAATTAGGACGTTGGGCCACCGCCCGAGAATGTAATGTGGAAAAATCACAAATGTGGTTGAGATGTGTGCACACTGACGGCTTTTGTGAAATGTTAATTTTACTTTGATACCATGTGTGTTGAAATTCTGGTGGATTTATATTAAAATCAATTCAAAAGTCATTAATTCAAATTAGGGTGAGAATCAGCACTTTTTGAACGTCAACATTACATAAGACAGTTCCCTAAAACGTCCGCCATTCACCACTACCTAGTGCTTTAGCTGAGACGAAGAAGTAGGTGTTTGTTAAGTTAGGATGGAAAACCAATTACAAGAAGAGGATTTCAATTTCTTTTAATTTCGTATAAGACGCGGTGAGGTCGTTTTACGATGCTGTTAGATCAAAATCTATGGAAAAGCTCCAATAACGAAGACAATGCTTACATTATCAGCGCCATCTATTGAATTACGCAAGAATTAAAATATTTTTCCCAAAGCAATAATTTGGTATTTTATCGGTAGGGTTAAAACGATAGAAATGTAATGGTTAAAAGTGAGCGCTGAGTATTCATTTATTGCTTGGTACTTGGCATTCTCGGCCATTTTGGTAGTAGGTACTCGTTATTGGTCGAAAAACTCGGTTTGATTGCCATGTCGAAGTACTCGAAAAGAACTCATAAACTTATAAACTGACCTCTTTACAATATGAATGTAGATTAGTAATTGTCAGAAAAATCACGTGGAAAACGAACATATTTAATTAAATAATCAGTCTCTTGTGTAAATCTTAGATATTGGTCTAAATCTATAGCGATAGCACTTTTCAGATCTTCTGGCCGCTGTTGTGGCGCTGTAGATGCTAATTCCATCCTAGCAATGCCAAAAGCTTGCATGGCATTCTTCTATGATATTTGAAGCGTTCCGTACCGTACGTACCGGGTCAGCGGCATTGTCTGAAAGGGTTATCGCTGGCCCGGAACATAAAGGGCTAAGAAAGGAAGACGGGTGGGTTTTAGTCAGTAAGAGTCTGATACTCCCTTCCGCTCCACCTAGAGCGGGAGGGGTCATGTGATGATTTCACATCTTCAAAAAAAAAGCGTTCCGTAGGTACGTTCCCAATACCTGCGTCAATGAAGTAAACCGAGTTACTCGGCAGAGTCTTCGGTAAACATTATAAATACCGAGCAATACTCGGTTACTAGATAAAACTTGTAATCGGCGCATCTCTAGTTAAACACAATGCAAAAAAATTACAAAGATATTTATGAAAATAAACTAAATATTAGGTGCGTACATTTAAAATTAGTTATTTGGTGTGAATCAAACTTTATAGTTAAAGCATTTTTAAAGCTACTGTAAATTGCACCATCGTTTAGATAAAAGATGGGGGTGTTTGACATTTGAAAAGAATTTAAGAAAGATGTGCGTAACGCAATAATTATAAAAAATTTAATATTTACTACTTGATTAAATGTGCATTTCGTTTAGAGCTTTAGAAACTAGAAAATAATCTTAAAACCTATTATTATTTTGTTTTGCAACGGTCAGCAAATTATTTAGAAACTTTTATGTTTTCCTGTTTAATACAACTTTTACCGTATACTAACTATACACATACATTTTATTTAATCTGGAATAATTATATAGTCTGAGATTTTAATTTTAGAATATTTTTTTTTTAGATAAAAACACTTCCAGCCAGTTTTAAAAGTTATCCTGAAATACATACCAACATAAACTAACGCCGTTTTCCCATGAGGGTAAGCAGAAACTACAGAACGCCACTTTTTACGAACCTTACATAGTCCTTTTGCTTCGTTTACGTACACAAATCTGGCCTTGCACAATGGTTGCAAGTACCACGTCACGTCTTTGATTTTCCTGAAAAACATCACAGCATCACATGTCTTATATTTGTGTTAACCTGAAATCTTTTGAAATTTTTTTCCGAACCATTGTGTGTACAATTACTTTATCGACAACACTGATTATTAGAAGGGTTGCGGTACTCAAACTTAGCCCCTTAAAATTCATAGTACCAATGGAACACTTAATGATTCAAAGTTCTATAGATATCAAATCATAATTCACTAAACAGGTGTTCAGAATTAGTAATGAGTGTTTCCATACCAATTCCTTATCAGTTGCGCCCTCCCATTGAAACGGTCGCACAATATGTCATAATTATTTAATTAATGCAACCCCACCCTCGGTTATCTGCATTCATAATTCAAGCCACCTACATGAAGAGAATTTCCAATCCATGAATTTCTCGGCACTTAATTTTGTATAGAACGTTTGGGTAGACTGTACTTTTATGTTGTGTATTGTAGGGAATGTAGCTGCACTGTGGCAGAATAAAAAATTAATACCATCGATTTGTGCGCAATGTTCGGGACACGGGTAGGTACGGCGAATCACGTCACCCACGCCCGGCGATCTTAATTATGCGATTGTATGCCTACACGCGTGTCAATTAATTGCTGGTACCATTTCATTTGTTTTTATTGTCACTTATTTGTTAATAAAAACGTTTGTGCTTTGTTCGGAGCGGGCGCGGCGGCGTCCCTTTGTTATTGATGAAAAATATAGCAGGTTATAATTCGCATTGTATTGGTAGTATTGTTTGAGCGAGATACTTATTATGTTATTTGCTTTATTTTCTAAAAATCGCTTATTTTAGCGATAATATTAAAATATCTTTCCTAAACATAACATTTTATCATTTTCATTGGAGTCACAAAAAATGGCTTATGAGTTGATTTATTAATATTAAAATATTATTAATAATAGCAATTGTTTAATATTAATTATTATTAATATTATATAATAAATAATATTATTTTTCCATGGGCGACTCGCCCGAAGTTAATTTGATTGTGGGCAAATCTACCTCTCTAGAAATATGTATTAGGCAGTTGACATATTTTGAATTTTATGCAATGAAGTTAAGAAAAAAGTACACATTTAAAAATATTTTATTCTTATCACTTCTGTACGCTAGTGTCCTTATTAAGCCAAAAAAATCAGAGGACAGCACCATTGTAACTACAATCATTATTACAAATAATTCACCATCAAATACGCAATTGCCATTTCTACGTTACCATTACAGAGCAAAGTTCAAGATCAACCGGATGGCCCGAAAGAGTTACCTAATGACACGATATCGGGTCTTGCGAAGGGCGCCATTCAAATTCAATCACGGGCTTTGAAACAATTTGTAACAAATGTCAAGATCATAAAGGATCCCACTTCGGTCCGTGCGAATGTCTGACTGAGAGAGGAATCGTGACTTCTATAGGACTGATCGATGTTAGATTTGGTAATTTTGTTTCGGAAACTAGGACATTTTTAAAATTGGCTTGCATCGTCAAGTTCTCATGTACACGGTATTGGTGAATCGTTTGATATTGTTTAGAATAATGCATTTGGAAATGTGTTTTTTTTTTCAGCATGGGTAATCATCAAATAACCCCTCCCGCTCTGGGTGGAGCGAAAGGGAGTCTCAGACTCTTACTGACTAAAACCCACCCGTGTTCCTTCCTTAGCCCTTTATGTTTCGGGCCAGCGGTAACCCTTACGGATAATCCCGCTGACCCTGCAGGCTTCGGCCCTGACGGGCCCCTTCAATTGATGCTGACCTCTTTGAGGCGCTTGTGGAACACGTACGCGCCGTCCGGCACGGGCCTGGTCCTGATCGGACGGTGAGCTACACATTAATCTCCACCCGCAGGCCCACGCCTACTGTGGCCGGGACTCGTTGCGCGGCTCCCGACGCCCGGAGCGTCTCCCGCGGAGGCTGGGACGGGAGGCTCTCTCCCTGAGCCATCCCGCCACCGCCTTCGCTAGCATGGCTGCTTTGCAGAAGGAGGTGACTGCCTCCCTCTCGCTCCGGACCATGGCTTGAACCAGGGCCGGACACGAGAGATCGCCACCGCTGCCGATCGCCTCTACGAGGACACGGTGGTGCTTCACCCAAGCGGGGCAGACTTCCACCGTATGCTCCACCGTGTTCAAGGCGTTCCTGGCATTGGTGAGTTGGTGACACCCGGGCGTTTCCTCCCGAGTTGGAAATATGTTGATGTAACTTGTAAAGTACATCATCGAAAATGGTTGTTTGAGTATAGAAAACCTTTTCTGGAATAAGCAGGTACCTAATTCGAAACAGTTCATTACCATCAGATTTATAAAAAAACCCTTATCCTGGCACATTATCATTAGCTATCATGTAAATTATCCATATCCGATGCTATCATTCGTGCTTCTATCGGCAAAGAGTAAACAAGGACCTAATTGTACCAATAGATTCTGATAAGCTTCGTTGTTATACAATGAAACAAAAAATGTTATGTAATATTTCGTTCTACCAAACCATTTCTATGCCGACCTTCAATATTTTGAACCACAGACAGACGGATATGATATTATCTCTAAGTTACGCAGCAATTATATCACAGTCATGCTTATGTTAACAAGAATCTTAGAAAAATGAACAGTGAAATAGCAAAACGTCCATTTCATTAAGTACAGAACTGAATGCCTTTAAATCAAATCGTATAAGTACAGAGAGTAATTGTTGCGATAGTCTGTGGAAGCGGTGGAAATAATGGGTCGGCTTCTAGAGAGATAAAATCGTCTTGTCCTGTAGGGTAGAGGTGGGCCTTTGCTGGTTGCGGCTCGACGGTTTCTAAAGGTTGATTTAGTATGTGTGTAGCTTGATTTAATATTCCTGATTCATGTCTTAAAAAGCCTTCACCTAAAATATGCATTACCTTCTGCAATATTTCCTTAGCTACAAAAATATAATCGCTTTGCAAAGATTCTCTCTCAGTTTTCTCTTCAACTGTAAAGCTCGATTTTATTTCTTTAGCGCAACTGACAAGTACGTTTAAGAAACTTTCTTCCTCAACCTTTCCCACCGTATTTGGTATAATAACAATCCTTGCATATTATTTGCAAACGAAGAGTCCATTTTTATCCCGCAGATGCAGCACTTCTGCGTTCCCGGTAATTGGTTGAAGTTATCTACGTCATTACATCTCGACTCTTCCCTTTTTTGCCAGCTTTATTTCTCTCTCTTCGACCGCCACTTTCGTTTGTTTTTGATTCAATTACTTTTAATGCTCTCTGATCATAATCTAAGGGAATCGCAACGTTGGGATATTGTTAGTACTTAATCTTTTTTGAGATGTCGAGCTCGACAGTTTAACGTTCTAGTTTTGTGCGAAAAAAACTCTGACTTGTGCTTTCTTTTTGTTTTTTTTTTTGTTGCTTTCAGTTCTACCAGTCTTCCAATAAAAGTACTACCTATAAGACTTCTGAAAATAACTATTTCACTGGCTTTACTTTCAACACAATGGTTACATTACAAAGTTTACACTCGTAACCTTCAGCATGATCTAGATAACTATGCATTTTTTTTTATTCAACCTTGTTTATGCGGCTTTATTACGTTATTCTTAAGGACGCGACATAAATCATGCAGTATCGTTGGTCGGATCGGTATTTCACTAAATGAACGCGTCTCAAGCGATATTTATAGCGACGGTGGACATAATTTAATAAACAAAGCAGGGCCGAGCCGACATTTTAATGCCACCCCGGGCATAGGATCTGATAATGGATCATAACTGGTTTTCAGTCTCGGTAGATAGCATTGTAAGGAACAAGTCCCACTTCGTTACGAGCTCCCGGTAAAACGTAGGGCTTCCAATCGTTAAGCGTAAACCCTATCTGCATTGGTGCTATTAATAATATTATACGGCGCAATATCTGATACGCATTGAACGCATATTTTATATGTGCACGCGCTGTTAATATTTCGTTACTGTTTTCTGATACAAATTGTCCGAACGTGGCATAATGTTGTAGATAATGAAGATAGTAAATACTAACAATTTTTTTTTACCATAAAGAATATGAATTTGTTTTGGGTCCTGGAAGCCCCTTAATAATAATAATATATAATTGTAGTCCAATGTTAGCATGTTGTTGTTATAACTACACTATCGTATTAGGTAAGCCTGTGATGATAGTTGTATGTGTTTTAAAATAAATAAAAAAAAAAAAAAAAAAAAATGAAAAAAGCCACATAAATATTAATAGAAATAAAAAATACTGTGGACATAGTTGTACGTGAAATATAAAACTTTTTGATTTCGATCATATAAAAACAAAGTTCGAATCACATAAAAATGGGTCTGAATTCGCATTGTACAATAAAGATAACATTGTAGTGGCTTTAGGCATTTTATTGCTAAAATATTTGGCATTGAATGAGTGTATGTTAAGGGGCTTTATTGCAGATTTAAACATAACTCACGTACGTGTTTTTACTATTTAAATACGCAAAACAATTGCATAGCAACACGTATTGAAACAAAATGTTTCGATCTCGTTGGGTGCATGACAAATGACTGGCACGTCTCATATCAGCCGAGATGTGAATCGAATGGTTACAAACGAGAAAGTATAAACATTTACATTTGAGACGTCCAACCGCCAACAAAAACAGATCGTGCTTCAATTTTCGTCTTATCTAGAGTTGCCTTTGTTTCCTTGACAGGTGCATTAGTGTGCTATCACACAACAATTAAATGCATCGGTATTGCTGCATCACGATGAGTAGGTGTACGGAGACTCGTATCATGAACGCTCTGCGTTCCTGCTATCTATAGTTTTTGATCTTTCACGTCGATTTGATTAAGGAATTCCTTTGTTTCGTTATATTGTTTACTGTCTGCGGTCGGATGACTTACAAAACCTAGTCTGATTAGTTTTGAGTTTAGTTATTTGCTATCATGTTGTTTTAAGGACTAGAATTTGTAGCCTGTTGACTTAACGTTTTGGTTTATTACGTTCTTTGAATATCTACGATCGTAATAAAATTGTTCGGTGGTCATATTTTTGGCCGTCTAATTTCCATATCAGGGAATGTAGTTGGTAAAACTATGTAGCGTTGGTATTTCGTCTGTTTATTTGGAAATACCATTATAATCGATTATCGATCGGTGATTAGTTGCAGAAGCTTAACATTACAGTGCTTATTATTCTCATCGAGATTTCTGTTTGTACAACTTCAGTAGTGAATTGACGCTATTTTTAGTCTTTCCGTTGAAATTATTTTTTAATATGATTGCCGGCGAAATATTGTTCCTATTTATTTGATATAGATAAATTTATATACCTATTAAATTTATAAAAAATTATAATTTTATATATTTATCAGAACAGTGGTGGCCAAGTGGCAAATGCCGCGACTTATGAGTTGTAGGCGCTTTACTTTATTCAAATTATTTCAACACCACTGCTCTCAAAATGGTAAAGGGAAACATCGTGAGGAAACCGGCGTTTCCTAGAACCAAAAAAATCGAAGACATGTGACATCTACCAACTCGCATTGGGCTCACTTGGATTACGGCCAACTCTTTCTCACCATGAGGGCAAGCCTGTGCCCTAGCAGTGGGAAAATTATTGGCTGATTATGTTATAATTATTATATAATTATTTAGTTAACACTAGGTAGGTATTTATTTAACTATTATACCAATTTCACTAACCCAATGAAAAGTATGTTAACTATAATTTGATTGGTAAGGTCACAAACGGATTCCACGTTCATTTCTAAATTACACAAAGATAACGCCTCGCTTCTTATAAAGCAATTTAGTCGAAAATCTGTAGTCAAATACACGATAAGATGTACATACGTACGCCCGCGGTCGTAATTCGAGAGAAATTTTGGCTATTAAAAGAACATATTTTTACGCACCCAATATTTAGAGTGTGAGTGCTTTTGAAAGCAGTTTTATTTCTTTTAAATAGCAGGTAACAGTTCGTTTTGGATGAGTCGTAAAACGTTACTATCACAACACTGTCACAAGAAAAGTTTGGGTTACTTAGTGAGTGGGACGCTTTAGAATTTCTTTGATGGTTTTTGTCAAAATTTTGAATATATAAGTTTGTATGACGCATTGAAAGATTTTATGTTTGTGTCGTTAGAATCTGTGTTGGTTGGGAAGTGGTTATGGTTATGTTACATTGATTTGTTTGGAAAATATTTTCAGGTTTTAAAATCATAAAATTGAATGAAGCAGGAACAGAGAATGACTATAAATTTTATACTGTAAATCTATACTAACAAAAAAGCTGAAGGGTTTGTTTATTCGAACGCGCTTATCTCTGGAACTACCAGTCAGATTTGAAAAAATATTTTTGCATTAATAGCCTCAATCTTGAGGAAAGCTATTAGCTATTAGCTTTTAGGCTATTTAACATTACGCTATGACCCTTAGGAGCCGTGCAAAAAAAAGTCACAAAGAAGGAAAGAAAAAAAGTAAAAACGAAGTAATAGTGCATGCGATATATTGCAACGGGTTGGGTCGGGTCGGGTGAGCAAAAAATTTCACACGGACGAAGTCGCGAGCAGCTGCTAGTCAAGAATAAAAATTATAAGTTCTTTCACTCTCAATGAACAAAATAAATCAAGTTATAATAGAGAGTTTATTTTCCCAAAACACGGAAGTAATTACACGAATACTTTCCTTACTTTCCCAAATATTTATATTAGAAGTTTCCGTTTTACCAAATATTTATGCCTTACATGACATATAGAACAACTTCCGTAGATTGCAATATGGCGTCGATTTCCGTTACCCGAATGGTCAGGGCAAACAAAATATCGAACCTTGCACCGATACGTAGTTCGGGCCTGGCCTTATTTAGAAATAGCCACGCGTTGAGAGAAACGACCAAGTTGGAAACCATTGGAAACTGATCTTGTTATGCATAATAAATTTTGTCTAATGTTTTGTTTGTTATTAAAATATTGGTGGAGCTTCTTCTGAAAATATATTCGGTAACAGAGAGAGATTATGTTTTTGATTATTGTCTGTACTTGCACATGAATATACAGCTGTCAGTGAACGGAAGCAAGGTAAAAATAAAAAAAAACAGTGGCACTCCGGGAGTGCCGACAGAAGTGAAAATTTGAACAATTACGTGTGTATTTTTTAATCATCTTATAAATAAAATACGCGCGGTGTGGGTTACGGTCAGTGTCGCGAGTTCAGTGGTTTTTTCCCATCTCAAAAATTGCTCAACTTTTTATCATATTTTCACAATAATTTGACCTACATTCCAATGTTAGAAATAGCTTACACACTTATTTGAAAAGTATCGTCAATATTTACCGTTACGACTTGTTTCACACTTCACATAATTTTGTTTATACTGTATTCCAAAACCGACATTTTTTGCCACAAATGCTATAATATTTTCTTGTCATACTCTCACATTTCCGTCGATTTCTAGCTTACACAGTTTCTCTTCTATCCCTTCCCATTAAAGGTCAGTCCAAGTGAGCTATAAATAAGGTATTTAACCCAATGTGTGTGGGCAAGCCTTAACTGGCGCGGCCATGGGAAAGCCTTCGGTTATTACAATCGCTACTATTTATTTGGTACCAGCTGAAGTATTGGGAAGGACAGGTACCTATTCTATTGAATACAATCTCGGCCATGCATGGCTTGGAAACTTGGAGTATTATTTGACCTTTGTTCGTTGTGTTGTAAAGACCATGTTCCTGGGAGGTCTTGTTTTATTTTAATTAGGGTCAGTTTTGTTCTAACTAAGCTATCTGTTTCGTACTGTTTTGGCTTTGCGTGGCCTAAGGGGTTCACTTCTGAACATGGTCCTTACATAGAGGCTTCGCGTTAAGGTTGTTACTACGTAAGGAATCTTCATTGAAATCCTATTGATTGTGCTACCCAAGCTTTTAAGGAAGAGCTGGGGAAATAAAACCAACCAAATTCTGTACTGAATTATATAACCTCCTTACTTAACGATTTATCTTACTGAGAACTGACTCATTAAGCACTAACTTATAAAAAAGACTTATAATTATCGTAAAAACCACTGCTACTAGAAAATTGTCAAAACATTATCATTATTTATTCCACTAATCGAGCGTATCTGTATTTGTTATAGGATAAAAATCGGTATGTTTTATTATACTTTTATAGCATTTTAATTTAATGTTTTATTAAATCAGTCTAACGGACTTATCAATATTCTTTTATCATTTCTGTTTTAAATTTTACGTTCCTATTAGCGGCTGATTAGTCTATTACAGATTTATCTTTTTTTATATAAAACAGTAATAAAAATCTTTATCAGACTGTGTAGAGTTTCATTAAGTCTTTATCTTTACGACTTTTCAGTATTTAATGTATATTAATGACGTAAAAACTTAATAATAGACACTTAAAATTCCGTTTCCGCTTACTTTAGGTGTTTATGACGGTGAAGTGAAAATATAAAGGTTATAAAATACAAGTTTTGACAGCTCGTAATACAATAGGAAATATTAGCGGACGTTCGTATTGTTACGTTATTAATGTGTGGGTTTTCACACGATGTTTTCTTTCGCCGTTTCTTTGGACTTGGTGATAAAAATAAAATTTTATTCGTTTTCATATTTTTGATGACAGGTTCTTGAGATGTTATGTTTTATTTGTATATTTCTAACAGTTAATAATTTGAGCTACTATTTCAGTGTTAAGCAGTGCTTTGAAATAGGTAGGTACTACTTCTTAGCGTGATGGCGATCTAGATAGAGTCGGAACGGTAATTTGCCTACGAGTTTGGCACCTTGAAAAGCGTCCATCTAGGCGTTGTCTAGGTACTATCTATACTGTTACTAAAGCTAAAGAGTTTATTTGTTGGAATAATCTCTAAGCCTACCTATGTATACAGGGTTATTGGTAAAACATTAACAACCTCTTAAGAGGTCATGATGAACAACTTTTACTATGACCCAAGCCCGAAATCGCGAAAAAAAAAATCATCTGTTGCCTACATTTTGACGAGTTAAGGCTTTTACAAACAGGTGCGATACGCGATAAAATCGCGCGCGTCACAAAGGCACCGCAAGTCACGCAACGAGCGGTGTCTTTGTGTCGCGCGCGATTATATCGCGTGTCGCGCCTGTTTGTAGGAGCATTTATACGAACATAAATGTAGGGAACAGCTGATTATTTTTTCGCGATTTCAGGTTTGGTCCCATAGTAAAAGTTGTTCATGATGACCTTTTAAGAGGTTGTTAATGTTTTACCAATAATCCTGTATATTCGATACTTGGCTCAATTATTAAGGAAGGCTATAGGTTATTTAACATTATGCTACGACTCTTAGCAACCGCAAAAAGAAAATAGTAAGAAAGAATGCTCAGCGAAAACGAAATAGTATCGCAGGCAGGCGATGCGATGCGACGGAGTGGGTCGGTGAAACAAGAAATTTCACGCGGACGAAGTCGCGGGCACAAGCTAGTTACTATTATATTTTTATTACTACTATTGTACTTTTTATTGAAATAATTTAAACAAATATCCAGATTACAGATTTACAATGTTTTATATGAGCTTATACCTTTTACGAGTAAAAACATACTACGGTCTACGAGATAAGGACTGTAACATAAATTCAAAACTAAACAGCTTTTAATCCGAAAATAACTTTAACATACACAAAAACTCAAGGGACCTCGCCTTATCAGCACAACCAAACAAATTCGGTCAAACAATAAAACCACAAGTTCAACAGTAAAATAAAGATATTGAAAAAATTTACCGCACATAATATAAAATGGTACCTAACTCGATAAATGCTTGCCTCGAATGCTATAAACAAACGAAAATATGAATTGAGATTACGGTAATACACGAACTTGGGTAAGATGGGCTGCGCACTGTAGACTTAAACTTGCGACTTTTTGTCGGACTATACAATCGCAAATAATTATAGACGTACCAATTTAGGTCACTTGATCGTATACATGCTTTAGTTACGAAATTCCCTAAGTTATTCTTGTAGTGGTTTCAAGCTAAAATGCTTATCTGTTGACAATTTTAATAAAAAGCCCTCGAAAATAATTATGTAAGATATCATGTAATGTCGCTGTCGATGTGTTGTGTTTCCATAAAAGTAAAACATAATCAGTATTTAGTAGTATTTTATTCTCACAAAGCGACGCGCATTTTACTTGTGATTACCAAGTGTAAAAACACGCTGTGAATATGTGTGTAAGCGCAGGAGTTCTCGGTATCGTCCGAGACAGTAGCAAAGTTGGATATGTATGTGTGTTATGTACTAACGCTACTCGTCCGCAAGTAAAGCACGCGTCGCTTCGTGAGATAAAAATACTGTAAGACAGAATCCTTTCCGAAAAGTAGAGATAATAGCGAAAGAAAAATTAATCAATTATTATTATTTTGCATCCAACGGGTTCCTGTGGCCTTCACAAGGTCGTCGGGCCTCCTTGTGGGAGGTTTTCCAACGCTACCTCTTCCGGTACGCGGTCCCCACTATAGAACCTTTCGGCCCCATCGGCTATCTGTTCGAGCAATGTGCCCTGCCCAATGCCACTTAAGTTTGGCAATTCTTCGGGCTATGTCGGTTACCTTGGTTCTCCTGCGGATCTCCTCAAAATCTCTAAATTATAAAATAATTAAATAATAATCGCAAAAAGTCCAACGTGCGCCATTTCTTACCGGGGATCGCTCGAGCGTGGGTCGACATAAATGGTAGTGCAACGAACATGCTGTACCTGTATGAGACACTGCATCATTTGCAATTACATGTTATTGTACCTTTGTACAATTTTAATGTCCGCCAGTACGCCCCCGGTAAGAATGAGGTATTGTAAGCAAAATAGTTCGCCGTTTATTTCTGTCAATTTGAGTATCAACGGATGAGTTGCAACGAGGCATAATGAGCTTGGATTGTATGCGAGTAGTTTCGTTTTATTGGCTCTTGCAAAGTTAGTTCTAACATAATAATTATGGCGAAGACAGTCCGCGTTTTTCTTGTTTTCGCTGCATTAAGTAGGTATAATCAAAGAGATTGGGACTGGATTTGGATTGGATTGATCGGTATTTTAGCACAGACAAAAAAATAATAACTGAAAACTCCTTCACCAATGGGATTTGAATTTGATGCGATTAACTTAACAGTTAACTGTCCATTATGATTCATAATGTTATCCTTTTATTATTCTGCCAAAGTGACCTTTTTAGGCCCCCTGGTATATTGTGTAATGATACTCGTACTTTGAATTATTTTGTGCAATTATTTAGAGCCGGCAAGTTTAAAGTACCTAGAATATTAAATTTTAAATTGTTAAATATTAAACTTTAATCGTTAATAATATTTTTTGCAGAATACGGATTAGTTGATTAACTTTTTTTGAGTGAAACAGGTAATAACTTTTTTTATTCAATCTGAGACTATTATTGGCTTCTTCATATCGTGAAATTGAAATGAGTAAAAGGATAACTCATGTTCAGCGAAAAAGCCCGAAGGTCCGAAAGGGTTACCGCTGGCCCGGAACATAAAGGGCTAAGGAAGGAACACGGGTGGGTTTTAGTCAGTAAGAGTCTGACACTCCTTTCCGCTCCACCCAGAGCGAGTATTTGATGATTTCCCATCCTGAAAAAAAAAACAAATGACAACTTTCAGTGTGGTCGGCACATTAAGGCGCTACCTCGAAAATAAATCCGGGCGACTGATCCACTAAGCGAGCTAAAGTGATGCAATTACTTTTGAAACGCAAAAGAAGAAGATGGCTATAATGTGCGTGCGCTCGGAATAAAACGACGTATGTGCCAAAACGAATTTACTCCTTTTTTTAACAAAATAAATGAATTAAATTTAAAACTACTTTGAGTAAACGTTGGTATTATAATTCTCTGTTTTAAAGTAAATTCCATTGAATAACTCTTAAGCGTTACGTCGTGATGTCGAAAAAGAAGGAAATAAATCTTATTTTTTTTTGTATCGAGAAAAATTCACTGAATTGTGTATTACTTTTGACCAAAGAGTCAAAAAACATATACCAAAATGTTAAATCCCTATTCCACATACTTAACAAGTTACACGAAATAGAAACTGGCCAAGTGCGAGTCGGACTCGCACACGAAGGGTTCCGTAACACAAGGCAAAAACGCCAAAAAACAAAACTGAGCGTTTACAGTGTCTTACGTTTGGGCAGCGCCTTAAATCGCTTCGTGTAAATCAAGCTTTACTAGCGCAGTTGAACGTAGCTAAACTTTTTGCAAACTTGCGACCGATCATCAAGCGTCATTAAAGTATCAATGATCCCTGAGATTACTAACTCTGACCTTTTACAAGCGACCTGACATTTATACATTCAATTTTGCCGTCCAACACAGTTCATTAATCATTCAAAGGCTACCAGCGAACTAAACTCCCATTAGGCTGCAAAAACATCGATGGATTGCTGCGTGCGCAGTAATCACTAACGCAAACAACTACGTTAATCCTTTACACAAGCAAACACATAGCATTAAGTAAATCCTTCAAATAATCCAGTACGAAAAGCCGACAAGTCTCTGTCAACACTCGACGAACGCGATTTCCTTGGCAAGCGTCGAAGTTCTCAACGTATTTACATTTTCACACATAAAGTAAATTCCGCGTATCCAGAAGTTTGAGTGCGGGGAAACGAAAATAGCGATTCATCACAAGTTTTAATCTGTTCTAGAGTTTGGCCCACTTGCGGTCATGGGACGGGTAGGCGAGCGTACCAAACGCGGCGGTTAAAACGCCCGGACTAACCTCCTCCCACACTGAACTAACTTATGTTTTCTTTAAGTAATGTGCCATGATCATTGACACTTGCTCACCTCAATCTCTGTTATTACTGCTATACCATATTGACAGTATTCCAAATTAATTGCACAGTTACAGCCAATATTAAATTACACTATGTGCTTTTCCTACCGCGTAAATCATGTGAGTTTCATAGTGTTGTGAAATGGGAGTCACTAAATAATACTTCCCACACTGCAATCGTTTTAGCGTGGGTGATATAGCAGCAACCTATCATTATTTGTTACATTAAAGTACATTTGAGACCAATATACTTTTGTCAAATAGGGCAACGTGGTTAAAATTGACGTGGGCACTTACGTTTTTGAAATAAGAAAATGACATTACAATAATAATTCATTTTGATTTTTGACATGTTAGTGTAGTAATTTCACATTTCTTGTTACTGGATAAAGTGACGGCCTTCTTTATCATGCATTCGATAATGTTCAATATAAAGCAGGGGTGGCCCAGTGATAACGGTGAAGGAAAACATCGTGAGGAAACCGGCATGACCTAGAACCAAAAAATCTAAAGCATGTGACATCTACCAACCCGCACTGGGCCCGCGTGGTGGATTATGGCCCACTCCCTCTAACAGAGAGGAGACCTGTGTCGCAGCAGTAGGCAAATTATGGGCTTTTTATGCAATATGAAGCCTATTTGCTATTCAAATACAGAGAAAAGAAAGATCTGGTTTTAAGAACAATAATAAAATAATCTATAAATGCAAAAGGCTGTTATTGATCTATTTTATGCAAACGCGTAGGTCTTAAACTTGTATCAACTGTCAAACATTTCCTCCTTTATATTAAAATGAACTACCGCATTGCAGTAAATGCGAAAGTTGATTTTGTTTTGACACGATAAAAAATATTTTGTATAGTTATCTCTAGAATTCTACGTGCGTTAAATATATAAAAGCATATTTTATTTGATTGTGGTAAGTCAGACTGTGTTACCACTAAAGTTAACAGAACAAGATATGCAAGACTGTTAATAAATAATATTACAATATGGATAAAAGTAAGAACTATGAACTGTTGTAGAATTTTCATAAGCGCTTTAGCATACGTCATTTATTGGCCGAAAATGCACAACATAGGCGAATCAGTTAAGTTTGTAATATTGAAATAACCCATTGATATGAGCACTGTACCTCCCAAATATTATAACGGTAATATCTATAAAGAACATCATCCGTGTTAGTCTAAATGTGAAAATCTAAGCCAAAGGTTTTTTATTGTTAAACGTAGATAATGTCCTTTTCGGTAGAAAATTGCAATCGTAAACTATGTAGCAGAGAGAAATAAAGATAATAAACTATGTATTTTCCTCGCAACGCCAATGTCTCGTTGAAAAACCTATATGATATTTAAAACAATACAATATTGACGTTAAAACACGTCATGCAGTGCGATATTTATTTTATCTCATTTTACATAACCATTGGATCGAATGACCCTTTTTCCAAGTTTCATGGTCGCATCCCACCTACTGTTTATTTCATTACGAACAATCGTGTTATGCGCACATATTTGCCGCGTATCAGTTTCTTTAACATCGCTTGTTTTGTTTCACTCCCGGATTTTTCTGGGTTATCTATGATTGTTATGATCATAATCGTGTATTTGATTTTTACGGTGACTACATAGGCCTACGAAATGACTTCCAAAAAAAGAAAATGTTTGAATCTCATAAAGGGCTTTCCGGAAGACGCCCATGTTTATTATTTAGAAATTTCAGTTATTTAAAAAAAAATATCTGAAGTAATAAAGTCCTTGGAGAGAGTCCTTGGATTATAATAGTTTATTTCGGACGTCATTTCATGGGCCATCCTGTATATTATTTTCCACCACTCAATATAGACGCCAACCCGCACTGGGCCCGCGTGGTAGATTACAGCCCTCTTGAAGAGAGGAGCTTTGTGTCCCAGTGGTGGTAACACAAAAGGCTGATTATGCAATATAGATACAATACAAAAAATCCCAACTTTAAACAAAGAAGATACTGATATTGACCATAAAAAGTTTCAGGATAGAAGAACTAAGGGTGCAGCTTTAGCAGTATCTAGTCCTAAAAATAAACGCCCGTCTGCATCAAAAAAATTTAGCGTGCAATATTTGGACGGCCGCGAATACCCGCTCACCTCTGCAACTGTAAGTACCCACATATTTTACGAGAATTCCATCGTAAGGAATATATATTTTTTTAGTTCCATTGCGTGACGACACACAACACGCGACACACGTTTTTGATTTATTTCGAGGTTGAAACGCGCGGTTTTTGTTTCGTGATTACGTCACCTAATTAGAGCTCTGATTGCATGTCGAAAAAATTCGACGAACCGATTGTTGGAAATTGAAAAACACATTGTTTTCTTTTACTGTTATGTCTTCATTTTAGTTGAGGAAGAGTGAATTTTATTTTTGCTTTTTACGAGTTACAATCTTCTTTCATGTTATTGAAAAATTAGACAGTTTTGATTGTGTTACCTTGATTTCGCAACTATTTATTCAAATTATATGAATATTTTTTGTAGAACAAAAATACAATCCATAAAGTATTTCCACCGTCACTTGATACTACACCTTAGGCCCCATCAATTCTCCACGCCACTCATACGAGCCGTAAAAAAGTATTCCATTCAAGTCTTTCATATAAATAATGTGATGACCCTATTCTTACTTTATAACTTGTTTATAGTGAATCAGCTGTTAGTATTAAATCAGTATTTTATTGCCAACAATCCGTTATTTGTCTGTCGAACTGGTGAGACCAAATAATAGCCGTGTTTACGTCTTGGGCTATTGAACACGTATATTCATCTACTAAGATGTTACCCGTTTATTACTTTGATGTATGAATTGAGTTTGATTTTGCATTTGTTGGAACAGATATGCGTATCTGTGCAGTCAGTGCAAGTGGTCGTTTTGCTTTGGTGCCAGCCTATTTATAAATTGATTATTGAAGTATTGCAGAAGAGATTGAAGTATTAAGAAGATGTCACAAGAATCAAAAGTGGTTCTAAAAATTGAGGTAAAACAAATATTCTATCGGGATAACAGATTTCGAAGGGAGTCGACACCAATTTTTTATCACCACCACCCGTAAATAGTTCTGCTTCCTCGAAGTATGCAAATGTTAATGATATCTTAACTGGTATTACACTGACCTATACTTCACTTTTCTGTCTCCATAACCATGAGAACCATTCCAAGCAGCTTCTTAATTTAAATGAACCTTCTTGATAGCACTCAAGCAGACTAATTAACCGATCTCTTGTCACCCATCACCTTTCCAGCGAACATGACACCCCACGACAGTACATCATCGAAAACAGGTGCCTAAATAATTTCTCCCTCCATCAGCTTTATTAAAAATATCCCTTTTAATATTGATGGTCCATTACTGCTAAGCTTCTACGATGTATCGTTTCTTTGTAATACAACACCGCTACGTCAAGTTCTAATTGATGCTGTCAGTCAGTATAAAACGGGCTTTAACAATACCGAAGTTAGTATCCATTTGATCGTCCCCTGGGAACACTCCCGGCTCGATCGAAGTGTTTTTATTTTGTTCGAAGTAATAGGAGAAAGTTTGTGAATACTCTTGTGTAAGTGCGAGTGGAACGAATTGAATGATTAATGCAAGGAGTGTGATTGTTAGAAAAATCGAAGATTGTGATGGGATTCGTGTTTATCTCTCGATTGATTCTCACTGGATTCCTTTTATTGATATGTTCAAGCTACCTTCAAGTATACCTTCAAATGACTCTAGTTATTATCACCTTTCAATTGTTGATTTGCCATTTATGTGTTTGTTACACATATTTCAATGCAAGCACAGGTCCACCAAGTACTAACTCCATAAATATCGAGCTGTATAAAAGATCACAGAGTCTTCTGATAGCCAGTCTCTATTTTGCACCATTGAGTTAACAGGATATAAAATTGAAATCTTTTGACATTTTGACACCTGACTGATAAAAAAGCACTGAAGAAAAAATTGTCATCTGCAAAATTAATCTTTTATTATTAGAGAAGGATAAAAATACAGGATACCTTATAATTACACTGTTACGAAGATACTTACATATTATATTAATTCATTCTCTTTAAACTTATTCGAACTTTTAACACAATCTACCTACGTAAAATTCTGTTAAAACATTAATCCTGCAGATTATTTACTTCGAACCTCATTCATCATCCTCCTTTTCTTTCGTAGCATATTACTGAATTCTCCGTATATGCACCTTCTACATTAATTACTGTCACTATTGAGATATTTGCCTTTAATTATGTTTTAACTTCCTTCATTTAAGTAGTTATATTGTGTAGACCGTGTTGAAACCTTCTTCAAGAGTTAGACTGGTGCTGATTTTTTGCATAGGTATGAGATTAAAAAATATAATTCGTAATTTATTTGTTTAAACTGTGTTTATTGATTCGTAAACCAAAATATTGATGACATCACTCATAATATAAGGTCAACCACCTCAGTCTTAATAATAGGTACGAGGTATGACATTAAAATACCTTCCAAATAGATATGCAATATGCATTTAGTTTTTATCTCCTCGAATATTTTATACGGACAAAAAACTATAATGGCAAATCAATAGTTACTGCATATTACATCGCCTGCGATTTTCTCTAGAGACGTTTTTCGATTTGCTATAAATCTTGAGTTTAATTGTCCGCGAAATAAAGGGATTAAGCGTTGGGGATTAAGTAGACAAATTCTTTTCAATATCCATCTTTAAGATTTCATCAGGGTTTTAAGAATATTTTCCGACTTTGTTTGTGAGATTTGGCGTGGATTCAAAACTGGATATAGACGTAATCATTAATTCAATTGCGTTTTTGTGCTTTTTCAGAACCTGCAAAGTTTCGAATTCAACCAACTTTTAGTATTGCAGTATTATTATCATCTTCTTTAGATGAGAAGCTGTATTTGAGTGTAGCCTCTCCTACAGTTTTCCAATTTCTTCTTATTTCTGTTTACCTTCTTAAATTTTCTGAGCATCGACTGACTTTAGTTTTTTTTTCATTTTTGTTAAGTAATTGTCTTCCCACAGTACTTGTTAAAGTTTAGAGTTTAGATAAAGATAAATCTTGTCTTTGTAAGTTCTTTTTCCTTTATTTTGTCAGTACGTACTCTTAATCTTTTCTATATACATTCGTAATTTTTCCGCTATAACAAAGTACAATTACTGCGATTTCATTTAATTCCCAGATCATGTCAGCATTCATTTGGATGTAATCAGAATAGGATGGAAATGAGTGGATTACACAGAATAATCCTTTCATGTGGACTTATCAATTAAGTGCTGTCACGTTTAATAAACATTGAATGATAATAATAAAATGTAAAGTGAATTCATATTAATACATATAATTATACACATGTAATTATATTTAAACTGTTGATATTATTGTCCTCTGCAAGTGCCGATGCATTAAAATTCGAATTATCTCCATTAATTTTCATACAGCTATAATTATTGCCTTTACATTTTCAGCATTGCTTTTACTGTTATCATTAAATCATGTTTACTTACTATGCAGAGTTTGATGTTAAATTAATGCTAATGCTTCAATGTCAACATAATTAGTGTTCTCTAATATTGATTTAATCGTATGTATGTAAATATTTACCAGTGAAACAGCTGACGATTTCAACATATCCGATATTACAAATTACATATTTGTTTGCCTTTACTTCGTCAACCTCTTCATCATACAGAAACTTGTGTAAAAGATGTTCGTCTTCAAAGTCAATATTAGACATCCATAATCTAAACTTCTGAACTAATTTTATTGTACCTATATAAAGAGGTAAAATTATTGAATATTAAATTATTTATTTATTTCATTTGCTATTGTTTATTTGCTTGTGGGAGGTAATCTCCGGATGTACCTACTGATCCCATTACAAAAATCGTTCTTCTTAGCAAAAAGTTCAAACATGTTTGGCCCATAATTCAGCTGCGTGAACTCCGCTCACTGCCGCAATCATACGATCATCAAGTGCACAGGTGACAAGGCATTCGGCGCAGGATAAAAGGTAGGTCATTGTCTGTGGGAAGGTGCCGCATACACACTTGAGATCTGAGCCGTCCGTGAACGTCCGATTTGGGTTCGAAGTCTATTCAAAGATTTCCAAGTCAGCCACGGTACCGCGTGCCCAGGTGGAAGGTTCTCAGATGGTTCGATAAAATTTTCAGGGGTGTATACAGTTCCCACCATAGATTTCATTTTACTGTGGAGTTTATTGGTTAGACTAACTGCACCCAAGAAAACTTTATCGACTCTTCAGCCTTTGGGCACTGAGACGTAGGTATATAGTTGTGCCTAGGGTGTCGTGAGTCAGCATGTAGCTTCACTTACAGGAGCTTTCACCTAGCTTCACCTAGGAGCGCGAAACTACCTGCAAATGTTGTCACGGATATGAAGCTTCACTATTGCCGAATTTCATAGGACATGTTTTAGGTATAGTTGACTTTCACACGAACGGAACTCAATACAAACTAGCAGAACCAGTGGTGTTATTGCAAAAACATTTTACGTTAGCCATAAACCATCAAACTCCTGTTTACATGTTTTGAAAGCTAAAGCTAATAAGGCAGTTAAAATTATACGGTGAGCCGCAACAGGACGTCCATACAAAGATATTATTACGATTCGGACGTATGTTTTCAAACACCGGTGTCGTATAATTTTATAATACTTGTTAACATACTTTATTGTTTTGCTGTAAAACATATTGCTGTACTAATTTGAGTCTTACTACTTTTGAAAAAGGGTTTATCTTTGTGGATTTTTGTGATGCTTACGGTAAATATAATGTTGTTTACGACAGAATGCAACGGACAGTGGCTTGACCATCTTTGTCCGGCCAATCGGCTAATCCTCACAAAACTCATACTAAACACGTATGAGTAAAAAAAAGTTATTTCTCTGTTGCTATTGATATTGGTCGGATAATAAAATTTTACGATACATTCTATTTTAATATTAATATCGATAAAATCAAAGAAAGGTTTGGGTTTGGTATATCCTATTATGAATAAACGTGATTAAAGTTAAACGCTCATAAAATCCTGGTTATTTTGATGTTACACATTTAGAAGCTTATAAAAGCTGGTCGGTTCGCTGTTTTGTACGTAGTTAGCTTTCAAACGATGTATTTACGAGTATTGTATACTTTTAATACCTAAATGTCATATCGTAAATAATGTGCTTCAAATATCTTTCCTTCCTTTAATGGTTTGGCTCAATTGCTTTTTGTTCGAGTTGAATTGACTGTAATTAGTCCAATAGGTATCTTAGGAATTTAAATTACTTTAGCGGCTTATTAGTTGATTCGCATTAATTTACTCACCCGAAACGAGCGAATTGTCACTTTAAAATTATTTTATTTTGTCAATAGGCGACTCACACGGATTTAATTTATTTGTGAGCGAGTCAAAAACTTTATATACCGTGAACCCTCCGTTCCTCAAAAAGCATGTTAAGCCGTTGGTCCCGGCTGTCATTCGTGGATCTTTGACAGTCGTTACGGGTAGTCAGAAACCCGAAAGTCTGACAACCAGTCTTACCAAGGGGTAACGTATTACCCAGTAACTGGGTTGTGGAGGTCAGATAGGTAGTAGCTCTATGTAAAATGCTGGTATTCAGCTGTATCCGGTTAGACTGGAAGCCGACCCCAACATAGTTGGGAAAAGGGTAGGCAGATGATGTCTAAGAAAGTATTGAATGAAATACGAAAAGTCGACCATAAAATAAACAGAATACTTGACATTAATAAAAAGGGTTTACACTAGGGATGCATCCGATACCGATACCGATACCGATATATCGGCGATACTTCAGGTTTGCCGATATATCGGTATCGGCGATATTTTTATGGCCGATTCAACGATACTTTTCAAATTTCGCGCTTTAAAAATGTAATGTAAACGCGCGTGTTGTCCCGTCTATTTCGTTGCAAACGAGGCACGAACTAACTTTGCTCGGGGAAACCCCGCGCTTTATTCAGTGTTTTGTTTCGCCCGCCCGCTTTGGCCTCGCACTCGCACATCTATCCCATTTCGTTAGGTTGAATGTTGTTGCGCGTAGTATTTTTCCATGCAAATAAGATTAAGAATTACATATCGTAATTGTTTGTGTATTGTATGTCATTTATAACTAGTCGTTTGAGTCAAATAAAATAAATAGTAGTCATATCAATTTCAAAACACAAAAGTGCTAGGTATATGGAATCACTTTGAAATTTCGACAATTGATAATTCCATAACAATCATATAAATGTTAATTTTTATTACTAAAACTATTGATTAATTGTGTTTTATTTAATCTACCTTCCTTTTTGAATTCAGTAAGCGTATCGGTATCGGTATCGGTATCGCCGATATTTTGATAAGAGTATCGGTATCGGTATCGTATCGGCAAAAAGGCGTATCGCGGCATCCCTAGTTTACACACATGGCGGTCGTACGGGTAACACAGCGTGTAGCCGCGGCGGCCGGCACGCCGCGCCGACGACTCGCACGTATTTACTAAGGAACTTATAAGCATCTAATAATGTCTTCTGAATAAACAGAGATGAGAATAATAATTATAACTATAATGAATTTACCTGTAAAATAATATTTGTAAGAATGATAATTGATGTAAATGAAGTAAAAGGAGTATGTACTCGTAAGTATCGTAGAAGTTAGTGTTGTAGCGGCGCAGCCGCCACTGCGATTCGCGGCGGCGGGCTCGCGCATCTTCGGGTTTCTTCGGGTGTCTTCGCTGCGGCCGGGCGCCGTTCGGTTTTACCACGCGTCCGCACGCCAGTCCTTTGTTCGCCGCTGCGCAAGGCACTCCCGCGCTTGCTTTCTTCACCGCTTATAATAACCGCTCTCCGCCATTATCATCGTATGTGTAAAAGTAATTTCGCGCTTTCAAATCTTTCTACTTAACTTTCTTCGAACTTCTATTCCGTGCTTCCGGCTTCCTAACTTGTATCTGTTGTGTTTTCGTGCTTCCTACCCTTCTGTGACTGTTGTAAATTCGAATATTAAATATACTGTTGTTCAGTGAACTTTGAACTTTTATTTGTGGACTATAACCAGCTACATATTGGTGACCCCGACATGGAAACGCCTAAGGATGATCGTTCGACTGCGGAGACTTCGCGTGTAGGAGTTCGTCCACCACCATTTTGGCTGGATGATCCGGAAATGTGGTTCGCACAGATGGAGTGTCAATTTGCGTTGGCGAACGTTACAGTGGACCTAACAAAATTTTACCAAGTCGTCTCTGCATTGGAGCACCGCTACGCCACCGAGGTCAAAGATATAATCACCAACCCGCCAACTGTGAATAAGTATGAGAAACTGAAAACGGAGCTTATCAAGCGGTTGTCAGCGTCGCGGGAACGGAAGGTTAAGCAATTACTGATGCACGAGGAACTAGGTGACCGTAAGCCGTCACAGTTCTTACGTCATTTACGGCATCTTGCAGGGCCGTCAGTACCGGAAGACTTCTTGAGGACTTTGTGGTCGAATCGGTTACCGACTAACCTACAAACGGTTATAGCGTCGCAACCTGACCTTCCTTTGGACAAATTAGCGGATTTGGCAGACACGGTTAATGAAATCGCGCCGGCGGGACCCATGCAAGTAGCAAGCGTAGCGGAGTCAGGTACATCTACCCTTATGAAAGAGATGGCATCTCAAATAGCGGAATTAACCAAACAAGTGAGTTCACTGTCTGCTAGAGTGGATAATCGCAAGCAGGTACGTGGTCGTTCTCGTTCACGGTCTAAAAGTGGTAACTGGCGAAGCAGATCCAAATCCAGGCCATGTCAGCCACCAGAAAACCACCCGCATTGCTGGTACCATTACGTATACGGCGTACGTGCAAGGAAATGCACCCAGCCTTGTGCGTGGAGGTCGGAAAACTTGAAAGGCAGCCCGAATTAGCGGCCTACGACTGCCCATTAGCACCAGGCCGTCTTTTTGTTACTGACCGTTATTCTAAAATGTTATTTCTTGTTGATACAGGGTCGGATTTGTGCGTCTACCCTCGGTCAGCAATCAAGACACCCTGCAATATTACAAAGTTTAGCTTAACAGCAGCCAATGGAAGCAATATTAACACCTATGGCCCGGTGCAACTTAACCTCAACCTCGGTCTACGCCGTGCGTTTACTTGGAAATTTACCATAGCCGACGTTTCAAAACCAATTATAGGTGTAGATTTTCTAAGTTACTATAATCTGCTTATAGATTGCCGTAACCACAGGCTCATAGATGGCACCACCTCACTCTTCGTGGCAGCATCCTCGCAGCGGGTTCCTGATGATGTGGCATCCGTCAAAACTGTCACCGGAGAGACAGAGTTTCACCAGTTGCTGCGTGAGTTCCCAGAGGTTACCCGCCCTGCAGGTACTGTGAATCCAAACAAACCTAAACATAATACGGTGCACTTTATAAGGACCACTTCTGGACCGCCTGTTGCAAGCAGACCTAGGCGATTGGACACAGAAAGGTTAAAAATCGCAAAGAAAGAGTTTGATGACATGATGGCCAATGGGACTGCAAGGCGTTCCGAAAGCCCGTGGTCTTCGGCTCTGCATTTGGTCAGGAAAAAGGATGACGGGTGGCGACCGTGTGGGGACTACCGTGCACTAAATACCCGTACTGTACCTGACCGCTACCCTGTACGCCACATCCAGGACTTTTCACAGCGGCTTTCTGGCTCCACTATATACACAAAAATTGATTTAATTAAAGCATATAATCAAATACCGGTAAATGAAGCCGATATACCAAAAACGGCCATAACAACACCGTTCGGATTGTTTGAGTTTCCTTTCATGACCTTCGGCCTTAGGAACGCAGCACAAACCTTCCAACGTTTTATAGATGAAGTACTTACCGGCTTTGATGACTTCTGCTTCGGATTTCTTGATGACATCCTAATTTACTCTTCTTCTCCAGACCAGCATATGCTTCACCTGCGCAAGCTGCTGTCACGCCTGCAGGAATACGGCGTTCTCATTAACGCAGCAAAATGTGTATGGGGACAGCCCGAGGTGACTTTCCTTGGATACCAGGTATCAGCTGCTGGTACCCAACCGCTCAGCACAAAGGTCCAAGCGATACAGGAGTTTCCACTTCCACGTACGGTGAAGGAGTTACGGAGATTCCTAGGCATGCTAAATTTTTATAGAAGGTTCGTGCCCAATGCTGCAAAAAGTCAAGCACCACTAAACTCGATGTTGGGAGGAGAAAAGGTCAAGGGCTCAACTCCGGTACAGATGTCGCAGCTCCAGCTGGAAGCATTTGAAGAATGCAAAAGTATGCTGTCAAAGGCTACTCTCCTTGCACACCCAAGGGAACAGGCAGAGCTCTCTGTACTTACTGACGCATCTGACGTTTCCATAGGAGCAGTCCTACAACAACGCGCTGGTATGCAGTGGGAGCCACTTGCATTCTTCTCCAAGAAGTTGAACCAAGCTCAGCGCAAATACAGTCCCTACGATCGCGAGCTGCTTGCCGTCTACGAAGCAATCAAATATTTCCGGCATATGTTGGAAGCCCGGGAATTTGTCGTCTTCACCGATCACCGCCCGCTTACTTACGCGTATAGGAATTCAAGAGAGAGTTGTTCGCCACGTCAATACAGGTACTTTGATTACATCGCTCAATTTACTACAGACATACGCTACATACCAGGTGCCGAAAATGTCGTAGCCGATACATTGTCACGTATCGAAGAAATCGCACCGACGATTGATTTCAAGGCTTTAGCCCGAGCTCAAGAGTCAGACACCGAACTTCAGTTGCTGATAGAGAAGGGAACATCGCTAAAACTGAAAAAGATAACTCTGGTTGGCTCAGACACCAATCTATACTGCGATGTATCTACTCAAACACCAAGACCCTACGTCACGCTTGAGCTGCGTAAGCAAGTGTTCGAAGCACTTCACTGTCTGAGCCACCCCGGACGTACAGCTACCGTGCGACTGGTCACGCAAAGATTTGTGTGGCCAGGGATTCGTAAGGACTGTAGAGAGTGGTGCAGAAGCTGTCTTCACTGCCAGCGCTGTAAAGTTACCCGACACACATCCGCTCCTCTTTCCCATTTCCCTTCAACTTCGTCGAGATTCTCACATATCCATCTCGACATCGTAGGGCCTCTAATACAGTCTTCTGATTACAGATATTGCCTCACTATCGTTGACCGGTTCACACGATGGCCTGAGGCAATCCCACTCAAAGACATCACTGCTGACACCTGCGCGGCCGCCTTGGTATCCGGGTGGATATCGAGGTACGGTTGCCCATCGCAGATCACCACTGATCGTGGTCGGCAGTTCGAGTCTGGCCTATTCAAGGCCCTAGCATCCCTGCTCGGCGCACGTCACTTCCGCACCACAGCGTACCATCCTGCATCAAATGGGATGGTAGAGAGGTTACATCGACAGCTTAAAGCAGGCATCATGTGTCACGACAACGCACAGTGGACAGAAGTCTTGCCCATCGTTCTGCTCGGCATACGCAGTTCCTGGAAAGATGATGTCCAAGCATCCTCGGCCGAACTGGTTTATGGAGAGCCCCTGCGTCTGCCAAGCCAGTTCCTGTCACCGTCAGACGATCACACTGTACAAGACATCACGAGCTTCGCTACTCGACTTGCTAAACACATGGCCAGCTTGTCTCCGAAGCCGACTGCGTGGCACAGAAAGGGGACATTCTACATTCCCAAAGACCTGCAACACTGCACCCACGTCTTCGTGAGACAGGACTACGTGAGGAAATCTTTGGAGCCACCATACGCTGGTCCCTACAAAGTACTGGACAGGAAGGCTAAATACTTCAAGGTTGAGGTACGAGGTAAAGACACGAACATTTCTTTAGATCGCCTGAAACCAGCCTTCATCACTCAAGACAGGCACACTAGCGACACAGCCACTGTCCCAGTCTGCTCACCCTCGGGCACCTCATTTACACCGGCAGACAAGCCTGCAACTCATACTCGCAGCGGCAGAAGAGTACACTTCCCGGACTTCTATCGACCGTAGTCACGGTCTCGCCAGGGGGTTACTGTAGCGGCGCAGCCGCCACTGCGATTCGCGGCGGCGGGCTCGCGCATCTTCGGGTTTCTTCGGGTGTCTTCGCTGCGGCCGGGCGCCGTTCGGTTTTACCACGCGTCCGCACGCCAGTCCTTTGTTCGCCGCTGCGCAAGGCACTCCCGCGCTTGCTTTCTTCACCGCTTATAATAACCGCTCTCCGCCATTATCATCGTATGTGTAAAAGTAATTTCGCGCTTTCAAATCTTTCTACTTAACTTTCTTCGAACTTCTATTCCGTGCTTCCGGCTTCCTAACTTGTATCTGTTGTGTTTTCGTGCTTCCTACCCTTCTGTGACTGTTGTAAATTCGAATATTAAATATACTGTTGTTCAGTGAACTTTGAACTTTTATTTGTGGACTATAACTAGCTACAGTGTTATGTAGTTTCTGCCTACCCCCATGGGAAGAAAATTAAAAATCATATTTGCCAATACGGCAATTTCTCTGGATGCGAAAAATAATTTTATATAGAGATTTTATTTAAACTTGTCCCTGACTTGTCCTTGTTTATTGTGACTTGTCCTGTCTTGTTGTAGTGTTTTGTTGTCTTGTGTGTGTTGTTGTTTTAACTTATTGTGTGTATCTTGCTAAAAATATTTTTCAGATTTTAAAAGAAATTATAACGATTTGGAAAGCTATATTGACAGTTCCTTAAAACTTCCATACACTATTGTTAGTCCATATAGCAAATTCTTAAAAAGGATTAAAAAGTCACCAAACATAATGTAGGTACCTATCCTTTATAAATTTGCATTTTGCATGTTATTCTTTTGAGCATTAATTACTCCGTGAACAATCAAAACATCTCAATTAGTAAGGCATGGTGTGCACACTTGAATTTTAAATGCGATTTTACGGCTGCGTTTATGCTCCTTGCTGCATTACGACGTAATTATTCCCTCTGTTTAGTATATATTTTTTTATATATAAGATTAATATTCAAGAATGTTTATTTGCGTAGGTTTTATAAAAGCTCATTAAATGTACATATTTTTTAATTTTATTGTAACAGTTTAAACGTCCCAATGCAAAAGAAATTGATTCCTTGCTTAAGGCGCATTTAAAACTTTAGCTCTTTTAACCTTTTTGTGGTTAATGAAGTCGCTTTTTTTGCATTATTTGTTGTGGCTTGCGAGTCGGCCGACAATATAATCGCAATGTCGTGGGAGTTGATGGCATTTTATTGCCTTTAAGGTACTTGAGACAACAGTACCAGTGTTTTATTTTGATCTTTATATCCTCCGTCTGCTAATATTGTTTGAAGATCCGATAAAAGTATAATTTAGACGTGTTTTTAATATTTTTATTAATATTTGTGCAGAGAATTTAGTTTTATTTTTTATTGCACTTTAAATGGGATATGTATATTTCACTATTGAAACATACTTATTAAGAGATTTTAAATGCAATATACAATCTAGCAATAAAACAAATATATATTATGTACAGTACAGGTATAAAAAAGGGGAAAAAAAACAACTTTGAAATTTAAGAAATAAAGCAGAAACACAAAAAATAAGGAGAAAACAAACAATCTATTTGTGTAAAATGGCCTTTATTCAAAAACAAAACTTTTTCATAACATCTTTCGATGCTGATACGAAAGCATTATCAAATAAAAAGCATTACGATGTACTTAACAAATGTATTTGATGTTTCAATATACATATGCCTTGGATTAATGGATTTATTTAGTACTCGGATTACTTCTATGTATACGTTGGTATTTATAATCTAATAAAAGTAATAAAATTTGAGATGAAGAGCAGAATTCTCTTTGTGTCTTTAGATGAAGTTTGCTATGTATGAAAAGGATGTAAGTTCTGTTCTGTGTGTGTGTGTGTGTTTCTCTGTGTGCTTGCGGGAGTGATGATGATGACGTCACGCTGAAGTATTTGCACGAAGGCTGCGCTGACGGTCACGTTGGGGTTACCAGTATAGAGGTATGAGGAACAGAGTGTAAAGTTCACTCATACTCTATAGAAAAGAGAGGATCCTCCGACCAGACGGGTGTTGTGTCTGGCGGCCAACTGCCCAATGATTCATGTCGGGCCGTTGTATCTATGCTAGTTGCGCGGTAAACTCTGCTTGCGCGATGCAGGATTTTGCGTGACGTCAGTATGACGCGTTGTTTGCTTATGGCGTTGTAAATACCGCTACAGTGTTTAATGTATGTTTCTTAAGTTCTTGTTGCTTTGTAAATTGAGGGGCTCGTGGCTAAATAATAGCAAATATAAATAATCGAAAGTTAGTTATGTTTGCCGCGGTCGGTTCGTAGTTGGGTGACCATCCTTTACATATCTAGACCCTTCCGTGCCTGGGAAAGCACGTTAAGCCTTTTGCGAGACCCTTTGCTTAACATGCTTTCCCAGGCTGTCATTCGTAGATCTTTGACAGTTGATATGGGTAGTCAGAAGCCCGAAAGTCTGATAAACAGTCTTGCCAAGAAGGAACACGGGTGGGTTTTAGACAGTAAAAGTCTGACACGCCCTCTTGCTCCGCCCAGATCGGGAGAAGTTATTTGATAATTTCTCAACCAAAAAAAAGGGAAAGAAAAATTTTGTCAAAGATTTTGTAACCGGGTTGTGGAAGTCAGATAGGCAGTCACTCTATGTAAAACGCTGGTATTCAGCTGTATCCGGTTAGACCGGAAGCCAACCCCAATATTATTGGTAAAAGACTAGGCAGACTGATTATTACTTTGAAATTGTTACGTACCTACGATTTATATTCAATCGTGGGTAAATATTTATTTTCCTAAGCTTTTCCTGGACAAAGGAAAATTAACGACTGTGGCGAAATTGAGAAATAGAAATGAAAAAATTTCCTTTCGTTTGAAATTCAATAGCGTTCTTAAATTGGCTTTTAAAAGAATTAGCATTTTAAAGAATTGTTTATTATCGTATCCAATATTATTTTGATTGAATTGAAAAATTCGGTCGATGGCCATTTCTATTTTTTAAAACTATTCGTATCCAGTATTATTTTGTACGAGTTGAGAGATTCATTGAATTGGTTATTTTGAAAGCAAGGTACTAAATTCTTAATTTAAATGCAGCAAATTGTTCGTCTAACACAAAACAAGATTGTTCTTAATTGAAAGGTAACAAAATCAGTTGATTCACTTTCACTAAAAAGGTCGTGTAACAGATTGAAACTTTGTAGAACTTTTGTATAGCCAGAAACAAGGAAATACTTCCACCCACCTGCACTCATTGGTCAGTCAAGCTCCATTACACTGCAACTTAAAGCTATAATTACGACTTATAAAACTGCTTGCAATATTCAACAAAATTTTCATGCATAGAAAATTCATAATCGCATTTCTATATTAGTAGCATTACCTACCCTAATGGTTTAGTCATGCCTTGTGTTCAAGGATAAGTCACCATCGTGGGTGTTATAGATGGTGACTAAGAGTTTAAGTCAGTAGATTAATAAACAGCTGTATTTACTTTTATCCACATAAAAACGATTAACAGATTTGGTACTTATACCGCCTGATGTTAAGGAAACTTCTATAAATATTTCTCTAAGAATAATTCTTATTCGTAGCTTCTTAGCGTGTCGATGGCAATCTAAATGGAATCGGTCCAGAATTCGGCTACGACGTGTTTGGCTCCATCACTAGCGTCCATCGGTTCTTGTAATGTGCAGACTCAGGACACGATATTAAGTGTCCTATCGTTTGTGCGGAGTCGTCTTCATGAAGGATTTTATGACATATAAAGAAAATGATGTAACTAATTAATGTTGAAATATCTTAATCTCACTGACATGGCAACAAAACACTTGACTTTTAAATTTGGTTCTTTGCTTCTTCGTACAATTATTTAAATTAATACAATAATTAATTATTCATGACATACATTTTGACATTAATTAACTAATCAATTTATATTATTTTTAAAATCAAGAGATTTCGTACAACTTTGACATATTTACGCACCATTGTTATGGTAGAATGTGACGGGATTAGAATTACCTTACCACCATTATGATTGTAACCACATTTCTTGTGAATAAAATGTTTATCTTATCTTATCTTATCTTATCCGAACAGGTTTTCCTTACTTCGGCCAACCTAGATCCGGAGCCTATTGATAGGTTAATCCGTTGATGATGTCCCTTCGTATTCTATAACCGTAAAATAGTGTTAAAAAATAGGTGCCTATAATTTGCACCATTAAACCATTGAAAGTGAAACAGAGCATACGCCAAGCAACAGTAACAATTACCTACCTATGGAACAGCTTTGCGGGACTAATTCTTTATTTATTTTACCATTTATTTACACACATATATAAACAGACAAGAAAAAAAACAGAACAGAAAAATAAGTACAAAGGTGATGCTCAGCCGATCAGGTTAAGTTACGCTTGCCGCGGTTGGTCTGTGGATGGGTGACCATCTTTACATACCGAGACTCGTCCGTGCCTCGGAAAGCACGTTAAGCCGTTGGTTCCGGTTGTCATTCGTGAATATTTGCCAGTCGTTACGGGTAGTCAGAAGCCCGAAAGTCTGACAACCAGTCTTACCAAGGGGTATCGTATTACCCAGTAACTGGGTTGTGGAGGTCAGATAGGCAGTCGTCCATGTAAAATACATGGCACCATATCCAAGTAAAATACATGGCACTAGATGGCACATGTCCTAGAATTTTTGGTTCTACGACATGCCGGTTTCCTCACGATGTTTTCCTTCACCGTTTTGAGAGCAGTGGTGATGAAATAATTTACACAAAGTATAGAGCCTGTCTGGGTTCGAACCTACGACCTACAACCTGTAAGTCGCGGCCGTTACCACTGAGCTACCACTGCTCATAGAGCTTTTAGTTTAGTAACACTTGAATAGCAGTGTTTACACGCCGATATGACAAGTATTACGTGATCTTAATAGTCCATTCAGAACATAGAGGCAAAACTTTGAAGTTACTATAGAGATAACTTGCCAGTAATAGTTGAAACCACTTTGTAAGTTGTAAGCTTAATATACTTTGGCACAAGTTGGGGTAATTTTGTAGACATTAATGATGTATGATGTGGAATGTGAGTAAGTGATTGATATTGCGAAAGTAAGTTTTTGTTAGTTTGGTTGACTTGGTTCTGCAAATTGTTTTCTTGTGTTTTCGTGAATATATTAGGTATGTTAAGAGCTTGGATTAATTCATGCTTTTGAAGCGTTGATGGAATTTAAATAATAATAATAATAAAATGTATACAAAAATATAAAGACTGACATTAAATACAGTTTTTCTTAAACCTATGTCGTATGTTTGTGTCGTGTGTGTGTGTGTGTGTATGTGTGTATTATGTAAAATCTATATCTATTTATTCATATTTATACTAAGAATAAAGGCTCCTGCAAACAGGCGTGACGTGTGACACAAAGGCACCGCTCGTTGCGCGGCTTGCGGTGCCTTTGTGTCTCGCGCGATTTTATCACGTGTCGCGCCTGTTGAAGGAGCCTTAAAGCTGAAGAGTTTGTTTGTTTGTTTGAACGTGCTAATCTCTGAAACTACCAGTCGGATTTGGAAAAAATGTTGTACTTGATAGCCCTATTCTTCGTTAGGTAGGAAGGTTCTATTTAACATCAAGCTGCGACCCTTAGGACGGCTTCTAACGGTTCTTTGTGACTTTTTATTCTTGTTGCTCGGCAGCAACAAGAATAAAAAGTCACAAAGAACGGTAAGTAAAAACGAAGTCTATTACTTCGCGGGCGAGCGCTGGGATGCATCGCGATGGTTCGGGAAACGAGGAAGAAGTCGCGGGCAGAAGCTAGTTAAGTATATGAGTCACGAAAGCTAAAAGCATGTGTAGCGGTATCTACAACGGCACATGCGAACTACACGTTATGGTCATACTGACCTCACGCAAAATCCTGCATCTCGCAAGCAGAGTTTACCGCGCAACTCATATATAAAACGGCCCGTCTGGAATCATCGGGCAGTTTCCCAACAGACACAACACCCGTCTGGTCGGATCCTCCCTTTACTATAGAGTACGAGTGAACTCTACGCTCTGTTCCTCACACCTCTATAAAGTATGAGTGATTTTTACACCCTATTCCTCATACCTCTATACATGCTTGAGTTGAAAGCTCTTATACGAACGTAAGAAGCCATAGCGTTAAAGTCTCTTTAGCTCCGGTTTTCAAGAAGAGCGATGGCCGCTACAGAGGCCTGTGACAGCTGTCATGAAAATGATGGCAGTGTAGTTTGACTATACGGTGTCAAAAACGCTTTCTAGAAATTTAGAAAAACACACCAACTCACTTCCATAAATAACGTTTCAGTGACGTCATTCGCCGGTAATGAGCAGACGCTACGTGGCTGACACCACTCTTCTAGGAATCTATAAAGTAGCTTTACACCGTTCCAAATATGTACATATAAAAAAGAATATACTATAAGCTGCTTAACTAAGACGTTGCCTGAGATAGCTGCGCGGTGCGGGAGGGGTGATAGATGAATCACTGAGCTCTCGCATCACGCTACCACACCCCTCCCGCACCGCGCTGCTACCTCAGGCAACGTCTCAGTTAAGCGGTTGACCTATAATATAATTATGTTATGTTGTAACATGTTTCTTACTAATATAGTTTGAAAACACATTACTCAATGACAAAATTATGTCAATATTACTCCGCTAACGCACAGATATAAATTAATTGAGTAGTTACAGAGCTAACAAAAACTAGACGTGTGCCGTCAATACTATTATGTACTATAAGCTTGTGCCTGCGAATTCGTCGCATCGCATCACATCGCCTGCCCGCGCTATTACTTCGTTTTCGCTTAGCGTTCTTCTTTCTGACGTTTCTTTCTTTTTGCTCGGCTCCTAAGAATCCTAGCGTGATGTTAAATAGCCTTCCCCCAAGAATTGGGGCATCTAATACAAAAATATATTTTCAGAGTTTTTGAAATGAAAACTTCTTTAGCGGCATTGTACACTTTTTTGTAATGGGTAAAAAATGTCAAACTCGCGTCAGGACACGTGACCTGATCGAAAATTCGTAAGACGGATGGCCGGACGGATGGCCGTAGCCGGTACCGCGCGTGTTTTGTTTATAAGACGATTCACAAAATACACACGTAATTGTTCAAGTTTTCACTTCTGTCGGCACTCCCGGAGTGCCACTGTTTTTTTTTGCGCGCGTCCAAACAAACATCCGAACAAACTCTTCAGCTTTATTATTCGGACATAAAAAGATGTTGTACAACATTCTGCTTACATACATACATACGGATGTTTAGCTTAAAGTCATAGATAGTCATGGTCAAGGTACGGAGTGATGGACGTTTAATACTTTAAAAGATTTTGCTGTAAGTTAGTGGCGGTTAGCGAGTTTTGGAATATTAACTTATACAGGCTGGCAGGGACATCAACGCGCGGCCTTGCCATGGATTCATTTCATGATTCTGAAACCTCCTGGGTTGATATTTAAGTTCGGTACACCTCGTAAGTCGCGGCCGTTACCACTTGACCACCACTGCTCTCACATTGCTCTGCAGTAAAGATTTCTTAGGGCTCAGATAGTAACCCTGCAAGAAACCGTCGCGGCCGTTATCAATTGGCCACCACTGCTCTTACATTGCTCTGCAGTAAAGATTTCTTAGGGCTCAGACAGTAACCCTGCAAGAAGCCGTATTGCACTGATTTAGATAAAAAATTAAAGTACTTATACTTACATTTGAAAGTGATAGTTAATAACGTCGAAAAGTCTGTCGAACTGTCGAACTGTTAAGTCTAGCATAAATGCTAGACTTAACTTTTCGACAGTTATTAACTCTGGTGCAGTTATTAGATAGTTATTGGATTGGACAGTTATTAGCTCTGGTGCTCTACATTTTGTGTCTTGTAGTTTACTACAAGACACAAAATGTAGAGCACCAGAGCTCATGTAATCCAACAGTTTCAAATCCCCTAAATGAAAAGCTACGGCATTCGTAAGTACACACAAGAATCTATGTGTTCACCGCTCATATTGTGTCCCAGAAAAAAGAACCAAAAAACGCTTTACCACAAGCTCGCCGTTTAAACCTCGTGCCTCGAGTAAAAGAGAAGCAGTGATACGGCTCTCGCATCATCGCTCAATTACAAAAAGGTAATCCCGGGGAGGCACTTAATGAATCATTATGGGCAGCGGCGCGTCGACCGATGTGATGCGTGCGGGATTTATAGTCGGGCCTTTAACTGTTCATATTTTATTTTTGCAGCGAAAAAGGTGGGGATGTGTGACGTTTTGCGCTGTCTCTTGGGTGACGAGATGACGAAGGTATTTTAAGGTTGGTTAAAGGGATTATAATTATTACTAAATACACTTGCAATTTTTGGTGTAGAATACTTATAAAAGGAAAAGTATTATTGTTTGAAGAATTGACGAAACGCCTGAACTTTATATTTCTGTAGAAAAGATATTATTATCCCTTTGTTACATAAAATTTAATACGGTAAGGAAAATAAGACTATCAGATTGTCTCATTTTCTTGACCGCATTAACTTTTATGTGACAAAAAAGGTAGGTAAATTCGAGAGGACTGAGATTCTCAGTCCTCTCAAATTTACCTATCTTTCTTTCTAATTGAAAACTGAAACTCAATTCAGAAGCACATGACATAAAAGACATCTACAAGATGACAAGATAATGTACTGAACAAGAGTAAATTCTGTTTATACGTTTCACAAAAATAGCTATAAATTTTAAAATCAATATGAAAGTCAGCCGCACTATAGATCTGACCATGCCTCGAGCTAGATCGACGTTTGAGCGACTCGGAGTCAAAGGCGGCTCGCGTCAACATCAGTCATAGAGACCTGGTGTGACCTTGCCTTTATGTCGGCGTGAAGCGATGTAAGAGGGTCATAGTTCTGCGTCCGTTACAACGTATGGTCAGTTAGACAATGTTCAAGCCATGGTGGATGGTGGAGCGGTGACCGTGTTTATAACAAGAGTCAAGTGCATAGCACCGTACTGCGTTTCATGCTAGGGCTCTTGTAAGAGGAGGCTTTTTGAATTGCCACAGCCAAGCCATCGTGAAACTAGAAGACTAGAGGTCTAGGGTTAATGGGCTCATTTTGTCAAATGCGTACGTCCTAAAAAGCAGAAAACAGGAAATGACGTATCGTTTGTTTCTGGGTTTAGTTACTGTACGTGCAAAATGCAAGGCGGAGTTGATTGATGTGGAAAGTGCAAGCACAGTTTTTCGGTTTTATTATTGTTTGTGGATCTTTCCAATAACCAAACAAGAAGAACAAAAAAAAGTTTTTATAATGTAGGTACCTACATTTTAAACATGAATGAACGATTACAGTACTGCAATTAAAACGGAAACAGTAATAAAATGATTCCATTATGTAATAAAATATCTGATCTGCGATACGAGTTTTGATGACGTAAACGTTCATTAAACGCTTTAAACGTCGATACCAAATTACTTACAGTTTTACGATTCGACACGCTCAATCTAGACAAATGTAGTATTTGATTTCTGTAATCTAGAAACATGAAGTAAATTAATTTGAAATGAAATATAGGATTGTATTGAGTCTGCTGTTTAGATGACTCATTTTGACAAAAAATCTGATGTAAAAGGCTTCAGATTTTTTTGCCTTATTATTTTAAAGCACGCAAAAGCGTGCTTTTGAGAAATAAGACGTTTTATAAATTAGGCATATTAATAATCCTTATTCATTACCTACATTAGAACTTTGGTTAATGTCTTAAGAATTTAATTCAAAAAAAGTAAGAGAATAATTAAGCCATTTGATTGCTGATAAGCAAATAACCAGGTTTATTTAATCCTTTTTCTACAAAAATGAATGATATCGTAAAATATCAACTGTAGACTGTAGTTGGTCCCAGCTGTCATTCTTTTCCTCTGCACATTTCTTTGACAGCCGTTAAGGGTATCACAGGCGCGAAAGTCTGACAACCACTCCTAACAAGGAGTATCGTATTACCAAGTAACTGGGATGTGGAGGTCAGGTTGGTAGTCGCTCCATGTATAATACTGGTATTCAGCTGAATTCGGTTAGACTGGAAGCCGACCCCAACATAGTTGGGAAAAGGCTAGGCCGATTTCTTCTTTGATTACTTATAGAAAAAAATGCTTGCAAATTAAATCTTCTAGAGTAAAGTCACCGCAGGACATTATTAAGAAGAAAATATTCAGAAATCAAACGAAAATTTCCTGCCAGAAAGGACGTAAATACCCTGTATATTATATTGAAGCCTCCTAGGCCTCTCATAAAATATTCAAACTAAATCTAAATAACTTAATTCCTTCCCATTCCGAATATAACTTCGAAAATTTATTTGTAAAACAGCATGGAATATCACATTAATTCCATGCTTTAGCGTTTAAGAGGAAAAGAGTTCGAATCGTCGTCAAATTAATAATTTATAAAGCTTTTAAAGAAACGTAAAACTGGGGTAACAAGCTTTTTAAAACCGGTGAATATGATTTTGAAGGAAATCGCGTGGGTTTTGTAAACTCAAGAAAAATAACTTAATTTTTGAGTTTTGTCTAAGAGATTGTAATGGTTGTTTAGTGTGGTAGCGTTGTTTAGTGTGTGTGTGTGTGTGTGTGTGTGTGTGTGTGTGGGGGTGTGTGTGTGTGTGTATGGCTAGTCACCATTGAGATTGGCTGCCGTAGCCGAAGTACGGTCTGGAGGACTTTATTTTTAGTGTGATAATGCGGTCTTGTTTATTATTAGTTTTGGATAAAATATTTCTTTTAGGTTGAGTAATAGATTACGTCATCATTCTCATAATCACTCTCTCGCCATTATCCCAATTTATTTGGGATCGGCGCAGCATGAATGTCTTCTTCTTCCATACTTCTCTAATAGTCGTCATCACAGTAGCCATTGCCTTTCGCGCCCTATCATCTTTTAAACAGCCCATTGTCATTGTTACTTTGGTCCTCCCTACTCCTAAAGCCATACAACTTCATAATCAAAACTTTCCTAACTACATTTATATAGGTACTCATTCCTAATGTATTGGGTTACGTGAATGGATAGATCCATTCACGTAACACCATGCATTAGGAATAGGAGATTGCGTATGGTTCACCTATTTAGGTCAAAAATAGCAATGAAAACGAAAAATTCAGGAGCACATTTCACAGGTAGTGTCAGACTCTTGCTGACTAAAACCCACTTAGCCCTTTATGTTCCGGGCCAGCGGTAACCCTTTCGGACAATCCCGCTGACCCGGGCTGAAATGAGATTGCGTCTAAAACTTCAAATACGAGAATTTGCCTTGTGGTAAGTAGCCCATAATGTTCCCACTGCTGGGACCCAAGCCTCCTCTCTTCGAAGGTAAGTGGGCTATAATCTACCACAAGAAGATTATATCCAAGATAAGAATGCTTGGAAACATGCTGGTCCTGCTCCATAGGGCAACCTAGAGTCTTGACAAAATCAAACTGGTTGCTAATTTAATTGTAAATTTATTCTTTTTTTTGACATTGATTTACTTTATGTAACTACTTTAACTCACACCCTGACTTATTAAATGTAATTTTTTTTGTTTAAATGAAAATCGTTTACTTTTACCATGTTTGTAAATATGTGAGCACCATGTATCTATCAGATAATTAATTTATATGTCATGGTTTCATTTATACTTAATTCTTTTACCTATTTTGGTATAGTAATTTTATTTTAGGTGCATCGCATATTATTATTATATAATTATTGTATGCAAATATTGTAAATCATTTTAAAAGAGTAACGGTGGAGTTTCTTCCCCATTCTTCTCGATACGAAAACTACCTTTTGGAATGGGCGACTAGGATGAATTCTATTTTGTCGTAATTTTTGACGTTCAAAAGTGCCTTTTATGTGCGTATTTGAAACAAATGCTTTGACTTTGACACACGGGCTCAGTGCGAGTTAGAAGATGTCACGTGTCTTTGAATTTTTGGGTCTAGGACGTGCCAGTTTCCTCACGATGTTTTCCTTTACCGTCTTGAGAGTAGTGGTGATGAAATTATTTACACAAAGTAATGTGCCTGTCTGGTTTCGAACCCATCACAAGTCGTTGGCATGGGCCACCACTGCTAGGTAAGTTAGGTAAGTGGGTAAATAGAATGTCTTGTACTTACTGTTCCGTATACATTTTGAATGCGGAACTTTAATAATATCAAGCCGCGGCTACCTTACATATAAGACTATAGAGCTTCTGTAATTCAGTGTAATCGTTCCGAGAACGCCATTTTGTAAAAATATTTACAACACATACCATTCTTCATTTTCAGTAGATTAATAATGTGTTGTTTAAATCTCAACTTTATTAAAATAGTCTTAGGGTTTATGAACAATTTTGTGGGCAGTAGACATTACTGTCATGTCCTGCCCAAGGGTACAAGCAAGCATTACGACGTATGCTTAAAAGACGTTGTTATAAAACGATTAAAGGAAGCATCCCGTTTAATGTGAGTATATTCATAAAACATAATCATTATTAAAATTAGTTACACATAGCTTTTGTATTTCAGTTATGGTAATCGGCTCTTTAATAATTTTGTGTTGAAAACTCTGCAAAACGCCGTGTGCCGCTGAAAATCGAATAAGAATCCTATTTAAAAAGCTCACAAGGTTCAATTTCGTTTGATTTGTGAGTTGTGTATGCGTAAAATTTATTGATGGTGTCAATTTAAATTGCAAATGTGCAACTTGTTTATGTGAGTAAAGGTGTCTTCTTAAAGTATCGCCAATTGACGTTAATACTGTTAGTGCTTTCGCGAACGCATTGACCAATTAGTATTTTATTACCGAATTATTGTAGCATCAATGTGTCAAAGCGGACTAACGACGTTCTTATGAACTTTTGATTTATTCCAAGACAGTATATACTTTCTTGGAATAAATCAAAAAGTGGACATATAAGGTATACTGTTCAAGGATCTTTTGGATTGTGGCCATAATCAGATGTAACGCCGCCATCTTTATTTTAGGATCCCATGCCTCAGAAGCAAAAAACGGAACTCTTGTAAGATCATTTCGTTGTCTGTCCGTCTGTCGAGACCCTTTTTCATGGGAACTAGTGGAGGTACCAATTAGAAATTAATATGAAATACAGTACCCGGCGATAAATATTGCACATCGACCTTTGGAAAGGGTCTCCTTTCCAAAGGAAAAGGAAAAGCTTCCTTCCAGGCATGGAGGGGTCTCCCTCCATGCCTGGAAAGAAGCTTTTCCTTTTATACCTAGTACTAGCTTCTGCACGCAACTTCATCTACGTGAAATTTATGGTATCCCGACCCACCCCATCGCATTGCCAGCTCACAAGCCGAAATTAGCCGATTATCTCTTTCTAAAGGTCGATGTGCAATATTTATCGCCGGGTACTGTACGTATGTCTACGATCCCTTGGAGCTCTAAAAACCCAAGCTCCCTCTCACAGAGAGGAGGCCCAGCAGTGGGAAAATAATAGGTTGATTATGTTTACGCTATGCTATGCTTTTTCTTTCTATTACCTACTAGCAGCGCCCCTTGGTTTCACACGCATAAGCGTCGGCGTCGATCCCGTTCGAAAGACACGTGGCGCCATCTATTATCATAATAAAAAGAGTAAAAGAACACTTTCCACTTTATCATAGTTATGTATACAGTATTTATTTATTAAATTTTTTTTTGTCTGATTACGTTTTAATATTTATTAACATTCTAGTGATATTTATTATAGAAGTATGTATGTTTGTTTGTATTTATGTAAGTATGTATATTCTTATAATATTTGTTTAGTTTTATTAAGTGAATTGTTTTTAGATTAGATTGTATGTATTATTTTTTTGTCTCCTTTAATCTTTCACACGCTTGCTTTCACGCTCTATTTATTGTTCTATCGCAGGTATGCTGAAAGAGATTTCTTATGAAATAAGCATCACCTTTGTACCTATTTCTATTTGTACCTAGTTTTATTTCGTGTCTGTTTATATATGTGTGTACATAAATAGTAAAATAAATAAAATAAAATAATAATAAAGTTATTGTTGTTTTCCTCGGGAACAGCACTTTTTTTCGGGATGAAAATTACCCTATGTCCGTTTCTTTACACCTGACAACGTATATGCAAAATTTCAGAATGATCGGTTCAGTGGTTTAGGCGTGAAAAGGGAACAAACAAACAAACTTACTTTCGCATTTATAATATTAGTTAGGATATTAGTCAGGAGTCTATTCGATCATTTCTTTGTAGTCAGTTAGTAACGGTAAAGTAGGTATGTGTTTCGGCCTTATTATTCTGATAAGATAAGTATTTATAAGTGGATTTTGATTATATTTGCTAAACCAAAATGGCTTCGGGATGACGAAGGCTTAAAATGTCAAGTGTCTAATGACCCTGGGTCTCTAAGTCCGGGACTGGATGTACTATTCTTGGTATATAACTCTGCCTAATCCTTTTTGGGAAAATAAGCGTGATGATTTATATGTACTAGCAGCTTACTAGCAGCGCCCCGCAGTTTTACCCGCATATGTACCGATCCCGTGGGAGCATCGGGATAAAAGCTATCCTATTGTCCTTTCCCGGGACTCAAACTATCTGTCCATACCATACCATATGTCCGTTTCTTTACACCTGACAACGTATGTGCAAAATTTCATCTAAATCGGTTCAGCGGTTTAAGCGTGAAGAGGTAACAGACAGACAGACACACTTTCGCATTTATAATATTATAAATATATACATATATAGTATGGATTAGGAAATTTGTGACATAAAGGTACATACTTAGTGAGTGTGTAATGCTTAGACACCATGCGTTTATGCATAGATTTTTTGAATGGGAAGAGATTAGTTTTACACTTAGACGACCGTTATTTGTGTCTGATTTGTATCCAAACTGAATTGAAGTTTTTTTTTAATGATTATTTCATACGTGCTTCTTATCCATATAAGTATCTATGAAAAACCATTCAAAACGATTAAGATTTAGTTGATTATATTGACGCTAGTTTATTGTGAATACAGACAATTTAAATACTACTACAAATACTGAGTTATGTATTCACATAAATACTGAACTTATATAAAAGTAATCTCCGCTTCCTGATGTTCCACAATCATGGGATATAGCCCCAAGCCACTAAATATACGCTACACATTATCCATTATATCTAGACACCTAATTTTCAAACGTTCATTAAAGATTTTATCGGGACCAGAGATCTTAGTTAAATGGTCTTTCATTAGAGAGATCACAAAAAATTTAATGTTCTTTAACAAAAATTATGTCTTTATTAGACCTATTATATACAATTATTATACGCTTACTTTATGAGTAAATAATACTAGGCTTATTTGAATCACGTAATCCTAAATGTTTTACTTCAATTTTATTAATAGTTTTAGGAAGAAAATAACTGAGATTAATTTAAGGGATCAAAACGAATTCTTTAGGTATTTTAAGATAATTTTCTTCTGCCCGCGACTCCTTTTTTTTGTGGAATGGCATCTCGCAGTCCAACCTATGAGGTTGTCGTCTGCTTAACCGGACTTTCCTGTGGATGCCTCAATAAAGGCTCCTACAAACAGGCGCGACACGCGATAAAATCGCGCGTGACACAAAGGCACCGCAAGTCGCGCAACGAGCGGTGCCTTTGTGTCGTGCGCAATTCGTGTCGCGCGTCGCGCCTCTTTGCAGGAGCCTTAAACAAACTTAAAAACTAAGCGACTACACGCTGAGGGCACCCCCTGTGGGCTTCGGACCTCGGCTTAGGACGTCGCTGGGAGAGGACAGCAAGGGACCGGCTGGATCGGAATCATTTTGGGACGAATTTAAAACTACAGGCTCAGCGGCGCGGGCTGGCTCGAGCAAGGGTCGGTGTGGTGCCGCGACTTCGTCTGCGTGAAATATCTTGTTCTCTCGAATCCCGACCCACCCCGGCCGCGGCTGCCCGCGCTCGCTGTTACTTCGTTTTCGCTAAGAGTTCTTTCTGTTTTTTTTTTAAGTGTAAACTTCTTTAGCGGCGTTGTACACTTTTTTTGTAATGGGTAAAAAATGTCAAACTCGCGTCAGGACACGTGACCTGATCGAAAATTCGTAAGACGGATGGCCGTAGCCGGTACCGCGCGTGTTTTGTTTATAAAACGGTTCACAAAATAAACACGTAATTGTTCAAGTTTTCACTTCTGTCGGCACTCCCGGAGTGCCACTGTTTTTTTTTGTTTTTGCTCGGCTTCTAAGGGGTCTTTTAGAAGCTGATATTAAATATCTAGCCTATAGCCTTCCTCGACAATTGGGCTATCAAATTATGCAAAAATATTTTTTCAAATCCGAGTACTAATTCCAGAGATTCGCGCGTTCAAACAAACAAACTCTTCATCTTTGTTATTAGTATTATAGATTACATGAATATGCCTTCCGTAACGAATATCAAACTGTTATGCTTAACAAACCATCGCGCCTGTATTCCGCAAAGGGTTAATCAGAGGCGTAACGAATATCATCAGACCAGTATTGATTTGTGAATACCAATATATAACGTATGAGGACAAAACTACATAAATACTTTACTGACAAAACACACCACCACCACCACAACCACTGTTTTGTTTTGTTGTTTTGTCAGTTAAAATAATAATTATTGTAGTTTAATATTTTAAACTACAATAATTATTATTCTAACTATTAAAACGATTTATTCTAGGAATTATTTGAATGTACCGATATCCATGTAAATCGAATTACTGACAAAATCGTTCCAATTATTACAGAAAAGCGATGATGTCATTACTCATTTGGCTACAGTTCATCGCAAAAGTTTTAGCGAAAGAAATAAAAGATTAAAAATAATAATAAAGACGGAGACCTGAAGAACTTCCCACTAACTATTAGGTACTACTATTCTACACTAATAATAGTGTAGAATAGTAGTATTATTACTTTTTACTATTTCTACTTTTCTTACCTCTTTTTTTGTTTTCACTATTTTGTTAGTTTTAATTTTCTTTATTTATAGTTTTTTTATGATAAACATAAAAAAAAACTAGCTAGGCTAAGCTAGATTTAATGTTCTTTCTTTAATTGTTGTTTTCTGTCTGTGTCCCAAATAAAATACCTATTTTTCTTTCTTTTTTCACAAGAAATTACTAAATGCGTTTAGCGCTAAACATATTTAAAACATAATTCTGTCTTTGTCATCTTCAAAAAAATTACAGAAACAGAGTGACTTATTAAATACGTTTAGCGGTAAACTTATTTAGCGATTGGTGGTGCAGGCAGGCCTAAAGGTAGTTCTTTATTCGAATTCAAAAATTCGTTCTGCCTCTTAGATGAGGAGTTCGTTTGTTTGAGTCCCGCTACGGTTTCTGATTACAGCCCTGTGTGGGACGTCCAAAAATAAAACGTTGGGACCAAACACATGTCATTTGTCAGCATTTCGCTCACATGACGTGAAGTAATTTACGATATCCTTCGATGTTGCTCTTTAGTGGCATTAACAGGCATACCTTTTGAAAGGACTAGAATCAATTCTATTTTATTATAAATTATGACTTTTAAAAGTGCCTCTTATGTGCCTATTTGATATAAATGCTTTGACTTTGAATGTACTTTGACTTTGGCTAGTGAAAATATTATATAGGTATAAGTACATAGTTTTAATTGAACATAAAAATATTGTGTGAAGATATACCTAGGCAAATCAAATTTAATTAGAAATAATGAAAGCCTACGCAATCTAATAAAAAAGATCGTTCTGAGAATTTTATATTAGGTACCTACTGTTTTTCGTTACATAAGTAGCTGTTAATTATCTTTTTAATTAATTAAAATTTACGTCGTTCATTAAATATTTATTAACAGGTACTTTTTAAACAGTTAATTAATACAATAGTGGTTTGCTTTAAATTACCTCTTCAGCGTAGGTTAGTAAAATGAATAAGTACTGAAATTGAACTAAAACTATTAAATTATAAAAGAGGCGACGGTCACCAGAATTAAATACTTAACTCCTGCAGCTTTGAACGATTCGTATTAAGATTCCAAGTTAACGCTCTGTAGTCGTTATTCTTATGACGTATTGCGTTCAAAATTAGGTCGGATTAGTGATTTCATGGTCTTTTTGTCGCGTTTGTTCGCTTTCTGACGCGTATTTGGTTACGTGCCACCGCATCGTAGCCGGAACTCAAAAATCGAAACCGAAAGCATTAAGTGCATTAAAAAAAAAACGAATTTTGTTTATGATTTTACGTATTTTGTTATTCTTGTTATCGAACTTACCTACTTTTTTTTGTGTCACCAATTAAAAGTCTGTTTATAGCCATGTTCGTGAATTACTTGATTTAGTCCTAATGTTTTGAAAAGGACTCCTTAAATTGAGACGAAAATAACAGTAATCATCTTTGTTATCGAACCATTTTTTTAAACATTTTTTTGAGAACGGAATTCGTTTCGGATACCTTTTGATTGGTCGAAAATCAAGTGTTATTTATTACAGACGAGACTTATTCCCCGTAAGTGTAAACGGGTTACGTAATAATAAGTCGTAAAAATATTGAGTGAGACCAGACCACAGCCCGATATTCATTGGTGTATCGTGCTCTTGGTAGATAACTTGTAATCTTTGTACCATAGTTAACAATCACATTGGACGGCCGGCCGGCGTAAATTGTCCCCGCGAGGTACAACCAAGCACTCATTTAGAAAAATCACTTTTGCCCTTGCGGCTCTGAGCGCGGTTGTACCGACCCAGATACTCCGCGTAAATGATATTTAATAATTCCGGTTGAGTGTACAAATTGTTTATGAGATGTTGTTTATTAAAAAGTTTGTATGGAACTCGATATACAGTATCATTCTGTTACATAAAGTTGGTAAAGGTATCGTTTTCTTGTTATACCTATGAGTAAATGACAGAACTATTTTAATTCAACAAAGTATGTACGTGTAGGTCCTGACCATTCTTTACTAAACTTAAGGCGAAAGCGCCAGGTTAGCCCGCGAAATTCAATTTTTTTTAGGTTTTTTGGAATTTGCTGGTTAGGATTAAGTTGTACGTTGATTAATATATGAATCGCGGCCGTAAGAAATATGAATATGTGTTTACAGAATTATATTCATTAAAGTCATCAACACAACTCTCTAAGACCACGTAAGTCCCAAGAATAACTGTTTCATGAAATCATCATTCTTTGGACTTACGTGGTCTTAGAGAGTTGTGTTGATGACTTTAATGATTATAATTCTGTAAACACATATTTCTTACGGCCGCGATTCATATATTAATCAACGTACAACTTAATGCTGACCAGCAAATTGCAAAAAACGTAAGAAAATTTGAATTTCGCGGGCTACCTTAGCGCTTCCCCCTTAATATAGGTATTTAAAGTGTAAGCTCACATACAAAGAGGTACTGTCGATGACTTCACCTCTTCAACTGAAACACAATAATGTTTACGTAAAACAATTGAATAAAAAAACAAATGACGCGAGTAACAAGCTTCCATCAAACTCAATAAACAATTGCAATCCAGATCAGTTTCATAATTGGAACAAATATACATTTTCATTGTCACTCTGTTGCCATTTGCCACATTCGCCACGATCTACCGTAACACGACAGGTGTGTTCTAAACGTATGAATTTTTATGTGACATTAAATTCAGTGGATAATAACACCTCTTGAAATGACTGGTCATTTCTTGAAGCTAGCGTGTATGCAATGAATAGTAATGCGCGAAATATTAAAGTAAAGACAATGTTTAAAGTGTTTTATTTATAGCTGCAATTTAAAAGATATCAACTGGGTATTGGAACCAAATATGAGATCGTTTATCAGGAAATGTTTCTTGTTCTAGCATTTTGTGGTCATTTGCCTTGGAACATACATGATGGCTTGGACATTGACGTGGAAACTGTAAGTTGTAACCACGAATTCAGCACATGATTGTATACCCCTTTTTTTTACCGGGCCAGCAGTAACTCTTTCGAACAATCCCGCTGATTTGGACAATCCCGCTGAATTGTATACAATTCAGCGGGATTGTCCGACGTCAAATTCATAAGAATTTGACATCGGTTATCTAAAGCCGGCCAAGTGCGAGTCGGATTCGCACTCAAAGGGTTCCGTACCACAAGGCATAAAACGCCAAAAAAAACGTTTCTTTTAGAACCCCTTAAATTTTAATTAATTTTATTTTTATTATTAGTTGTTATAGCGACAATAAAAATAGATCAACTGTGAAAATTGAAACTGTCTAGCTATCACGCGTACAGAGATACAGCCTGGTGACAGACAGACAGACTGACAGTGGAGTCTTAATAATAGGGTCCTGTTTTTACCCTCCCTGTTTTAACCCTCAAAAATCAATCATCTGTGTCATAGAAAAGCGCAATAGCACGCGGTCAAAATGTATGAAACAGTAATTATTTTTTTAATAACTGACGAGAAATTTCAACGCAATTTAGAATTATGTACTGAATTCGTAGAAACAGGTTGCGCATTGATCTCCCTACCACCTTGTATAAGCAGATGTTTTTCATTTCGCTCAATATGCCTTTTAAACTTATGTAAGGTTTTGAAAAGTTCAAATAGCAGTTTAAGCTAAAAGTGCGCACTTGCGCAATGCTGCACACCCTTAACCTATTTCAAGTTAAACAAATATCAACTTTATCTCAATGAACATTAAGTTGATTTCAGAGTGACTAGCACTATTGACAAAGTTATAAAAAACGTTTGAAATTATAGCGTTAACTGAACTTTATTGTGTAGGAATTAAAGTTACTTTTCCATTAATTCATATTTGTTTACATTTTTGGCAAATAAATCGCGAATGCACAGTACAAGTTTTGGTCAACGTGTCTTTCAAGATTTTGCTTCCAAAAATCTGGGTTAGAACCGTTGTCCTTAACACGATTGAAAGTAGCATCAGACCGAAGTAATATCATACTTTTTGTAAATTTTATAGGCCCGTATTGCAAGCAATTTGTATGATTCCGCGTTTTACAAACGGCGTCATCCGTTTAAAAACGTTCGCTGTTTTAAAAACCGAACCCCGAGGTTAGGTTTGGTTATGCCGAACCTCCCCCGGTGGGTTCCCGCATTGTCGAGGCGGGGGGTCTCAGTAGCCGTGGCTTTGCGGTGCCGCTTGGGCGACATCGCAACTGAGGCGGGCCGCGATGTCGTATGGGAGGCATCGCGGCTGAGGGTTGGAGGCCGCAGCGGGAGAGGAGTGCCGGTATTGCGGTGCGCCGCTCTCCCTACCTTCCGCGGCCTTGACGGGGTCGCCAACGTATGTTGGCGGATACGGTGGGGCCGCAGGGGAGGAGGAGTGTTGGTATGAAGTTGGCCGATCTCCCTATCCTCTGCGGCCGAAAAATTGGCAGGCGGAGGGGCCAATGACCTGCCAAGGGTGCCCAGACACGGGGTCATCTGGCGCCCATGTGCTGGTTTGGTCCCTAGGCTGTTCACGGCGTGCTATGTGTTCTGGTGCGCCGGAGATGGGGAGAACTCCCCAGAAGAGGGTCCGGTGACGGACAGCCGCGGCGGGTTCACGGATGAGTGCTACGCGTGCCCGTGTTCCCGCCGCAAGCGGCAGAGGAGGACACCGTGGAGTTTTAGTGGGTTAAGAGTCCCACATAACTGCTACTATCTCCCCGTGGTAGTGCAGAATGCACGAGCATTTCTCCAAGTTAAAAAGAGAATGGTTAGGCTACTTTAAACCCTATACACAGAAATAGGAGACTCACGAAGTAAGGCTACGTCGACATAGGATATAAGAGCGAGCGAAGGGCACCCCAAGGTTTGGTTTGGTTGGATAAAACAGCGAGCGTTTGTAAAGAGACGACGCCGTTTGTAAAACGCGGAATCATACAAATTGCCTGCGACACATATACAGAACATTATCATTCTCTCGCCTTTGTCCCAATTCATTTGGGGTCGGCGCAACATGTCTTATTTTTTTCATACTTCTCTATTAGTCGTCATCTCTGTACAGTAGTCACCGCATTTCTAACCATATCACCATTCACACATTCCATCCATCGTTTCATTGGTCTTCCCCTACTCTTATAGCCATCGACATTCATACTCAAAACTCTACTTACGACTTTTTTCTCATTTCTCTGTAGCACATGCCCATACTGTATTACAGAACCTAACTCAAAATTCAAGTATTAATTAAACTTGTTTAAAACCATTTGATTAGCTGAAACTAGTTTTAAGTAAAGCTCGAGTCTTGATTATGGTTCTGTAGGCCCTTAGAGTATTAAGTTATTAGATTATCTTTCAGTCTTCAGATCTCAAAACAAGTAACAGTATTCGTGTAAATCTTAAACTTTAAACAATCTTACATCATTATTACGTTCTTACAAGAACGAGCTTCAACAAGTATCCCAAGTATTTCCAAGATATGCTTTACATTGTTTTAGTTCTAGTAAGGAACATAATATCTTTACCACAACTCAGTTTCAGACTTCTAGTTAGTTTACAAGTCTAGCCTACTTACGTCATAAAAACAAAAGACTATTAAGAATAATAAGCTCGCGTTTTAATGAGTAGTAGTAATAACTTGCGTGGTAGGGACCAAACTACTATAAGGTATAAAGAAAGTGTGTTGTAAAGACATAATTGGCCGTTCTCATAAACAATGGTTCGGGTGCTAGTGCCTGAAGCAAGGAACAAATGAAGCATGCTCTCACGTATAAAGCAACCAATTTCCCTTGAACCGTCAGACTTGTTGAAGTTCCACTTTGCTCCTGTGTTTTGGATGTTCACGGGGGACGAGGCAGGTCAAGCTGTTTTGGTGGCAGCGGTCCTAGAACAACAAAATGCCATGTATGAAACAAACACGTTGGAAATTCTGTTCCGCATTAAAATTATGTCCGTGGAAGGAAAACGTGGATAATGGTAAAGGCTTCATTTGGTAAGGTGAATAACGTGAAAGGGACGGAGTCTATTTTATATAAATTTATGAAGATAAAATTCCTGGACATTATAAAGAATAAAAATAAACAAAGTTGCAAGAACTTTCTGAGACATTCTTTACCTACGGCAATTTTCAGTTTCACTATTGAAAAAGCTGTAAAAAGCAGCCGTAAAGTTTTAGCAACCGCTCAAACACGAACTCAAAGCAATTGTTTCAATTAAACCAATTACAGGCACTTTTGAATTGTCAAGGAGTCAGTCAAAAAGATGAAGCTAGACTAACACCCATCACACCGTTCACACAATTAATCTGCCTAGCATTTTCTCAATTATGTTGGGGTTGACTTCCAGTCTAACCGAATGCAGGTAATACAAGAATTTCACATGGAGCGACTGCCTATCTGACCTCCACAACCCAGTAACTGGGTAATACGATTCCACTTGATAAGACTGGTTGTCAGACTTTCGGTAACGACTGTCAAAGATCCACGAATGACAGCCGGGAACAGCTTAACGTGCTTTCCGAGACAAGGAGGAGTCTCGGCATGTAAAGTTGGTCAACCATCCACGGCCCAACCCCGGCAAGCGTAGCTTAACCTGATGGGTCAACCCTTGCTGTTGTTATTTATTACTGGCTATTATTTAGCCATGAGCCATCACATAATTAACACATCATCCCTAAATTACCCAAACAAACGTTATACAAGTGACATACTCGTCCAGATAAACACAAAGCGTTTGGCAAGGTTTTCAAGACGAAACTATTACATACATACATAATCAGCCTATACTGTTCCCACTGCTGGGACACAGGCCTCATCTCTGTGAGAGGAAATGGGCCGTAATCCACCACGCAGGCCCAGTGCGGGTTGGTAGATGTCACATGTCTTCGAATTTTTGGTTCTAGGACATGCCGGTTTCCTCACGATGTTTTCAAACTATTAAGTACACAAAAAAGTTTATTAATGCTTTCAGCTTTCTTTGCTGATACAAGCAAAATAAAGTACAAATATAGCCCTCAGCTATAAAGAGAATATTAAATTATACTTCAGACATTTTGCAACTAATCTGCATCCTTTCTTACATAAATTTTCATAAATACGACTGAACTTTTTCAAACGACCCACAGGAGGATGCATAATTTACAAGTCGCTAACAGTACGTAACGTATTGTCCTCGTTACAGACAATACACTACTTTTTTTAGACTCTTTTATGTCCTTTCCACGTTTTACAACGGGATGCAGCAGTGTGGCAAAGATTAAGATCTAGATAGGTCACTTTTTCGGTGTAAAACTTGTGATATTTAAGGTGCGAATGAGATTTTTTGAGTGATAATGATAACGCTGTATTTAATAGTCGCAAAATTTTAGTTATCATTAGCATCAGCCTTCAGCAGTTCACAGCTGGAAATACGCCTCTCTAGTTGCACACAATTCAAGTCGGTTCTCGGTACAGATATTCTATTTCACGAAATCCGTTCGGCTTTGATTGTAGTAGTGACGTATCCCGACAAGCGCGCTCCCACGGCTGCCCCTTGCTGCCGTCGCATGAGGCTATTTCCGCGAATGTGTACCGTTTTACTTCACCCATTGTTGAGTCTTTGTTGATCACAATGTGCATGTGCACGCTTGACAACATTCATAGCCGAACGGACCTCGTGACATAGAACATCTGTAACACTCAACCAGCTCAACCCAATCTTGCGAAGATCGTCGCTCTACCTAGCCTGAGGGCGTCCTATCTTACGTTTGACGATTCGCGGTCTCCAGTCAAGAACACGTCTTCCCCAACGATCATCGGTTCTACGGCCCATTGCCACTTCGGCTTGCTAATTCTGTTAGCTATGTCGACAAAGCTACACATGGAACCTGTATTTAATACTCGCTAAATTGTAGTTATGCTTCATAACAATTTTTTATTTTGATAAAACTTTATGGCTTTTCTTAAATTCATTCAGAAGGGATTTTTAAATAATGGTAGCTCAATTCAACTCACTTGTAATCATTATAAAATGATAAATTCAATCTACATCATTATTTGAACCGCGTATTTAATTTCATAGATTCAAACAATAACTTCATGTCTTCATTTCCTGTATCAGCTCCCATATTTTATGCTGTGTTTCATGAAAATAAACGGTAAATGGTATTTATTTTGTTTAAAGTTATTGTATCATCATCTGCCTAGCCTTTTCTCATTTATGTTGGGGTCGGCTTTCGGTCTCACCGAATGCAGCTGAATACCAGTATTTTGCATGGAGCAACTGCCTATCTGACCTCCACAACCCATTTACTGGGTACCCCTTGGTAACCCTTTGGTAAGACTGGTTATCAGTCTTTCGGGCTTCTGAAGACCCGTAACGACTGTCAAAGATCCACGAATGACAGCCGGGATTAGGTTTTGGTATGTGAAGATGGTTTAACCAACCACGGACTAACCGCGGTAATCGTAGGTTAACCGGATCAGTCGACCCATGCGTGTGTTATTACTTAGCCACAAGCCTCTCAAAGTTATTGTATGTAATGGTTTTTATTTTAGTTTAAAAACAAGATATTTACCAAGATTTATTTTTTTTTCTCTTTTTTTTGGCTGTAATTTATATGGTATACATAATAAAGAGTATTCTATCCTATTCTATATTTCTAAGTACATAATGATTTTTAAACATCAACGAAGTGACCTATCTCCGACACTATTCTTCCTCACTCTATGTCCTCACTAAGTTAGTTAAACGCCTCCCTAAGGCCTCATACACAACATCAGTTTAATCTACCAACGTAAAATATCGCACATCATGTATATTAATGTTTGGTATTTATTGCAAGCGTTGTACAAAATTTATTCATTGCCTGGACGCGTAGAGGGGTTTTTAACAACTTTATTTAAGTGGGAATAAGAGGGATTTTTGCGAGATTAGCACGTGGATTTGGTGGTGTAACCGGCATTTGTTTTATGAAACGGTTATGGGATTGCGTTTTGTTTTTTGGCTGGAGTGTCCTGTCGGTCTATTCTTTCAAAAACTCAACGTGGAAACTTCGATGACGTGAGCTGTCAATCCACCTGATGTTAGTGAATGACACTATTGACAGCTCATTTCACCTAAGTTTTCACAGTGTTTCTTTTATTTACAAATTAGATCGGCTGATCTAAATGTGGACCACTATTTAGTAAAAATAAAAACAAATAAATAACTTTTGAAAAATTATCACTACTTTGCAGTGACACCCCTATTCCATATTTTAATATTTAATTTATAACCTTTTTGACCTTTTGACTCGCATTACCCTCAATTTTGACGCTTATTTTATGACACATCAAACAGCTTTTTATTCATCTCACCATAGTTTTAATTTTGCCAGCATAAAACTTTTCACTATAAAAGAAAATAATAAAAATACCACGGAACTAATCAAAACCTTTTTATTTCACTAATTTAATTTACACAACAATTATTTTACAGTTCACAAACACTTAAATGTTTAAAATAACCAAAACCTTTTAAATTGGTCGCAGTAAATTGAATATAAACAACATAAAAAACGCTAGTTTCAAAGGTGTTACGCGCAATATTATTTATTCAACACTTAACCATTATTTCGTTGGAAAGCGTAATTAGAAGGTAATAAAACTTAACAGCACCACAATGCCTAATTAGAATGTATAAAGTCGAATGTTCTAATTAAAAATTAATGAAACGCCCTTTAATATGACGCGGCTATAAAATTGGATTTTATTGCGTCATACGATATTTGACAGCCTTTGACAGACCCTTGTTTTTTTTTGTGTGGGAAATTATCAAATAACTTATCCCGCTCTGGGCGGAGCGGGAGAGCGTGTCAAACTTTTACCGACTAAAACCCACCCGTGTTCCTTTAGTTGCCTGTGCCAGGACCACGGTATCTCTTTCGAACAACCCGAAATCCGGGCAGGCATTAACCGTAGCGGACCCCGTCAGTTAGTGCTGACATCTCTTTGAGGCGCGCGTGGAACACAACGCGCCGTCGACCTGGGCCTGGTCCGTATTGGACGGCGAGCTGCCCATTGCTCGCCATCAGCAAGCCCGCGACCTTTGACAGACCCTTTTGGGCATAGTTTTAAAAGCTAACCCAATGAATTAAACTTGTCTATTATCTGAAATCCGAATGATTTTGTGCCTTTGAAGATCTTTTTTGCCGACCTATCCAAGCGAACAATGGGCTGTACCTACGTGTATGGGAACCACTTGAATTCTTGAAATTCAAAGAAAGTGTACGTAAAATAAAAATTATAATATACAGGGGGGCAGAGACATCGACGTGCAATATGTTACCATGGATTCAGTAGGTACAGTGCGTGCCACGTAAGGAGACTTGACCCCGCCTCCCCCGCTCTTTCCGCCGCCCCTATGACGTCCGGTCCCGTCCCGCACTCAGACCTCATACCGCTAAAGATACCTAAAATCGTGTTCTGCGCATGTCAGACCACGTGGTGTGTCAAGTCTCTTCTTGCGTGGCACGCACTGTACTTGATGCTGAATGGGCCCCCTGCGCAGAATTTTCTCGAAGGTTATAAAAAACAGCTGTTTCATAGAAAAATGCAATACTTACGCGGCAAAATGTTTTTTTTTTTATTGTTGAATGGGTCCGCTCTTGACCTCGATCACGCCTGATGGAAAGCGATAGATGAGGTCTATGATAGAACGAGCGTGCCCAGAAGATGATTATGACTAAGGCATTGGAATTCCCACGCATCGACGAAATACAGCAGGCTGCTTGACGACTCCGGTGGGAGGGTGGTCGCAAACCAGGCGGGCGTTAGCCCTACCACCGCAAGAGAAGAATTAATGGCCAGTCAAATAAGGTGTTGGGTGTGACTGTCCAGGATGCGCCGAGCGCACGGTTCAGTAGAATAACTGGCGGAACAAACTGCTTTATACGAGGAGTTCTTCAAGCATCCCAAAAATTTATGGAGTAAATCCCAAAAATGTATAGGTCAAAATGTATAGTTAGGTACCTACTCTTAAACCCAACTAACAAAGAGTTAGTTTACGCCTGATAAATATCAATTATATTATGACAAAAATTACCCGTTATTAATTTGGTATTACCCGTTGTTAATTTGGTAGTTATTTCTGAAATGGTAATTATTATATGTATGTTTTTGTAACGAACTTTTCATTGGCATGATGAGAATCAATGTAACAAAGTAGCAAACACATTGTCACAAAAATAATTACTGTCACATTACGTCATATCCACAGTAAATTTAATTGGACGATATAGTAAGTGAAAACAAAGCGGCGAAAAAGGTAATAATTTTTAATGAATGGGTACATACAAGTACTTATAACCAAACAGCTGCGTCTTTGCAGTTGTGATACGCGAAAGAGAAGGCGATGCAAATAAACTGATCAATTATTCGTTTGTTTATTGCACATTGCACCCTGATGTTTATTGCTGTTGCTTTATTGCCTTCAAAGTGCTAATTTTATCACGATTTGGTGTACTTTTTATTGTACGTAAAGGGTGAGCTTCTTTAACGCGTAACTACGCATGTTCAGATGCTCAGTTTACAAGCATCTTTACGCAACCCGAGTCTTTGTTTTTTTTTAAAATTATTAATAGAGTTTTTAATCTAGACAAATAATACCACCCTCATCATTACATACTACTACTACACTACTAAAAATTATCTTACACTATCTCTGTGATTAATCCCAATGCTTACAGCCCTGGACAACATCCTGGGGGCCTAAAATTAATATTTAATTATGATTCATAATGTTATCCTTTTATGATTCTGCCAAAGTGACCTTTTTAGGCCCCCTGATTGCTTCCGAAGCAGGAGCAGGAAGGACGCTGTTGAGTATTTTATTACAAGCAAATCCATTCTTATTATGTTTGAAACCCATACGTAAATGGGTACACAGCTTAATGAAATATTTTACTAACGACATACAGAAGGAGTGACCTGTAGAAATAATTAAGTAGAAACAAAAACAGGCGTTAATTATTTACAAAACTTCATAAGCAAATTGTTCCCATCAAAAGTCCAAAGCTAGACATTTCAAAGAATGAAATGTCAAACGAGCTGACCGTTACACATCCTTGACATAATTATCTTTTCTTTATCCTACACACAAATATAGCCCTTATTACTACTGCATAAAGGTGATGTGAATACATAAGGTTTTTCCGACTAACAACGCCACTTCATCTCTTAGCTTTTGGCCTTTGTTCACCTGACAAGGTTCGCGATAATATTGAAATGCCGTACATGAATAGAACGTCCGTTCATCTATCGTTCTATCGCTATAGCGTGATTCATGGACGAAGTAAATCAACAACCAACTAAATCTTATATAAAATTGTCGTGTCACAATGTTAGATACCATACTCCTCCGAAACGGCTTGACCGATTCTTATGAAATTTTGTGTGCATATCGGGTAGGTCTGAGAATCGGCTACTATCTATTCTTTTTTAACGAACTAAAAAAAATCCTAGAAATAATCTATATGGCAAAACAACGTTTACTGGGTCAGCTAGTACCTAATATGATAAAAAACACAGCAATTTTATTTAGGAAAATACTGATGTACGGAAAACAAAAACACAGTCATCCAATCAGTTGGAGAGGCGTTCTATTTTGAAAACGGGTAAAGTAGTTCGGTAAAGGGTTAAGTGTGCTAACCATGCCGGGACCATGGTAGGATATATGGGATAGCAGTGGGCTGAGGTTAGTAGATAACTGATGCTGAAAGTTTTTTTTTTACCTAACCCTTGGAACCACACTAGAAAGCTCTATAAAATTATTCACTACACACACCAAAACATACGTTGAATAACAAACATGTTTAATGTTTGTCCTATTAACAATCACGTTGTTTGTAGTGCGCTTGTATTCGGAAGTATTTTATACAAGCGCTCTACAAACAATATGTGCAAATTAAAATATATAATAATATATTATGCACGTTAAAACATTATGGACAGAAATACATGAGCGTCTTTATAAATTTCTATACATTTTACTTTATCGTGATGCCTTTCGATGATGTGTGTGATAATATCGTCACATTAGAAATTATAACCAAATGTTAACCGGCCGCGGCATGCCCTAGAGCCAAAAAAATTGAAGACATGTGACATCTGCCAACCCGCACTGGGCCCGCGTGGTTGATTACACCCCACGCACACTCAAAGAGAGGCGGCCTGTGTCCCAGCAGTGGGAACGGTATAAGCTGTTTATGCTGTTATGCTTATGATAGGAATTATAAAATTGCAGAATCTCTTGTGGCGAAATTGCGTGCCGAACCACACACCAGTGTGTCTCATACTATTCACAAGAATTTCTTGCAAGCGTATGATTAGCTTATTGTATTCGAGCTACCGTTTCGTACTTTGACAAGGCCGATGTAATAAATACTATAGAGATATAATTACATCGAGTTTCAATGTCCGTTGATGTTGTAATATTCAATCGAATAGATATCCACAATGTAACCGATTGGCATTTTCATTGTCATCGGAGTAAAATATTCAATATTTGAATTGATTCATAATAGATTTTAATTATGTATTGTAATTTGATTGAAATCAAATAGAATTGAATTATTTATGCGAAATAACTACGCATTATGAGTTAGAGCTTTTGAAATTATGTCAATTTATGAAGTAAATTGTTTGGTTAGAACTAGAAGTTTCGTGGAAATGGTTACGCGTTGTTAGTTGAAAATTTAATGAATAGTGAATTGGGGCTTAAAATTAAAGTCCTTAATTATGACTATGAACACTCAAATATTCAAAAAGAAAGCAGCTAAGCCGTATCTGAATTAGGCAGCAGCTGATGCAAATATTTATTTTATAACATTATAGAATCTTATTTCAAAGTACTCTTTCAAATAGGATTCTTGACAGCGATTAAGCGGTCTATATGAAGTGAAACAGAGCCAGACGTCAAACGCGATACAGTTTGATGTAAACGAAAAACTCTGTACGAAAAAGAAAACTGTCAACTTTGACTATTGACAAGCTGAACGATGACGTCGAAAAATTTCTCCGCATTGCTGTCGACTGGTAAAAATGTACCCAAGAGACTGGCGGCATTACCACGTTGTATGGCAATTATGAGTTAGGTTAGGATATTATATTTTTATTTTATTAACGTTAACTTTAACGTTAACGTTTTTTAAAAAAAATAAAAAAAAAATAAAAAAAAACTTATAATCATGTAATAAGTATCAGCCAGTAAACGAAGCAAAAGAAGTATTTATGGATCGTAGCAGATAGCTTTCTGGAGTTTCTACCCACCCCCATTGTAAGGTGTGAGGTTATGTATATTGTAACTGCTAGTAACTGTCCCACTGCAGGCAATTTTGACTTACGTAAGTGGTATTCATTCATCCTAATAAACTACCAGACGTATGTTTGGACTCAAGTATCTTCCGCAGAAACCTACCAGCAGATGCAACAAAGCCTAAATGCACCATCTGCCCAAAAGAACCACAGCAATCATTCCAGATTCATATTTATCGATACATTGTCCGGCAAGTATCCAGATTTCATAACAATTACTTGAACAACGTATGCAATACGTCCGAGGGACGCGTAATAGCTGTTATTGCACAGATGTCGAACTGCTATTCAAAACCGGAATAAGCAAATTACCTTTTTAATGGTAGCTAGCCTGTAATTAGCTGGACATTTCTTGAATCACCCAACTGTGGGCAGTACATGCGGTGCAAAAATTGTTGTTGGGAATCTATTGTTTGCTGAATATTTATTGAAGGTAAATTTATATAACAAGGTATTTTTGTGATGAGTAGTTTCTGATTGTCTTTCGATTGTATTATTCCCTCGATTTTGAAAATACAAAGTCCCAGTTCTGTTACGCAGTAACATAATAATACAGTTAATTAACGATGGCAGCCTGCACATAACAACTTTTCCCTTTTTGACAGTTTATATTAAACAATATTGACTTTCGGGTAAAAATTCTACCTAAAGTCTATTCAAATTTATGTCTAAAATTGATGTTATTTCAAGTTAAACATTTATCAACTTTATTTTAATGGTTATTAAGTTGATTTCAGTGACTAGCACTTTTGAAAACTTATAAAATCTTTGAAGTTGTAGCGTAAACTGAACTTTATTGTGTAGGATTTAAAGTTATTTTTCCATAAACTCACATTTGTTTACATTTTTGGCAAATAAATCGCGAATGCAGATTACCTACATACACAATAAGACCACGACTTCTTTCCATGGGTAATGGCAAAAACTGCAGAACACCATCTGCTATGATTCTTGCATACTCCATTTGCTTCGTTAACGTTTATAAAAATGGTCATACACGCACGCCGGTTACGAGTACCTACTACGCACCTGACTTTTCTGAAGAACATCACCATTAAGGTCTATATTATGTCCTCAAAATTCTACCTGTCTTGAGGAAATCCATAATATGCGAGGTTTTCTTACCACTTATTAAAGAACCTTACCTATAACTGGTTTCACCACATGCACAGTCCGTCTTGGCATCAATTATTTATTGGCTTATCTTTATCTTAAGTGAGACGTAGATGGACTAGATGTTAGATAAACTATAGAAATTAATTTAATTACTGATAAATTGCGACTCATTAGGAATGACGTTATCTGGAAAGTATTACGAGTATATCTTCGCACTAATTGACAAATGGAAAAAAAAATAATTGCTGTTTATCCTCGCGATTACATAATGAAACAAGAGCGTGTCGGGCCACGCTCAGTGTAGGGTTCCGTAGTTTCCCGTCCGTCACAATAAGGGCCTGTTTCACAATCGCTGAGTAAAGTTCTGAGTAAGCTACTTCGAACTTATCTGCTCAGTAAACAATTTTTTACGTTTCACAATCCCTGAGTAGGGTTAATCACCACTTTATCTGCTCATTAAGTTAATCATCGGAAGCACTGCCAAGTAACTGTTTACTTGACAAGTAAATGTAAGAAAACATAACCTCAAATACGACATTTCCAGATTTTCGTCAACAACAAATTTTTCTTAATATTAAAATGGACATTTTTGATCTTATTGAAGATGAATTTGATGATTTTTTCCACCGCATGACGGGACCGCGTAGAGAACCAATATTTCGGTATCGTATAAATAATATGGAAAAATATGACGATACTGACTTCAAGATGAGATTCCTGAGATAAGATAAATTCAATTTCAGACTAATTTAGAATATTTACCAAACACCGGCAATTTTTTGACGTTTACTGACTGACCCGCGACGTTTGACATAGACATTTTGTTGACAACTCGTTGCGTTCCATTCTTGCAGAAACATTGCCTTTTTAAAAGGTGGAATCACTCTTTTACATTACATTGTACTATTTTTTTGTATGTATTTATCTTTATTATACTTGATAATATTAACGAACAATATTTTTAATGATAATTCTGTGATTGCTATACTTTATAGAAACACATAAATTACTCTTGCCTTGAAACGAAACGTTAAACTCTAAAGTTGCCAGCACATTCATTTGTAAGTATTAATTAGTTAATCATGACTTTAGTTTACTGATTGGATGATTGTGAAACGCAAAGAAAGCTAACGAAAGGATTTAACCTCTATGTAATTAACTCGTTGAGTAGCTACTTATACCTTTACTCAGCGATTGTGAAACAGGCCCTAAGTGTTCCCACTTATGAGTTTAAAAGTAAAAAATGCTTGCATATACGATTATACTACAAACTTAGCCCAGAAATTATTTTGTACTTTTTGTCTTTTTTGTACAAAAACTGTTGTTTCCATCAAGTTCAAAATAATTTTCCTAGAAAGTCCTTATAAAGTTCTACTTTTCAGATTTTTTTCATATTTTCTAAACTTATGGTTCAAAAGTTAGAGGGGGGGGGACACATTGTTTTTTACTTTTGGAGCGATTATTTCCGAAATTATTGACATTATCAAAAAATGATTTTAGTAAACCCCTATTCATTTTTAAATGCCTTTCCAACAATATATCACACGTTAGGGTTGAAATAAAAAAAAAAATCACTTCCCACTTTACATATAGGGGGGCTACCCTAATAAAACATTTTTTTCCAATTTTTATTTTACCACTTTGTCGGCGTGATTGATATACATATTGGTACCAAATTTCAGCTTTCTAGTGCTAACGGTCACAGAGATTAAGCGAGGACGGACAGACGGACAGACAGACATGGCGAAACTATAAGGGTTCCTAGTTGACTACGGAACCCTAAAAATAGTGTTCTTAGAGCTTTAATTTTTTTTGTTAACGGACAGTTGTCTTGTGTGTTTATAATTCTCTCTATATTTATTAACTTGATTTAAATGAGTGTCTATGCAGTATTTTTGCCCGTTCTTCTCCGTAGACATCTACGTTTTGGAATGTTTGAATGAAAATTTGACAATTCAAAAGTGCATGTAAATGGTTTAACTGAAAGAAATGGTTTGAGTTTGATTTTGAGTCTCATACTATCCTGAATTGGCTACTACACAAAAATATACATTCATAAGCTCACGCCATGTTTCCATGAAGGTAGGCATAAACTATAGAACGCCACCTGCAACCACAAATACATAGATAATAATACAAAGTGAAACCTCTTTTGTTTTATAAATACTCAAAAAGAACACGAAAAAAAGAAACAAATTCCAAACGTTGGCTCACCGACTGTACTTGTCATAATAATATCAGCAGTGCAATGATTTTGTGCATAAATACAAAACTATGCAATTAAAACTTCCGTTCCTGTAGTACTAAAAGGGTTAAGCAAATTAGGCATTGGAAAAAATAACCGTGTGCAAATGACTTGTAGGGTGAAAAGCAGTAATTACAGTTTAAAATAGAAACGACTTACATAGGGGAACGTGTTATTCTGTGCTCGATTATCACAGGTGTTTATTCTAGGTCCAATGACAATAAATACAAAATTATAGAGGGGGGACAATGTGGTGATTTTGTAAATGACATATTAATAGTCTTGTGAACGGAAATTTAAACGTATTCGCGATTTTATGTGTATGATTACAAAGAGGGGCAGTGTGCATAGCAGTAAACATGACATGCGATGACAAAAAAATAGAAGATTATATACGCTTTGATCGAAGTACAATTTTGGTTCTTTGAGAGGCGGTTTGCGGAACGGAACAAAAATAAACAAAGTCCAGACTTTGTTTATTTTTGTCTGACTTTATTGACGGGGAGTATCTACTTCAGAATAACAGAGTTTCTACTTAAAATTTTGATTATATAAAGATTTTTAGATATAGTGGTGCATACCATTAGAGATCACTGAACGTAAAGGGAAATACTGACCTGCTGAATATTACCAATTGCGTAATACTGACCTTTTTGACATCTTTAGGATGCTTGGACTGGAGCTGGAACTGAACTGGAGCATGTACAGTTGAAGGTATACACGTCCATATGATAGTACAAAATTGAATATTGAAAGTTGGCCTTTATGCTGTAAGAGAACAGTTGACCGTCTATACCTAGGTAAGTAGGTACAGACGCCAGCACATCAAGCTACTACAATCTGTGAAATATCTTTAATTGATTTTCAACCTTATTGCTACAGCATAAGGTTCAAGGTTGATTGGGAAAATTTGACAGTTTCGGGTAGCTTGATGTGCTGGCGTCTGTACCTATAGTAAAAAAAGAAGACTTCCAAAAATATGCAAAAAGCTGTTGGTGCTTTTAACTTTCTGTCTTCATGTTAGAAAGGCATAATTATGATGTAGCAAGTTCATCAAGCTGTCAACTCGTCAAAACTTGGCATGACTTGGAACCAATGATGGCGGAATTACATTATTGTTGAAAAATCATGCATGCGTTGAGGGGCCGTGGTCTGTCGGTTTGTTTAGCGACCACAATGCCCCACGCTAACGAGTCGCGCGTCTGAATAAAACATCGCTCAGATGAGGCTCGAGAGACGAGATGAAGAGGTTTGTGCGTAAGGGAAAGTAAATGGGTCGATATTTTGATATTGAACATAGATTAACATACCAAAAACTTTGTAAACGACAGATTTGCTTTGCATGTTTATTAAATCTAATCAAACCGTCACTTCTGTATTCCAGGGAGGAGTAAGAAGAGGTGTATAGTTCACCCATATTTTGCCAGTAATGTTCAAGTCTGGTAGTCTCATGTAACCGATATTATAAAAGCTGTTAGGCTTTTACCTGGTAGGTAGATGAAGGGGTACGAACTGCGGGTTTAGTTCAGAATGGGTGAGAAGCTGTTCATATCTTGAGCTACGTGACGATCGACGAGTTAGACGATCTAGAAGTTAATGGCGTTATTTTAAAATAGGTACTTAATGATAAAATAAAAATTAGATCTAAAGTCAAACTGGAAAGGGATCGGCACCGAATCTTCACCGAAAATTCTTTGTATGAAACTCTCTACTGCAACGCATACTAATCGGAATCGTAACGTAATCGCCTCGCCTCGGGACAAGCTCACGAACCGCGGTGTGGTGCGTTACGGCTCGTAGTCCCCGTACTTACGGCTCGTCGTCCCTGTGCTTACGTCTCTTTGTCCACTCTTGCCCCTCTCACCCCTCCGGCCTGCCTGCTGCACCATCAACCAGCGGTCGGCAAGCCGTAAGCGCTGCATCGCCTACCCGTAGCTGAGTCGTCGTATCGGAGCTTCTGATCCTCTTTGGTTACGTGCTTACGTTAGGTTGACGCCTGTTTGATGGCAAGGCGAAAGGCGATACGGTGCCGATCCCTTTCCGATTTTATACGTGTGCTTAAGGAGTCAGGTTATTAAAACGTCATACATTGTATCCATATTATTCATGTCAAAATCTTGTAACCTCCTTCCATTAGCCGATTTCGCAACTCCCTCATCCTTTGCCCCACACATTAAGCGGCAACGTTTCACTTTGCACAATAGACTCGGTTTGGCTGTAACCTAAATATCGGATTGTGGAGCAGGCACTACGGAAATGTCGCTGTTATTCTATTGAATAAAATATGTTTAACTTGTGGTGAACACCTAATAATGTGACGTGGTGCTTATTAGGTTGGTTGATAGTAAGATATATATGCGATTGGGGTTCTATCAATTACTTTTAAGAAGAAGAATTTTCAATTTCAAGTGGCAGTGCACATTGCTCGTAGAACCGATAGCCGATGGGGCCGAAGGACTCTGTGGTTAGCAACTGCGTACCGGAAGATGTAGCTTGGGAAGGCCTCCCACCAGTTGGACAGATGACCTTGTGAAGGCCTTAGGAATCCACTGGAAGCGATAAGCACAGAACCGCTCGTTGTGGCGATGTCCAGCAGTGGACGTCTTTTGATTGAAATGATGATGATGATGAATCATTTTTTACGTTCTTTGCAGGTTAGCTGGCAGCCACTAGCATGTGCTTTGGAGAAGTAACCAGCATTAGACTGCTAGGCTGATGATGATCACAATAAATAGATCCTCTGGAAAATTTAGGAAAAGACATTAAGACACTTTCCATAATCAATACTAGCACTTCGTCAATATAAACAAAATCACACTAATATTATAAAGACGAAAGTTTGTGTGTGTGTGTTTATATGTTTGTTACCTCTTCACGCTCAAACGGCTTGACCAATTTGGATAAAATTTTGTATGGAGGTAGGGATTAATATATAGGCTACTTTTTATCCCGATATTCCCACGTGATCGACATTTACGCGGGTGAAACCGCGGGGCGCAGCTAGTATATCATAATAATAGTTGAATATGATAATGTTAACATATTTTAATAAAATTTAAATTGTTCTAAAAATAGGTTTATAGAATCCACTGCTGAAAATAGACGACCCGTTCCCAGAGAATATTCTAATGAAAACATGTACTGTTAGCAGTGCTTTACCATCTCAGTGCGTAACGTAACATACCAGTTTCAATCACTAAAAGTACATTGACATTAAACAGGGACCGTATGAAATATCTTCATAATGACACATGGCAGGTTGCAGATTAATTGAGTCCAAAGGAAATTAAAGCGTGCTCTTAGAATAGCAATTATGTTCTATATTAAAATGCGCTATTTTTAGCAGCACCTGGCTTCATCAAGTCATAACTTGTTGAGCTGGAATTCTATAACTACGACATCAATGATTATGGGACGTTGACAGTATGTGCTCTTTGCAAACTACGAGGAGGGGACGACTTTATATCGTTGACGACTCGACGACTGATCATGTATTTGATATGGACCACAATTAACAGCATTGATAACACATAGCAGATGAAATACCCTATTAGAGGACCTAGAGGGTACTGTTACCTCCTCAACACATTAGTAACTCTATATTATGGATTTATTTCTCGGGATTTTGTATTTTTATGACGAGAGGAAACTCAAATATAGATAATTCAAGATTTTGATTCAACAAATCTGAAGAGAGAGAAGGACAAATCCAATATGACAGTGGGAAAGTCTACAAAATAATATTCAAAAAAATCTGTCACAAAAGTAATTCTTGGTGAGTGTTCCGATACGCACGAATTCTCTGTAGCACCTCTAGAAGGGGTTCGAAAAGTTTTTATTCGATAAAATCCTTTTGAGTGACATTTAAATTAGCTTGATACGTCATGTTGTCGGGTAAAAGACATCTACAGTGCAAAAGAAACCCTTACACAGTGTGATACCACCTTTAATCACCTCTGTAGCAGATTGGTGATTATAGTCCCGTAATCTAGAGTCTGAAAAGGGGACGCTTCGTTTATTCCCTTAATATTTAGAACTCACAAAAAAGTTATTAAAATTCTTTAATGTGTCATGCTTATCACAGTATGAAGGGTGTCAGGTGACGTACTCGTAAATTCGGTAATAACATTGAGGGACACAGTTGACATTTTATTTCATTAAGTCATTTTCCGTCTGTTATATTTTCGTTGTTCTCCAACTGTAGTAAATAGAGACCTATATAAAATGCCATATAACGTTATGATGAGTCCTAAATATTCCCGTAAATGTAAGCGCCATATGCAAAGTCCCTCCTACCTACAATATTGAAGGCATAAAATGAACACTTGTCTTTTAACATCACGTCCCATATAAAACTCTTGCCAAGTCCGTTAAAATGACTAGTAGGCTCGCCTAATAAAAAACCTTTCAAAGTTACTATTTTATTATGTGATTCAGTAATGTCGTTTGCCCATTTAGATCAACGGCAGGTGGTTGTTGAGGCAGATTTCTCTACAATTGCATCCGTTGATGTAGGAGGTAGGTTCTACATTTTTAGCGTATGGTTCTACATTAATTAGACATAAAGAATGCGCTTTATAAAAAAGAAGTCGACCCCAACATGTTAGGGTAAGGCTAGGCAGATCCGGGTCAGCGGGATTGTTCGAAAGGGTTACCGCTGGTCCGGAACATAAAGGGCTAAGGAAAGAATACGAGTGGGTTTTAGTCAGTAAGAGTCTGACACTCCCTTCCGCTCCACCCAGAGCGGGAGGGGTCATTTGATGATTTCCCATCCTCAAAAAAAAAAAGCATGCGCTTTACTGTACCTGCTTAATTTTATTAATAGTTGAACGACATTCCTTGCATTGTTTGTGCGTTGGTGAATCAAGGTGACCGTCTTTTGGTTGGCATTGTTGCAAATGCATAGCAACTAGCTAGTCTAAATTAAATGTGTTGAGGTATCCGGCTGTCTATCGTAGATCTTTGAGAGTCGTTACGGGTAGTCAGAAGCCAAAAAGTCTGACAACCAGTCTTACCAAGGGGTATCCCAGTCGTGAGTCGGGGTCTTACCTAGTTACTGGGTTGTGGAGGTCAGATGGGCAGTCGTTCCATGTAAAATCCTAAATCCTAGTGTGGGGCAATGATTTAAAAAAAAGAAAATAAAACCAGATTACCCCTGTTAGACTAAAACCCGACCGCAACGAAGTTGGGTAATGGCTAGGCAAATTGAAACAGATATCTGTTAGATAGAAATCACCCTAGATTCTTTTGAAAAACTATGAAGGAGTACCTACACGAAATCTAAACTACATACAAGTATAAATTACTTTCGTTTCCAGGCATTTTATTAATTTATTGAAGATCAAACGAACTTACCAAGTGAAGTTCGATCCCAATTATGCGAGCAGCTTCATTCGACGCGATTTAACAATTACAGCATCATAGTGAAATGTTTTCAAAGGAATTACACAAGTTCTTTTATTACAGCTTTTACTAAAAAGTAAAAGAGATTGCCTGACTATGAATAACATTATAAGCATCAAAAATTTGGTGAAAATGAGTGCATTGTGCCACTGATCCAGTCACCATTGTTGTGTTAAACACATGTCCATGTGATAAAGTAGAGATTTAATTTTCTGCTTTTAAAGCTTTGTGCTGTCCACTGTACGTCGCAGTATGACAAGAAAATCTAATAAAATGTCACTAAAAATATGGGTACGTACTTTTATTAGCGTCCACGCGTAATTTGCAAAATGACGTCACGGCCTGCTTGTTTATATGGCAGTGTAATAATAATTAGTACAAACAGAACCAGTTACACTAGATCTCTTGAGGTCCTTAAAAGGAGTTAACTTTCATCTTTTTGTTTTGAAGTCAAGTGTCTAGGTTCTATGGTGCGTTCGCATAAGTGTTGGTGGCTACATTGTTTCAACTTTACTTACTGTCGTTGATGGCAGCTGACGGACGATGAGTCGTGGTGTGTTCATTGAAAATTGTCATAGAGTAGACGTAAGAGACAGAGGTTATTTTTTTTAAGTAGTATTTTCTTAATTGCCTTTCATGATATTATCAAAATACAGGTTCAAATTAAATTACTGCGAAAATCTGCAGACGTGATGAGTTTCTATACACGAAAATGAAAATAGAATATAGAATAGAATAGAATATTTATTTGCCAGAAACATGGTGTTTACAAAAGTGTTCATAACATTGCATAGTGCTACATGTCTCACCGTAAAAATAAAAATAAGAAAGGATTTGATGTTTTTTTTATTGGGGTCAACGACCGCTGGTAGTTTTGTTACAGAAAAATATGTTTTATCGTGTTTACATATCGATACTAATCACGGCTGTGAAGTTTACACAAAAAAACTGTTTTTTATACTGATATTTCAAGTGAATACACAAACCGCGGCCGATGACTAAAAAAAATCATCAAATTATTGTTTTTTTTGTTTTATCGTGAATACCTATCACGTATGCGGAGTTCCACTAGCTAATTTAAATTAACCCTGTATAGAGTTTCCAAATTGTCTAGTTTATAGATTCTTTATTAAATTCTTATACAACGTCCTGATAATTTGTTCCATAATATTTTGGAATTCATGCAGCAGGAAACACTGAACTCCATTGGTATGTGAACCACTTTTCCCACAGATCCTTCTTTACATCCTCCATAACGCCTTTATCATAAAAACAGATTTAATGAGATCAGTAAACGCCAGTGAGTTACACATTCTTCAAAACACATCTGCCCTCGAGCGTTAAACAGGTAATGGGGTACCTTAATAAAAATATAACAAAATTGTATCAATAATCGCTGTACATACCATGTCATTAAATTACATACCAACAGCCTCCAAAATCTTAAGCTAAGCACAAAATCTCGCCTTTATTCTTTGAGAGCTAAGCAGAGGTACTTACGTGGCCTAGTGGTAAGTGTGGTAACGGCCACGACTTATGAGTTGTAAGTCGTGGGCTCGAACCCAAACAGGTACTTTACTTTGTGTAAATTATTTCATCACCACTGCTCTCAAAACGGTGAAAAAAAACATCGTGAGGAAATCCGGCATGTCCTAGAACCAAAAATTCGAAGACAAGTGACATCAGCCAAACCACACATGGCCCACGTGATGAATTATGGTCCACTGCCTCTCACCGAGAGGAGACCTGAGCAGTGGGAACTTTATAGGCTGATTTTGATGACTTATTACACCCCGCCAGTAGTAAAGGTCCCATATAGGTTCTACAATAAACTCTAACGAAAGCTCTTTTTACAACACTATCCGAGTTCTAACTTTAGTCCAACTTCACACTAAGCTAGTTTTCGTATTTCGAACTTTATATTTTATTTCGACTGAATATAAATTGCCAGTTTTGTAATAGGAACTATAACGTAATCGGGATATAGTTCGAAATTTAAAAACGGTCTCAATAGTTTTTGTTTCTATTTAATAAAACCGACATGCGATAAATTAATGTGAACGTTTTCTCACAGTTTTTTTTTACTTTATTAAACAACATCAGAATCTGTCTGTCGTGATTATTTTTTGACAAATAGGTATCTCGCATTTTTTGTTATAATTTATTTATGGCCAAAGCGCGTTCAAGAGCTGTCACTGTCAATATTCCACAACAATGACGACTCTGATTATTCTTAAACGCGTTTTAGATGTGCTAATCGCGTACGGTTTTATTGTTGAAATCCGCCCCTAATCTTTGTATTATGAAGGTAAAGGTTTGCCGTATCTGTACTTATTTATCAATGCAATCAACAAGTTCTATATTGAGACGAGCAACATTTTTTTTTGTACTTATCACTTTTTACAGGCTTCTGTCGCGCGCCCTGTCGAGCAATTATTGCAAAACTAGTACCTATTGCAAAAGTTGTTCGTAATTAACAGGTTGTACACAGCATCTGCTTGCTTTAAACATAAAAGAGTACCCTTTTCCAACTTGAATAACAACCTTAATTCTTTGGAACGAAGTTGAGAATGCAGCAACAATGTGTTCGACGATGGAACGTGAATATTAGTTTTCTGTTTTTGGTGATTAACAACTTTACTATGTTCTACCATTTTGTCTTTTTTTTCTTTTTTAGTTTTTAACGGCTGCAGGCTTTAATAGACTTGTTTGTACTGTTTTGGTATCTTAGAAGCATAATTATAACGTTACATTGTGCGTACCTTTACAAATTATATTGTTTCGAATTTTTAATAAAGGTTAGGAAAGTTATGTTAGTAGTTATGTGACTAAACTGTAACAAAAATCAATAAATTCCGAACAGATTGGAAGTAACTTTCTAGTTTACGTTTTGCTTTGTTATGTTAAACACTATGGGGTTTATTTATAAACGATGATTAAAGTCAACTGACGTTTAAACGTCAAAAATGTCATCACTTGCCGAGCTTTTTCCCAACTTTGTTGGGGTCGGCTTCTAGTCTAACCGGATTCAGCTGAATACTAGTAATAATACTAGCTGAATACGTCAAAAACGTATGATTAAACAATCGGTAATCACTACTTAATTTTAAGCAACGTTTATGAATGAAGGGAATTAATACATTTTCAGAATAAAATATATAAATATTTATATTATTCAAGTAGACCCTTTTTCTCATGAACGCGTGGAGGTATCGAGTTGAAATAAAACCATATACTCAGGTCTGCGGTCCCTTGAATCTGTGAAAAAATCAAACTTCTATGTTAACGTGAAAAAAAGATACGACCGTTTATGCCGCAAAAAAACGTATAGTCAGTGAAAGAAGCCTTTATCTGCACATAAGTTTTTAAAAACCACAAAAATAATGGACTCCCCAGTTCCCATCGACCGAACACATAGATAGCTCTTGGGCACTCAACACGTCCGAAATCTAAAAAAAAAACATTCGCAAACCACCATTAAGCCCAACAAAGTGCCGCGGACGTCATAAAATATATTTTCCGATAGTCAAATTGCAGCATCGGCGTCGCCCACAAATCTTTTCCGATAAATTTTGCCCAACACTGCTACTAGATATACTCGGCTGATTCTCGAAGCTTAATCATATGTAAACTCACACCCTTTTCCCATGGGAGTAGACACAAACTCTAGAATGCCACCTGCTACAATCCTGAGACTACCATTACTTCGTTTACGTTCACACATCAGGGGTTTTACTCTCTAAGTCCGTCAACGAAGATACGGACCCGCCCGGAAGTACAAATTCGGCAAAACAAAAATGATAAATTACATTTTTCAGACGGGTAAAAACACTTCGCGACGAACATCCGTCAAGTCATGGCATATCTGTCAATTCATTCTTAGTTTGGGCTACGAAGTAATCTAATGTCCGTAGGGGAGACAGAGTTGGAAAAGTCCGTAATTTCCATAACGGTCAAAACTACGGACACTACTTGGAGACCCCCTGGTCATACACGCAAGCCGGTTGCGAGTACTACGCACCTGATCTTTTTCAAAAACATCACCAATAAGTTTCAGTAGTCGAAACTTAGCTCAGTCTCGAAAACATAATCCACGTTCTAGGATGCTACTATATTGTTGACAAGTTTTTGACGTTGATCGTCGCTGAGATAAGATTTCGACTAGATTTTGACCGTTGTTAATTACGAGGATTGGCCTTCAGACTTTGAGCGTTCTTATAATTACGAGAATTGCCCTCTGATGTGTATTTTCCCGTCTGAAGAAGTTAATTAATCAGGAGTAGGGTTCATTTCGAAGTATAGAACTACTTTTAGACAGGACCGTATCTTTGTTGACGGACATATAGTGCAGGGGGCCTAAAAAGGTCACTTTGGTAGAATCATAAAAGGATAACATTATGAATCACAATAAACACTAAACAGTTAACTGTAAGCTAATCGTATCAAATCCCATTGGTGAAGGCTTTTTCAGTTTTATTTTTTTGTCTGTTCTAAAATACCATCAATCCAATCCAAATCCAATCCCAATCTCTTTGATTATACCTACGTAGTGCAGCAAAAAAAGAAAAACACGACTGTCTTCGCCATATTATGATTCATAATGTTATCCTTTTATGATTCTGCCAAAGTGGCCTTTTAAGCCCCCAGGCTTCCTGATACCATTCCTATTATAATGTTATCGTGTAGTTAAGTAAAGCTTTCAGTTACTGCTAGATTCTAAGTCACCATCAGTAAACGCAAGGTAGGACGCCCTCAGACTAGGTGGAGCATGGCTGGTAGCAGCTCGATGAGAGTTGCCGAAAATCGAGTCGAATGGTGTGCAATAGGAAAAGTTTATGTCCAGCAGTGGACTGCTATGTGCTGATGATGAAGTCACCATCATTGCAGACGGCATTGTTGGTTTGCATGTTTTATTCAGTCAGCTTTTCTAAGTTTTTAGAATAGAATAGAATACTTTTATTTCAGACAGCACTCCATTGGGTTAGTAACAATTTTTCTTAACTTCTTTTATGAGTGGTTACAGACACAGATAAACAATTAAAATTCAGCGTGGAGCTGCATCCACCTCCTCAACATCGGGCAATCCCACCGATCTGCGAACATACTGAGAATACTGTTCGTGCTGGCGCGAACACACATTTTATTCCTAATAATGGCGGCAAAATCAAATATTTTAGGCATGCTGCTAGTATTTAAATATTTACTGATACTTACTAATGGGTGGGTATAGATAAGTGATCTACTCGTATTTCATAAGCATTTAAGAAGTGCGAATATTATCCCAATTAAAGGCTCCTTCAAACAGGCGCGAAACGCGATAAAATCGCGCGCGACACAAAAACAGGCGCGACACCAATATAACAAACGAACACATGAAAATTAGTTCACACATCACAACTTTCCCAACTTTTGCACATGATATTCCTCCATCATCATCTGCCTAGCCTTTTCCCAACTATGTTGGGGTTGGCTTCCAGTCTAACCGGATGCAGCTGTATACCAGTGTTTTACATGCAGCGACTGCCTATCTGACCTCCACAACCCAGTTACTGGGTAATACGATACCCCTTGGTAAAACTGGTTGTCAGACTTTCGGGCTTCTGACTACCCGTAACGACTGTCAAAGATCCACGAATAACAGCCGGGACCAACGGCTTAACGTGCTTTTCGAGGCACGGAGGGGTCACGGTATGTAAAGATGGTCACCCATCCACAGACAAACCGCGGCAAGCGTTGCTTAACCTGATCGATCGACCTGTGCGGCTGTTATTATTTAGCCACGGGCCCCTCACATGATGTTCCTCCAAAAACTTAAATAAAACATTTAAATAGTAGCACACAGTACGGGCCACTGCCGAGTGGAACCGTAAATGCATTTTGTGAATTATACCAGCTGAATGTGGTGACTGGCCAAATTGTCGGCCCACCAAATGGACGGATCCTTCACACCTGCGCCCTCGTGTATGATTCGTAAATCACGCGTACCTACTGATATTAAAATGTTTTGGGACTTTCACCCTACATGCTGAAAATGAGATTAAATATTCTACTTCTCACGAATCTAGTCATAATATTTATGTAGCGTCTCCGATCTTTACGAGAGTGGTTACATGGGCATTTGACCAATTATGTTATTCGAACCTATTTCTAATCCAAAAAGTAAAATAATTGGCGCAGACTGGTAAATGGTGAAAGAGTAGACAAAAAATATACCGCGTAACAGCTGTCATAGATATTCGTGTGACAGCTATAATAAATGAATGATTCAACGATAAAGATTAGGTAATTTTGTACAAAACAAAAAATATTACAATACAGACATTGCAACATAACCTCTATTCAATTCAAATCATGAATCATTTAGTAAACCCCCAAACACTTATTTGGTGTCCAATTTAATCAAGACACCATCAGAACAGATTAGCAATGTCAAAGTAAAAACAAATTATCTTGATATTACAAAAAGCAATCACGTTTAGTTCTGCAATAAATTATTATGTTACACCTTAACAGTAAAACTGATCGATTTATTATGACAATTTTGAATTAATATCTGAATACTGTGAGCCTTAGTATGGTGTTTAAGGGGAAACGGTCAGTGAGCAACATCGTTTTCTAGATGTGCTGTTTGGAGGCTTGGTTATGTAAAATATTAGAGCAATATATACCTACATTTAAGTTTTGTTAGAAGTTATTGGGGAAAGAACCGGAGTTACCGACATAGCTTGCAAAATAGACAAGGTGAAGTGGCAGTGGGCTGGCCATGATTTGTCGAAGTACCGATAGTCGGTGGAGCAGACGAGTGGAGACCGCGTATCGGCAAAGTGTGGGATGCCCCCCAGTTAGACGGACTGATGACCTCAAAAAGGTGGCTGGGACAGAGGCCTGTATCCAGCAGTGGATTGCGATAGGATGAGTTGATTTTATCTTTGGCAATAAAATAAACTTTTAAATACTTAAAAAAAATCTGTCAAATTTCTTTAATAGATTTCAACTTTATCGCTAAAGCATGAGGTTCAAATTTGATTGGAAAAATTTGACAGTTTCGGGTAGCTTGATGTGCTGGCGTCTGTACAAAGTGTACAAGCCACCAAACTTGTTAGAACTTATTAATTGAATTCTCAATTATATTTTTATATGAGAATGTTACCACTGCACTGGTCATAATATTTCCATATTCAATGAAGTATTGTAAGTACAGTTGTGCGTTTCTCCTAATATTCAAAAGTAAGAGGTGACTGTACAATCGCACGGTCGCCATTTTATTTGTCACGTCTCGTTTGACACCGCTGGCATTTGAGCAAACTCATAGGGTTGACGGAGTTCAGGCCTATTGGTGCAGTGGTACAACCTGTTAAATATATTTATTATGAAAAACAATGGGTCATGTATGAAAATATTAAATTGTCTCGATTTTTTTTCTGCACTTATGAATAAGCTAATACCATCTACAAAAAAAGTATCAGATTTATCTGATTAGTATTTTCAGAGAAATAAATTAAATTCTGTTAGAGGCGGCCATCGACAGTAACCCACGGATTTTTATTCAATTTCCTTAGCCTACTCAATTAAAAAGTAAAAACTGTAGATAATCATAACTTGTCAATTTGTCATAACATAACCTCACTTTTCACCTGTTGCTTTGTGTTTGTTTGCGATTTTATGGATAATATATCTTTACGACGACCCTCACGCTTTGAATACTGGATTAGATTTCGACTGCCTTCGCGACGACCCCCACGCTTTGGACACTGGATTAGATTTTGAGAGACCTTTGTTATGATGGATGAATGTCAGACGGTACAGATTATCTACAGTTTTTACTTTTTAATTGAGTAGGCTAAGGAAATTGAATAAAAATCCGTGGGTTACTGTCGATGGCCGCCTCTAACAGAATTTAATTTATTTCTCTGGAAATACTAATCAGATAAATCTGATACTTTTTTTGTAGATAGTATTAGCTTATTCATAAGTGCAGAAAAAAAATCGAGACAATTTAATATTTTCATACATGACCCATTAGGCCACATCAAATCAGAAAGTATCTATACATACACTTCTACAAGGATCTTTTGACGTTTAAATGACTTTGAAAGGGGGCGCTGTTGGTAAACATTTGTGCAATTGTTTTGTATAATGTCACCAGGAACGTATTCATAAAACAAAATGGCGGCGTTAGTTCCAATTTTAGCCACGTGTCAAAATATCCTTGTAGTTCTATATATACCATTTAAATAATAATATGTATATGAAATACCGGCCGGTTATAATGAAATTCATATAAACAAGCTTAGTTTTTCACGTGCAAAGAAAATGGAATATATTTTTATCTTACCTAGAACAACACTAACAAATCCATTATATGTGAAAAGTGGATCTGCAACAATACCTACTAACGCACGTCCCCAGAGAATGCATGCATAATACCTTTACCTGTATGGAAAACCTTGCATAGTTCAAATCAACTTTTTTTTCGTTACACTGATTGCTGCTATATTTGCATACTTTCAAACTTACGCCATTTCACTAACATCACAGTTACTACAATACAAATTCAATAGATGTCAGATATTCACGCTCCGCGTTGTTCGACGATTTTATCGAAACATCTTAACGTTTTCAAGGAATTGTTCGAAAACCTCTAGATTCTGATCTAAAGGTTAATCATTATCATTGACAATCGTATTGCTTAATACCACAGTAGGTATATTTGATTGGATGTCAAACTAGTTACGAACTGAGATTAGAGTTTGGTCGAAGTTTCGGAGAACAGTTTGTGTGTTTAGCTGTAGTGGTTTCACCTTGGACTGCAGGTTATCAGTTCGTGTATTACGTTCGGGCATGTATGAGTAGTTATATTAAGTTGATACTGTTCTCATATCTCAAGGAAAATGTATAGTATAGGCATCCTTTAAAACTATAAAACATACCTATACCTACTATAAATTTTCCTTAATTTCCTTTAGTATCTACATTTTAATTTTTTGTGTGTTGGTACCTTGTTTTTATACACTTACTAGCGGTCGCCCGCGGCTCCGCTCGCGTGGTCCCGCTTTTCTGTTGAAATTTTTCCTGAATTTTCTTTGCTATAAACCTCACGGCGCCCGAGACCTTTCCAACGAATGCAAAACCGTGGAAATCGGTTCGTGCGTTCTGGAGTTATAGCGTCAGGAAGGAAAACCCGACTTATTTTTATATAGTAGATTTTGTGTGCACTGAATTTATTTATCTATTATAATGGGTTTCAGTTATAACATTTTTGAAATGGTAGAATACAAAAAAAAACACGAAACCTTAAACAAAAAAGTATAAAATACTGCGCGTGACTTTTCCCTATTTGGGATAAGGAACAAAGCCATTCCGACAGACTGCACTGAAAGCCACGCTAAAATATTGAATTATTTCATTTTTGCAATATATACTACCTATACATATACTACTAAATAATACTATAGCATATTGGTAGTTATATAATATCTCATTACATTCAAATATCTTTTTAATGTCACCAGCTTATACTACTCGTATGTTCTCTATGGACATATGTGGTTGATTTCAAACTGTTTCTCCAATGTCTTTTTAACCGACTTCAAAAATGGAGGAGGTTATCAATTCGTCGTGTATATATATTTTTTACCACTCTCACATCGTATTTAAAGTTTTTATTTCATCCCCAGACTTACACCGTATGCTATGCAACATCAAGAATATGTCATGAATATTTACGACGTGTAATAACAGATACTTGTTCTTATAATTCAGGATACGCCAACTGATATAAATTCTCAAAGTAGGGACGCACGCGGTGCAAAACTAGACAATATATGAAGACAATATTTTATAAACTTTAAAGGCAATATTGAAGCACTCTTTCGGTGTCTCGAGAGCCTTGATAAGTTTACCAAATGGAGAGTATATTCCAAGTAGTTTATTGTAAGTGCATTATTAAGGCCGTACTTTAACACTAAAGAACTTTGGAAGTTCGAGTCCCTATTAATTGGCTTTGTAATTTAGCTAACGAGACTAGTTTACTAAGTATGCATTCAGTTATTATTTATTGTTCTGTGGAGACAGTTAATTGAGAAGGGTGATTAAAGATAGTTGCTGAAGAGATTGTTTAGTTAAATGGAACAGTTTCAATACGACTATGGTTCTAAATTATTTAGATTCTACATTGAAAACGAGAAGAAAGAGAGGCCTTGCTCTGCAGTGGCCAACATAGGCAAAAAATATATAACAACAATTTTATTGAAAACGAAATTTTTGATAGTCTATTGGATGTTTGTTGCAACTTAAATAAGTTTCTCAAAAACAATTTTATTTTAAAGAAAACTATCGTTCACCGTATCATTTTATAATTTCTCTTCAACGGCCCATAAAGTTGATCGTTCCAAGCTCCGTACGTAATACCTATGACACAATATTTCTTGAAGTTCCAAACAATATTGAGTTGCTCCGACGACGTCCCCTGGCGAGAAACTTCCACGCTCTATTGTGATAAACGCCAAACAAACTTGGTCAAACTCGGCCAACTTGGCAAATTTTGGGCGAAAGGTGCACTCTTAAACAAACTCTACTAAAGTTTTAATTGCACTAGATTGCAGCGTTGCCACATATTTGTGAACTAGCGTACCTATGTTATCTAGGTGCATTTAAAATATGCAACTTTTTAACTTATTCGCATTGCGCTGTGGGAACGCGTTTAATGTTGAGAAATTATACTTGTAATGTCTTTGTTTTGATGTTGTTTCGACAGTTTTATTGTTTCAAAACGACTAATGTGTAGTTGTGTGTGAAATTCGTGTACTAATGTTTTAATGTTTACACAAAATGTAGAATTATCTTTACTCATTTTTCTAACAGAGCAATTAGAACTAGCAAAATTACTACATTATGTATCAGAACAAAAGAACTGCCGACAGTCCTATCAGTCACTAGCAACTAAGATGTTTTACTTGTGTCACACAATATTTAATCATATTTGACAGGCAAGCTTGCAGCTAATAAACACGACAATAAACCTCACTGAAAAGCTGCCAACATGTCCCAACAGTCTTTTGTTTTTAAAGCAGTCACTTAATGTGTTCCAATCTTGCAACACGTATTATTTTGACAGCATAACAAATTAACATGCCCGCAACAGCGAGCGTCAACTGAATGAAAGAAATAATATTCCAAAGGTGTTTGGTATCAATAAATCAATGATTTCCGACCACTTCGCGCCCTCATAATGGAATTATTGAAAAATGTGCATTTTAACGCGCACACTTCATTACGATTCCCGTCATGCAAGCTTCGCATAAATTGAACCGCGAATTCCAATATTGCCGTTAAAGATTTTATAAATTTAACGCCTCGAGTGCTGTACCTGCCTAAGTGGTGAACGAATATAAAAATATTCATGGAATGATAGATTGTTTACTCGCATTTTGCCTTTTATTTTAATGAAATACCTGTTATTTAACATTTCAAGTCAGATGTGAATTAATTCTGCACGGTAATTTTATGTCATGTCAAAATGTAATGCGCTTTTTAGTGTCACCTACAGCAGTAATCCTTGTATTGTATTTAAATTAGATACCACTCTCTGTGTCGTATTGATACCTGGTGTCAATATCAATCAATCTATCAAACCTGCCTTTCGTTTGTTGTTTGACAGCAGTGCTTCAGTCAAGTTGCTTCACGGCTCTCAGTTTTCCGGTTATCCCAGCTGCTTTTGTCAGGTTGTTTATCCATTCATTGTCAATCTTAGGGTAGGAGTTTAGTCAGTTTCCTAAAGGCACTTCGCATAATTAAATCATGACCGATGACCTTGTGAAGGCCGCAGGAATCTGCTGGATGCGGGAAGCACTGAACCGCTCGAGATACCTGGGGGAGGCCTATGTCTTTCGGCTGAAATAAAGTAATTTGCCAAGAGTTAAAAAACGGAAAAAATGTTCTTTTAAAAATGACAACTCATAAACCTAAATAACGCCCACAAAAAATCTCTTCGACATAAAAAGAAACACGTAAATTGATAAAAATGTGAGATTAGGTAGTTTACTTAACGCGTACTGATCGAAAATATTCTATTTTTGTATCCTTTGACCCTTTGGATGTGAGGCAATCGATTTACGTGAAGAAAGTGGTATGTCATGTATAAAGGAACTGATCATATTATTATGCTTATTGAAAATGAACCTTGTTAAATTCAGGGCAAGAGAATTTTTGCCTATTTGCTTGTATATTGGATATGTTTTAAATTGATATTACCCGCACGGGTCAATCCAAGGTTAAGCTATGCTTGCAGCAGTTGGTTCGCTGATGGGTGACCATCCATTATTAATACATATCGAGGCCCCTCCGTGCCTTGGAAGATCCCGGCTGTCGTTCGTGGATCTTTGACAGTCGTTATGGTTACTCAAAAGTCAAAAAGTCAACCAAGTCAACCAGTCATACCAAGGCGTGTTACCCAGTAACTAGGTTGTGGAGGTCACATAAGCCGCTCCATGTAAAATACTGTTATTCAGCTGCATCTGGCTAGGCTAGAAGTCGACCCCAACATGTTGGGGTAACGCTAGGCAGATCTGCTGGGTCAGCGGGATTGTCCGAAAGGGTTACCGCTGGCCCGGAACATAAAGGGCTAACGAAGGAACACGTGTGGGTTTTAGTCAGTAAGAGTCTGACACTCTCTTCCGCTCCACCCAGAGCGGGAGGGGTCTTTTGGTGACTTCCCATCCAGAAAAAAAAAGACTAGGCAGATTAATATTCTACACAAGGCAAAGTGGGCAACAACGTTTGTTTGTCATCTGCGGTTGATTCACTCACCTGTTTAAGGCACTTTCAAACAGACGCGACACGACACGCGACACAAAGGCACCGCAAGTCGCGCAACGAGCGGTACCTTTGTCTTTCGCGCGATTTTATCGCGTGTCGCGTCTGCGCCTTTAGGAGAAACGATCTCCGCAGGCTATTTGATAGCAGCTGGAATAACCGAGGATTGAGTTAATTGGCGATTGATTGGTGAAGTCTATGTGCAGCTGTAGACTGCATTAGGTTGGTGATTATGACGATGCTGAATCTTCAGAGGGGTGCTTCTATCTGTCATTCTGAATTACTCTTTATATTCAACTCCTATCTGATTCGTAAAATATCAAAAGTCTTTACATTCAAATACAGATTCGTCTTCGCTTTCATATCTGAAATTGACAAGATTTACTATAGCATAATATACGAGTATCATAAGAAAGACATGATCATCAACAATCTTAAGTATAAAATGAGGCCAAATCTGAATTGACACTTACATAAAAGACACATCCATGGTTCCCAAATCCCAATACATTCATCTCTAAAACTAAGATTAGTACTTTGTTTCAAGTTTGTGCAACTGATCCATTTAGTCAGGCTATTTTGAAATATCTAGCTTATTATTCATAGGTTGAAACAAAACCACTGCCTATACTAAACCAGTTTATTAATACGTTTTAGACAAACTTAATTGGGTACTGTCATTGTTTCTATGACGTTTTGAAATATGCAGTTGTAGTTGCTGGTGACATAGTATTATACCAAATGATAAAGTGCTCTTTAAATCAATATTTCTAGGATTTTAATAGAAGAGTGTATTGATTGACACACTATTGTCTCAGGATGGAAAATTGCTAGAAACGTTATGGATATTGATGGTAAACTCTCGAGGACTTGATTATTCTATCGTTATTGTTTTGGATACAGAAACGATCTGCCAATTGAATAGAACATTTAGAAATAAAAGAAACAAAATCATCATGGGCTGTAACTAAAATCACTGTCGCTTTGGGTACATACACCTGTAATGATAATTGTAAGGGAGATCAGCACAAAAGCAAGTTTGAAAGTCAATTAGAATGTACCGACCGGGGTGTTAAATTGAAGGAAGATTCCTGTTACGAGCTAGCAAAAGAATATCAAGAAAATTAATACGACATTGCATGTAACCGACCTAGAACTTAAATTCTAAACATTTTTCCTCTCAATCCGCAAGAAAACATGTCCAAACAAAACCGCTGCTTGCACCGCTGCATCCCGTAAGTTACGCATAAGTGGCGGTAGCTCCGTGATCCAGATAGAGTCAAGTCACAAAGGAGCTCGACGACAAAGCCTGAGAACTGGGGCGGTTACCGGTACAAGCCTAGAAGCCGGAATCTCGCATTTGTCTCGCTGCAATCCGCCAGTTCAGCGAGGACGCTACTAGTATGCTTTTGGTGGTACGCTAACTTGAAACGTGCAAGTTTGTGTTACAGCTGTCTATTGAATTTTGGCTGTGCTGAGTCCTCATTGAATCTTTGTCATAAACACGAAGTACAGAGCTGATGATACACACCCGTATTCAAAGGGATAGACAGAGGGTTAATAGAAAAACATTTCACTAGACATGTTTTAATTGCGTTTATGCTATAGACAGCTAAAAATATCATTCAACTTTTCCTTTCAAAACTGAAACCTTAGTGTTAACTCTGATTTTTAATTTGCTAGACCAAAATGAAAGCTAATATAATTATACTAAATAATGTTATGTTGATAAACAAAAAGCATTTTACTCTAGCAAATAAAAAAAACTGTGTTTAGGTGGAAAATATAGTAAATCTATACTTGATTCTACAAAGCTTGTAGTTGGAGATGACATAGTTTTGACGAAAGCCTTGTGATGAAATCTGCAACAATTGTGGCAACAATACATACTTAAAGTTCATTTTATCGTCGTTGCTCCAATATCAAAAGCCACACAACAATCGTCGAACTGCCATCGACAAACCAACGACCTTGCTTTCTAATAAGAACTGATATATATTTTAATGACCCTATAATATCCAAGGTTTGCATTCGATCGTCAAGATAAAGATGTTGAATTTTGTTCCTAATTACTGGTCGCTACTTGGGGTGGCTGATAAAATCTTCGGCTTCAGCTTTTGTCGTATCTCACTCCGTCTATTTGTTTCTCGTTATCAAGATTGCATTGCACAACAGATTCCATTGTTGTTATGTAAGTTTGGGGCCAATTAAGTTTCCGATTAGCATTTGTTTTTGGTTGTTAGTGGTAACAGAATGTGCTTCTGGTACGAATTTTTCTTTTAGTGATTTGTGGAAACTTTACGCCGCATTTAAAAATGATTTTAGGAAATGTCATTGAAGTGAACACTGACAGTGGCCTTCAAAAGTTAGCTAACATTTTTTTACTTCAGCTGTGATGCCACATTATCATTAAAAAAAAAAACAGTGGCACTCCGGGAGTGCCGACAGAAGTGAAAACTTGAACAATTACGTGTGTATTTTGTGAATCGTCTTATAAACAAAACACGCGCGGTACCGGCTACGGCCATCCGTCTTACGAATTTCCGATCAGGTCACGTGTCCTGACGCGAGTTTAACATTTTTTACCCATTACAAAAAAAGTGTACAACGCCGCTAAAGAAGTTTTCACTTCAATAAAAAAATAATCAGGTACTCCCAAGTGATTACTTCATTATTTTTTAACGATAAATCAAAGGTTGAATTAGTCAATGAAAACATAGCAGTTAAAACATTCTATAGAATTTTAAATCATATTGTGGTGTTCACAGCTGAAGTGGAAAAATGTCAACTAACTTTTGGGCAAGTATGATTAGTTCACTACTTACAGTCTACTACGTTCTGTCAAATTTCTTTAATAGATTTTCAACTTTACCCCTAAAGCATAAGGTTGCTGGGGTCTGACTCGGACTGAACGGATTTCGATAAAATTTGGCAAAAAGATAGAATGCATGCCGGGAAAGGACATAGGATAGTTTTTGTCCCGATATTCCCACGTGATCGATACTTATGCGGGTGAAACCGCGGGGCGCTGCTAGTAATTTGTAAGTCCATACAAGGTTGTGTTCTGTGTTCCTTGAATATTGTTGTACAGACGCCAGCACATCAAGCTACCCGAAACTGTCAAATTTTCCCAATCAACTTTGAACCTTATGCGTTAGCGATACAGTTGAAAATCTATTAAAGAAATTTGACAGATTGTAGTAACTTGATGTGCTGGCGTCTGTACCAACCAATGTCTAAGTAACGGCACGTAACTGGTACCTAGTACAAGTACTCCAGTAACTTGTTTTTCTTCATCAACTCGACTACTTTCGCGGAAAGATAGGTAGGCAGCTGATACGTCGCGTGGTTACAACGTTTATGTTAGTAATGAAAATAATGTAGCTAGAAAACATTTCTATGGAAACTTTAATCTAGGAATATATTGCAATAGCAATTTGGATAATTTGGTTGACATAATTCACTATTTCTGTTCTATTATTACTATTTATTATATCTGAATTACCTATCTGACAGTACAGTCAGGGAAATTAATTGCTAAGCAAATAGAACCTTTAATGTCCCAATGCTGGGCAAAGGGCTATTCAATTATATACAAAACAATTAATTCACAATTAATTTAATTGACGTAGGGACATCAATTGGCCGTGTTAGCAAACTGACAGATAATGACAGTTATGATTTGAATCTACGGACAATTTGAGTTGGTAGTCAATTTGCTTTACAATTAATTTCCCTGACTTTACATACTCACTAATACAACTTTTGTTACACGGCATATCTCTGACAATTTTATGGAACAATCTGACAGGTTCCGCCTGGGCACGCGTTACCGTGGCCGCCTTGGAAATCTCTAAATATACTTCGAACCTATGTCGGCCGGAGCAAAGACAATCTCCAAAGATGAAGGTTCACAGACGGCTCAGATCTCAAGTACGTGTGGGGCACCTTCCCACAATAAATGGCTCACTTTCCATCCTGCGCCGCATGCCCTGTCACCTGTGCACTTGATGAGCTAGACAACTTTGATGTAACAAACACTGAGGATTTTTTAGGACTTATAAACAAGAGAAAATCTTGCCAAACTAGCTTACAGAAATGTATATCCCAGACGTTCCGCTTGATCGAACTCCATATTTCCTGTCGTCATTTTCCATTGCCGAAGATACAAAAGAAATCTTACACACATCAGGTACAAACGCCAGCACATCAAGCTACTACAATCTGTCAAATTCCTTTAATAGATTTTCAACTTTAACGCTAAAGCATAAGGCTCAAAGTTGATTGGGAAAATTTTACAGTTTCGGGTACGTCTGTACAACGATATTTCGCATACCGAAACCACGACAGTGAAAGACAATATTGCACTGTTTACGACCAGCACATAACAAGCAACAACCCGCCACATATTCCTTATAAAAATACCAGAAACCGACATCAAAACAATTACTTTGAAACAGACACTTTAGTAACGCGTTTATGTCGACCTGCACTTACTCCACAACTTGTTTCAAGTATGTATAAAATTCCACAGCAATTTGTCACACAACAGTGACAGCGGACCTTAAATTTGAATTTTAATTATACACTATTACATTTCACCTCTAGGCGAAGCAAACCTGTCACAGATATTGTAATTATAATTTCAAAACAGTCGCAATCGAATCCGGCCTTAAAAATAAAACGGACTGACATAATAGTCTTACTTACCGTCCTCGAGTCGTAGGCTGATGAAATAATTACATATTTGGTAGATACACTGTGTAATTATGGATCTTTACTTTGCCCACCAACTGTGTGAAAATAAAATGGAAACAATTAAACATCGAAATAGTTGTTGGTCTTCAAGTTTTTTCGGGTGAATCTCGGAATGAAAAGCGTGGATAGTCATTTTGTGTATCGTTTACTTTAACAGCAAGTACATCTCACACCTCCGCTTTGCCGATGACATCGTCATAATGGCAGAGACACTGGAACAGTTAGATCAAATGCTGCACAGCCTAAACGGAACCTTTCGGCGGGTTAGCCTCGGCATGAATTTGGACAAGGCGAAAGTCGTTTACAGTTCTCACGTCTTGCCGAGTCCAATCCACATCGAAGGGTAGCTTCGAAGTTGTAATGGAGTATGTCTACCTAGAGCAAGTCATCCAGTTCGTACACAACTTTCAGAAAGAAGTCAACACGAGGAATTCTCGAATGGAGACCGCCTATCGGCAAGCGTAGTCTGGGACGCCTCCCAGCTAGATTTACTTTGGATTGGCATTAATGAATAGGTATAAATAATCTCAGTAATAATCTCAGACTCGCTCTCTTAATTACATTTGCAGTTTCTTAACTTTATATTTTGCAATAATACCTTACCTATTTCAATAACTCTTCTTAAAACTTGCCCAGAATCGACAATTATTGTTGTCTTTACACTTCGATATTAAACTAATTATTTATTATTACAAGTTACCACTCCTTATCCTGTCCACCACATACTCTAAGCCACAAATGGATGTAATTTGCTTGCATTACGGGTAATTAATATAAGTGTTCTTTTGTCTGTTACGAGGTATTTCCGAATTATATCTTAGATTCACATCTGAATATTAGTCAGAGCAATTGGTGGTTACAATATGTATAATACATATTTCCTAGAACACTCATGCCATCAGGCTTATTGCTACAGCAGCAAAAAGTTGATAGTCTAGTTATGAAGGATGTAGGTGATTCATAATAAAATGTGTGTTGAAACAGTTTTAATCGCATTCTTGGTCTTTGACAGGACCGAAGCTTGTCAATGGAGATGTGTGACTAAGCTGGGTATGTGTCAATTCAATTTTCGACAGCACCTTTCCTGTGTTCTGCTTTGAATATGGTTGCCGGTATATAAAAATGTAATTTTATTTCATCTCCCTGGTTTCAAACGGCATAGGTTCAGTAAATTTCTCCCGTAAAGGTTGCTTCTGTAAACTTCTAGGCGTTGCAGGTGGCTAAATGTAGAGCATTAAGCAGTACCACCCTTCATGAGGTGGAGTTAGGTCAGCCAATTTGCCATACATTTAAGCCTGCATTTACCTTTGCCTTTAATACTATTTTGCTTACAATCTTGTGACATTAAACAACAATACTAAAACTAATTGTGACCATAAACCATTTCAGAAAATTCAAACATATCCCGCTACAATGTAAGTAAATCCAGTACCGAACCCTTTCAATATAATAATCCTAAACCCAATCTATTCAAAGCCATTTCTGTATTGTAAATTGTAATACAAGTATTTAAAGGCTACACCACATAAATTTGAGTAGGTTAAGCTAACAATGCTAAGCACAGTTCGAGGCATTGCTTCGCGATAACTGTCGTACAAGCTCTTATTCGAGTCGTGGCCAACAATGCTATAAATCGAGGGCTCGCTAGCGGAAGACATTTTAGTTTTGAAAATATCAGATGCTTTGTAAATCCCGGCTGTGTGGGACGTACGGTGTATGCTATGAGCATTCTTGTAATGGTCACACGGTAACGGTTCGGCGCATAATTTTGATACAGAAATAGGACGGAAATTGATTTTTGGTCATTCTCATTTGTTACGTGTGAAAGATGTGTTGTGTTAGAATGTTTATGTTACGAGCAGGCAGAACAGATAATGTAAGGAACGATTTTCAATCAACATTATTCAATGGGTGGTATAAATTGGGAGCTTCTCCTTAGGAAGGTTATATATTAACCAATCTTTGTTGTATAAAATATACAAACTTAAATCTTATAAAGTATCAACGAAAATGAAATTGTACTTTCTCGGGATTATTCACATATCGATGCATAGGTAAAAAATAATTCAATCCATTATTATGCTCTATAATCTAGTAGACGCCACTAATTAGCAAAGCTCTCATTTCACGAGTACCCAAAGCCATAATTATTTTAATATTACTGAAACCTTAAAACAAACATCAAAGACACAAATGCTCAAGCATTAATTGTTATTGACAGTACCTGTACTAGATGACCATCCATTACAACCACGCTCTATCTTCAATCGAACGTCAATACATTACAGACAGCTAACAAAGGGACTAATCCATAAATTGCAGGACAACACGACTGTCAGACAAAGGAAGTACCTATATCTACATATAGCTGAAGATTGTGGGAAGAGTTGTGTGCTCTTAATTTATAAATGAGTATATTCTGACCCACACATGAAATTAATAGATACACGAGTCATTATTTATTTTAAATATCGTTATACCAGTCACCCAGCTGTATTCGTACAAGTTAAATATTAAATGAATGAATTCTTTACAAGAAAACTTCCTGATCTGGAGAAGATTATCTTGAAAACAGTATTGAAATTTATCAAGTAGTTTTGCAGTTGTAAGCACACAGACGGACGCAGATAGTGACCTAGTTACTTATTTTATAGATATGGACTAATAAGAAATATCAATTACCCGCTCAAGCAGAATGATATTATGAAACTTAGAAGTATTTTCTAGAACACCAAAATCCATAGCCATAGTATTTCCACAACAAAACCTACATACATATTTAATAAAATTATGTACGTGACTTATGATAACTAGGGCGTTCGTGTTACACTCGTTCAATATGGTTAAATACAATATTGAAACGTAAAGGAACAAACTTTTACTCGAAACGAGAAGAGAAAAGAACAAGTGTAGAGAAATTGGCTCCAATTTTAACAAAAAGTCAGTTATTGTTAACTTGACAATGACTGACCTGATTTTCTCCACGAAATGTTTAACATATTTGCTGTAAATGCGATAATAACTGTAGCAGCTATAATTCCAAACCGTTTATCGACACGTGGATCATTAAAAATTGACCAAAATTCAAGCTGCAGGCTTAAATTACGAACCTGGATCAAAATAAATTCACTAATAAGATAATTCAATTACCATATACCAAAAGAAATGTAATAAATTAATACGCGTTATGAAATGAAGCAATGATCAAATAAAAAGCTCATTTATTACCGGCCGGTCCCAACTGAGGTATTATTTGATGTGATTAATTAAAAGTTATAATTAATGAAAGAGCAATATCGTGTGCAAGGCGTGCCGTTACAATAGTGCGTGGAGACAACCATGGTACATGTTATATGTATGAATGTGTGAAGTTCTTCCGTAATACTTCACATGCATTCCATTGCGGTAGCGGAATTTCATTGTGTGTTGTGAATTAGTCCTTTTGTTTCTATATTGATTCTGAAGATAGAGAGGTAATGATTACATTAAGAACACGTAACAGTCGGTTCACATTCTCTGATTGAACTTCTCAGGTGAACATGCAATCAACAAACAATCTTGGCACGAAATGTTAAGAGTGGTAAATTGTTTGCAATAAACATATTGTTGCCGGAAGAAGACGTTACTTTCTAGTGAAACTGTAAATTAATAGATCTTCTTTTTAGCATGCCGATGGAAAAATAGAAAAACAAACGCAGCTTTTTAAATTTGTTTAGCCCAAAATTTAGCAACGTGGATACCATTCGCTGACGCGGCCATTATGTCCTCACGTGTGCAGGTGACAGGGCATGCGAAACAAGACGGGAGGTCAGCCATTGTCTGTGGAGAGACACCGCATACACACCGGAGGTCTGAGCCTTCCATGAACCCCCACTTGTGGAGGTTGTCCTTGTTGCGGCCCACATGGGTACGAAGTCTAATTAAGATTTTCCAAATAGGCCACGGTAACTTGTACCGAGATACTCTCTGATGGTTTTAGAAAGAGATCAGGAGGTTTAAGCTGTTCTCTCCAAATATCACATCTTTTCAGTGGTTAAATGCAGCGATCCATACCAGGAAATACTCAAAAAATGTCAAAATCATTAACGACAGCTTCAGCGTTAATGCCTCTTATCTTACTCTTCACTCAGGAAGCAAAGCAAGAGAGAAGAAAATATTGACAAACATCAAACTCCTAATTTTTACATTTCAAATGTAGCAAACACTCCAGGAAACTTCAAAACGTTCCTTTTAACACGAAAACAAACAGAGCCCGATACTCCTCTCAAATCCAGAGCGGACGATTTTCGACAAACTTGTAACTCAATCTAACTCCTTAAAGATTCGGAAGCTGATTAGAAGACCCCCGGCAACGCAAAACATCGAAATATGAAAGGAAGCAACAAGTTATATACTATAAATGTTGCCCTTTTGTTATTGCGAATTTTGACTTGCGCTAAATTTTGTTCCTTTGGACCGAAATTATTTATTCATTGAAGACGGCTTTGCTTAACTAGTGGATCAAAGCTTTTTGAATTCCAATTTGGGGAGCCGTTTTTAGTTTTTATTCAATAATATTTAGCTTAAGTTTATTTTGAGGTTTTAGTAATGTACTTACAGTGTTGTCCTAAAATACAAAATTAATATTGTCTGCGTTGGAATACACGCTTTGCAACGATAGCTCCGCTTTATTATTTTCATCTTTCTCTGACTTAATCTAGTCAATCCACAACTCACCCACATAAGTTTTTATCAGTTACTACAATAATTCTTTCATTCTCATTAAAGCAAATATTTGACCTAAAATAATAATTTTCATCAACCACCTCTACCGATTCTGGTATTACATTATGAATTACTGGTTTGATCATATCGATACATGAATTTATGTCCGTAATCATTTCATAATTTGCTACATCGATAAGGTGATCTATATTAACAAACCGAAGATAATTGATATTCTTGTCAATCAGAGACAGAATTCTATCAATAATTAGTCCACCTATCTACTGCAATCGAATCTCGCTATCAGATCCTTAGCGTTGCGCAAATCATGATTGGCTTCGGGACATATATTTTTTATTAGAGCATTATTGCGACATGATATGCTTTCAAGTCTTTACAAGTAGATGTTACGTTACGGTTGACATTTTGTTACACTATCACATATTTGCATAAATAGTTTGTACGTATTGAAATGTTGTTCCGAAGGTAATCGTGACAACTGGATTTGTCTATTGTAATAACATGCTTAAAAGGTTTTAATGCTTCAATGGATGTCAGATTAAGAACAAATTATTGCTTGTATTAATTGTGACAACTTTATTAAATAGATTTTGTATTTCGGAATCTTTAGATTATGAAATAACAATGTTATAATCGGTAAATATGTAGGTCCTCTTACGTTACAGCCCCGTATACGTTTTGAGCGTTTCTAAATCACTTAATACTAGTCGTAACATCGTTCAGTCGTATTTGCTCGACCACATTTGTATATGCAATCCATAATACTGCAAAATTTATTGTAATACAAAGTTAATTTTACAGTCTCAGCAATAATCCCATTCAATACAAATTTCATCATAATTAAATTAAAGACAAAATCAAAACAAGAACTAAGAACACTAATAAAAGCAAATGTTATTCATAACTTGGATGCCCATTACGCGGAACTTTTCATTGATTACTTAAGTCAAGTTGGGCTTGCTTTAAGTTTAAACGAGGTTATATAAATTTGTCAGGCAGCTTGAGTTATGAATTGTAAGCAAATAAGTCTGGTTTGTACTTCGCCGACGTTTTGTTAACATTGTAGCTCGAAAGGACACTTCTTGGACTTATAATGGGTGTACATTAATTGGAACTATTTGTGACAGCGTTCCTACTTTGTCTTTGTTTACTCTCTCTCCTTCATTCAAAGCTTTATTAACTAACTCAAGTTTGTTAACTCATTTGAAAGCTCTCTATGTATTGTGAATTATTTTATACTAGCGACCCGCCCCGGCTTCGCACGGGTAAATCACGATTTTTGTAAATAATTTCCCTAATATTAAATTGATCTAACTGTAAATTTTAATCAAGATCTTAATAGAAAATTGCAATCCATAAATTATGGTTTTATTTAATCTAATCTTATCTCACCTTATGTAGGTACTTATAATTACTATAAGTGCGATTTAAAAATTAACCTTAGAATAGAATATAATTTATATTTTAAAACTACTATCATACAATTATTTATAGTAACTTACTTATAATTACTGATACGTTGTCGCGCTGAAAAGCACGTTTTTATAATAAACGCGTCCGATCGCTGCTAAATTCAAAGTGCTACAGGGAAAACCGCGTTTTTTTTTTTTTTTTGAAAATGGCATCTCGTAGTTGACCTTGAGAGGTCGTGACTACTTAACCGGACAATAGGGAAAACCGCGGCCTCAGACGCGCTATTTATAGGCACGCTCTTGCCGCACCGGGCGGCCGGCCGGTACCGCCGCAAACGCTACGTCCCGCAATTTTCAAATCTGTAATATCTTCGAAAATATTCACTTAAATCATACGGTGTAAAGGGCCATATAGATCTATATTAAATAAACAATGTATTCAAGGTATTTAATTGGTTGAGGATTAATGCTGCATTGGTTAAAATCGCTTCGAAAATTAGCCATTATTTGTCGTAAAAAGTAAATGACAAAAAAAAGTTATTGTGGGTTATCCAAAAGACATAGACATATACCATCACGGACTTTTCTGTAGACCTTTTCAATGTGTACAATACTTAGTACATTATTTTGATAAAACTCGTAGGGTTCAGCCTGCGTTTGCAATGTAAGCGGAAAAAATGTAATTATTTACGACATCACATTAGAAACCTTAAAAATAACAGTACTTCTCCACTATATAATCGATGTTATTATACATATAAACCTTCCTCTTGAATCACTCTATCTATTAAAAAAAACCGCATCAAAATCCGTTGCGCAGTTTCAAAGATTTAAGCATACAAAGGGACATAGGGACAGAGAAAGCGACTTTGTTTTATACTATGTAGTGATACTAAACACCGGGACTTGGATAAAACGCAATTAAAAATGTCATAAAACGAAACTGACCCATTTCAAAAATAGTCGAAACTCGTGACCTAAACAGCTGCAATGTCAACATTAAAATGGAATGTCACTGGAAAACAAAAGTTTTTAAGGCAACCACATAAACAAAGTTAACGGCTGCAATCAAAAAACATTCACATGATGGTCTTATCTTCATTCTTTATATTTCTCTCTTCAAACCTGTTCCGTGGCCGAGATTAACAATAGCTGCAGGCTGTCCACCTCTTTATTGCCACTTGTATCTAGGAGTAAGTAATAAAAGCTAAGCGGGCGAGCCAAGCAAGCGGAGCGGCCATGCCAAGTAAGCGGAGCGAGCGAGCCGGGCCAGTGACCGACGAAGTGAATTTGGGATTCAAAGGCTTAATTAGATTACAAGTGAAATTATAGCCCAATACGCTATGATGTAAATGACTATAGCTTTTTTTCTTTTGTGCGGTTGTTGTGGAAAAAGAATTGATTTTAAATTCAAATTCTTTATTTCAGACATGAGTCCATAGTGTTAGTATCAACAAAATAACTTAATAATTGTGTTAAGTGTTAGTAATATCGTTATTACTAACACTAGTTATTAAGTTATTTTGTTACTTATTATCTCCTGATAATAAGTACTTAAAATTTGTATGCAATGTTTTTTTTCTCTTTTTGCATGCAATAGAATTTTACAAACTTATAAAGTGTACCTATGTGTGTGTGTGTTTACAAGGGTAGCAATATATTTAACACTACTGCAATAATGTGACATAAAACGAAATAATAAACATTCTCTCTCCATCTTGGGTAGAGCACATAAAATGAAATACTACCTACCTACCTATATTAACGCTACCTATATTAACGCTAGTGACGCATAACTTGTACCAAACTTAAAAGCCGTCCACAACCATTTGGTTAGTGCCTTTATGTCCTCACAAATGTCTTAAGGTTTGTAACGTTGCGGCATGTAATAACGACCGAAAATATCCATGAGACCACGTCCAGTGTCACAAAATTAAAGCTTTACAAAATTGTGGGAAAACAACACTTCAACGGGACATTTTGATGAATTTTATTGCAAAAATTAAGTTGGCTGACTCAGTTAATGCTGATTCACTTGGTGTAGATGACAAACGTGAAACTGTTCAAGTTAGTGATACTACCAACTTTCACTGTGATTAATTTAAATTGAAAGATTTATAAGCGGGTTGCGGTTTGTATATTGTCATAGGGAATTATGACTTCGGGGAACTTGATATTTATGTTAATGATTTTATAACCTTTTGAGATGAATAATGCTGATTGAGTGATTTAAAGAAGCTTGCGGTTAAAGTATTGATTACACAGAGGACATTTTTTCTGCCGCATCAGTCATTGTTGTTGATGCCTCACGGTTCAAATATGATTGCATGCAAATAATAATGTGGTAGGTACCATCTCTGCAACCAATAATTGCGTGCATTTACTTGCAAGATGATGAAACTTTTATTTTGTAATAATTTTGAAAACTCAGTTTATGGCTTTTTATAATCGTCCTGTAGCAATGATCTTAAAGTTTTATTTAGTATCTCTAAAGTAAGCAATTTTCTAGTTAGGTAAACTTTTTATTGAGGTTAAATTCATAACTTAATGGACGACGATCATTAAACTGGTCTAAGAGTTCTTATCTTAAGAGCGTAGCGGTTTCCCATTGACGGAGTTTCTTGCCCGTTCTTCTCCATAGAGATCTACGTTTTGGAATGGGCTTCAACTTTCTGACTAACTGACGGACTATTTTAATTTTGACAATACAAAAGTGCCTGTACAAGGTTTAATTGAAATAAATGCTTTGAGTTTGAGTAGTTGATGTATTTTCCTTTAAACATCCAAGTTCTTAGATATTCATAAAGTCATAGATTTAACATCGCTGTTCAAATGCAATCATGCTACTCTAAACAATTTCCATGGTCAATAAATAGCTAAATTTTACCATTATCTGGCTATAATACGAAATCACTGCTCATTTAAATAGATTTCAATTACTACTTTGGCTGGAATAGCCTAATATTAGCATTACACAGAGCCCGTCTTTTCATTTCCCAGTTCAAACAAAATTACGGAAAACAAACTCATTATGTTCATACAATTAAATTAAATTAAATTTTCCTTTATATGGTAATGTACAATAGCTGTATGTTGTAGTAAAAGTCTTATATAGGCTTCATAAATACTACGTTAGATATAGAACATGGAACACCCACGGTTTCATGTTTCGTTTCGGATCAAATATCCTATTAGAGTGCTAAGGAAATTGCACTTTCTGGAATCCTAAGATGTTTTAGATTTGCGGCTTGCTTGCTCTACAGATTACAGTTTAAATGTTGGATTATCTAAATACCTAAGCTCCGCGATCACTCTTAAATAAATCTAGGATTAAAATGGTTCGTTTGTTTCCGTTTGACTACAGTTTAATAAAGTGCTATCTTTATTTATGTTCGAAACTCTAATCGAAAGTATATTTTATGTATTTAATCGTAGTTTAATTAATTCAATTTTGATTTGAGTTCTTGTTTGAAGGCAAACTCTCGTTGGAAAATATTTGACTGAATTTCTGAGTGAGTTACTTGTTATTATTTGTCTAATATTATAGTTGTATTATAAACGTTGAGTCATTTAACAAAATATTAGATAAAAGTGAAGGAAAAGGCAATACAAGCTCTTTTTTTCTTTCTAGTTATTTCATCATTAGGTAATAGGTAATACGGGCTGGTGTCCGCAACTCCACGTCAATGCGCGTATTTTGCGTTCGGCATATTTATTTCATCATTATAAGAATTCTTTTTTCAACTCGATTCAATTAAAATCAAAATATTTTGTTTCACGTATACCTACATGGGTACCTACAAAACGTCAGAAGGTAGGTGTACGGTTCCAGTTGGTCGTTTCTTATGGAGAGGAGCCGCCAAAGTCGGCAACAAACTCCACGGTTACTCTTTTTAGGACTGATTTTTCAATCTACAGTAAAATTTTATCCGTGTAATAAAATTGTCGTCTGACAGTTTTTGCATTGAAGAACTGTCAAAAATTAAAAATGATTCCTGCAATAAAATTATCTGGTGTTGGAAAAACATCCCTAAAAATAATTGGCTTTTTAAAATGTTTCAAACTACAGTAGGTATGGGTAGAAAGCGTGGGGCTGTCAACAAGTACCAGATACTTAATAAAATAAAAAAATGGTCTACAGACCTAAAGTCTATAAGGCCTACAAAGTCCTCACATTTACAAAATATAAAATAATCTATCAAAATGATAAAATCGATACGTGAAAAGATAGGAGACATAATTTTGAATATTTTTTTAAAATTTAATATTTATTTTAACTTTGTCTTTAAGGTTAATTTTAATTGATTCGAACACTAACATAACTTTAATACTAACTAATAGGTACAATATGGATGATTTACGAATTAAATGATTTGAAATTTGAATTTGAAAAACAACATATCTCTGATAGTTTTGGCATACTACTACTGAACCTCACAAAAATATAAATTAATCCAATGACAAGATTCAAACGTTCCTACAAGGATGCAAAGTAACAAAAATGATTTTCCATTATAAGTACATGAAGCTCTTCAAGCACATGTCGTTTCATACGAAGTGTAATTACATGTAGAGTTATTTAATGGCTCAGTAGTTTATAACACTAACTGTAGGTACCTGCACAATGGCGCATTAAACTTTTACTTTCAATACGTAATAGGTTAAATTTAACTACAACTATTACTCATAATTTCGTTCCGGCTATTGCAACTTGATGATGACAAAATTATCGGGTCGTTTCTTTTGTACAGTGACATGCAAAAAGTTGTAGGCATACACAACTATGTATCCACACTTAATGTTATTCAAAAAAGTTTTGATTTAAATTATTTAGTGTTGTGCTTAATGTCTAAGAACACATTCTTGAATGAATTGTTTCTTTATTGTACAGACGCCAGCACACCAAGCTACCCGAAACTGTCTTTTCCCAATTAAATTTGAAACATAAGCTATAGCGATAAAGTTGAAAATCTATTAAAGAAATTTGACAGGGTGTAGTAGCTTGATGTGCTGGTGTCTGTACCTAAAATTACGGCTTCCTAGAAGAACGGTGGCCGCCGCATAGCGTCTGCAATTTACCGGTACAGTACGCTACTAAAACGTTATTTATGAAAGAGTTGGTGTGTTTTCCTAGCGTGCGTTTTTTGACACCGTAAAGTGAAACCCCGCTGCTATCATTTTCATGACAGGCGTCACCGCTCTTCTAGGTCTCAGCTCCTCTAGCTCAAGTTCTATATTTTATACTGGTGTAATCTGATGACCTGGTGAAAGTCACTGAAAACCGCTGGTTCTAGAAAGCACAGGGCCGTAACGATGCTTGAGGGAAGCCTATGTGATGTGAGTGATGACTTGTATCTTACGTATTTCACGTGCATTTTTATGTAAAACGGGCTAACACACTGTAAAATTAAAAACTATTTTTGATCGCATTTTAATTTTACTTAGTCGCCTTTACTTATACTCCCACAAGGACTACCTGATGAAGGCCGCAGGAATCCGCTGGATGTGAGCTGCACAGAAACTGGATGACGTGGCTGGTTGGGGCAGGCCTATGTCCAGCAGTGGACGTCATCAATTACAATCTGAATTATTTGAAGATATCCTTCAAATTGCTAATCCATTGCCTCATAATTATGTTCAAAAAATAAGTCTGCTCAACAACGTAAATAACGAAATTAATGTTGTTGAACTGTCAAATCTCAAATCGTTTATTGCAATCCATAATGTAATTACAGGTGGTAAATAAAAAATAGTAGAATCAATTATGGACCCTGTCGGTCAAAAAGAAAGCCACTCCTACTGTTAGTGTGCTACGCAATTACCCCGCAGGTAGGTACGTTTTCATATTTGCACGTGATTGTACGTACGAACGACAATTCTCCAAATAATTGCGTAGCCATCAAAAGCACCGATAAACAATTACGATGCTACTACAAAGGTATGTCTGATTTGGATCTATAAAATTAATTATCGTCGCTTATTAATTGTTTGAGCAACCTTTCGACGGCAATTCTTTTTGGGTCAATGATGTTCGTTAATATTCGGGCTTCTTAATTTGCTCTTGTCGCTTCAACAGTAATGTCTGACATTATTAATTAGTTGGTATTATAATTATGTTCGATATGTTCTTGTGTTGCAATGTGATTGAAAGTTTGGTTTGTGTTACGTAACCGCCATTTTGTTGCTATGACGTTTTGGTTACTTTGATTAATTAAAAGTTAAGTATCAAAACTAAAAGCGAGTCACCCCCATATTAGAATATATATGTAAATTATTGCTCATGTATATAACCGTATTAAGGAAATATGATTATTTATACCCCATTCGCAATAAGATTAGACATTGAAATAAATCTTTTTTACAGTCCGTTCAACCGATTTTGACTTCTATTGCGTTGGTGGCATGACAAATGGCAGCTGCAATAAACAGTTGGTATTATAATCACGTTTTTGCTTTTAATGCCGTCCTTATGCCTACGGAATAGAAGTAAAAATCGGTTGAACGGACTGTAAAAAGTTTTGTTTAAATGTCTAATCTTATTGTAAATGGAGTATAGTTAATTTAAATTTATAAAGAAACTAGCAGCGCCCTGCGGTTTCACCCGCGTAAGTTTCGATCCCGTGGGAATATCGGGATAAAAACTAGCCTATTTTCTTATATCTACTTGTAAATCTGTAGCCTTGTTTACATGACATTAGAATGTTCTTGACTAATCTGTGGTAACTCTCATATAGCCAACTCTTTCTTAACGTACTTTCTCGCTCTTCCCTTTTTCACGTCCGCCATATTGCATAGTTCACGTGTATTGCTTCTGTGTTTTTACCGTTATTTTATCAAAAACCTTGTTTAATTTAACACGCTATTATTATGGATACAATGTGATATTATTGTTTTAAGTAGAGATGTTACGGATGTCGTTTTACCGGAACCGGAACCGGAATCGGAGGTTTTAAATTTGATTGATCGGAATCGGAACCGGAATCGGAACTGGAATCGGAACCGGAATCGGAACCGGAACCGGGGCGGAGTAGAAGAAAGATGTGTTAAGAGGCCTCCCCTTAAAACATCTTTCTTCTATTTCTTCTAACATCCACAAACAAAACAATAAACTGAGACTTTGTGAGCGCGAGCGTGTATAAAATAAACAAACATTACCCTGGTGACAAGTTAAAACTTTTTTGTAGGCGCTCTAGTCACGTGTATCGCTGCGTTTCGAACTTCGGTCTAACTCCGATTCAAAATTATCGGAACCGAAATCGGAATCGGAGGTGTAAAATTAATCGGAAGTTCCGACTTTTCGGAATCGGAACCGAAGCTCCGTAACATCCCTAGTTTTGAGTTCAATTCGCAGCAATATTTAATACATTATTTCAAAAAGAAACGACATTAATAGGCATAATGTCGTATATCAAAATGAAATACAACTCCTTTTATTTATACTTTGTATAATTAAGACACTATGGTGTAACCAATAAAATTGTGAAAATTCTCTCAATATATATGTAGTTATATATTGAGAAAATTTTTACAATTTTATTGGTTAGATAGGACTTTTAGACATGCGAGTGATTACTTGCATGTCTAAAAGTCCTATCTCATTTTTTAGCTGATTTGAGTAAGCTTTATGGTTAAAGAAATTTATTTCTCAATAAGAAATAACAAAGATTTCACTTACTTGAGAACATTTTTTAAAACTTACAAATTTTATAATATGAACTTTGACACACAAACTAAGCAGCTATTGTTTTTCTTTACAACAAAAACAGTTACGCAATATCTAAGTTAATAACATTTCACTTCGTAGGATCGCAAGTAACATTTTTTTGCCTTTCAAAATGGTTATATTTTGAGATCCAAATAAAATAGAGGTACGACGGTTAGTGAAAAATGTAAAGAATCACGAATAGAAAAATGTAGTTGTCCTATCTCAAATCAGCGAAAAAATTAGTAAAATGTAGTCCGCCCGTCGAGAGAATGCGTTCTTGACGTTCGTTGCGTTCTTGAGCTGTCAGTTTCAGAAAAACGAATAATATGTGCTTTGCGATTTTGCTTTTTATTAGTTACTAGAATTATCGCATTGACAGGTGTCAGGAACGCATTCTCTTGACGCCCTGAATGTAGTTTCTTTAATCTTGTTAACGTTACAAAGGAAAAGCCCTTTCAGAACGAACTAAACAACAACAATTTATATCTTAAGAGCCCAAAATTGGTGAGGCTCTATTTAGCGGGACACCATCTGTCCTCAGTGTCTCCGTGCCAAGCTCGTATTTCAAAAGCCTGTCAAAATTTCAGTTTCAAGAGAGGTTCGTTGAAACAAAGAGCGAACGGCATCTGTTGAACGTCCAGCCTCCGGCGGAGACTCTCTGTAATCATCCGACATTTTGAAGAACGTAATTGGTCGGCTAATGAATGCCGCCCAAGGCAAAGCTCCAGTTTACGCAATGAATCGACTGTGTCACTCGCGGTCTTTTCAACTTGGTACGAGTAAATATGAGATGGGAACTCATAATGATATACAATTTTGTTTTGTTCAATTTTTTTCGGCGTTTTAATTTTATGGTATAGGTCAGCTGGAGCTAGTTCGGCCATATTTGTAAATGCTCGTAGGTATATGATTTGTCACAATTATATGGTGTTATTCAGTTCAAGGGAACAGTTAAGGTACAATTACGTGAAACCAATAATAACGACGACAAAGTATGTTGGCATGTACCTACTCGATCTTTTTTTGACACATTTTATGGTTTTTACGAGTAAGTTGAGTACATGGCAATTCATTTCAACTAATATGTTCCTATTTATTAATAAGGATAAAAAATATACACTGGAGAAACCTTTTGTACTAAATTAACTAACAAACTATCAATCGATCATTATTTTCAGGAGATCAGTGGCTCTCCTGAAAATAAGGATTGACTTACACCAAATTATATTCAACGTTAAAACTTAAGCGTTATACTCCCTTCAAATAACTCAATGTAAAATAAGCAAGTGAAGCTAACACCGCTTTATATCGTGAATGTCTGCTTTGAGTCTAAGTATTCAAGACTAACTTAATAAAGCAAGTTTCTCGCAACTTAAACACAAAGCACTATAGTTTGGCTCTTAAAATACTTTTAAGTGTATGCTAAAGTTATTTTCAAGTGTTAAACTGTTTTCATAATGTAATAACGTCATATTTTATCTTGCAATGCTTTATTCCAAGATGTTTTAAAGAATTGTTTTACTAAATAGAAAAGACAATTCCGTCTTGGTTGAAGTTGAAGAGAACTAAAGGATTTTTAAAAGAGAATTTGGGTAATAAAAATAGTGTCAAAATAAATCACTTTTATAAGGTGAATACATAATCCGCATACGCGATTTATTTGCCAAAAACGTAAACAAACATGAGTTTATGGAAAAATAACTTTAAATCCTACACCATAAAGTTCAGTTTACGGTACAACATCAAACATTTTTATAACTTGTTCAATAGAGTTAGTCACTCTGAAATCAACTTAATTACCATTAGAATAAAGTTGATATTGGTTTAACTTGGAATAATATTCATTTGAAGTATAAGTTTGAATAGACTTTACATAGATAAACTAGCTCCTTTTTCACATGTTGGTAAACAGAAACTACAGAACGCCGCCTTCTAATATCCTTACATACTCATTAAGCTTCGTTATTACACTCAATAATAGTCAATGAGAAAAACTGTGACCTCATTCCTCACAAAGAATCTAATATTATCTACCCTTACAAAACGAATTATAGAAGTAGACCAAATAATATATAAGGTTAAAAAGCATTGACCTTTAAAAAGGCTTTGCTCGTGATAAGTTTTTGAATTTTTAATTACCGGTATAAAAAGTACCAAATCCGATAATTTCACATGCCATCAGGGATAGCCCTACAACGCATAATCCAAACATGATTCTCCATGTCACACCTAATAATGATCAAACATGAGATCCCAATACAGACCGTCCACGTCCCGTCACGGACAGCAAAAAACCCGTTACTAAAGATAACAAAGCGCGTTTACACGATGATCGTCCACCAATTGAAAACAAATATTATATTGACACCTTTATGTTTGCCGAACTGCAAGTGACTACTAATACTTGTGTAAACATGGGGCAATCTTAGTGTGTATCTTATTTGGGCTTTTTATGTTCGGTCAAAGTTCGTTTGGCTGTCAGATAATTTCCTATTCTGCAGTTTTTTTCTGACTTCGTTATTTTCCTTACTTCCAAAAGTTTTTTACATCTTGAAGCTTTAATTCCTGTTTTATAATAAAAGGTATGATGTACCGTATGTTATTTTGCAGTTATTGCTTCAGGTGCATTCATGTTATCTTTCTTGAATCATTATCATCTGCCTAGCCTTTTCCCAACTATGTTGGGGTCGGCTTCCAGTCTAACCGGATGCTGCTGAATACCAGTATTTTACATGATGCGACTGCCTATCTGACTTCCACAACACAGTTACCTACTGTTATCGTTCTCGAATATTTCTCCTTTTACTTAAAATATAATATGATGAGGAAATCATCGTATGTGATTTAGTTATCAAGACCCGTTTGGTTGGCCAGCTTTTTCTGGATACTCAAATATTATATTATCACTTTTCTGTTTGTAGAACTGCAAGTGACTGCTAACAGTTGTGCAAAAATTGGGTTATCTTAGTGTGATATCTTATTCGGGCATTTTTTTTTCTTTATTAAAGAGCTTTGTCACAATACTGACTATGTCTGTTAAAGCACCATAAAACATAATTTGAATTCCCGCCCTTTCAAATCCTACCATTTCCTGCGCACACAGCGCCACCTAACGTTTTTGACGTGGATCAAACAGTCACCCGAGTTCCCCGCCATATCTCACCACAAAACTTAACGACTCCGTAAAAATTATCGTGAAACACTGCAATCAAGTGATAATCAAGACAAATTGTGTGTGCCGTCAACCCGTACTCATCCAAATCAACAAGAAACAAGAATTGGGGCGCCCCACAGCATAAAATCATCAGGTAATCGGAGCCAGCCGGTTCTCTTCAGCGAGCATCGGTGAGTCCCTTCTACCTTTCCCATTAGATACAGTCCACTTGCCCATCAAATAGAATCATTCTTTAACATTTTTCATGGTCCTTGTAAGCCGGATTGCTGAAATAGTATCAGTAATCCTATTTTTTCTATTGTGAAAATTGTGGGGTCAGCCATATTTGTTCGCAAAAACCAAATTGCAACACAACAATCATATTCATATATAACTCAATCATAACATATTTTTATCATCTAACCTCACTTTTGAACATAGCTTTTGTTTTATTTACGGGTGTCAATTGTTCTACAATATAACAAGTGTATTTCATCATACTTCGAAGTTACTCACATAAATATCATTCATCATCGCGGGAACTCATTCGATCAAACATAACATAACATTTTGTGTTCATAACCATATTGTGGTAGGTGGTAGTCATCATAGCAAAGTACCTACCAAACGCTCACTTATTCGCAGTCGGAACCGAGTTGTTTCGTCATCAGCGTTTCTCATTCGTGTTATCACATACATTTTGTGGACGGAGTTCGGCAACAAACAGTCGGTCACCGTCATTTTCATTTTAATCGTGTGCTTTAGGTGTAACATACAGCGCCTAAAATTATCATTTTTGTGTTGGAATCCTTGGTGCAACATATAACACTAGGATTTCATTGTGTATCATTGTTTTATTCAAAACTCATATCAGTTAGGTATTGTACCTATATTTTCTCTTATCATTCGTGTCTGTTGGGTTGGTAAAATTGACAAAATTATTGCCAACATAATATCATTTTATCGAACCATAGACTATTTTGTGTTTATGAAGCTTGTTTCAGAACTGTTGTGATCGACAGTTTAGACAATTGACATTTATCATAGTGACGTTAGTGTAACTTCAGACAGTGACACTGACAATCAAGTGTGTTTTGCGTGTGTTGTGTTCACTCATTCGTTCAAATCAGTTCAACTTCAAATACAATCACTTCGTGATTTTGTTCACCAATCGAATTAAACTTTGTAAACAAGTGCTTTCATAGAACAAAGTGTATAATTAATTATCAAAATGAGTGAAGCATTGATCGCACATTATGCATCTAAGCGTAACATGGCGCTTAAGCGCCTTCAGGATGCTGTAATTTGCGCACGAAATTGCAAAACAGACCCAAATCAAATAAATAGGTTAGAAACTTGGTGTTCGCGCGTAGATCAAATACTCGAAACCTTTAACGAAGCCCAAATTCAATTAATGTGTGAGTACAAGAAGGCAGGTATGGACGAAAAGGAAGTGCAACAAGCTCAATTTAAATTCCAAGAACAGGCCGATGATATGTTCTTTGAAACATTAGAGGCCAAGCGTAAATATTTGTTAGCAAAGGTGGAGACTTCTTCTTCGTCCAGTGAGTCAAAAAATAAAACAGCTAAATTACCACCTATGAAGCTGCCATTATTCACAGGGCAATTCAAAGATTTTCCAGGGTTCATTGACCTTTTCAACACATTAGTGCATAACAGAAATGACTTATCAAATGTAGAAAAGTTTCAATATTTGATCACATCCTTATCTGGGGATCCAATCAGTATCATTCGTGCGTTTCCTGTGTGTGAGGGTAACTACATCAGTGCATATAAAGCATTAGTGAATCGTTATAACAACAAGAGGTATTTGGCATTCATGTGTTGGGAACAGATCAACAATTTGAAGGCAATGCACTCCGGTTCTGCTCAAAGCTTACGTACGATGTTAGACCTTTATAATGAGAATTTATCAATGCTTACATCTTTAGGGCTACCAACAACACAGTGGGATTTCGTGTTATTCCACTCATTGCTTACAAAATTAGATAAGGCATCTCGGGAAGCTTTTGAGCTGGCCAATACCAGTAGTGATTTTCCAAGCTTCAAGGAATTATCCTCATTCTTAGTAGATAGGTGTAATGCCCTTGAACGCTCAACATTAAATGTGAACAATCAATCACCATCAGCTGTGCAACAGCAAAATAACAAGCGTGTGGTTTCAAACAACCAATCAAAGCCTACAATGCTTTTGGCCCAAGCGTCTTCTCAATCATGTGTAGTGTGTAAAGAGGATCACCCTCTCTACTTATGTTCAAAGTTTTTATCAGAATCTCCTCATGAGAGGTCTCAACTTGTGAGACAAAACAAATTGTGTTTCAACTGTTTACGGTCAAACCATATCACAGCCAATTGTAATTCATTGCATACATGCAAATCATGTGGACAAAAGCATAACAGCCTTCTACACTTTACAAAAAAGACAGAGACAAGTAGTTCTGTCAACTCTCAACATAAACAACCAGGCGTTTCTCATACAGGGAAAGGTCCAGCACCAGCACCAACTTCTGATTCTAAGGAAAATGTGATCACACCCGTTACATCATTATCAAACACGACTGCAGGATCAACATCAAATACTCATTTTGTGATGCTTGCCACTGCTGAGGTAGAGGTCAAGGACGGTCGAGGCTCCTTTCAGAAGGTCCGTATATTATTGGACCCCGGTAGTCAAAGTCACATCATCACCAAGGTATGTGTCCGTCGCTTAGGGTTGGCACAGTATAAAACTCAAACTCCTATGTCAGGTATAGGGGACGTTCCTGCATTTTCCACGGGTAAGGTCTTCTTAGAAATCCGACCAGTTGGGAAACCAGAGCCCTCTTTTACAGCAGAAGCGGTGACTTTGGACAAAATTTGTGGTGACATGCCCACCCATCCAGTGGACATTAACAATTTTCAACACTTATCAAATATCAAATTGGCTGATGAGAAATATCATTCTTCTGGTCCGGTGGATATCCTCATTGGTGGAGAGATATTCCCTCAAATTCTCTTACCAGGGAAAATTGATGGCGGTCCACATGCAGCAACAGCTATCAATACCATATTTGGATTTATTCTCATGGGAAAAACTTTATCAAAGTCATCATCATCTATTCCTCTATCAATCAATCATGTATCAATAGACGCCGATCTGGATATCGCCGTTCAGAAGTTGTGGGAGTTGGACAGCATACCGTGTGAAGACAACAAACAATCTCACTCGGTGGATGACATACATTGTGAGGAAATATTCCTATCAACACACAAGCGTGACAGTGAGGGACGATACATTGTCCAGTTACCATTCCGTGATCAATCATCAGTGGCCTTTGAGGGTGCTTACACAATTGCTCATTGGCGCTTTGTGCAGCTGGAAAAACGTCTCATGGCAAAGCCAGCTTTTCATGAACAATACAATCAACATGTTATGGAGTACCTATCAAGCAGTCAGATGGAGAAGGTCCCTGCAGTTGAGTGTCAATCTCCTACAGCATTTTACTTGGCGCATCATGCCGTTTCAAAATCAGATCGTAGCCTTCGTGTGGTCTACGATGCATCGATGAAGGATAAAAGAGGTGTATCCTTAAATGACACTCTTCTTATAGGTGCTAAACTTCAGACTGACATCACCAACATTCTTTTGCGTTTTAGGCTTCATGCCATTGTGTTTTGTACGGATATCCGGCAAATGTACCGGCAGATCCGAATAGCAGCAGAACATCTGGATTTTCAAAGAATCCTGTTCAGGTGTTCCCCTAGTGAGCCAATACAAGAATACCGTCTCAATCGTGTGACTTTCGGTGTATCATCAGCACCATTTTTAGCAATTCGTGTGTTACATCAATTGGCCCGTGACGAAGGCAGCTCGTTTCCAGCTGCAGCTCGGGTATTGTTAGAGGACATCTATGTCGACGATGCCGTTACAGGGTGTCGGAGCATCGAAGAGGCGGTCGCCCTTCAGCAGCAGCTGATTAACATCATGGCAGCTGGAGGCTTTGAGCTGAGAAAATGGTCCAGCAATCATGCAGCTGTATTACAAAACATACCAGAAGAACATAAAGCAGTGCCAAATGTCAATCAAACATTCGATAGTGATGGAAATTTTGTGAAGGTTCTCGGTTTAGCCTGGAATTCCCAGGAGGACATATTCAATTACCAAGTGAATCAAATCAATCGTGAGTGTACCAAACGTACCATGCTTTCAGAGCTGGCACGTATTTATGACCCCATTGGTCTTTTAACACCATTAACATTTTTAGCAAAGCATTTAATTCAACGTTTGTGGTTGCTCGGTTCATCATGGGATCAACCCGTTCCCGACGACATCAATCAAATTTGGAGAAAATACGTTCAGCAGTTGCCTCATCTAGCCCAACTTAAAATACCACGCCGCATCACATGCGACGATGCTGTGACTTATCAGGTGCATGGGTTTTCAGACGCAAGTGAATCTGGTTATGCAGCTGCTGTGTATCTTCGTGCTACCAATCAATATCATCAACACCGGGTCATCCTGGTTAGTGCGAGGTCTCGTGTCTCCCCGACGAAACGCAGAACTTTACCAAGGCTTGAGTTGTGTGGCAGTTCTTTGCTGGCAGACCTAATGAGACACATCATCAACGTGTACAGCACACTTCTACCCATAGAGAGTGTGCATGCGTGGACTGATTCTATGATAGTTTTGTCATGGATCCAGTCAAATTCATCAAATTTTAAGGCGTTTGTTGGCAATCGCATATCAAATATTCAGCGTAGATTACCAGAAGCAATTTGGAATCATGTACCAGGAAAGCAAAATCCTGCGGACGCCGCGAGTCGTGGGTTATCACCCGACGAGCTTATCAATCATGATCTGTGGTGGACTGGCCCTCCTTGGCTATCTTCAAATCAAGATCAATGGCCAAAAGTGCCTCAACATTCAAACATGACGTCACATCCAGAGGTGAATTGTGAGCAACGTGCCTGCGTTTTGAACGTGTCAAACGCAGTAGAAACTAATCCAATCGATCATTTATTAACAAGATTTTCATCATTGAGGAAGATTCAACGTATTTTAACATATTGCAATCGTTTTATCAACGCCCTGCGCAAAAACCAGCGTACAGATCATTTAACAGAACAAGAACTTCATCATAGCCTCTTGGTACTTGTGAAACACACCCAACATTCCGAATTTAGTGAAGAAATCAAACATTTGAGATCAAATCATGTATTATCAAAATCATTCAGAAAACTTAGTCCATTTTTAGATTCAAATCAAGTGTTGCGTGTGGGGGGTAGGCTCTCTCAGTCAAACCTTGATTATGAAACAAAACATCCAGCCCTGCTTCCTCGCAAGCATCGTTTGACGCAACTTATCATCCAGTGCACACATAACGAAAATTTACATCCTGGTCTGCAAACAATGCAGTATCTGTTACTTCAAAATTTTTGGATTTTGTCACCAAGGCGAGCCATTAATCACATCATTTCAAAATGCTATCGTTGTTTCCGAATGAAGCCACGAAATTTTCAGCCAGTAATGGCAGATTTACCACATTCTCGCGTCAATCAAATCAAACCATTTCAGGTTGTGGGTTGTGATTATGCAGGACCCTTCAACATTACGTTTCAACGTTATCGAGGTGTGCGTTCAACAAAGGCATACCTTTGTCTTTTCGTCTGTTTTTCAACAAGAGCTCTTCATTTGGAGCTTGCCAGCGATTTATCTTCCTCTTCTTTTCTGGCTGCTCTACGCAGATTCATTGCTAGACGTGGTCGTTGCAACATCATCCATAGCGACTGTGGAACCAATTTCAAAGGTGCGCAGTCACAATTATCAGAAATCATGCGCTCAGCTTGTGAATCGGAGCGCATTGACTTCAAATTTAATGTCCCAGGATCACCACATATGGGCGGCCTTTGGGAAGCTGGGGTGAAGTCCGTAAAAACTCACCTTTATCGTGTGATAGGTGATCAAATCCTAACATATGAGGAGTTAAACACACTTTTGACACAGGTCGAATCAGTTTTAAATTCGCGACCAATATCAGCATTGAGTTCAGATCCATCAGATCTAACAGCACTAACACCAGGGCACTTTTTAACATTAGCACCCCTAACATCAGTGCCTTCACCAGACTATTCCAACACAAAAATGAATAGGCTGACACGTTGGCATCTATTACAGAAAATGCACCAGGATTTCTGGACTAGATGGCATAGTGAATACCTCACAAATTTGTCACAGCGATTAAAATGGACCGTAGATTCACCTCCAGCAAAAATCAACCAGCTTGTTATCATCAGAGACGAGACTACTCACCCACTGCGATGGCGTTTAGGTAGAATCGTCGAATTACACCCAGGACGCGATGGCGTTTCTCGTTCTGCTACGGTCAGGACTGCACAAGGTATGCTCAAAAGGCCACTTGTGAAGTTGTGCCCATTACCAGATATGACTGACTAGTCATGTCTTATTTTTCATACATTCATATTGTGATCAAAACATTTCAATTACCTATTCTATTTTATATATTCATCAGCATTATCATATTTATCCTATCATAATATCAAAGCAATGGTTGTTGTGAACAAATATACACTTCAGACTTCTCAGTCTCATCAATTCGCCAGCGGGGGGGAAGATAATGTTAAAGCACCATAAAACATAATTTGAATTCCCGCCCTTTCAAATCCTACCATTTCCTGCGCACACAGCGCCACCTAACGTTTTTGACGTGGATCAAACAGTCACCCGAGTTCCCCGCCATATCTCACCACAAAACTTAACGACTCCGTAAAAATTATCGTGAAACACTGCAATCAAGTGATAATCAAGACAAATTGTGTGTGCCGTCAACCCGTACTCATCCAAATCAACAAGAAACAAGAATTGGGGCGCCCCACAGCATAAAATCATCAGGTAATCGGAGCCAGCCGGTTCTCTTCAGCGAGCATCGGTGAGTCCCTTCTACCTTTCCCATTAGATACAGTCCACTTGCCCATCAAATAGAATCATTCTTTAACAATGTCATCTTATGTTATGTTTGGTATAAGGCTTGTTTACTTCTTCATCTGCTGGTAAAAGGTTTTATGTATCGATTGTTTGTCGGGTGATATCATATTCTTCAGTTATTGCATCAGGTGTGTTATTGTGGCCTTTTTCAAATAATGTTTCTTCTGTTTTGATATATTGTTGGTTTTCATTGAAAATTATAATGTTTGACATTGAATTTGACTTCAAGTAACATTCTCTCTTTGGACTAGTTTTTTTTCTGAATATTTAAATCACATCTTTACAACGGGTGGTCCACTCCTTAGCGTGTCTGAACTATTTAGGACGGCACACATCTGTTATGAAGCCTATCATTATCAACTGATTATTTTATTAAAATTAGAGTTACCTTAATCGTTTATAAAAAGTTATAAGCCAGTTGTAGCATTTCTACTTTATTTTCTATTTCAAACACGTAAAGTTCTTTTAGTTTACAAGAAAGCACTTCAGTAACACCATACCATCTAGCGCAACTTTCGTTTTCACTTAATTTGCCGAGAAATCGTGAAATATGAGTCGGTTGCGCCATAAAGCAGTTTCAGCGTTAGCAATAAGCGTCTCTTGCAATTTATATATATATTTAATGGTCTAATAACTACAGCAGCCTACGCTAGTGAAATCAAATATACTAATAATATAATGCCACTACGTACAAGTTAATTGAATAGAAATTTATTGGTTTGCCAGTTGCGTGCTAAACTGTATTTACATTAAGGTTCCTACAAACAGGCGCGACACGCAATATAATCGCGCGCGACACAGGCACCGCTCGTTGCGATGCCTTTGTGTCGCGTGCGATTTTATCGCGTGTCGCGCCTGTTTAAAGAAGCCTTTAAACTTTAGATGGTTGCTGGATTTACTTGGGAAGCCGGATTGCATATAATTTTAAGCTTGAAATAAGTTGTTTAAAGGCTCCCACAAACAGGCGCGACACGCGATATAATTGCGCTCGACACAAAAGCACCGCTCGTTGCGCGACTTGCGGTGCCTTTGTGTCGCGCGCGATTTTATCGCATGTCGCGCCTGTTTGAAGGAGCCTTTACTCACACCCACATACACATTCACCTCCACACCATCTCCTACTCACAAAACACACACATCACTAGCGCGTTTTAGGGCATTCATAAAAATACTGTGTTTCCATTTTATTCTTTTGTTTTTGTTCTTGTTTTTATATGTATTTGTGTAACTTTACATTATCTTGAAAAGGCTCAATAACTTAATAACAATTTATAACCCGAGAAAGGGCGGAGCATCCTAACACAAGCAAACTAATTGATTAAATGGATTTTCCCCATTATAACTAGAATAAGTTATTTAAGATGATGCAATAAACACATTTTAATTTTTATTTAGTGTGACTGCGTAATTGAGATAATAGGTTCGATCGAGTCTGGCAACAATATTAAGTTTTTAAAGAAATTCTCAGAAGCAGAACAAAGCCTGAATTAGTTCCCCGTTAGTGGTAATAATTTCGCCCTTTATTTAATGGGGCTATAACACTATAACTTAACTGGTGAAATGTGAGTGTACTTTATAGCACTGCCAGTCATAGCATACGTATCAAATTGGAAAGGGATTGTAACCGTATCAACTCGAGCCGTTTCAGTATTCTTTATATGAAACTCCCTACTGCAACGCACACTAATCGGAATCGTAACGTAATCACCTCACCTCAGGCCAAGCTTACGAACCGCGGTGCGTTACGTCTCTTCGTCCACCCTTGCGCCTCTCACCCCTCCCGCGGCCTGCCTGCTGCACCATCAACCAGCGGTCGGCTAGCCGTAAGCGCGGCGTCGGTCGCCTAGCCGTGGCCTGGTCGACGTAGGTATCGGAGCTTCTGATCCGCTTTGGTTACGTGCTTTTTTTTTTAGGACGGGAAATCATCAAATGACCCCTCCCGCTCTGGGTGGAGCGGGAGTGTCAGACTCTTACTGACTAAAACCCACCCGTGTTCCTTCCTTAGCCCTTTATGTTCCGAGCCAGCGGAACCCTTTCGGACAATCCCGCTTGCTTACGTTGGGTTGACGCCTGTTTGACGCCGAGGCGAAAGGCGATACGGTGACGATCCCTTTTCGAGTTGATATGTGTGCTATGAAAGCTTACCACTTCCGGGGATTCAGACATATGTTGATGTTTCTCAAATATTTTTGTAGTAATTATGACGAAAATCTAAAGATTCTGACTATTATACTATATATGCATAATTGCATATCTAATACTCCTGTTGTACAAAACCGATAAGTTCCTTGTCTTACGGAACGTCTTAGACAATAGTAATATTCCAGGCTGTAACTTGGAGGCAATTTCATAATATATTAGAATTGATTGCGCCTTCCAGCACTGAAATACAATAGACAATGTACTTTAAAGAGATAATAATATTTTACATTTTATTTTAGTATCAGATATATATAATATACTTAATAGCCAGTTGGTGTTACGTTGATTATTGAGCAATAAAAGCTTGGACTGGACTTTGATTCAGAAAGCGTTTTTAGTGCAGAACATTAAATATAATAACACCGTAAAAGGAAAACAGCATCTTTAGAGGAAGGTATGGGTGATGGTGGACGATCAAATGGGTTGACTATCAATCACTACAAAATCGTTTAACTCCAGTTTGTACTAATAGGATTTTTAATGGCTAGGTAAGAATCATGTAATGATTCATAAGGCTATGCCGACCGCCTACTGGTAGTTTGTTTGTAAGCACGTTAAGTTGTGCTCCACAAGATCATACGTTAATATTATTATAAACGGTAATTTTACATTGTTTAGTTTTATTATAATCACTAAAACGGATAATAGTGGCGACTATATTTGCATTTGACTGCGCGGTCGGCGATTGGTCGGGCCCTATTAATAATTTAATCATTTCTAGACTAATAATTCTAGATAAATGACTTTTCAACGCGACAGTAATTGCAACATACTTAGTTGGTGCAGACGCCAGCACATCAAGCTACCCGAAACTGTCAAATTTTCCTAATCAACTTTGAACCTTTAGCAATAAAGTTAAAAATCTGTTAAAGAAATTTGACAGATTGCATTAGCTTGATGTGTTGTTTGTTTTGAAATATGTATTTTTTACCTTCGAAAAACTTCTTGTGAAAACACACAATCAATTCTGATTTTAAAATCTGTTTTGTAGTTTCCGATATTAATCCCAAATTAACACACACGTTTGGGAACTTTATTTGAATTATGAACAGAAGTGTTAATATTATAATGAGAAGGTACGCCATTGGAGAAATATCAGGTGACGTCATAAATCACGCCTCACGCCTACACATCAAGACGGGTTTCGTGGAAAGGTTTGCGCCTATAAATTTTGTACCTAATTAAATAAGTTTGACTAACATTAATGACTTATATGTATAGACTAGCGACCTGCTCCTGCTTCGCTCGGTTTTTACGACTTCACAAAACGTTGAGATTTCTTTATTATATGTAAGTTTGATATTAATGTGACATTACAGTGCACGGATTAATAAATTATTATGATAATGTGCTGGATCATGGAAGTCAGGTATCGTTTAAAACAGCTTTTTGTTCTGACACGTTTCGAAGAATTTCTTTATTTGTCTGGCATTTTTGCTGATCTGGGCATTTTTGGCGCAGCCGTGAGGCACACTTTCCTGCTAATTTCCTACATCGGACTTTACACTTTTTATTTGGTCTTGTTTTTTTTGTTTTTATCTGATGTACGAATATATATCTGGTGTATTGTGTGTCTTTTAGTCTGTGCTAAATAAATGTATTATTCTTTCTTTCTTTTAATTATACACATAACCCTTCCGGAATGAATTCTCTAAATAATGGTGAAAACCGCATAAAAATGCGTTAGGTACGTAGTTTTGGAAAAATAACGTGGTCACACGGACAGACACGTAAAGCAATTTTAATTTATAATATAAGTTTATAGAAATAAGACATTAAACTTATGCGGTAAATTTATAACGTCCGCTTTTAAGAATGACTAATTTGTAATTCGTTGGAATATATTTTACGGCAAGTCTTTAAAACCACAATAATATTTTGTGTGTCACTTTAATCTTGTTTAAATCCGCAATCAAGTTATCTGTCTTTTAATCTCGGTGACACTCAATTTGGTTTCTACTATGAGTAATAAGATCCGTCTGTTGGAACTCAAGTTGGCCTCAATATTTTTAAAATGAAATAAGATAAAATACAAAACAATCTGCCTAGCCCAACTATATATGTTGGAGTCGGCTTGAAATGAAATAAGAATCAGTGTAAAATAGGAGGCAACTGAATAGGTAAGTATGCCCCTCAGGCATACTTACGTTGTTAATCCTGCTACTTTGAAAATTATTAACAAGTTCAAACAAAAAGTAAAAATTTAAGCTGCAATATTTTATGAACACTCTTGCATTCAAGTTTTATTTATCGTGTGTAAACTTCAATATGTTATGTTGTTATGTTATACTGTCACTATTTCAAGAACAGACAACCATTTATATATCTATACTATTAATAAAGCTGAAAAATTTGTTGTTTTTTTTTTGTTTGTTTGTTTGAACGCGGTAGGTACCTACTACTCTGGTACTACCAGTCAGATTTGGAAATTTTTTTTTGCATTTGATAACTCGATTCCTGAAAAGACTAGGCCGAGAAAAAAGAACAAAAGTCGGAAAGAACGCTAAGTAAAACCGAAGTACTAGCGCGAGCAGGCGATGCGATGTGACAGCGTGAAGCTAGTGATTATATAAGTAGCTAAGTAAGGAACCTTTATCAAAGAAGTGACTGTGAAAATAATGATATATGCAAAAACGAACCGTTATCTACAGCTCCTGCCATTTACAGTCCTAAAATAAACAAGAACTAGTCAAAACACAACAAAGTACTAACGCGAGCAGGCGATGCGATGCGACGGAGTGAAGCTAGTGATTACATAAGTAGCTAAGGAACCTTTATCAAAGAAGTGACTGTGAAAATAATGATATATGCAAAAACGAACCCTTATCTACAGCTCCTGCCATTTACAAGTCCTAAAATGAACAAGAACTAGTCAAAACACAACGAAGTGCTAGCGCGAGCAGGCGATGCGATGCGACGGGGTGAAGCTAGTGATTATGTAAGTCGCTAAGTAAGGAACATTTATCAAAGAAGTGACTGTGAAAATAATAATATATGCAAAAACGAACCGTTATCTACAGCTCCTGCCATTTACAAGTCTTAAAATAAACAAGAACTAGTCAAAACACAACGAAGTGCTAGCGCGAGCAGGCGATGCGATGCGACGGGGTGAAGCTAGTGATTATGTAAGTCGCTAAGTAAGGAACATTTATCAAAGAAGTGACTGTGAAAATAATAATATATGCAAAAATGAACCGTTATCTACAGCTCCTGCCATTTACAAGTACTAAAATAAACAAGAACTAGTCAAAACACAACGAAGTAGTAACGCGAGCAGGCGATGCGGTGCGACGGGGTGAAGCTAGTGAGTATATAAGTCGCTAAGTAAGGAACCTTTATCAAAGAAATTACTGTGAAAATAATGATATATGCAAAAACGAACCCTTATATACGGCTCCTGCCATTTACAAGTCCTAAAATAAACAAGAACTAGTCAAAACACATACTAATTCACAAGCCCCGCAGTAATAACAGAGGCGCGGACGCAGCCTATTATTGACCCAATGCTAGGGAAAAGGCCACTCTCATTGATGTTATTATCACAACGGGAGGTAATTGACGTAATCGCAAGGCTTGCTATCCGTCTAACTATCTACCTAAGTATAGGATGGTTCTGAATAACTAGAGGCTTTGTTGGTAAAGCTAGAATCCATACTAATATTATAAATTCGTAAGTAACTCTGTTTGTCTGTCTGTATGTTACCTTTTCACGCCGACTTTCAGTCTCGACTCACTAACTCACTGACTGACTCATCAACGCCCAGCCCAAAGCCGTGAGTTTAATACCTTTAATCTCCTTGAATTTTGCACAGAGGTTACCTTTATGATATAGACAAGGAATTAGGCCGGATTGTTTGATGTATAATTGAATAAGTTTAATATGCAGTAGGAAACAGTAGACACACACGTTAAAAGATATACCGAGTTATGATGGTGTTTTTCTTCTAAAGAGACCAAAATCAATGACAAGATAAAGAGACTTCCAATTAGAAAAAGACAGTATTTTTTTAGGTATCCAATATATACATTAATTTACATACTTACTAAGAAATTTTCAATACTATATACGATCTAACATTAAAATATAAATACATATATTATGTATAAGTATGTTTAAAAAGGAAAAAAACATATATCGTCAACTTTGGACAGAGTTTGTCATATCTTAAATTGCATTTCACATTGTAGCATGGCATACATAATTATGTTAACGTCAATATCACGTTATTTAACGGCATTTCACATAACCGTCTCCGTTTAAGAGAAAACATACACATGGCAATTATTGCTATTTTCTTGCCTTATCTTCAATAGAGAATGTATACCGACTGACGTGTTATTATGACTAGAAACTGACTTAGTAAACGGTTCATTTGTTTACCTATTCATTTGAGAAAGCGATATAAATCAGCTGTTTTGTGCCTCGGTAGTTATGTGCAGGAAAGTTGGTTAGTAAGACTGGGTTTGTTGACTGTTTGCAACTTTGTGTGTTAGGTGGGTATAGTTTAGTGAAACAGGGAGATATTGGATGGATAGGCTGTTTTATCTACCCAGGTGACGATAAATTTTGCTCTAATAGAGTACCTATCCATGAAGTTTCTTGCCCGTTCTTCTCTATAGAAACCTACTTGGCTTTGGAATGTGCAACTAACTTCATCTTTTTGACTGATCGACTTCCGGACAATTCAAAAGTGCTTGTAATTGTTTTAAATAAATAAAAATCTTCAATCAGACTACACGATACATAATTATTTTTTTAAAATCACAAATATTTTGAATTTGAGCATTTTAAACATAACGGAGGTACCTATTTATTCATGATAAGAAACCCTAGATCCTGAAAAATATGTTTTTGGTGCCAGTTAACACATTTATTTGATTTAATTCAATAATTTTATAAGCATCCATTTAACGAATATTTGGTTGTTTTAGAAACTAAAACACTTCACCCACACATTATTTACGAATGATAGGTAACTTTTATACACATTCTACTTCTTCTTGGAAAAGAAAATTTATTTTCCTACTAAATACGAACTAGCTACGTTAAAAAAATATGTTAAAGAAACTTAAGTCCAAAATTATACCCTAAATAAAACCACAACATATTTTCAGCCTGCATTTCAAACAAGCCCAAGCACATTTCAGTAAAAAGGCCGCGGTCTAAAACTGGCGTCGCAACCCTTCACTGGACGGAAAGCTAATAAAGCGTAGAAGTTTAAAGTTTTAATTAAAAAGGCCCGGTAATTAGATACGGTCTGTGGATATGTTAATTAATCCACGGGTTAATTCTTCAAAACAGTGCCATTGTTCCCGGCGTCATAAAAATTGCGTACCTTTGGAGAAACAGGCGGCTCGTGATTGGGTAAATGCTGAATTTTGAAGTACAGACGCCAGCACATCAAGCTACAATCTGACAAATTTCTTTAACAGATTTTCAGCTTTATCGCTAATTTGTAAGGTTCAAAGTTGATTGGGAAAATTTGACAGTTTCGTGTAGCTTGATATGCTGGCGTCTGTACAAGAGTGGCTTAGAGAAGAAATAATTAATAATGAGATTAGGAATCTGATTATGAGACTAATTATCTCCTTCTTGTGTCGATGACTCGTATTTTGTCTGACCAGTACAAAGCGACAGATACAGCAGCTCTGAAGTTTGTCTCGTTTAAGACCTGGAGGGTGCAGGCAGTTGTGCACGATGATCAGAAGGGGAGGTACGTATCTAGTGTCGGGGCACTCTCACCGTGTTTGAGATGGGTCGAGTATAACCATCTGGCCATCTTTATTTTCTTTCATCTTTCTTTTTTCTTTTTGTTTCGTAATTTCCTTCTTCATTTCAGCCATTATCTGAACTGACATCTAAACCACCCCGAAAATAATTTGTATTGAATGAAAATTACAGTTTTGGCTTTTCAACTTGTGTATTTGCTATTAGCTTCATTTAAAATACACTTACTTGATATGATAAATAAGCAATATATTAACAATTCTTATTAATGATTAGATACATCTTCCACAATAAGTAGGTAACCTATTACATATTAAGCTTAAAGAAGGGATTTTTACGGTAAGTTAAAATTTGTAGGTAGTGTTGCTGAACTCTAAAGGCTCCTTTAAGGCCAGGATCTTCGAGCGTAGTAGGCATTTAGCGTTACCTCCGTCCTCGCGTGGCAAATGCCGCGAAAGCGCAGTTCGAATGAACTCGCTGACCCCTGTCACGGTTATTTTTATAAGTAATAGTATTGTGAATCGGCACTATTCTTGAAATATAGGGCTGCTCGTCTACAGTATTTTAATTTCATCATCCTACTTTAGTTTCTTTCTAGTTTTGTGATTGTAAAAATTATATTTTTAACCGACTTCAAAAAAGGCGGAGGTTCTCAATTCGGATATTTCTATTTTTTTTTATGTATGTTAGGGCATAACTCCATCGTAAATAGACAGATTTGCAATTTTTTTTTTGAAGTGAAAACTTCTTTAGCATCGTTGTGATTTGAAAATTTTATGAAACGAAAAAGCAACAGTAAAAAGAGACATGAGATTTAACGTGGGAGAAAATGAGATAGGAAGCATTATACAGTGTTTTTGTTTTTTATTATTACAAATGACATCACATTTAATCCTATGCTACTAATTTCTGGTGATGATGATGATGAGGATGATGGTGATGGTGATGGCGATGGCGATGGCGATGGTGATGGCGATGGCGATGGTGATCGCGATGGTGGTTGCGATGGTGATGGCAATGATGATGGTGATGCGTTGGTGATGATGATGCGATGGTGATGGCGATGGTGATGGCGATGGTGATGGCGATGGCGATGGTGATGGCGATGGTGATGGCGATGGCGATGGTGATGGTAATGGTGATGGATGGATGGATGGATGGATGGATGGATGGATGGATGGATGTTCTTTAGCATCGTTGTGATTTGAAAGTTTATGAAACGAAAAAGCGACAGTAAAAAGAAACATGTAAATTCATAAGATTTAACGTGGGAGAAATTGAGATAGGAAGCATTATACAGTGTTTTTGAAGGTTTCACTTCTACCACGTGTGAATTGCACACATGCTGTTTTTTTTATTTTTGTAAAGATCTGATGATGACTTTCGGAGACAAACAACGGAACTCTTCAATAAATGTCAGCAAATCAACCGCGATTGCTGCTATAGCATATGTAATCGCAATCACACAACATAACATCACGCCTGTACCCTTCAAAGGGTAAGGCAATAGCTGTTCAATAGCTTTGTTACTGATATTCACATAGCAAGTAGTGATATATGAATTTGTTTGGGGTAGGTAAGTACAACTAAAAAGTGAAAACTAAAAACTTTTTACAAAAAAAAAACCGACTTAAAAAAAAAACACTACAAAGTGAAAAATAACTTTAGTTTCGAAAGTCGGTGTCAAAAAATGAAAATATATTCTTCACGTTGTAGTGTTTTTTTTTTGAGTCGGTTGTTTTTTTTGTAAAACAGTTTTTTTGGTTGCTTGAATTCGTCAATAAGTTTCTTTAATTAAATCTACTAATCAAAAACACCACAATACGTATTTTTATTGAACTCTTCCTATTTCATTCACAACGAATTTCATATTTTTAAATAAAAAAACAGCATGTGTGCAATTCATTCCTATCTCATTTTCTCCCACGTTAAATCTTATGAATTTACATGTCTCTTTTTACTGTCGCTTTTTCGTTTCATAAACTTTCAAATCACAACGATGCTAAAGAACATCCATCCATCACCATCACCATCACCATCGCCATCGCCATCGCCATCACCATCGCCATCGACATCGCCATCACCATCGCCATCACCATCACCATCATCATCATCGCCATCGCCATCACCATCGCCGTAACCATCGCCATCACCATCGCCATCACCATCGCCATCTCCATCGCCATCATCATCACCATCATCTCCATCGCCATCACCATCGCCATCACCATCGCCATAACCATCGCCATCGCCATCACCATCATCATCATCGCCATCACCACCGCTATCACCATCGCCACCACCATCGCCATCACCATCGCCATCGCCATCACCATCGCCATCACCATCGCCATCATCATCATCGCCATCACCATTGCCATCACCATCACCATCGCCATCACCATCGCCATCGCCATCGCCAACACCATCACCATCATCATCACAAATTAGTAGCATAGGATTAAAATGTGATGTCATTTGTAATAATAAAAAACAAAAACAATGTATAATGCTTCCTATCTCTTTTTCTCCCACGTTAAATCTTATGTCTCTTTTTACTGTAGCTTTTTCTACTGTAGCTTTTTCGTTTCATAAAATTTTCAAATCACAATAATGCTAAAGAAGTTTTCACTTCAAAAAAATATAATATTTTACCTATACAATCACAAAACTAGAAACACAAACTCAAAAAACTCAAATTTTGCAATTGAATATAAACCTTATTCCGTTGTAGTAAAGTTGAAAATCTATTACAGATATTACGATACCGAAATTTATGGTACCGACCTGCTACTGCTAGTACTGTGACGAAAGCAAGAGAACCTATACTACTACAATATTATTCTGTCGCGTCGTCTTATAAGTGGGTAGTTATAAATACGTAGAAAAATAATAATCAAACTTACCTTATTTTTTTTAAGCTTTGCAGTTCAATGCTGAACATTTTTTTTTCTTTCTTCTGTTTTTATTCCCCATAATTTAATCTTAATTATCACTATATATTACAACTATATTATAACAAACTAATATTTAGTTTAATTATTAATACTAGAACCTAAACAATATTTACAGACTGATTTTTGAAACTAATACACAAACACGGAAATTAACAATAATATAACGTATATTTCGATCGATTAGCGGGAACGCGGCGAGCCAGCAAAAGCGACACAGGTCCTACCTCGGTAACGCCCGGCGGGCTACTGAAGTGAAGCGCGCAGGCCGCCTTTTTAGATTATATCTTGTTAAGACAATAAAAATCAGTTTTGAAAAAAATTAACCGTAGAATGTTCTACTATACATCATTGCCTATTTTTTGATATATTTTTTGCGAGTAAAAGTTAAGTCTACTTCAAATACGACTTGAAAAACGATTAAAAACTTCGCTGTTTTCGATTTGTTTGCGATTTTTTATGATCGAGTGAAGTTGTAAATATCGTGTTTTGAACCATAGAATAATCAAGAATGTTAGTTAAACTATGCGATATATTTTTTTCAGATTAAAACAAAGAATATTTGATTGTTTAATGTCGAATCAAAAATAGGTCGATTCCGAGATTTCCGAGAGTCCTGGCCTTAAACAGGCGCGACACGCGATAAAATCGCGCGCGACACAAAGGCACCGCAAGTCGCGCAACAAGCGGTGCCTTTGTGTCGCGTGCAATTCGCGTCGCGCGTCGCGCCTGTTTGTAGGAGCCTTAACGGTGTCTAGAATTCCAGATACGCCGATACATTTTTCGCGAAAATCTAACAGCAGATGTTGATCAAGTTCTCGAACATGCCATACTAGGTTAACGGAATGTCCACAATTCCTTTCGTAACTACATAAAGCACATACAAGATACGGTTGGAAGCCTGTTATTGAATTTCACATTGTTGTTTGTTATTTTTGGTCGTTCGAAGTGAGGTACTAAGGGCGCTTTATGAACTCGATTGATTACTCACCGAGCTCGGTAATTAAGAACTCTCATATAATGCATTGAGGAGAAGGGAACAATGCATTTGCAAATGTATTTTATGAACGTTGATTGAGTATTTTTTTGGCCTCATTTATTCTTTGGTCGTTTACGGGTTAGGTTGGAAATTAATCAGGGTTTTAATAATATCTGAGTTATGGATGACTCATTACTTTGCTGAGTAAAGAGAGTTAAGTATTTGTAGAGGTAGGTACATTATGTATAAGCGCACACGTTTCGCGCGCGTTGTAGTTGTCACAGATCTTTCTCAATCGATCAATCTACCCTGCCTAGTCTTTTACCAACTACATATGTTGAAGTCGGCTTCTAGTAACCGGATGCAGCTGAATACCAGTATATTACATGGAGCGACTGCCTATTTGACCTCCACAACCCAGTTACTGGGTACCTAATACGAAACCCCTTGGTAAGACTGGTTGTCAGGCTTTCGGGCTTCTGGCTACCCGTAACGACTGTCAAAGATCCACGAATAACAGCCGTGCTTTCCGAGGCACGGAGGGGTCACGGTATGTAAAGATGGTCACCCATCCACAGACCAACCACGGCAAGCGTAGCTTAACTTGATCAATCGACCTGTGCGGCTGTTATTATTTAGCCACGGGCTCCTCTTTTCACGCCTTTAAGATTTATTTAAATAATAAATAAATAAATCAGCCAGTGTTGTACCACTGTAAAGCAAAGGCCTCCCTTTCTGACCGATCTGCATAATTACACTGCACTTTTGGTAATATAAACTTTGACGAAACGCAACTTTGACTGAAAATGCTCTTGACGAAGTACCTACAATTTTGACGAAAACGGCTTTTGACCAAACACACCCTTGACCGACCGCCCCGAACTCTCTAAAAGACATGCAATAGGTATTATGGAGTTTATTTATAAACTTTGCCTAAAGTTAAGAGACATTTAAACGTCAAAAATGTATTGTTAAACAGTCGCTAATTATTACTTAATTTTAATCAACGTTTTTAAATAAACTCAAAACATGAATACTAATTTAGATTCCTTTCTACATGTCCAATACTTTTGACTGTTCACGTATTACAATTTATAAAACAGAGGGCCATTTTAACTAGGTACCTACCACAATGTGGAAACATTAAACATTAGTTTGACAGTATCCACAAGAGAGCACTTAGGCACTAATGCGTCTGCCCTTAAAACTAGACTATTCACTCCCTTATATAATTCACAACCGTTTTGTCTCTGACCCTACAAGGTCATTTTATGATTGTAGTAGCTGCGCCCCGCGTTTTCACCCGCATAAGACTCGATCCCGTGGGAACATCGGGATAAAATTGTTGTTTGTTAATCAAGTTTTTTGCCTGTGTGTTAATCAAGGGTTTCAGCTGCCTCCATACCAAATATTATCAAAATTGATCTAGCCGTTCGTGCGTGAAGAAGTAACAAACATACAAACACACTCCCAAATTTTCAGGTTTCTGTTACTAGCATCACATAAGCGTAATATCACGCCTGTAGTTCCCGAAGAGTTAAGCAGAAGTGTACCTATGATAGCTTACTCACATTTCGCCAATGTTGGTTTAAGTCTCATGTATTAGTTGCCATCAACCGCGCAATAATCAAGATTCTGGTTTGCTACTGAGAAATTCCTCATAGACCACCAACCAATAAGTAACTCTTTGCTTATCCCGGCAATCGAACCCAGAACTTCATGTTCAGCAGTAGCACTTACGACCACTAAGCCAACAAAGCAGTAACTAGCTTCATTTATTTATAAAGTTGCTAAAGGTAGTTTGTTGATTCTGTTACACAGTTTTCGGGTGGGCATTAATTTATCAAACAGCATTTTTACGAAATAATCTGGCAGTTATAATATTGGTGGTGAAACGAATCGCAAGCCTCATATACATTCAGCGGGATTGTCCGAAAGGGTTACCGCTGGCCCGGAACATAAAGGGCTAAGGAAGGACCACGGGTGGGTTTTAGTCAGTAAGAGTCTGACACTCCCTTCCGCTCCACCCAGAGCGGGAGGGGTCATTTGATGATTTCCCATCCAGAAAAAAAAAGCAACAGATTAGCCACATCCTTCAAAATGATTTAGAATGTGATTGATAGTGTGATACGCAATTGGGTTGCTAGTCGCTAGTACAGAATAAATAAATAGGCAAAAGGTTGATCACGACCTTTGGTCTATTTATTCATTCTGTTCAAACTGAAAACAATCACGTTTTCCGTCTGTCAACACACTCACAAAACAAACGAAAGCCTACGTCATTCGAAAAAGAGTTCAACCACCATCTCTGTTCACCACAAAATCGAACACAACCTCTATACATATTAAGTAAATCTGTCTCATAGTGACATCTAAACAGATAACAATATCGACTATGTAGTGGGTGTAGCCGTATCTGATCTAATTAATGCGACGTTGATTGATACTAATGTAGTTCGTAACGTCGGTCCCTGTGAGTAATTGATTGTCACAACATGATGTATACGGTTATAAAATTCGATATTTAGTACTGGTTTTTCGGGTTTTTGAGGTCATGATGTTTACAGGGTTCATTATAACTTTATCTGATAAACATGGCCTCAACTGACAGCTTCCAAATTTGGTAATATTTCTTAGATGACTATCTCACTGAGATGACTATTTCACTGAGATGACTATCTCACTGAGATGACTATCTCACTGAGATGACTATCTTAGTCAGCATCAGCCTATATTAGAATCAATATTATATTATGTAATTTGATATATAATATTTGAAGTGGCGTTGTGGTGGTTTTGGTGTGTTTTGTAGTGGGTTGAGTGGTGGTGGTGGTGGTGGTGGTGGTGGTTTTTTTGTGGTGGTGTCTTCATACTGTGTCATGATATAATGCATGCCTACTAAACAGTGTTTTACATGCTAGCAAATAAATTAACATAGATAGCTAATAATCGATAGTTGTATTCGACTGAAAAAAAAATGAAAAAGAAAACCTTTGTCCGAAATCACCAACACACATGTGGATCTCTACTGTTGCTTTTATAATTGAAAAGAGGCTTATTGCCTTGCAGGAAGATGTAACATCGTTTTCATGAAAAAGCACTTTCACATTCAGAGCGTATTGGAAAGTTGTCTGAATGATGAAATCGGCAAACCTTATGAAGACGGAATCATAATAATTAAGTCATATTTATTATTTCGAAAGTGCTGAAAGGAAAACCATTAGTTTGGGACTAACGTTTTTAATTTGTAGATCATTGACGTCGTCACGGGTAGTTAGAAGCCCAAAAGTCTGACAACTAGTCTTGCAAAGTTGTATCGGGTTACCCAGTAACTGGGTTGTGGAGGTCAGGTAGGTAGTCAGGCATTCAGCTGCATTCGGTTAGACTGGAAGCCGACCCTAAAATGGTTGGGAAATGGCACGCCAGATGATGAAAGTGCTGAAAGTTCTTGAAAAAGCTAAAGAAACAAAGCGTTATCAATTAATCATAAAAACTTTTTTACTTTGTAGTGTTTTTTTTTTTGAAGCCGGTTTTTTTTTGTATAAAAGTTATTATTTTTCACTTTTTAGTTGTACCTACCCCACACAAATTCAAATAACACTAGTGCATTGAAGAATTGAAAACACCGACTAGAAGCATCATCAACATTCACATAGAAATGCCGGAGATGTACATTTATGAATATAACTTCGTATATTAGAATAATTACCTAATGTATTATATACTAAAACCTTCCTGAAAGTACGTAGATCTCATTAATATCAAAATTGGTTCGTTAGTTTTTGAGAAAATCGTGGACATACATACATACGTGTCGAATACAGAACCTCCTTTTTTGAAGTCGGTTATAAATCACTTGGCTCTTAAAAGGACTTGACGCAAACATAATACTATTTACAGGGTCACTTCAGCTATACTCCAAAATTATGAACACAAGTTTTGCATAACATTTTGCACGGAGCACGAAGACGTCTGTTAGTACAAAGTAAAGAGGAACAAAAGATACAGTCTGTGCTAACTTGAAATCACGTGGAAGAAAAACGTTTGGTTTCTCTTCTACGTGATCTGTTTTTTTTTAAAGTAATGTGTCTGTCTGTCGGTTTATGTGTCTCGGATTTCGGTGACATTTGGCACACAGGGTAGATCAATACTCGATCATTTATTACATTCCGCAACAAACATGACCTCGGTTTGGATACTTTTATCTCGTCTGTACATTCCCGTTGGATAAATTTTCGATCTCCACGCGGGCGAAACCGTGGGGTTGACTTGTTACGTGTTATTGTATTAAGCAGGGACTGTTGGTAGGTATTGTGTGAAAATAATTACTATTGTTCAAGAAGATGGGCAGCAAAGCCTATCATCCTATTATCGTAAATATGTGCTGATAATATTTATGTAAGTGTGATCACACACACGACTACAGATCACAAACGTTCAACAATCATTTTTTCTTTGGTACTTAAATCACTATGTCCCGTGTATCACTCAAAAAACATGTTCAAATGGTACAGAAGCCAGCACATCAAGCTACCGAAAACTGTCAAATTTTCCCAATCAACTTTGAACCTTACACTGTAGCGATTAAGTTGAAAATCTATTAAAGAAATTTGACAGATAGTTATGGAACCCCACCACTTATAATTATATTGAGTGTATAAGCACTTGTCCCACGACCTGTGAGGTCGCTGAGCTTGACACTTTAAAAATAATGTTTTTTTAGTTTAAGTCTTAGCTAGTAGTTCAGTTCGTGATTTGCATCCAAATATGTAACACGTCTCAATTAAATAATGTTTGTTTAGTTTAAGTCTTAGCTAATAGTTCAGTTCGTGATTTGCATCCAAATATGTAACACGTCTCAATTAAATAATGTTTGTTTAGTTTAAGTCTTAGCTAATAGTTCAGTTCGTGATTTGCATCCAACTATGTAACACGTCTCAATTAAATAGAATTAATTAAGTAATTATGTTTATTTTTAAAAAGCCCTTTAAGGCGCTCCCAATCCTGACTGGCGCAGCCGGTAGGATCACTGAGGAAGCTATCACGCGTTACATTGTTCATCGCGATAAGACTTTTCTCGATTTTCAAACGGTACGCGTGGTGCACGGCAAGGTGATCCAACGAACCAAATAAATATCGTCGGCGACGAGGAGTCCTGAGAGCTGATGATGGGCGTGGCAGGCTGGTGAGTACGACTTTTCACCTCCTTAATATCCGTGTCCACATCCTTTCGTTAAACTTGGAATTGGAAGTTTTCCATTTTGACTGTTTGATGGTTTTCTCAAATAATTAAGTTATATGTGTGTGCTGTAAGAATACGTAACATACAATTGTTTTGTATAACTAATTTAAAACACTAATTAGATATAGCTATAATTTATATTGAGTTCAGAAACACTTAATAAATATATTAGTAGTAATTATTGTAATAAGTAAAATTGGTAGAGTTCATAGAGTTAATTATTACATAGAATTTTTGATTAAGTACCAGAATGTCAGAAATAAATCTTATTCCAAATGAATTGTACAAAATTCTACCCAGTTTTGATGGTAATAAACGACATTTGAATTTATTCTTACGCAAATGTGAGTATATTATCGATAAGTTTAAATTATCAGAATTACAACAGGAATTTACTTACTTAATGCATGTTGTGTCCAGCCACTTAACGGGTGACGCAGCCGCGCTTATCAGTGAGCGCGGAGACATTCAATCGTGGGCGGAATTCAAGGAATTGCTTGAGTTACACTTTGGCGATCCGCGAAGCGAAGAATGTTTGGCTATCGAGTTAGAAACTTTAAACTTCAAGTTTCAGACCGATGCCAATGATGCAACAATAAAAAAATAACCCAGGCATATTACCTATTAAATAAGGACACGCGGTGATAGAGAAAGAATAATAAAAAATACACGTAGGTACTAAAGAAGATAACTCTATTTACTCTACATATGTTTTAAGTATGTTTGATATGTTTATAAGTAATTTTAAGTCAATTTATACTATTTTAAATGGAATCGAAACTGCATTATCCTTTACAAAAGTGTCTGTTGTACATCCGACCATTGTTGAGCCATCTGAACTCTTAGCACTGTTAAGCAATATTTCTGAAACTGAAAGCCTAATTTACCCTGTGACTGAAAAATCGTTATTAATGCTAGAAAGAACAAATCTGTTAAAGCTTATGTAAAAGAAAACCACATAACATTCATTATGGAAATCACATTAATAAAAAAACATTTAATTATTTAAAAATCTATTCATTACCAATTTTCAAGGAAAAGAAAACTACCACCATTATCCCTAAACATCCATACCTTATGGTGAAAGGTCCTACATACTCGTACATACCGCTAGCCAGCCCATGTGAAGAGGTGGGAGCCAACCAGTTCCTGAGCAAGGAAAACCATGTGATATTGTATCCTGAAAATACGTGTATAGAACAATTAATGCATTTTGCCTCAAACGTTAGTTTGTGCAAACCTCTTGCAGATAACCTGGAAAGTCTAAAAGTACAGCCTATTGACTTCCTCAACTGGAAAATTTACACAAGACATAAAATAATGCTTACCGAAACATGTGCCGATGATGTTATCAGGAAACCGATTAAGGGCACATATTTATTGGAAATTGATGGAAACTGCAGTGTCTATCTGAAAGACATTAAATTACACAAAAGGCAACATCATTCAGGAAAAATACAATATCGAGTAACTGCAGTCGCGGTTCTACCCAAATTAGAGGAAACATCTATTGATTGGAACAAAACAGTGAATCTAAACAAATTGACTTTGACGATTTAAAAAACAGCTATCATACACATTAAAAAGTGAAATAGTGGAAAGTGGTAGTGCAGTGACAACAAATAGTGTTAGTTTAGCAACTATATTACTCTATGTTATTTTAGCGATAGTATGTCTTAGTATAGTACTTTGGAGAAAATTGTCTTGTATGCGGAATCATCGGAATCCAAATATTACCGATAATTTCGCACTTGATGAGGGAGGAGTTATGGAACCCCACCACTTATAATTATATTGAGTGTATAAGCACTTGTCCCACGACCTGTGAGGTCGCTGAGCTTGACACTTTAAAAATAATGTTTTTTTAGTTTAAGTCTTAGCTAGTAGTTCAGTTCGTGATTTGCATCCAAATATGTAACACGTCTCAATTAAATAATGTTTGTTTAGTTTAAGTCTTAGCTAATAGTTCAGTTCGTGATTTGCATCCAAATATGTAACACGTCTCAATTAAATAATGTTTGTTTAGTTTAAGTCTTAGCTAATAGTTCAGTTCGTGATTTGCATCCAACTATGTAACACGTCTCAATTAAATAGAATTAATTAAGTAATTATGTTTATTTTTAAAAAGCCCTTTAAGGCGCTCCCAATCCTGACTAGATTGTAGTAGCTTGATGTGTTGGCGTCTGTACAATACAATGACATAATAATATAGGTATGGCACAATGACGAATTGATCAAGTTTATTGCAAAAGAAATGTGCCAACTGTCGTTCGGTTGCAAATAAAATTGATTGTAGGTACTGTGTATGTTCGTGCGTGTGACCTTCTTATCTTGTTTTCTCTCTCCACTCAAGATTTTTCAAATTCAACAATTTTTGACAGATTGAGACGGATCTGAAGAACAATTCTTGTAAATTTAAGAACGTTTACAGTCTGATCTCAGACTCAATCTGTCAAAAATACTTCTAATTTCCCTACATTTTGACAAGTTTTTGACATTTGTTTGTCGCGATGAGATGAGACTGCGACTAGATTTTAAATTACGAACGATTTTAAATTATGAACGTTTTAAATTACGAGAGTTGGCCTTCAAACTGTGAACATTATTAAAACGAGAATTGCTCCTCAGACGTAACCCTTTATTTTTTTGTTGGAGATCCTATATAGATTTTCTCTATATGTAAATTCTGGCTGCTTGCTCTTTTAAAATTCTACATAGCTAATGTGGCGGGCACGCGTCCTGCTATGCCACGCCAAAAATAATTTTTGGGCTGCGTACCAGGACTAATCTTCAAATGTAAAGACGCTTTAGATGCACACTGTTTATCGTACAGCTTTGGGTACACAACCGTTGACACAATACTTAGTATCTTACTTTATAAACTTTAATAATTAGCGAGAAGAAAAATACGTGACCGTGCAAGTTAGTGTAAGCTGGCTAAGGGAAAAGGAAGTGTGAAGTTGCCACTACAAAATATTACAATATTATTGCTAAGTAATGATTCTTAAGTTTTTACACAAATTATTTGTATGTCGTTGCCAACAAATGTTATAGAATATAAATATTTGGTTGTCTTCAGCTGAATTTCAGTATTTTGGCTGGATCTTCTGTACTCATCTGTTTCGTGACTGTACCTGCATTATTCACCAACGTCTCAGGTGTAGCAGTTGCAAAATGTGTTGTCCCCTTCTAATTCTTAGCCAAAGCAGCTGTTATAAAACCGGTATAAACTGAGTTATTATCAGTTATGTAGTAAGATAATTGTTTAAGTAAAATTATCCGTACTGTAGTGTTATGTCCACTCAGCCTTAAAAGATGTACCCTTTGACAAGAATTCATGTGATTGTCAACAATTTGTGTTCCATAATACTGTTATCGGAAAGCATGTTAAGCCGTTGATCCCGGCTGTCATTCGCGACAGTCGTTACGGGTCGTCAGAAGTCCGAAAGTCTGACAACCAGTCTTACCTCTACAACACAGAAACTGGGTTGTGGAGGTCAGATAGGCTGTCGCTCCATGTAAAATACTGGTATTCAGCTGCGTCCGGTTAGACTGGAAGCCGACCCCAACATAATTGGGAAATTACTAGGCAGATTGAATACTGTCATCAATGTGTAGCTACAACTAAGTACGCAAAGTGTAATTGTTTTGTAATTACAAATCAATACACTATTATAGAATAAATATTGTAGACAATTAATTGAATTCTTGTTGATTTATACATCTTTTTGAGGCGGACTGTACCTACACATTATGGGCTAAAAATCGGACTATCAAGTAAATATAATTTAATTGAAGTTAAATTTGAAATTAAACCTTGAGAGTTATAATTACTCATAAGTAATTAGTTCCAGTTTCCATTTTCAGTTTGAGGAATCCTTTTACAAGCTCTATGTGGGCGTTAATAATTATATTTACACGAATTTTGGTAGAAATTATAGTACCTACGTCTAATAATAAGGTATGGTCTATATTCTAAACTCACGCCTTCCTCCCACGCGGGGTAAGCAGAAACTACAGAACGCCACCTAAAACGATTCTTACATATTCCTTTTGCCTGGTTTACGTTAATAGGTACGTAATAATGAACGCTGTTTTGTATTTTAAGTAAATAATCAAATTCAGCTGCTTTGTCAATTAACATTTCTTATGAGAATCTCGCCCCATGTACAGAGGTTCTCTTCATTTGTCCACCGCCGCGCCGTCGTTACCGCGACGCCCACCTGCACCACCGAGAAACGAGATTATTCGAACGGAACGTGACGTCCCAATGACGGCGGCGGTGGAGAAACGCCTTTAGTCTAACAGCAACTCATTTATGAAGAAAAAAGGAATGTGACTGTATCTAAGTACAGATGCCAGCATATCAAGCTACTACAATCTGTCAAATTTCTTTAATACATTTTCAACTGTAGGTATCGCTACACCAAAAGGTTCAAAGTTGATTGGGAAAATTTTACAGTTTCGGGTAGCGTGATGTGCTGGCGTCTGTACATAAAGTCTATTCAAATCAATGTATCCAATTGATGGTTTTTTTCCACATAAACAAAAATATCAACTTTATGCCTTTGTAAATTAAGGTGATTTCAGACTAAATATATTGAAAAAATCGTAAAAAATATTAGTAAAGTTGTAGCGCAAACTGAACTTCATGTGTTTTTTTCCAAAATACATATTTGTTTGTATATCTGGAAACTAAATCGTGAATGCAGTATAGGTACAAAATCCAAGTACTTTGAAGTAACAACATTCGTACTTACAACCGAAAATTACCTTATTGTGCAACATGAAAGTTTTGCGCCGCATTCCAATGTCGGTTGCATTTGTTCAATTCAAATTATTATAGTGCAACATTCCGATACTTATTGAGCAAAGATATCGAAACAACATTGTTTGATATACATTTTAAGTAATTCTGCGAAACTTTTGGGTCTGAATCTAATAAGGTTTAAGTCGGAAATGTAGATCAAATATTCTAAAAGCTCTGTCTGAAAAGGTTCATCGTTTTCCATTGACGAACAGAGTATCTATAAATATTATATAATCCAACTTGCTTACAAACAGATTAGTGGTTGCTCAATGTTATGTTATGACAAACGCCCGATGGGATTTGCCATCGGCAAAAATTACGAACTTCTCTCAAACTTTAATCTCTTAATTACATTAGTAAACGTTACTAACTTTCCTTGGTTAGAGTAGTAACTCTAGGAAAGGAAATGATTTAGGAACAAATCTAGCTAATATGCCACGTCGCCGCCGTATATTTATAATTTAAAATAAGTATAAAATCAACACAAATAAACAAATACGAACATTGGCACAACATAGTCAACAGTGTGCTATGTACAGACGCCAGCACATCAAGCTACCTGAAACTGTCATATTTTCCCAATCAACTTTTAACCTTTAGCTTTAGCGATAGTTGAAAATCTATTAAATAAATTTGACAGATTGTAGTGGCTTGATGGTCTGGCGTCTGTATCTGTTGTCATCACTCATCATTATTTTAGCCGAAAGACGTCCACTTTTGGTCATGGGCCTCCTCCACGCATTCGACCGGTTCTGTGCTTCTCGCATCTAGCGGACCCGTGTGGCCGTGTGGTCTTCACAATGTCATTGGTGCGCCTTGTGGCCTTCCATCACTACGTCTTCCCGTACCAGCCGGCCTATTCTGTAAAAAACTCACCGTGAAAACACGGGTGAAGTGAGCTGTCAGTCCACGTGATGCTAGGAATTGACATTATTGACAGCTCACTCGAAGCTCACTTCACTTAAGTTTTGACGGTGAGATTTTTACAGAACATATATCGGCTATTGTGTTGACTACTAACTTTGACTTTCCTTATTCATACTCTTAAACGTTGAGTAATATTACAAGTTAGTGCTAGTTTATTTTAGATCTACAATTTGCTCGAGTATTGTCGCCTTTATAAACTGAGTCAAAACAAGTGACTTAATTTTCTACATTTGTTCTAGAACTATACAAGTTATTATAAGTAATAAGTTTAATGTCACATTGAGTTAATGTTTTATCTTGTGCAGACATTTCTTCGTTATGATTTCATAATGATAAACGTTTTGTTAATATAATTATTTATTTATTTGTGGACAATGGACATTACAATGTACAGATGCCAGCACATCAAATTTGACAGTTTCGGGTAGCTACCCGAAACTGTCAAATTTTCCCAATCAAACTTGAACCTTATGCTTTAGCGATAAAGTTCAAAATCAACTACAGAAATTTGACAGATTGTAGTAGGTTGATGTGCTGGTGTCTGTACATATAACGCTGCAGACCTGTTGGGTATCGATATCTAAACGTGATACAACAAAAAATAAATTAAATTGATGTTTTTTTTGCGGGGTCATCGACCGCAGGCAGTGTAGACACTTAAAATATCAGTTAAAAAATATGTTTTTTTTTTGTGTACGTAACCTTCACAGATGTGATACGTATCTATTAGGTCCCCACCTATGAAATCAGCGTTTTGTATGGAGAATTTTAAAGAAGTTGCATTTTTCATACTAACATTTTGACCATGAACACAAATGTTTTAAAACTTTTATGCACTAATGTTTAAAAACTAAGATAACGTCACTTAAATTAAGCAATGCCACTTAGATTAAGCTACAAAAATAAGTTTAGGCTAAGTTAAAACAAATACAATGACATAGTGGTCATTTCTACTAACAAAACCGGCCAAGAGCGTGTCGGGCCACGCTCAGTGTAGGGTTCCGTAGTTTCCCGTCCGTCACAATAAGTGTTCCCACTTATGAGTTTAAAAGTAAAAAATGCTTGCATATACGATTATACTACAAACTTAGTCCAGAAATTATTTTGTACAACTTTTTGTCTTTTTTGTACAAAAACTTGTTTCCATCAAGTTCAAAATAATTTTCCTAGAAAGTCCTTATAAAGTTCTAATTTTCAGATTTTTTTCATATTTTCTAAACTTATGGTTCAAAAGTTAGAGGGGGGGGGACACATTGTTTTTTACTTTTGGAGCGATTATTTCCGAAATTAAGTATAGACATTATCAAAAAATGATTTTAGTAAACCCCTATTCATTTTTAAATACCTTTCCAACAATATATCACACGTTAGGGTTGAAATTAAAAAAAAATCACTTCCCACTTTACATATAGGGAGGGGGGCTACCCTAATAAAACATTTTTTTCCAATTTTTATTTTACCACTTTGTCGGCGTGATTGATATAGGTACATATTGGTACCAAATTTCAGCTTTCTAGTGCAAACGGTCACAGAGATTAAGCGAGGACGGACGGACGGACGGACAGACATGGCGAAACTATAAGGGTTCCTAGTTGACTACGGAACCCTAAAAAAGGAGTCATTTTTAAGGTATTTTTTATGTTTAGAAAACTATATATTATGTACTAAGGTTTTTTTTACTATTGGTAGTTGTCTATAATGCTCATAATCCGATAGAATACCAAGTAATTGATGAATATTTTAAATAATAGAAGTGACAAGGTTCTTTATTTGTGAGAAAAAAACGCCAATTTCACCCAATAATATATCTAAACAAGATAAAAAAAAATAATCTCAAATCATACTTCAAGTAACAACACTTAAATAATAACCCCGGGGCCCGTGGCTAAATAATAACAACCGCACAGGTCGATCGATCAGGTTGAGCTACGCTTGCCGCGGTTTGTCTGTGGATGGGTGACCATCGTTACATACCGTGACCCCTCCTCCGTGCCTCGGAAAGAACGTTAAGCCGTTAGTCCCGGCTGTCATTCGTGGATAAATTTACATTCGTAAAATACTGGTATTCAGCTGCATCCGGTAAGACTGGAAGCCGACCCCAACATAGTTGGGAAAAGGCTAGGCAGATGATGACTTCAAGTAACAACACTAAAAGTGTCGACTCACGGAGTCATGATGTTATTGGTATGATCTGTTTTATAATATCATATTTTAAGTGAACTATTTGTGTTCTTTATGAGAATAAGTATCTTTAAACCAAAAATCGACTCGACGACGAAAAACTTTATTTTATTTTATTAAACCCGCCAGTAACAGTCACAGTACCACCCTTGCTAGTTAATACTGTATTACCAAGGGGTATAATTATTGAACTTGATTAGGTTTTCTACTTAAATAGTAAATTAATACAAAGATACACCTTTTCCAATACCGTCAGGAAATTAGATGTCTGATCCTATTATGGTTAATACTGCCCTCCAAATCCATATGTTATGATAGCTACCACCTACTCAATTGCGGCTATAATTAGCTCTAGTTTCAGTCACGATCTATAGATAAAAAGATTAAGGAAGACTAATTTTCTGAAATGAGGGCCAACACAATTTCCGGCCAACGACGGAAAATTAAATTTCAGCCCAAAAAACACTAAAAATCTCGGAGGCCTCAGCAAACTCGACTTTAATTTCTTTTTAAAAGATTTCTGGAGAGAACTTCATCGTATACGACAGACGAAAAGCGAAAATGAAACAATTATGCAAATGGGCAACAAAATAAAACTCATTTTATTAATAATCAAATAACGGGAGTTCGCATTCGCAAATGAAATAAAATTTCGTAAATGGTGGCATTAATTGTCCGGGAGAGGAGTTGGGGCGTTTGTCCCCAACCTACTTCCTTCTGGCTTCTATCAAACAGAAGTTATCTCAAGGGGAGAAGTTTTAATAAAATTCCGAATGCCTCGGGCAGTTAGATACAGTGAGGAGATTCTTATATGCCATATCTTCTAGTTATAAAAGCGGCAAGTTAGCTGAAAGAATCTTACGCTCGAACGGGTGACTTTGAGGGACTTCAATATTCGAGTTCAGCGATATTCGCATTGTTCAGTATTCGATCAAATAAAACTGATATCGTCATTTTGAGGCACTTGTGGTTCAGTAAGTTGGTTGAATGATTCTTTGGAATATGAATCAAGACAACAAAGGTTTTAACTACAGACGTCTGAGATTTCGTGAATTCTTGCGATTAATTCTTTAAATAGATAAAGAGGCCCGTGGCTAAATAATAACAGCCGCACAGGTCGATCGATCAGGTTAAGCTACGCATGCCGCGGTTGGTCTGTAGATGGGTGACCATATTTACATACCGTGACCCCTCCGTGCCTTGGAAAGCAAGCTAAGCCAGATTGGTCCTGGATGTCATTCGTGGATTTTTGACAGTCGTTACGGGTAGCCAAAAGCCCAAAAGTCTGACAATCAATCTTACCACGGGGTATCGTATTACCAAGTAGATGGGTTGTGGAGGTCAGATAGGCAGTCGCTCCATGTAAAATACTGGTATTCAGCTGCGTCCGGTTAGACTGGAAGTCGATCCCAACTTAGTTGGGAAAAGACTAGGCAGATTAATTCTTTAAATTATTCTCAAAATAGAAAACAGAGAGATGTAAGCTATTGACTGATTCAGGAGCGTCCAACTAGAAAATTACAGATCAGTTTACATGACAATGGCGACTGAAAAAGAAGAGCACTCTTCAATTTCCGAAAAACAGTTGTTACTGTGAGTGTTCTTAATAAATTAATTTTATAAGGTATTCAACTTGGGGATGCATGAAAAAGCCTCCTCGTGTAGCGCAGTTTGTTCAGCCCGTTACTCAACTGAACCGAGCCCTCGGCGCATCCTAGACAGTCACACTCAACACCTTATTTGACTGGTCAATTTTTTCCTTGCGGTGGTAGGGCTAACGCCCGCCTGGTTTGCGACCACCCTCCCACCGGAGTCAAGCAGCCTGCTATGTTTCGTCGATGCGTGGGAGTTCCAGTGCCTTAGTCATCTTCTGGGCACGCTCGTTCCATCATAGTCCTCTTCCATCGCTTTCCATCAGGCATGATCGAGGTCAAGACCGGCCCATAAAGCAAAAAAAAATGTAAGCAATTTGAAATAAAAAAAAAGTTTTATTTATGGCATTTGTTATGTAACGAACTTATTCTAATATCACATAACATCAAGCTTGTAATCCCTGAAGGGTAAACAGAGATATACAGACGCCTGCACATCAAGCTACTACAAACTGTCAAATTTCTTTAATAGATTTTCAACTGTAGTGCTAAAGCATAAGGTTCAAAGTTGATTGGAAAAATTTTACAGTTTTTTGACATTTTTTTATATTAACCTATTTTGTCCCACAACTGGGCAAACTACAATTTTACTTACAAATCTAGGCTAGTTAAGGGGATTACAGGACCTAAACGCAAAAAACGCAAGTTTTAGAAGCAATAAGAATATATCATCGACTACAGTAAACAAAATCAGAAAAACATATGATATTTTTCAAGATATATGCTAGGTACGGTCAGCAACAAAAGTTGATTAACACTTCAGTTTTTTTAATCTCAGTTATTGAGCAAAATATTTATTCAAAATTGCAGCAGAATTACAATGCAATTTTGAACAAATATTTTGCTTATTTATCTGAAATAAAAAAAACTAAAGTGTTAATATTTTCCTCAATAACTGTGATTAAAAAAACTGAAGTGTTAATCGACTTTTGTTGCTGACTGTACATAGTGTGTTGAAAACATAATACAACTAATTTGATACGATAGAAAAAAGTCATGAATTTACATCTAAAAACTTTATTTTTACAACAAATACCATGCTTAATATACCTACATACAATCATTCTGATTTTTTTGTCAAATTATTCTACAAGCAACATACTAAAGCACTAGTGTTTTAATTTTTTAGTCCAATCAATAGTCATCGCGCTTCTCTTTCTTTTCTATGCAGTCCGACAGTTACTGCGCTTGAGGTCATATAGTCCCCTTATAAACATAATACGAACACACCTTTTGTGCTAGTATGCGCTGCTTTTCGAACAACGAATGCCGACGTGTCATCTAATTTAAATCGTGTTCAAAAGTTCAACGACCAACAATGAAACGAAGACAACTTTGTTAAAAAACAGCAAATTTCAATTGCTATAAAGGTTGTTCCTCTCATTAATAATGTATTTGTCTGTTCTTCGAGGAAACGCGAGATAAAAAATTAAATGACTTTCTATTTCTGGATTATACTTTCCATTTTGTAAGTAACGATGTAGAATGATTTCTGAGAAAAGTTTTTGTAATTGTATTCTTTTTATGGTTTAATTGCAATCTATCATTGTTGCAGATATTCAGCAATATGTTTTGTGTCTTGAGGAATCTTTCTTTTTAGCCTTCTAGCGCCTGTTTAGGTGTTCATTAGCCCTTCCACAGCGGACGTCATTTTTTTTTGTTATACGACAAACGGCGCGTATGCACGGAAATCGCGGAACTATTGCCGCCAAAGTGCGCGGTCACATTCGTAAACTATCTAATGGAGCTATTTAAAAAATAAATCCTTGGAATCGTGAACTCACTTTTGACGGTGAAGGGGTTAGGTATACTTCTAGCATGTTTGGATGTTTAGTGATTTGCTCTTTGTATGCTTTTATCCTTTCTTCGATTTTTTCTATAACACTTTTGAAACAGAGATCGTAGGTAATAGTCTGTTATTTAAGACATACCAAGGTGCGTTCGTTATCATACTTAATAACATTTTTGACTGGATAACTGGACATACATTATACATGTAGGTATATGTATTATTGTGTTATTGCGTAGTACTTCTGTTTTTATCGGCGTATTTTACAAAACAAATAGGTTGGTGCTATAATTTTTATTATAACATCAACTTAATTATTTTGTAAATTACGCCGGTTTAGGTCACACTCTTGATGTTATAATAGTTATGGTAGTATAGTTGGTGCTATAATTTCTATTATGTGACCTAAGCCCGCACTTAAGTCACGCTTTTCTGTGACTTAAGTACCTACCTAGTGCATTTTTACACAGAAAAGCGTGACTTAAGTGCGCGTTTAGGTCACACGTGCTATAAAAACAGTATACAATACCTGTGCTATAATGGATTACTTAAGTCACAAGTATCGTAATGTACTATTTTGTAAACGAATAGGTATCTACATGTTAATAATTTTGATATGAGCAGACTCCAATTACCTAAATTTCAACATCGTTAATACGTTTCATTACCAATTCCGAGAAATCAAGTCTGTATTAATTACCAAAATACAAGCCGAAATTCTACAAACAATAATTCGTCAAGCGTGTTTTAATTTGTAGGATCGTATAATGAGCAATATGCTTGTAATTAATATTCTTTATTTACCGATCTACATATAATTAAGGTCCCGTTTACACTTAAAATGTTTTCGGAGGCACTCAAGCAACTTGGAGCAACTTCCACGACAATTATGGAGCAATTGAATAAACAGTTGCTTACACATCGCTCACTTATCACATATGGTGTGGCTTGTGGCAATATCTCTTGCAACAAATGGCTGCAATTTTGTCATCAAACAACATATAGTCCAGTCAATAAAGGAGTTATAAAGTTCGTGAGCAGGGACCTCAGCGATCCCTTCAAAAAATTAAGGCTCATACAAATAGGCGCGACACGCGATAAAATTGTGCGAGACAAAAAGGCACCGCCAATCGCGCAACGAGCGGTGCCTTTGTGTCGCGTGTCACGCCTGTTTGTAGGAGCCTTTATTCGGGGTGATTAGGAAGTGAACATACCAAAAGTAGTGACGTCTAGGGGGTGAGCCGGAGTGCGGGGGGAAACATAGTTTCCACTTTTGGGTTTTTCGTACGTCGTCGTAGGGATTTTTTATACCAAATTAAAGCTCATAAAATTCTCAAAAAATTTTTTCATACACTTTTTCAAAATTTTCAATCGTTTTCGAACTACACGCTCCGGAAAAGAGTTAGGTCCTGCACACTAACCTAACCGACTAATAGAGCAATGTTGCTCCGTGTAGCTCCACTATTTAACCAATTGCTACAATAATTGCCGGCAATATTTGCCCGTATAAACCCAGCTTTACAGTAACGCTTATCGTCAAAATATTGAGTTCAAAGCGCCCATAAGAAAATAATTTTGTTATTCTCAATTAAAACGTTAACAGGACTAAGTAAATATTTCAGTGTTACTTTGGAAGCTATTTATGGCGCTACTAAGGCTTAATTAAAGACTCTTTGATGTTCAATCTCTTACAGGAAACTCGGTAATTGCGTACTACGGTAAGTAAATGGACATTTTTTGCTTATTTACGTACGCATCTCGTGGAATGAGAGAGTGATTAGGCTTTTGGAAGAGTTGGAAGTTTGAAGTTACGTGTGGGCTGTCGAAAGCTTAATTAATTAAATCCACAAATATGAGCACTTATCTCTTTCTTACTTACATAAAATTATGCGTCATTTCTCTGTACTTACACTGTTCTTTTTTTTTATTTTTTTTGCATGTTTTGTCCATCGCTTAATATTGTTCACTTGGCTTGTATGTTTGCTTGTGTTCATTTGCTTGAACAGTGTTAGAATTGTAGATAGATCAATAAATAAATAAATAACTTGTTGTACAGGATTTTATGAAAAGCAACAAAAAGCTACTTTTTTGATGGGGCTAAAATACTTAACGCAGATTTTAAAGAAAAGTACGAAAATTATTTTAGTCTTGCGCCAATATTTTTAATATTTAGCTGAGGCATAAACATACACGTACCTACCGAAATATGGGCTCTTATCATGAAGCTTTCTACAATACATAAACGTACACATACCTACATAATTACCTACCAACCGAAATATGGACTCACTAATGATACATAATATTTGTCAGGAAAATCTACCTCAATTTCAACCACGAAATTTGCGGTACAGCGACCATTCCACCACACTACATCACGATTAGTCTTGCCAATTCTCCCCTACCTACACACTAATCCGCGACCGCACAAAAACTTAATTAACCAAAATATATATGGGAGTGTATAAACAAACATGAGCCACAAAGTCACTCCCTCCTCCCTTGGGACTTTATACGGTGATACTATTTCGTGTAATGACTCCAAAATGAGGATACACCTCCCCGCAATATACGGGGCGTATGTTTGGAGGCTTTAAATCTGGAAGCGGCTAGGTGTGAGTGAAGCTTTATCTTTATGTCGAGACATAAAGTTTTGAAATGAACGTATGAAATACACTACATTTAATATAAACCGTAGCTGATGCTCAAAAGCTTTTTCATAATATTAGTAACTTCAATAATGTATACTATACTTACCCTAAAAAAGTTGGTTGACATTTTTTGACTTGATGCCACATTATGAATGGTTGAACTGTCACTATAACGTTTTATTGACTAACTGAACTACCTTATTTATCATAAAATAATAATAATGTGGTGCCATCACAGCCGAAGTGGAAAAATGTCCACTAACTTTTGAAAGGCACTGTAGGTACGTATTTTCTTGCGCAAAATTATTAAGCCCTTGGGCATAATGTTTACAAACCTTGATACATCTTTGAAAGTTCTTAAAGGCTGTTCGTTGGTTTGTTCGGCCTACTACACGATTTCTAGAACAAGGAAAAAGCAACATAAAGATACAGGCATCACAAAACGAGAGCAATAGTGGCCCAGTGGCAACGACCCCGACTTACGAGTTATAGTAAGTAGTTGTAATGGGTTCGAACCCAGGTAGGCGCTTTCTTTGTGTAAATAATTTCATCACCATTGCTCTCAAAACGGCGAAGGAAAACACAGTAATATGTAAACCGGCATGTCATAGAACCAAAAATTCGGAGACATGTGACATCTACCAACCCGCATTGGGCCCGCGTGGTAGATTATAGCCCACTCCCTTTCGAAGAGTGGAGGCCTGTGTCCCAGCAGTGGGAACATGCATCTGGCTGACAATGCATCAAAATACTTTCAATGGCTTTAAAAAATATAAAAACCACAAGGAGTTGCCTGTCTATGCCACTTCCATAAAACGAACATCTATGTACTTTTATTCACAGCAGCTCCTTAATTCATACACGTCACGTTTTCATGGGAGGCGTCGAGTCGTTCTCTCGAATCGAGTAACGCGAAATGAACATAGCATTAAAGTATCGTTTTCATCTCTTCATATTAAAACATTGAATTTCGTCAGATTGAGCAATTAGGTTTATTATATGGTTATGTTATACGCGTGTTAATTATACATTGTTAGTAGAGAATACAAGATTTAGTAAAGAAAGATGGAGTAGGTACCTATGAGCCAAAGCTGTCTTATAATAAGTCTTAGGATAGATCATTTAATCTGCATTCGCGATTTATTTGCCAAAAATGTAAACAAATATGAGTTTATTGTAAAATAACTTTAATTCCTTCATAATAAAGTGCAGTTTACGCTACGACTTCAAAAATTTTTATAAGTTTTTCAATGGTGCTAGTCACTCTGAAATAAACTTAATTACCATTAAAATAAAGTTCATCAACTGTCTACCTATTTACCGTTCATGAGATACAGCCCGCTGACAGTTAGACAGACGGACAGACAGTGGAGGCACCCTTTGTGTAGTGATCCCTAAAAATGCACAGAAAACTGACCGCAACGAATTATTTTCTTGTAAAAAAATCCCAACCCTAATAAAGTAGTTCATCATCAGCGCCGTAACCCACTTCATATTCATACCACTAAATTCGAATAAATAAAGACATTCATCTCACGAAAAATCTCCATAATTTAATTCAATATTATCACTAAGTCTGTGCGAGTCGCATGCAAGGAACGCACGCACATCTAATATAACGTTTATATATTTGTCTCAATGAAAAAGGAATTATGAGTTAACACACCCCAGTTATGGGTCACGGGGAAATTTATATTCCGCACCCATTCGAGGAATTTTTCATATCCGGAGTAAATTGTTATAATATTTTAAAATATTGCTGCGGTTATGACAACTCTAGTGATGTATTGTAGTAGGAATGTAATAATTTTAGATCGTGCGCACACTAGTGTCAAAACCGTTATGTCTGCAGTAGACGGAATAGTTTTGGGTTGTGGAGGTCATATTTTCAGCTTCTAGATTTGTCAATCTAGTAGCTGAATATACATATATATGACCTCTAGTTGAGTCCTCGAGTCTGGTCAGACCAGAACATGACCCCAACCTATATAGTAGAAATTGGAACATAATAATATTTGGGAAAAAGTTAGGAAGATGATGTGACAGAGTAGTTTTGTCTTCAGCCCAAACTGAGTTTTTACATTATTTTCCTCACAACTTTTTGGGGTGCATGAAGAAGCCTCCTCCTCGTGTAGCGCAGTTTGTTCCGCCAGTTACTCAAGTGAACCGAGGGCTTGGCGCATCCTGGACAGTCACACCTTATAATATATGACTGGCCAATTCTTCCCTTGCGGTGGTGGGGCTAACGCCCGCTTGGTTTGCGACCACCCTCCCACCGGAATCCGGCGTCATCCATCGCTTTTCATCAGGCCTAATCGAGGTCAAGAGCGGAGCCATTCTGCAATAAAAAATAAAAAAAAAACAACTTTGACTACGAGTCTGTTTTCCCAAAGTAGTGGAAACATATTTGGAAAAAAACTAGGCAGACGATGAGACAGAATAGTTTTGTCTCGAATCAAAAATATTTTTTCAGTATGCTTTTGACAACTTTTACAATGTGAGATTACTCGTAAAATGGTGCTACTTAGACGGAACGGCCGCAGGGTATGGATGTGGAGACACAACTCCATATCCATACCCTGCGGCCGTTCCGTCTATAATGCTCCACCTCCTATCCCTTTGCGCCCAAAAACATGTAGCCAAATTGATCTCTGCGCTGCCACTGATAACGCCGTGGAATTGGCGAACTATTATTGGGCCAAAAAAAGTAAGTAACGGTCGTGCCAACTATACGAAGAAGGCGAAGATGACATGAGATGGAATAGCCAAAGTGCGCGCCATAATTATTTTCATACAACGAAATAGTCTGTCTGGAAGAAAGTCTTGACGTCTGCGCACAGCTTTAGCGTGGAGTAAAATAATTGCGAGTCTTATTATAGTCGTTCAAAGACTAGGAATCGGACCAAGAGGAAATGAACCATTGACTTTATGTTTGTAGAAAATTATTTCCTTTCAAATATTTATATCATCAGCCTAATAGCAGGTACTCGACAGACATTTACCTGCAGTAAGGTTTTTGCTTTCGAGTTGTAGGTCGTAGGTTCGAACCAAGGCTGGCGATTTAATTTGTGTAAATTATTTCATCATCACTGCTCTCAAAACGGTGAAGGAAAACATCGTAAGGAAACCGGCATGTCCTAGAACCAAAAATTCGAAGACATGTGACGTCTACCAACCCGCACTGGGCCCGCGTGGTAGATTACGGCCCACTCTCACATAAAGGACGCCTGTGTCCTAGCAGTGGAAACATTTTAGGCTGATTATGTTATGTAAGGTTTTGTAGGAATGTTCCATAATAGCATAACAAGTCATCTGGAGTATTTTCTACCTACTATAATTATTCTCTTTAGCACAGTTTTACATAATTTACGCCTAAATGATTTTTAGTATGACATATTTACATGAAAAAAAAATAGATAATAATAAATTAGGTAAATAAATACTAATTTATTTACCTAATTTATTATTACCTATTATTTTTTTTTTCATGTCATAGTTTGTTGTCTATTTATTTACCTAATTTATGACATTGTTGTCTTTTTTGTTTTCAGTGTTTATCAGTGGAAACATTTAAATGGCATTCAATTGCATATTGTTTAAGAACACGTAATACTAATTGTTTTTATTATTATTATTGTTGTTTATTTGAATAGAATTAAATAAATAAATAATTATTGTCTTCTAAATTAATAAAACAAGTTTCGAATCAAATCTTTTCGGAATTTCATGTTAATGCTAAGAGTTTTTTTTATGAATACTTTTCTCAATAGCTAAAAAGAAGTTTTGATCATCTTTGTTCTGCTGACCATGCCTTCCTCTAGTATACCAGTGGTCTGTAGCACTGTTTTTCAGACAAAAAGAAACAGTTTTACGGTATTTTTAGCATACAAAGTTGATGTTTATCCCTGGATTAAATTAAGTTGATATTTATTCAGGCTGTCCAAATGTTTGGTCGATTTTTTATTGCATGGAAAGTTATTAAGTTTGTTTGAATTTTAAACTAAATTGGATGCAAAAAGGGTTATTGAAATCGGAGTAGACTTTAGTGTTGTTGACTAAGTTCTGTTAATCAAATGATAATTAGTTTAGTTAAGTGAATATTTTAAAGATTAATGGATCGTTTTGCATACATGAAAAACTAATTACATAGTTTCAACTCCAATCCCAATTTTTTCGAAATAGACCAATCTAAAAAATAATTAAAACAGGTTTTAATTTACTTATTAAAACTTATTTTAATTTGCTTTGAAGTTGTTTAGTACTCTAACTAACTTCAAAGCAGTAATAGCTCAATGGTTGAAGCTCCGACTAGCAAGCAATTACTCTTTACTTCGATACCCACAGAATAACAAACAAAATAACAAACAAAGCCTCTTGTAAGTTGCAGAAATCAACAGAAATACCACTCTTGCAAAAAGGCTGGAATCATCAGAAAAAAAATATCCAATTTAAAATCACTCAATTGCATCGAACATTAAAACTTTAGAATCAATAAAACAATGAAACACAGACACACCAAGAAGATCGCCACGCAGATAACGCGATAACTTCCAGAATTTACTTACAAGACTAATTCACGAATAGGTACCTCCCTCCCCCTCATGTTATAAATGGGGGTAATTATTCTCTCTGGCATCTGTCATGTTAAAGAATAGTCGCCAGCCTGAGGCCGAGTGCAGCCGACGTAATTGCTATTGTTAAATCAACAGTCAACCATGGACTTTGGACACAGGTTAGATATTGCAGAGAGATAGGAGAAGTCAGTGATGTGTTGTTTTGTTTTTTAAATAACTGAGAAATTAAGGTCACGAAGAACTGTAGCACAATTGTGAAAATAATGCTATGCGTCTCGTATCCTTCTTTAGTTTGTCTGTTAATGATTGCGTATGATGAGCCAGAAGCACAATCCTTTTGCAAAAAAAAAAAAAAAAACTGGCACTCCGGTAGTGCCGACAGAAGTGAAAACTTGAACAATTACGAGTGTATTTTGTGAATCGGCTTATAAACAAAACACGCGTGTTAAGGTGTGTTCCTTATTTTATAGGGTTTTTTGCAAATCAGGTATGATGACCAAAGTGACTGGTTTATTCTTCTCGTGAAAGGAATTTATTCAGATTTACAAATAAGCACACAGGATAGACTTCAGTTCGTGGTGTTGGTCGCGGCAGTGGTAAGAGAAGCAAGCCCATGGAGCTCGTCGTCAGTTATATATCCGTGGTTCAGCGCCATCTCGTCGTTGTTGGATGAACTACGTAGTTAGTACGCGAAGCCCTCGTAGTTCTTCCCGATGTGCATAGATGGCGCTGTCCTCAACAACGCGCGTCTTTCGTTTTACGCGTAGACAGCATAGAATTATAACGCCTAGAAACCGAGTACGCGCGATTTCAGTGAGGCACTTTCAAGTGAGTCTTAACGACTCACTACGTTCCGAACGTCCGCCAGTTGTCAAGGTCAAACGCTAGAGCAAACATCTCCGAGCTTTCCGAGACAATTTCATTAATAATGACTTATTGTGTAGTGAATGGGTGTCACAATGCATCACAAAAGAATAAAAAACCTACCAACATATCATTTCATAGGTAAGTACTACAATTCGACTTGTATTTTGCTACAATAATGAATACAAAAATTAAATACGACAACAAAATTTTAGGCCGCCATGTTATGAAGGTGTTACCAGTTGCAATGAATTACCCTATTGTTCAACGAAAAATAAATACACACCCGTATTTTTTTTTTACAATGAACCCGAGATTTTTACACAACTGCCCAAAATTTTTTTTAGAGAAAAATCAATATGGCGGCTTTGTAGCGCCATTTTGAGATTTGAAAAGAAACTATTTATTTTAAATTATTACAACATGGGTATCAAAATTAAGGTCTTGGTGAGCTCAATTCAAATATAAATAAATAATATACGGATATTTTATATAGATATTAGTAACCATGATGATTTTAATTGATTAGTTGTTCATGACATATTTTCTCATAATTTATCAGTAACATCGATACATTTTCTTCTCCCTTTTGCGTGTTTTTCCTTAAAATGATTAAAACCATTAATGCTGCTCATTCATGTACCTATTGAATGTTAACTTATAATAAATATAGATTTTAATTACAAATATTCGTTTTAATGTAAATTAACATGTCATTTTTATAACAAGCTTTAAATAGAACTAGTACGTTACCAAGTACAAGATAAATAATCCGATTTTACGTAAGTATAAAATTTCCCCACTTTCGGGGAAACTACTACTGCACTGTACACACTCCACAACATCAGAGTTTTGTTTGTGTGCGTGTCGGCGATCGTAAATACGCAATGCTCACGCATACATCAATAGATTGATGTGTGCGTTTTTGCCTCACTTGAGACGAAGCGCTTGTATGAAGACTATCGATCTAGGCGTTATTAATCTATGGTAGACAGAGAATACTATAGACAAATTGATGTCTTTTGTCACGTTCACACAAGAAAAAGAGCAAATTACGCCTATATCGTGTAAAGAAATGAGACAGAACGATGAGATTTTTTGTTTCACGTCGCGTGCCACGATTTTGAAGGTTAGCATAGTACTTTGGTAAACAAAGTTTGACAGTTATCGTGCAGATAGTTATCGTCTTCTTGTAAAATTCAGTTTTTATGTGCTTTATGTTTATTAATTTATGTTATTTTATGTTGTGAACAATTTAGACTTAATATTTCAATCATTTAAAAAAAAAGCATGGTGCGGTGTAGCGTTTTAAGGTGTAAAAGTGATAGTGGAACAAAAATGCCAGATTTGTCCTTTCGTTCGTAAGTGTAGCACTTTTTATCAGTAACTAGGCTATCAATAACTTTTTACTGTGTTCATACATTAAGTATAATGTACCCTAGACGTAAATTCATCGATAAAAAGCACAAAACTAACAATTATTAAGTTCTGACTTAAGAATTTAGGTGTTGCCAACTTTTCTATAAATTATTACCCACTTTTATGGGAAATCTGTATTCTGCAGTGTGTATCCTAATTCTATCTAATATTATAAATACGAAAGTGAGTTTATTTGTTGGTTTGTTTGTTACGCTTTCACGCTAAAATGGTTGAACGGATTTGGATGAAATTTGGCACATCGGTGAACTATGACCTGGGTTAGGACTTAGGATATTTTTTATCGCAATATTCTCACGGAACCGAGACACATGCGCGTGAAATCACGGGGCGCAGCGAGTTAATTATATCTGAAAGATTAATGGCTTGTTACAGTTTTCCTGAAGGTGGTGATTTACGTCGGAATCATAGCTACAGGACGAACAGATTGGACACCAAAACCGTCATCAAAAATTTGCAGCAGACATAAAAAATGTTAAATAAAAAGAAGAAAAATAATTGAAACATTTATGCGAAGCTTGTTTTATTTAAAGGGCAATCAATCTAATTAATAAAGCTAATTAAAAATAAATTTGTTGTATTATTTACTCACAAAGCCAGATACTACTATCATCTAAGGAATGGCAGGTATTTAGAATCACATCATCATCATACGTCGTCACTCTCTCCTGCTCTTAACGCAATTTATTTGAGTTCAGGAGCATGTCTTCTTCCATACATCACATGCTTATACCGATGATAATCGATTTATCAGTCACTTTCAAGCTTTCTCTTCCACTTTCATAAATTGTGGGGTAAATTTTTCCTCACACGGTAACCCTAAATATGTGACGTATTTTTGTTTTGTCTCTTTCTGCGACACGCTTTGCAGGCGTCTATAGTATTCTCTGTCTACGGTTTTACGTCTTACGAATCTTACGATCAGGGTCACGTGACCTGACGCGAATTTAGAAGTTTTTACCCATTCCAAAAAAAGTACACAGCGCCGCTAAAGAAGTTTTCACTTCAAAAAAAAAATATTGTAACTTTCGTACAAACATCTTCCTGATACTTTACCATAATTACTAACGTGAGCTGAAGTGTGTCACATACCTGAAGCGAAATCTTGATTCATTAAACAATAATATAGTGAAAGCTTACAAAAAACTGTTTTACCTACAGAAATAAAGTCCACTTATAACATTGAAGCAACACATATTCGTATTTAAACGTACGTCATTTACGCGCACAGATGACCGGAAACACCTGACGATATTTAAAAACTCGTCGATGTAACTTCCATTCCGTGTCGTGCTGTCCAAAAATGAAGTCTATTTGTTTGTCACTTTTAAAACGGGTTTAAAATGTTAATACTTTTTCGGCTAATTAGTTCTGGTAATTGTTTTTCGGCCCCTCTTTAACGAACGTCTATCGTTCGTTGAAATTGAATGTGTTAGTCTGATTTGGTAATGGAATGTGCAACTTCATTACTCTTTTTACCACAGATGACGTACCTTATGCTCGTTTTTTTTTTTTTTCAAAAGAAAGCATATGTAGTATTTTAAGAAGATTGTTTATTTTACAACGCAACAATTTTATTTACCTAGTTTATTTTCATTTAAATTATCAATTGACTGAAGGAATGCATCGGGTAACACCTCTCGTTGCGCGACTTGCGGTGCCTTTGTGTCGCGTGTCGTGTCGCGCCTGTTTGAACGAGCCTTAATAACCCATACCTACTTGGCGACTGTATAAGACCGAGACTATTGTGATCTTTACTTACTAGCTGCGCCCCGCGGTTTCACCCGCATGAGTTGCGATCCCGTGGGAATATTGGGATAAAAAGTAGCCTATATGTTAATCCAGGGTGTCAGCTACCTCCATACCAAATTTTATCAAAATTGATCTAGCCGTTTGAGCGTGAAGAAGTAACAAACATAAATACACACACAAACACATATACTTTCGGCTTTATAATGTTAGATAGTGTGATGATATTATATATAATCAGTGATTACAGCTTATATGTGTAATATATTACATTATAATATATTACATATTATGTGTGATTATTAATCACACATAATATGTAATATATTATAATGTAATATATTACACATATAAGCTGTTGGTGTACCTTAAGGGGCTTACAGAACGTAAACGCAAAAAACGCAAATTTTAGAAACAATAAAAGTATTTGATAGACTACAGTAAACAAAATCAGAAAAATGTATGATATTCTTCAGGATATATGCTAGGTAGACAGTGTGTTGAAAACGTAATACAACTAATTTGATACGATAGAAAAAATCATGGAGATACCTCTAAAAACTTTCTTTTTACAATAAAAACCATACTAATATACATAAAATCATTATGATTTTTTGTCAGGTTATTCTACAAGCAACATACTAAAACACTACTCTTGTAATTTTTTAGTCCAAATAATAGATTTTTTGTAATTAAATAATTGTTTCATATTGTGCGATAAATTACCAGCGTTGTGTCATCGCGCTTCTCTTTCTTTTCTATTCAGTCCGACAGTGACCGCACTTTAGGTCATGTAAGACCCTTAATAATTTAACGTATTTTCGGTGTTAACCTTGAAATAAACAGATGTCACACCATCTGCTTATTCCGCACAACTGGCAACAAAGAACAATAACTAGGTTATGCTCTTAGGCTTTGAGTTGACAACAAGTTATTAAATACCTCATTAACCAGTTGGTACCTACCAAGTACCAGGGTACAGATGGCTTCGACCGATGTCAATGTATGTAATTTTTATAATGCCCGGAGTTACTTCGTCGTTGTAATCAGAGTGAAGGAAAAAAGGTAATTCTTTCGTCTGTTTATTGCTTCTAGCGTTTTAACTGGCTTATTACCTTTTATTACTAAATTGGATGTGCATTTATAAGCAAGCACATTATTTATAACATTGCAGGTAGGTTTTAATGTAATTGATGCTTGATTCAAACGGTTTTCTCGATCGTGTGTAAGGCAAGGTGCAACTACGTTTTCCATCATCTCGTAAGTATAAAATGCTTAGTCCTGCGGTGCTATTCTGTAAAAATCTCACCGTGAAAACTTAGGTGAAGTGAGCGTGGAATGAGCTGTCAATAGTGTCAATTCCTAGCAAAAACAAACTCACTTCACCTAAGTTTTCACGGTGAGATTTTTACAGAATCGACCGGCTGAACACGAATCCTTAAGATATCTGAAAATATGTGACGCTGGAATATCCAATGAAGATAATACATTTGCGCTTGGAAGAGAGAAAGGCAATCAAAATATACTTAGTAAGGAAGATGATGACTATGTCCAAAATAACGTTCCTATTCCTCAGTCTCCTTTTGAAATACCGACAGATGTAAGCAGAGACCAACTCAATACAAAAAGCTACCTAGTTTGTTAATAAAAATAATACCCATTACACGCATGAACTAGGCAAGCATTTGTTGAAACAGTGAACCACAAAGTCGGGTTCAACGACCACTTTTTAAACACTAAAACACGTTATAGAAAGCAAAAACACGACACAGGTGCCTAAAACCCTTCATTAAAATAAAACTACTATCATTATCGTTTTCCCATTGACCCAGAAGCTTAATAACAACCTAGAACAGTCCTTGAAAATACTGTTTGTAGCCGCAATGATAATAAGCGACAACTTGTAATCTTAACTTACATCAGCAGATGGAAAATGTTACGAAATTGTAACAGAAACAATAGAACAACTGTCGAAATAACAGCTATGTTATGATTTAGTAATCGTAACGAAACTGTATATCAAATTCGTACGTTGAGATGTAATGTTGTGAATTCGATTTGATGTTTAGAAAGCGAATCGTTTAGATTGTGTCAGTATTGAAGTAATGAGACTTAAAGGAATTGTTACCAATATGTTTCGTTTCTATTCAATAAAAAAGGATAACGAAAATATTTTACTTTTGAAAGAAAATATGTTACTCTTTCTTAATACATCTCTCGCCATGGGCACTGCCAGTCATTTCGTTAGTAATTTTTGGTTTGTAAGAGTTTACTAATATAGTTTTTAAGTCATTGTTACTAATACTATATGGATTGTAGTAGTTACTTGTTGTCCGAAATAAAGAATATATTTTTTCCTTTGTTAAACTAAATACATATAAATTATATTTTTAAATATTATTATAAAAAATATAAGAACATTTAAAAATATAAAAAAAATAGTAGCCCACCGGTATCGGGAACAGGGTGCAAGCTACCGGCGGCGGTCAGGGCTCCAGAGAGACGAACCTCCTAACAATGCGGGCCGTGTCCAGAAGTACCGCTTTCTGGATCAAGCACTTGATCCAGCTGCCCAACGAGAGCTTCCTCAGGTGTTGGTCGAGGCTCTTGGGTATTAATCTTAAAGAATATATTATTATTATATAATATAATATTATACTTTTCGCATATCTCGGGACCAAAGAGTCCCGGATCTTTGGTAGGCATACGAGCGGCCAAAGCCAACTCGCAGAGGTCCATAATCATTAGCCTCTGTAAGTATAGAAAACTTATAACACCCCTCTGTTTTTTTCGGGGGTTAAAAATTAGGCAAAAACTGGCGATTATTCCTATATGCACTGTACAAGTGCACCCAAAGACAACCCCCGGTTGGTGTTGAACTATTGCTGGATATGGATAAAAGATATTGGACTATGGATTTGGGTGGCTAAAATGGACTTATCATCATCATTTCGGCCGAAAGACGTCCACTGCTGAACATAGGCCTCCCCCAAGCACATCCACTTCGACGGGTTCTGTGCTTCTCGCATCCAACGGGTTCCTAAAATGGATTTAGGTTGTTCTAAAATGGACTAGTTATAAAGAACTATGGAAGGTCTATGACCCCTGCCCATATTATATGCGATTAGTTTTTTTCTGTTCAACTACCTCGACCATCACATAATATTATAGCATCTATTAGACCATATTTATTAGGTATATCAACTTCCTATGAACGAAATTATCTATTAGCTAGTCATTCATTACAAAAAAAATCTACTTGAATTTAAATGTCGTCGCAGCCGACTTTAAAAAACCTAATTATATCGAAAGAAAGTTGCGAGCGAACCCGTGATTACTCGCTCATGAATTCGATAAATTACTGTATTTTTCTCCAAACATTTTCAATTAATCTGTGCCTTTCAACCAACTCGATTATGGATATCATCGTGCGTTGTACAATTTTACAATGTGATAGGGGCACATAATAAATTTTTGATTCAAAATTTTTCATTCACCCATTGTGTGGCGTTGATAGCAAACCATTTATTATCAATGATAGATGTAATTTGCTAGTTACGTAAGAATGAAATAAGGCATTAAGAAATGTAGGTGGAGAAAACGTGCAGTTATGGCAAATTGAATTGTCTGCAGAAAATTGAAAGTGGTGATAGATTCTGGCACGTGCAACTTATGACTGTCAGGCAACCAGCCATGCCATTTCTGTTCATTAACCTTGCTATTAAATAACATACTTTTTTAATAAGAAAACAAGATATCCATAATGCAAAAGTTATGCAGTTAACGTTGAAGAACTTACCCTTTTAATACGACGAGTACATCGTTAATTAAGGAAAGAAGAAACGGCAATTGGTTAACTTTCTAACTTATGTATTTACCATAATATGGCAAAAGCCAATCACATTTGTAAAACATAAAGACTATAATGGCATACGTATTGCCTTTGAAATGTGTATAAGTATCTAGTTGTTAACAATAAAACTCGCTCTCAAATTCAAACATCAAAAATCATAAATAATATCCGAAGTAACTTTAAAAACAATAACCACCCACAAAACGTTTGTTAAGTACCTATGCAAGCCATCGGAAATGAACCAACACCACGCAGCTATTGCATCAGCCTAGCGACCCGAATATACTGCTAAGTCGGCACGACGTGACGCACACCGGCGACCGGACGGCGGCGGCTGACATGGCACACGCCGGGAACGGACTTCACTTTCGCTTCACCCATCGAACGATAGTCACCACCATAGAAATTAAGAATATATTGTAATTCCTTTATTAAACCTGTTCCAGCAATCCGAGTTTTCTTGCAACCTGCCTGCTGGCCCGACATAATTGGCGCAGTCGCTAGGATTCTCGAAGAACGACGCGCACCACCTGCGAGCTGTCGTTCGTGGATCCGGATCTACACGTCGTGACCGGCAGCGAGGGTATCCAGCCATCGATACAGCGAGAAGACCGAGATGCAATTCATGTGAGTACACTAAAATCTTTTTAGTGGATTGCTCTCCCTAGTCCTTAAGTTTCCCTGTACCCATAAATTTGCCAAGATTTTCCATCCACGAGAATCGCGGAGTGTTAGGTTAGAGAGTAGGCAGAGTAGTAGGCATAGTGCCCTAGATTTAAGTAGGATAGTTACATTAGACTCCAGTGTCCAGTTAGATAGTTCACGGGATAGAATGGCCGACTTAGACGGCATTTTTAAGGCCCTTCGATTGGTGCCAGAGTTCGATGGTAGTGTTAACGTATTAACTAGGTTCATACAGTTATGTGACGAACTGGTGGACGAATTCGTAAAGAAAGCAAACCCGCCTAACAGACTTTCGGAAGTTGCTCTTATTAACGGTATACTTAACAAGGTAACTGGTCCCGCGGCCCGATTGATCAACTCAAATGGAATCCCCTCCGATTGGACTGGTATACGCAAATCCCTTGTAAATAACTTCTCGGACCAACGCGATGAAACGGCACTATATAATGACCTTGCGTTACTGTCACAAGGGTCTGACAGCCCTCAGGAGTTTTATGAAAGGTGTCAGAACCTATTCAGCACATTGATGACGTATGTTTCACTACATGAAGACGTGGCAACTACTGTAGAGGCAAAACGGGTCCTTTACAAGAAATTGACCTTACAGGCCTTCGTACGTGGGCTCAAGGACCCATTGGGTTCACGGATTAGGTGTATGCGACCCGAAAGCATTGAAAAGGCTTTAGAGTTTGTTCATGAGGAACAAAACGTGGTATACTTGCAGCAGCGTAGTAGCCAGATTTCGGATAAAAAACTAACACCCCAAAATATGCCACCTAGACCCTTGCCTACACCATCAGGCTTTAACATGCCACAGCCTAGACCGTTCACCTTTGGGGTGCCCGGATCCGCTAGGGGCCCATGGGGTCACCCAACGATACCACAAGCACCCGTACCGTGGCGAAATAATTTTAATTATCAAAATCAAGTTGGACCGTCGCGCACGCAACAAATGTTTCGAGCCCCTCCTCCTAATTATAATCAAAATAATGCATTTAAATTCGTACCGCGTAATATTGCCCCACACGGCAACTTTCAACAGCCGAAACCTATGAGCGGTGTCAGCCATTTCGTACCGAGACTTTTACCGCCCAGTAACGCAACAGGAAGACACGACTGGACTAAGTCTGGTAATCCCCCGGCGAATAATAACTTCGGGAGTAGAGAAATGAATTTCAATGATTGCTCTAATTATTACGGCCACGAAGAATATGACACCGATAATTATATCTTTTACGATCCTAATGAGTATTACGAAGGATACTGCTACACCGACTACGATCAAGCGTGTCACCCACAAGTCGAAGTAGGTAACGATACAAAAAAATTTGAATCGGTTGAACCAGCTAGTTCAAAAGAGGATTTTCGGAACCCCCAAGAATCAGACAAACCAAGATAGAAGTTAACCTTCAAACACAACGTCAACTTCCCTATTTGCAAATTCGAGACCCCCCCCTAAAACTATTGATAGACACAGGCGCTAACCAATCCTTCATTAGTCCTAACGCGGTTAAAACATATTTTAATCACGTGCAGTTGAACTATGACCCTTTCGAAGTTTGTAATGTACACGCAGTAACACGTAGCAACTATTCGATAACGCTACCTTGTTTCCCTGAATTGAACGATAAGGATTGCGTCACACTCTTTGTTTATAAATTCCACGACTATTTCGACGGCTTGATAGGGTCGGATTTATTGGACAAATGGGAAGCCACCATCGATTTTAAAACAAAGTCATTATTAACAAAGAATGCGGTAAATCCTATACGGGTCTACGATTCGCGAAATGCCAACCTGTACGAAGATATCATACCCGCCGGTTCTTCGAAACTAGTTAAACTACCATTCGATACCCAAAACGGAGAAGTCATCATACCGGAACAGATCATATCCAACTGTCTTATTAGCGAATGCCTAACCACTGTAAAAAATCAACGAGGTATATTAGAAGTTCATAACCCGGGTCGTAGCGACGTTATTTTCTCCATGGACCGCCCCGTGTGTGCGCAGCTTTATAATACTGAGTGCACGCGCACCGAGCAAGTGCCTCAACGCGTAAAGGAAGTGCTATCGCGCTTACGTACGGAGCATTTGAATGACGAGGAACGCGTCAACTTAGAATTATTATGTGCACGCTATGCAGACGTATTTTATTTAGACGGGGAAAATTTGACTTTTACCAACAAAATAAAACACTCAATTAAGACCAGTGACGAAATTCCCATATACACCAAAAGTTATCGGTACCCTTTTGTGCATAGGCAGGAAGTACAGGATCAGATCAGTAAAATGTTAGATCAGCAAATAATTCAACCATCAGCATCCGCGTGGAGTTCACCCATATGGGTAGTCCCTAAGAAGGCGGACGCTTCAGGTAAAACTAAATGGCGGTTAGTAGTAGATTTTCGAAAGCTAAACGAGAAAACCCTGGACGATAAGTACCCCATACCAAACATTGCGGACATTTTGGATAAATTAGGCAACTGTCAGTATTTCACGACTTTAGATTTAGCCAGTGGCTTTTACCAGGTCGAGATGAATCCTGCAGACATCCCAAAGACAGCATTCACAGTAGAACATGGCCACTTTGAATTTTTGAGAATGCCCATGGGCCTGAAGAATAGTCCATCCACTTTTCAACGAGTAATGGACAATGTTCTCAGAGACCTACAGAACACCATATGTCTCGTCTATTTAGATGACGTCATCGTCTTCTCCACATCATTGCAAGAACATATGGTTAATTTAGAAAAAGTATTCAACAGATTACGCGAATCCAATTTTAAAATCCAAATGGATAAGTCAGAGTTCCTCAAACTCGAAACAGCCTACTTAGGCCATGTCATTAGCAAAGACGGCATCAAGCCCAATCCCGACAAAATATCCGCAATACAGAATTACCCGCTTCCAAAGACTCCCACCGAAATTAAAAGATTCCTGGGTCTTCTCGGTTACTACAGAAAGTTCATCCCCGATTTCGCAAAAATAACAAAACCTATGACACAATGTTTAAAAAAAGGCTCAAAAATTACGTTAGACCAAAACTACACCAACTGCTTCGAGAAGTGTAAGACACTCTTAGTCAATGACCCCATTTTAAAGTATCCGGATTTTTCAAAAGAATTCATCTTAACAACAGACGCGTCAAACCTAGCCATAGGAGCTGTCCTATCTCAGGGTACCATAGGTACGGATAAGCCCATTGCTTATGCCTCTAGGACTCTGAACAGCAGTGAAATCAATTATAGCACCATCGAGAAGGAACTACTTGCAATCGTCTGGGCTACCAAATATTTTAGACCATACTTATTCGGCAGAAAGTTCAAAATTGTAACGGACCATAGACCTCTTCAATGGGTAATGAACATCAAAGAACCCAACTCGCGACTTACTCGATGGCGACTAAAACTAAGCGAATTTGACTTCTCAGTAATCTACAAACAAGGAAAGTACAACACTAACGCTGACGCATTATCCCGTATTGAACTACATAACGAAGAGACTAGCTCTCTCATAGCCAACCCTACCGAGGGACCACCCTCACTACTGGATGCTTCAAGGACTGATACAGTCCACACTGACGCTGAAAAGCCTATATTAGAAGTCCCTATAACTGACTTTCCCCTTAACAAATACCATAGGCAAATCATTTTTTCATTGGTCGATGACGTAAAGAGCCGCCCTTCAGTTTCAAAACCGTTTGAGTCACACGTCCGAACACACATTCAGATTTCCAAGGGTAATCTCGAAGAGGATGTCGTAAACGCCGTGAAGGAGTATATCAACCCGAAAGTAAAAACCGGTATTCTCATTAGTCCTCCATTAGCTATGTACGAAATCATTCCCATTATTCAAAACAAATTTAAAAGTTCATCCATGGATTTAATCTTGACAAAAACAGAATTAGAGAATGTCAAAGACTATTTAAAACAACAGGAGATCATGCGTAACTACCACGAAGGTAAAACCAATCACCGCGGAATTAATGAGTGCTACATGTCTTTATCCAATAGGTATTACTGGCCAAAAATGAAGGAACACATAACGAAATATATAAACGAAAGCGATGTGTGTGGTCAAGCCAAATATGACAGGAACCCCGTGAAACAAAAATTTAATATAGTACCACCACCAACCAAACCATTTGAAATAGTACATCTGGACCTACTGAGTGTCGAAACACAAAAATACCTCACAATCATTGATGCCTTTTCAAAATATGCCCAAGCCTATCACCTAAGGGACGCAACAGCGGTTAGCGTCATACAAGCCCTTTTAACACTAAGTACACACCACGGACTCCCTTTAACTGTAGTCACAGACAGGGGTCCAGAATTTACAAATCAATTATTCTCAGAATTTGTTAAAATCCATAAAATCCAACACCACAAAGTTTCAGCATGCACACCTAATGAAAATGGCATGGTGGAAAGGTTGCATTCCACACTTCTGGAACACTTACGTGTTCTAAAATTGGAACACCGCGGAGAGTCCGCTATGAACTTAATGCCATACGCAATCCTAGGTTACAACAGCTCTATTCACAGCTTCACCAAATGCAGGCCTCTGGACATAATTACTGGACATTTAGACCCCCGTGACCCATTAGATATCAACCTATCCGAAAATATGCTACAGTCATACACACAGGAACATCGTAATAAAATGCTAAGAGTTTACGAGATGATCAATGGCTCATCCCTGCATGATCGCACACGAATTATCGAAAATATCAATAAAGACAGGGAACCTGAACAAGAATATTCCGCAGATCAGCAGGTTTTCCTACGGAACCCAATGGCCAACCGTCAAAAACTAGCCCCTAGATTTACACGCGATACTGTTCTAGCCGACTTACCAATCCATATCTACACCAAAAAGAAATGTGGACCCATCGCTAAATCTCGCCTGAAACGGGTACCTAACAGCAGCCGTTTGTTACAGAATCTATCTCCTGGCCCTGAGCCTGGCGCAAGCGGAAGACATAACGTTGAATAGCCTGGAAAACGGACCAGGCATCCTACCCTTTATGCTAGGAAAAACAAAGGTCATCTCACATTACCACTCGTTCATTCAACCGGTTAACTTAGACATTATTCGTAGTAACATAGATCTAGTAAGAAAACAGTTAGACAGCATTACACCCGAGTTTCACAATAAAACGCTCTCTCTCTATCAGCCACATATCGAATATCTTCATAACAAAATCACGCAGTTGTCCGACCAGTTAGAGTTGTTCCAGTCCAATCGCGTCAAAAGGGGCCTAATTGATGGATTAGGTTCAGTCGTTAAGAGCATTTCCGGAAATCTCGATTATACGGACGCTATTCGCTACGACAGTGCAATTAAAACCCTGCGGGAAAATGAGAACAAAATAGTCACAGAATTAAATAACCGCGTCAGTCTAAACGAACACTGGATGTCTGAAAATTCGGAAATTCTCAACAAGTTGCTCCAAAATCAGAATAAAATCAAGACAACCATAGATGAGATCATGATTAATAATATGCACCAGGAAAAAGACATAGTTAGGTATGCCCATCTGGCCCAGTATATAATAATGCTAGCGGATAACATTGAATCATTATCTGAAGAATTGCACAAACTAGAAAATTTATTGGCTTTCATACGAGCTAAAAGCACACATTTCCTTATGTTCAAGCTAGACGTATTCAATAGAATGATAAAACAGTTAAATGCCCTCTATGGCAGAGAACACGTAGTGAACATTAGCTTCAGGGAATATTTTGACATAGTTAAGTCAGGCTACTACTACAACAACCAAAACTTAGTATTGGTTTTTAAGCTCCCGGTTGTCGCTCCCCACACCTATGACCTCTATAAACTATCCATCGTTCCCAACAAGTATAACAAAGTACTAATTCCATCGTATCCCTTCCTGGCAATTCACGAGAAAGATTTTATGTACATAGCGGCAGAATGCCCGAAGTCCAGCCAATACTATCTCTGCGAGGACAACATCAACCTGCACTACAAGAATCAAGGCGACTGCATTCACCGTCTCATAACCACACAGCAAATCGACAAATCCTGCCAATTCGTCGTAACCAAATTAAAGACTGAAGCCGTAGAAGCACTCGACGACCGACACTACGTAACAAGCTTCCCCGTGCCCACAAAAATCCGCTCGTCCTGCACCGACACTCAATACAACACTGTACAAGGAAGCTATCTCATCACAATCCCGAAAGGATGTGAAATACAAACCCCAGACCTAACCCTGGCAAACAAGGACGACCGACTGAAAGGACAAGTACTGAAAATCATGAACATCCCACTCAGCAACGGAACCAACTACAAAACTGAAGCTAGAAGGCTAACACTCAACTCCGTTGACCTCCGCGGCCTCCACGTTGCTAATAAGGAAATATCTATGGAATCACCCCTGACCCTGAACGCATCCGAGATTCAAAACGTGTACTACACCATCACACCACTATACCTAGCACTAGTGGTTGCAGGCGCACTTGGCATCGCGTTCGCACTACAAAGATACCTGAGACGGCGGACATTGGAAACAGCACCAGAACGAACCAACGACGAAATAACCAGCAGCGATGCATACGCCGAGGTCAATCACCACCCCGCAGACGCTGCTCATCCAAGACTATCAGCGCTATTCTCGAACAGATCTGCAAATAGTCGCTGATCTTCGGGAGGGAGATGTTAAGTACCTATGCAAGCCATCGGAAATGAACCAACACCACGCAGCTATTGCATCAGCCTAGCGACCCGAATATACTGCTAAGTCGGCACGACGTGACGCACACCGGCGACCGGACGGCGGCGGCTGACATGGCACACGCCGGGAACGGACTTCACTTTCGCTTCACCCATCGAACGATAGTCACCACCATAGAAATTAAGAATATATTGTAATTCCTTTATTAAACCTGTTCCAGCAATCCGAGTTTTCTTGCAACCTGCCTGCTGGCCCGACATAATTCGTTAGAACCACAAACCGTCATACATAAACAAGGAAATCACTTCACTGCTAACACAAAGACGGTACCAATAAATTACGTTCGCAAACTAAGCCTGACTACTCGTAAATTTTGTGTCCCAGTATCAACCCCTTAGGGTAAGCGTGAGGTAAAGATTAACTTATTCATAATAATCAAAAGAATTCTCATTGTTTTTAACACGTGAATTTTGCTCACGAGTCGTTCGTATCTCTGCACGTTGGCCATTTTACATCCAGCCTTCGATTTATTGGTGGAGTCAGCAAAATCAGGCGTGGCTTATTGTAAGACTTGGCTTTGTTTGAAATTATGTAAGTACTGTAGGAGAGTTTTTAGCATTACTGTCTGATGTTGATAAGACATTTTGAACTAAGTAATGACCCTAAGCTGGAAGCAAAGAATTTTTATAGATTATAAAATAAATTAAGGAATTATCTGATCCATAAAGTTCATTTTTATCACATCTATTCAAAAAGAGCTAGTGTATTCTTCGTAAATAGGGACTAAAATAGCTCTTTAATCCCTAGTAGTTCCAATCACCAAAGAGATCAATCACGAACACTGTAAGAACAAGTTACAGGCTGTATGATAAAGTAAAATGTGCAAGCCAAATAAAAAAAAATGTGAAGAAATAAAAAACGCGCGAAAAGCATTCTGCCTTCGTTTGTAATTGTTTACTCAAATTAGGATTTACTTAGTTTTATAAAAAATGAGTATGTCTTCCTCAAATAATTGTATGTAAATAAATAAACGTAGGTACCTACTATTCTGACTCATACGTTGCACTTACTTATTTTTTCATACAGGGTGTTAAAAAGTAGAGTATCACCTCGGGAGCAACACTATTTTAAGCTTGAGTGACGTACTTTGAATCTGATATTTAAGTTAAGTAATAATAATAAAATAATATAATTCAAAAACTTATACTCTCTTAAATAATACCTAATTAATTTGTAATAGATATATGAATGAGTAATGTAAGAAATAATGTTATTATAATAGATACATATTTGCATACTTGTTAAGGTAGGATATGGTTTAAAGAATAAATGATTTGATTTGATTTGAATCATAGAAATACTGGATATGTTTTTCCTTACTATTTTAAACGAAATCTGAGTTACGATTCGTCAAAGGTAGCAGTGGCAAAGGTTCCATACAACTAGATTCCATACAACTTGATTCTTACCGGCTTCCCTTTGAAAACTGGCACAGTCAGTATTCTATAGACAAATAATATAATTATATTAAGGATGTCACTTACTATAATTACTACTAGTTTATTTTACGAGTACCTGCCGTTCTTCATAAGTTTGTGTATCGAGCGAGTAATATGTAGGTATGTATGATTAACTTGTATTTCTCATGATAAGTGAAATGTATTCTTTTTGAGAAATAAATGTCTTAAACCGTAAACCATAATCTACCGGCTTACCTCTTACAAAAATTAACCCTTCGCTACTGAAAGGTAGTATACCTATGTCATCTTCAGGCTAGAATTAGAGACGATTTTCGTGTGTAGACTTTTGCATCCCTTTTAAGTTTCGACACTGAATGATTAAAACAACACCTTTATTTCCACAGCACCAATACCATACTTAAGCATGACATTTATCATTCAATACATTACGCCATTACACAAAAAAACGTAATAAAAATCTGCGCACGCTTCGCTTTTGCGGCTAACGTCAGTCTCACGCTTCCACACTAATGTCAGAGAAACGTAGTATTTACGACTACTCCGTGTACTTTGCGCCTTATTCCGTAACACCTTATAGCAATGTTACAAAGCTTTTATGCAACTTTAGATTTTAAATTGAAATTTATTGAGGTATGATTTGTTCGGTTTATGTTGTAGTGGTAAGGAACATTATTTATTACTATTGTTTTGACCACTTGGAAAAGGACAAAGAATTGGCGCAAAATACTCTGAAATATGGGAAAGATTATTTAAAAAACTACAATAATAATAGCTTATTGACCGATTTCAGTCACGGTGGCCAATCTCAGCGGAGATTAGCCAGGTACGCAGGAGATATTATAGTGCACAAGAAAGTGCGTAAACACAGGTACACTCTCTGTTCCTTAACTCTCATAGTCCAATGGGATGGGACGGTAATCCGATACGGAGAGAGATCAGGCGCAAGACCAACGGCTGTTTTTTTTCAGGATGGGTAATCATCAAATGACCCCTCCCGCTCTGGAGCGGAAGGGAGTGTCAGACTCTTACTGACTAAAACCCACCCGTGTTCCTTCCTTAGCCCTTTATGTTCCGGGCCAGCAGTAACCCTTTCGGACAATCCCGCTGACCCGGCAGGCTTCGACCCTGACGGGCCCTTTCGGATGATGCTGACATCTCTTTGAAGCGCGCGTGGAACACGTACGTACGGCCTGGTCCTGATCGGACGGTGAGCTACCCATTACTATCCGCCCGCAGGCCCGCGCCTAGCCTAAGGCCTGAGCTAAGAAAATTTCCTTAAGTTTGACATAAACCAACTGTTTATATACTTAAACAGTTGGTTTATGTCAAATTTCTTAAGGAAATTTTAAATATAGAACTGATTAAACCTTTAATTAGTTGATTTAAATGTTGGCGAACACAAGGCTAATTGGTAAAGTCTAAACTGACGATTAAAAGTCTCAAAGTCATGAATAAAATCTATAAATTAAGCTTAGTTGGAAACGTTACCAATTAACAGTAATTGTAAGGAGAAATACACAAGAAAGGCAAATCATTTATAATTTGCTACACTAATATTACAAATCGGAAAGTAACTCTGCCTGTGTGTTACCTTTTCACGCCTAAACCACTGAACGGTTTTCAATAAAATTAGAAGTGATAGATGGCATCCTGAGGAAGGACATTAGGCTACTTTTTGTCCCGGCAGCACATTACCGTGGGATAATTTCCGGCATCCACGAGGACGAAGCCGCGGGCAGAAGTTAGTCTTTAATCAAGAAAGATATCGCTCTATAACGGATTTTACCTGAAAATGTACTTAAATTCACAATGATTTCGCACCGGCAGCTCTCGTTTCAGGCCTTTTTTTTTTTTTTGTTGTCGGGGTAAACCTTCAAAAGGCACCCGACCTCCGGGGAGGGAGGTCGGGGAGTGTGGGATTTTTACCTCACTAAAACCGCCCCGGTGATCACCTTCAGCACATAGGGGTGGTCCCGGTTCCTCTTAAAAGACCAATTCCGGAACCCCCCCGTGCAACGCCTGTAAGGCACATCCCTGGGGAGACTGTAAAGGGGCCTCCCCTGAGCCTCGACTGAACAGACCGGCCATTAGGCTAGTTAGTCTCCAGGTGGCATACATCCGACCAGGTTTCCGTTAGGCATTTGGCGGTCGCGGGTCGCCCGATCTGTTAAACGTCAATAATTTCCGGAAGTAACCACAAACATATAACATGCAACCACGCAATAACATGGTTGAAGGGACGGATCCTTGCTAACGAGAACACGACTCACTGCTGAAGCAAATCAGTGGCTCGCCGTTGAAACAATCTGTTAAGTGAATCGTAGGGAGATGATTTGGGTAGAGAATTTTGCACAACGTTTAGAAGTGCTTTAATTTTAGGTCAATGCAGGCAATTATTATGACATAATAATTGACACTAACAAAATAATGTCAAATAACTATGATGTCATAACTACCTCCCGCGGCTTCGTCTGAATGGTATATCGATGAAAATGTAGCCTATGTCCTTCTCCAGGGCTTAAAGTATCCCCATACCAAATTTAATTAAAATCGGTAAAGTCGTTTCGGAGATTGCCTGGAACAAATAAACAGGCACACAGACAAAAAATTAATATTTTTTTTTGGTATAAGAACCGTATATACTTTCAAATGCATTTAGTAAAACGCTCTTACTTTGACATTACAAACACACACTATACACACACTTCAATACACACATACATCTCAATTTTATTTATTTTTATAGATTAACATTTATTATAGATATCTTCTCAAAGAAGAAAATAGGTTTTATGTGCCAATTTTTTTAAGGCAAATCAGATTACTTCCTTACTTTTAACAGTCACAGCCTCACAGGAAACGCGTGTATGCGCTGAGTAATCGTCGGTGGTCAAAAGTGGATGTGTCAGCTCCGGAGCGTTAATTATAATTAAACCAAAGACTATAATTATGACACCTGTCACCACAACACCACACTACTCTACATCCTAAGGTAAAAAAAATAAAAAAGGAAATAAACAAGCATTTTGTTTTGTTTGTTCGCTTGGTGTAAGCGAATACAAATGGAATGCTTTTAAACGAAATCTTTTTAGGGTTCCGTACCAAAATGGTAAAATGGAACCCTTATGGTGAGACTCAGTCTGTCTGTCTGTCTGTCACAGCTGGATATCTCAAGAACTACTAATGCTATCAACTTGAAATTTGGAATAGTTTTAGATTACGTTGTCCCAACTATTTTGCAAATAAGAAAGAAATAAAAATATATGTATATTTTTTGCAACAGGGACTGAAAGGTGGTCTGGAAAATTCGAAGTGGGGCTACTAGGGAATGTGGAATATCATAATTATGAAAGAACACAATTTCCACATTCTAAAACATTTTTTCTTTTTTTTAGGCCGTTCTCGACATTTGATGAAAAATTTAAAAAAATACCGTACCCCCTTATCTCCGAAGTTTGCAAAGAGAAAAATCTAAAATTATTCTATTTGATAAAAGTTTATATAAAGATTACAGGAAAAACAAAACAAAGTCTCTATAAAGCACACTTTTTCAGAAATCATCAACAAAAGTTACATTAGTTCCATTATCGGTCAAAGTTGGCGCCGAAAAAATTCTCTGACGAATATAGGCCTCGCCGATGAAAATTTAAAAACACATGATGGTACGGAACCCTCGGTGCGCGATTTCGACTCACTCTTGCCCAGTTTTTTTTCATGTGGCTAAACAATATTTACTAGAGCCCGATATATTCTGTAAGTTAATCAATCAGCTCCGAACAAAACAACATGACACATAACATGTAAGAGACATCAGACAAAATGTCGTATTAAATCTGTCTTCTCCCTTTTAAATTTTTCGTCAGTGAACATTGTACACGCAACATTATGCCAATATTGATAAGACGAATCAATATTCCCACCATCGCGGGCTCGGTAACCTTTTTCACAGCTAAAGCTTAAGCCTGCAAACATGCTTACTGATCTCTTTGTATTTATCCTTTTAGGCATGACAAGACGCTTTCAACTCTATGTTGAAAGCTTCAGGGCTGATTTTAGGATGATATTTTTTCGTTAGAAAAGTCGAAAATTCTGAAGCTAATATAAAATAAACCCGCCAACAGAGAGTTATCGGATCCACGATTTTTTGGACGCGTTTCGAACGAAAATTAAGGGAGCATTACGACACTCACTGACCTGCCAGTTTAATCAAACTTTTGATGCCTTTTTATGTAATAAAGTGTAAACGATTTTTATAGTGAGAGCTCATTCTTTGAACACTGCCTTACTTTACTTTTACTGAGAATTTTTATATTGAAATGAGAATTTATCGGCCATTTATGCTTTTATTTTTTTAAGCTAAGTGGTGGGTGTTAAAAGAACATAAACTTCAATATCATTGAATAGATACCGATGGATATTTTTTACCATATTACACCAAAGTAAAACATTTTTCAATCATGTTTAAAATTACGTACATCGAAAGTGTTTAGCAGTTTTACTGTAAGATTTTATTTCATTTTGCTTCCTTATTGCAATATTATGAACATATTATAATTACTTAAGAATTTGGTCGTTGACTTTCCAATGTTGGTAACTTTCGCCGCATAAATGATGAAAATACCAAAGTTTATTGATTGTTTACAATCTACATAATATTGGCTACTAACTAAGTCATTTATACCCGGTCAGCCTTTTTGCTACCAATAATTATATATACAAATCACTGTTATTCTCTGGATCTACACACAATCACCCAAACTATGCTGATTTGCTAAACACAACCACACATATCCCAGTCTAAGTATTTCTTTCTTCGCAAGCTCATTTTTTTAAATCAAAAATATTCCTGCTACCAAAGAATCAGTAATTAGAAATCTTTTCAACCCAACTCATTGCTGGCTTCAGGAAAATTACCACAATAAAGTTTCACGCTTCTCTCGATTTTGAAGCATTGTTTTGATAAAAAAGGAACTAAAAGAGGAATGGAAATCCTTCCTCTTCAGCCCTCGGCCATCCAATTAGACGCACTTTCAAGAGAAACTCAAAAAACGTACAATAGAACCCTCGATATCGCACGTTAAAAATTCACGAGTTGTGGTCGCGGTGTAAGAGATGAAACAAACAACTGTTAATCATATTATTAAGTAAACCTAACCCAACCGTTTATAAAGTTAGTTATTATATAAACAGAGAGAGTGTCCTATTTGTAAAATATCCATGCAAAGCCCATAATTACTCAAATAATCCTATTTTCCTGTCAGATCACTTCAATCAATCAAAAAAAAAAAAAAAAAAAAACAACTTCAAATAAATTACTCAGGAATAGTTTAGGAAGGTAAGTAAGGGTTTACGTAGAAAAAAATTTCTACATTACTGGAACATTTTTGCGCTCGTTCTTTCCACGTACCGGAAGGCATAGCGTTGGAAGGTCTCCCACAAGAGTTTGCTACGCTAACGTGGCAGGAATCCGCTGGATGCGAAAAGCACAGAACCGGTCGAAGTGGCGTTGCTGGGCCAGTAGTGGCCGTTTTTCGGCTGAAATAATGATGAAAATGACGAAGCAACCGTGTCTAACATTCGATACTAATAGAATGCATCTTATTTGTTCAGAATAATCTATTTTTATTGAAGTGTAAGCTTCTTTAGCGGCGTTGTACACTTTTTTTTGCAATGGGTAAAAAATGTGAAACTCGCGTCAGGCTCAGGACACGTGACCTGATCGAAAATTCGTAAGACGGATGGCCGTAGCCGGTACCGCGCGTGTTTTGTTTATAAGACGATTCACAAAATACACACGTAATTGTTCAAGTTTTCACTTCTGTCGGCACTCCCAGAGTGCCACTGTTTTTATTTTTAATATCATTTTGCAACAAAATATCTACAATAACTTAGGATAATAAATGCAATTGCAGTATTTTTCTCAACTCGTCACTGCAACAGAAACCCCGCCTTACCCGGGATGCACTGGCACGAACTGTTGCTTGGCTTGAAATACAGTACCAATTAAAGTTGACACCCGACGCCTCCTACGGTTTGCACCTCGAACTTTCGATTGGTTCTCACGTGTCCACCTATTTATTTTGTTTCTTTTTAGCTTTTTTCGTGATTCCGTGCAGATCGTATCGTAGGAGATTTGGGTTTACGAAACTTAACAGAAATTGTGGAACAGTGCGTTTTAATTGACATGCAAGATGACGTAAATTAAGGCATTAGTCTATTTTCAGGTTGATATAAAAACAGAAAAGAAAATCCTACTTCCTACTATCCTATTAATATGTATTATAAATGTGAAACTTTGTATGTTTAGATTTTTGTTTCTTTGTTACTCAATCACGCAGAAACGTCCGAACGGATTTCTATGAAATTATGCACACAGTTCATAACCTGAATTAACACACAAGATACTATTGATTCCGGTAATTTGTTCGCGTGAGATAACTTTAGACATTTACATGGACGAAGCCGCTGGCAAAAGCTAAGTATCTTAGTAAATTCAACTCACCATTCCAATTCATTCTTTCTTTTTCAAGTTAAATAATAATTATTTAAAGTATCACAAATTCTGTGAGAATCACTTATAAAGCAGGTTCATACAGTTCAAATACCGAACTGGAAAAACATTAATAACCCGGTAAATACATTTGATGTATACTAAGTACATATAAAACGATACTTTACTCTAACAATCAATTCATGGAACTCCAAAAAGAAGCCTGTGATATTCACCGCGGCAAAGAGAACTGCAGTCAAAAGTTTATACGAGTATATCTTTACTTATTTCTTCTACTCTATAACTCTTTACTTATTTCTTTAGTGTATTTCACTTTCAACCTTACATTACCAGTCTACGTTAGAAATATGTTTCCTTCGAACTATACACTCATTTGTTTTTTAGTCATGTTGTAGGTATCTAAGTTCTCAAAAACTGTTAGACGTGCAATTTTATTCCACAAATAAAAATTATCGGTCGATTGGAAAATAAAAGTTTATGGTAATTATATTATACCTACTAGCTTTTGCCTTTCTCCGTGCCTCGGAAAGCACGTTAAGCCGTTGGTACCGGCTGTCATTCGTGGATCTTTGACAATCGTTACGGGTAGTCAGAAGCCCGAAAGTCTGACAACCAGTCTTACCAAGGGGTATCGTATTACCCAGTACAGTACCCGGCGATAAATATTGCACATCGACCTTTACCTTTTTTTGTATTTTATACAAAGAATAAAAATAATTATCAAAAGAAGCAAATCATAATTGTTTTAACAGCTCCTAATAGATACCGGACTGTTTGTATTTCGTGCGACAGAGATAACGCTCTACGAAACCGAAATTAGCTGATTGTCTCTTTCCAAAGGTCGGTGTGCAATTTTTATTGCCGGGTACTGTAACTGGGTTGTGGAGTTCAGATAGGAAGTCACTCCATATAAAATACTGATATTCAGCTGCATCCGGTTAGACTGGAAGCCGGCTAGGCAGATGATGATAGCTTTTGCCTTTGGCTTCGCTCGCGAGGAGGTAAGAAAGTATCCGACGGGAATTTGATACCGGGATAATAAAGCATCCTTTGTGTTAATCCAGATTATAAACTATCTATGTGCCAAATTTCATCCAGTTCCGCTCAGCCGTGTTTGAGTGATTGAGTAACAAACAACTGAATATACAAACTTTCACATTTATAATAACCACAGGATGACAAACAAAACAAATCAGTTACATTTGCTACTTGTAATGGGCCACCCTAAAACCACAAACCTTTTAATATGTGATTGAAAGCAAAATTTTCTGATTCATCGCATGCATTTAGCATTACAGCAGTGCGATTCTGTAACTATCTCACCGTGAAAACTTAGGTGAAGTGAGCGTGGAGTGAGCTGTCAATAGTGTCAATTCCTAGCAAAAACAAACTCACTTCACCTAAGTTTTCACGGTGAGATTTATACAGAATCGACCGGCTGTATCGTGTGTAGCTGCAATATTTTACAGAACGTAAAGGCATAACTTCAGTGACAACTCAAGTAAAAAGATTGTTTCGTTCAGTAAACCTTTTGGAGTTTGGTCCAATAAAAACATGCTGGTAGTCTTTGACAATATACAATAGAACCTCGTAGGCTGAAAGGAATTGAAACTTTTAGAGTAACGTCGATAAGAAAATACTGACAGAAAAAGCCTACTATAATATCAATGAATTTTTAAATGACAAATCGCTCTGATATACTGACTAATTCTAAAATATTTATTTTGAACCGCATGAATATGTACCAATTGTTTTTATTTATAATTTAATATTAATGTTAATTGTAGCTTTTTTTTATTGTTTTAGATTATTTAACTTTGTATATTTTAATTTTTTATGAAATCTTATGGTCTTCCGACCTAATTTGTACACCAGCCATGGTCAAAAATGTTGTGCCAAAGAATATCCTGTAACACCTATAATAAACATTATACCATGTATATTATCTACACATGTTTTTGCAAATAAATAAATCATTATCTTTAAGAATTGTGACATTTGTGTTAGTAGATATACGTGAAACATGTCGGTGGGTGCTCTTCTTTTAGAAAATGAAAAGGTCACCAAGGTTACCTAGTAACTGGGTTGTGGAGGTCAGATAGGCATTCGCTTCATTTAAAATACTGGGCTAGGAAAAAGGCATAGGCAGATTTATTGAGGTACTTTTCTTTTGAATGAAGCTTTTTGTTTGGTTACAGGAAAAATTGAGGGAAGAGCTGATAAAGTTCTAGAAGAAAATTTTATAGGTACGTAAAGCACCTTATGCGTCTTATGTACATACTAGCTTTCGCTTGCGGCTTCGCCCGCGTGGTGTGTCGATAAAAAACAGCCTATGTTCTTCCCTAGGGTTCAAAGTATCCCCCGGTATGACATCACAAAAAAACTAAAACGAGAATGACAAATTCAAGTCGACAATACAAATAATCTAAGGCATGAAGTTAGTTGTCCATGAAATCATAGTTTGCCGTATGTCAATCTTTCTCAAATTTCAAAAATAACTATACCATCAGTCTTACAGAGACTTAAAACTTCATAATTCTAGGCAGTGAAACTCCATCCAGCAAAATTATTATCATAGAGAGCAATCTTTCACATGTTAAGAAAATACAACGAAAAGCAATTTCTCTGCTAACCGCGGCAAATAATAAGATGCCTACATCTATGTTTATATTGAAAACTAAGGGTGTTTCACCCTTGGGGTGGTGGCGTGGCGTGTCATAAAGAACGCTTTCATGCAAAGTGGATTTGTGAAAGTTTTCGCTTGAAATAATATTTGAATTTGTAATTCTGACGTCATAACGTACGTTGGATGATGGATGTTGTCTGGCTGGAAGCATGCTACTGAAATTGATATGGCCTGCAAAATGCTGTACTTACTTTGCTTTAATAACTCCATTTGTTTCAGTTGGAAGTTCGTGACAGAGATGTTGTGGATGTGTTTTCGGTTTAATGAATGTTATCAGATTTTGTTTGGTACATTAGTATATATTCTATGAAAGTTTTAAGTATGAATTTGGATGGCTATAAAGGTTCCTTCAAAAAGGCGCGAGACGCGATAAAATCGCGCGCGACACAAAGGCACCGCAAGTCGCGCAACGAGCGGTGCCTTTGTGTAGCGCGCGATTATATCACGTATCGCGCCTGTTTGTAGGAGCCTGAAGAGTAGGGGAAGATCAAAGAAGCGATGGATGGAATGTGTGAAATATGATGTGGCTAGAAAGAAAGTGACTACCGAGATGACGACTAATGGAGATGTACAGACGTCTGTCAAATTTCTTTAATAAATTTTCAACTTTATTGCTAAAGCTTAAGGTTCAAAGTTGATTGGGAAAATTTGACAGTTTCGGGTAGCTTGATGTGCTGGCGTCTGTACAGTACCCGGCGATAAATATTGCACATCGACCTATTCGATCCTATCGATTTTATACTAAGAATAAATATAATTATCAAAAGAAGCAAATCATAATTGTTTTAACAGCTCCTAATAGATACCGGACTGTTTGTATTTCGTGCGACAGAGATAACGCTCTACGAAGCCGAAATTAGCCGATTGTCTCTTTTCAAAGGTCGATGTGCAATATTTATCGCCGGGTACTGTATGAAACTGTATAAGCAGTGGTGGCCAAGTGAGCAGTGGTGGCCAAGTGGTAACAGCTGCGACTTACGAGTTGTAGGTCGTAGGTTCGCACCCAGACAGGCGCTTTACTTTGTGTAAATTATTTCATCACCACTGCTCACAAAAACGGTAAAGGAAAACATCGTGAGGAAACCGACATGTCCTAGAACCAAAAATTCGAAGACATGTGACATCTACCAACCCGTACTGGGCCCGCGTGGTGGATTACGGCCCACTCCCTCTCACTGAGAGGAGGCCTGTGTCCCAGCAGTGGGAACATTATAGGCTGATGATGATGATGAACTGTATGAAAGAAAAAGACATAATATGCCGACGCTAAAATAAACTAGGATAAGGGCAGAAGACTGATGAGGGCATTACTAGCTATTCTATATTTTCACTTTAAGTGTCATGAACCTTTAATTATAATCTGAAGTAATGGTTTCCAGCTTTTCTTCAAAACTTTAACGTATATCATCATCTGCCTAGCCTTTTCCCAACTATATTGGGGTCGGCTTCCAGTCTAAGCGGATGCAGCTGAATACCAGTATTTTAATGGAGCGACTGTCTATCTGGCTTCTATACCCCAGTTACTGGGTAACAAGATACCCCTTGGTAAGAGTGGTTGTCAGATTTTCGGGCTTCTAAAACTTTAATGTATATCTACCATGCAATTGTTTACTATGAGAGTACACCGGATGCGTAAGTAATTTATATTTTTTGTATGTGAGACATGACTGTCAAATATATCTCTGAGGGTTTTCACAAACTCATCGATGCGTTACCTACTATATTGCGTGTTTTTCTAATAGAAGGCTTTATTTTTGGTGCCCTTAAAGTGGATTGTTAGATCTACAAATATCAAGAATAAAACTCTTCAATCCGTATACTATAATTTCGTTAAATGCACATAATGCATACAAACTGCGATAACACATAAAATAATTTCAACAAAAAATTACGTATACAACTTTCATTATTTTCCCATCAACTCCATACATCACGCCATAAATACAATTTCAAATAAACTCTATACAAAGCATAAACACACGTAGATATACAAGTAACTGTCACAGCATGTTTCATGAAAGTTTTCCCATAAGTTCCAAGGGGTTAGTGCCCCTGAGTGCCCCTTCCCATAACTCACCCTAGAACCACCCCTTTTCGTGGTATACTTCTAATAAGATACAAGCACATGCATATTTATAAAAGAACTCTGAAATAACAAGTATCACTTATTTTTTGGTCGAAGAAATATTATGGGTATTAAAGGAAAATATTTTTGGGTGCTTGAGCATGGTATGGTAAGTGCATGTGTTTTTTAAACAAGGACTAATTAGCTTATGGGTGAATTAAAGTATTTAGACATAAATAATCACTCTATGTCTTCAACATCCTCAACAATGATCTTTGTTACTAAACAATCTTAAAACTTTTAAGATTTTGCAGAAAAACTGTTGTTTTATTTCTTTTGCTTTAACGGATTGCAACACCTTTTAGGATGCGCACTTGTCTTGCGGTAGCCATTGTAAAAAAGCATTAAAGAGATCAATTTTTCCGTAATTTATCAAGAAGTATTGTGAAAATAGACTAACAATTTCCTACAAAAACAAAAAACACTTTTCTCCATTTCTGAAATAAACACTACAAATATATTTCCACCATAGTCACGTGATGAACTATAAAAGCGCCATCTCCAAGATATAGTCTGACGTGGGCCGCTTACAAAAACTCGCTTGAATTTTATGAGCCCTTTAATGACACATACCTATATTATATGTTTTATTTAGTTTCCCCATATCAGTTTCCCTTATATGCTTTTGTTTGATAGCCTATCATATCTAAGAGTGATCTTGGCAATAAAATGTATCGAAATGAATAGAATCGCGACAGTTTGTAGTCGAATCATGGTGGTTCACTTCCAGTAGTAGTAATGACAGCTAGACCGAAAAAGTAGGTATAACATTTTGACCACAGATATAAGTAAGATACAAGTACCACGAACTGTATGAAAACCAAACGTGCCATTTTTTTGAAGTGAAAACTTCTTTAGCGGCGCTGTGTACTTTTTTTGGAATGGGTAAAAACTTCTAAACTCGCGTCAGGTCACGTGACCCTGATCGAAAATTCGTAAGACGTAAAACGTAAGACGCGCGTTGTTGAGGACAGCGCCATCTATGCACATCGGGAAGAACTACGAGGGCCTCGCGTACTAACTACGTAGTTCATCCAACAACGACGAGATGGCGCTGAACCACGGATATATAACTGACGACGAGCTCCATGCGAGCGGCTTGCTTCTCTTACCACTGCCGCGACCAACACCACGAACTGAAGTCTATCCTGTGTGCTTATTTGTAAATCTGAATAAATTCCTTTCACGAGAAGAATAAACCAGTCACTTTGGTCATCATACCTGATTTGCAAAAAACCCTATAAAATAAGGAACACACCTTAACACGCGTGTTTTGTTTATAAGACGATTCACAAAATACACTCGTAATTGTTCAAGTTTTCACTTCTGTCGGCACTACCGGAGTGCCAGTGTTTTTTTTTACTACCTACTATGACGTCACAAGCTCGCGCTCTCGCTCACGCTAGCCAGCAGTACACAGAACTGAGCGCGAAAGTAGGTGTATCTGTGGTGCCTTTGTGTCGCGCGCGATTATATCGCGTGTCGCGCCTGTTTGTAGGAGCCTTGAAACGAACTCCGTTCCAACCGAATGTTCTACGACACCTCGCGACTTTTTTTCATGTATTAAAGATGCCTATTTCTCTCGTATCAGCCATTTTTTTACATTCAGGCCGAGGTGCCTTACTTTTCAAATCATAGTTATTTGAACCCAGCCAGAATAAAATAAAATAAAAATATGCCATATAAAACAAAATAAAAATGCCTCAAACCTCTAGGCTTCTTTTTTGCTGAATAACCATTTCATAGCCTGCTATTTCAAATATGATTTTTACGGTAGGTCACATTCTCGCGTGAACGGTTTCGTAGCAAAAGTAATATTTTTGTACGAGTATGACGTAATAAAAAGAAACCCGTCATTGTTCATTGGAAATTGGGAAATTTGGGAATTGGCATGAAAATTTTGAAACCACATTAGCATCCCGCCGACAAACTGTTACGCAGTTTGGCGTGTGCATAAAATGTAGAAAATGTTTGGTCCTAATTAAATGATTTATTATTTATTTATTTATTTTATTTTTTTATCCATCAAAATCATAACCATAAACATTGTCTCATTTATATAATGCACTAGAGCGCCCCGCGGTTTCACTCGCATAAGTGTTGATACCGTGGGAATATCGGGATAAAAACTATCCTATGTAAGGACATAAATGATAGTTTTTATCCCGATATTCCCATGGGATCAACCGCTGAACTGATTTAGATGAAATTTGGTATAGAGATAGTTTGAGTCCTTGAACTATCTCTATACCAAATTTCATCTAAATCGGTTCAGCGGTTTAAGCGTGAAGAGGTAACAGATATATTAGTATGGATGACAGTTTTAATGAAACAACAGTAAATAGTGACTCCCTCGTTTGTTTAGTGGTCGCAAGCGCTATTGCTGAGCATGAGGTCCTGGGTTCGACCCCTGGATCGGCCAGTGTTCTTGAGTTTTTCCATCGGGAATTTTTCAGTACCAGCCGGAGTCTGGATTTTTGCCCGATTGATAGAAACAGGCTCGCATCCTATTACATAAGACTTAAAAAAAAAACTGGCGAATGTGGATGCACTATATACAAAGTCAAAGTCAAATCATTTATTTCAAATAGGCAATTTCAATATATTAAAGGCACTTTTGAACGTCAAAACTTAGAGTAAAATTGAATTGATTATAGTTGCCTATACCTCTGCCTAACCCATTTGGGAACACAGGGATGATGCTATGTTAACAGTGAAGACAATTTAATTGAAATGAAAGACAAAGCCATCAAAGAACCGGTAGGTAGGCACTTCTCGCAGAGGTTCTAAGTAAAAATATTAAGTTCTACTCAGCAAAACTGGTTCTAATCCATAGTATGAGTGCTCACAACACATTTGCTCCGGGAAATAAACAGAATGAAAAGTTTTTTATAGCCAAAAAAACAGTAATAGTAGTAAAACTAAAATTGAAATATACGCAGACGAAACCACTAGCAAAAGTGCTATAAAATCTAGCTGCTGACTTAAGGTCAAGGAGCCCATAAAAGTATCTAACATGAAGTGTGTCCATTCGAAGCTGTTATTTCTATTATTTTACTTGAAAAGGAAAATGTTTTACAGCTCTATTTTTACGGTAAGTAGTGTGGAGCTACTTCTGTTATGCTATCATTTAATTGGCTACATGATGTTATAATTACGTGTGGTGAAATGAAGACAAAATAATTAAAAAAAAAAAGAATAAGCTGAGATAAAGTAATTAGTCTTCTGTAATTCTCTTTTGTCTTAATTCACCTTCTCAAAATTATATACATAATAAATACTGGCATAATTTAAGTGAAAACTTCTTTAGCGGCGTTGTACACTTTTTTTGTAATGGGTAAAAAATGTTAAACTCGCGTCAGGACACGTGACCTGATCGAAAATTCGTAAGACGGCTGGCCGTAACCGGTACCGCGCGTGTTTTGTTTATAAGACGATTCACAAAATACACACGAAATTATTAAGTTTTCACTTCTGTTGGCACTCCCGGAGTGCCACTGTTTTTTTTTTTTTGTATATAAGAATGTACGTTACGTAAGTTGCAGAGGAGTGGAGTATCCTAATACAGGCATTTAACTGCTTATAAGAACACTTCTATCACTAAGCTATGTAGTACAAAGCTTGATAATGAAATAAACTATTTATTATTTTTGTAAGAAGAAAAGAAGGAACAATTGTTTATTCTGAAAAAACAAAACGCACATTACAATTATTTAATTTTGTAAATCATGAAACTTATTTTCTCTTGACTGTACTTACCTGTCAAAAAGAGTAAACCTAGATAAAGTGGATAAGACAGAGATTAAAACAGAAGACGAACTAGCAGAGGATCGAGGAGGAGGGGTGGAAAGTCAGATTGCTCCAAGATGCTATTTTAGAAAATTACAAATAAATCATTTAATAATAGCGTTTAATGAAATTAAAATAACCACATAAAACGAAAACGCAAAATCGTATACTTCTGTTAAATTAATGTCGCCATTAAAGCACCACGCTGTATTTTTGAAATTAGATTCCATTTATTTTTTTGAAAATTAATAGAATCTAATTTCAAAAACTTGATTCTAAGAACTGCATTGCAAACAATGCAGTTCTTACAATCAGTATACCATCTCCAAGCTACTGAATAACTCTGTTTGAACTGTACTCTCATGCGTTCTATTCTAATTATTCCTTTCATTAGTTTTTTTTTATTCCTACGTTTGACTCTTAACATGTTTATCATTTTCTTTCCGCTCTTGTCCCATGTTACTTGGGGGTCGGCGCAATAAGTGATAAATGATTTAATTTCTGCAAGTAGGTTTACACAAACACTTTCACACGTATATTATTTTTTACGTTACTACGTTTCCTTCTTCCATTCTCCCCTGAAAACCGTCACGCAGTGGTGGCCCAGTGGTAACAGCCGTCACTTACGAGTTGTAAGGTCGTAGGTTCGAACCCAGCCAGGCGCTTTGCTTTGCGTAAATAATTTCATCACCACTCCTTTCAAAACGGCGAAGGATAACATCGTGAGGAAACAGGCATCTCCTAGAACCAAAAAAGCAAAGACATGTGATATCAACCAACCCGCACTGGGCCCGCGTGATATATTACAGCTCACTACTTCTTGAAGAGAGGAGACCTGAGTCCCAGGACGGGGCCTGGGTCCCGGTTCCTGTAGAGTCGCAATAAATACTTTTTCTTTCTTTCTATCAGGAGTGAGAATATTATAGGCTGATTATAATGATGCGTCACGTTATCATTCACTCTTAAGATATAATTGCTAGCTGGTTTTAAATATACCTAATATTTGAAACAAGCTGCAAACGATTAAAAAAACATCCTACTCTATTATTTCTTCTCTATCAGCAATACAAACTAACACAAGCTTTTTTTTACTACTGGCCATTTATAATTCGAAAACAAGATTCAACAGTATAATCACGGGCTTTTTAAATCGATACGAGTCGTAACCTAATATAAAATTAAATACGCAATTTGCTTGCAAACTAGCCGATAACGACCAATCAGCATTATTTAGGGTTAATAAGCAATCTATTGGATTCTATAATAATTGGTTCCCTTCTTGTTCATTTCAGAAAAGCAATTTTGGAATTGCTGCGAATTTTATTTGAAGAATTCGGGTTTTGTGGCGATATTTCGCTCAACAGTAACACAGCGTAACACAGTATCAATCTGAATCATATTATTTATATCATTTTTTATTTTATATTATTTAATCCATTGCTTAATACGTTTGAAAAATTTTGACTGCTCAACAAAGTAAATAACGCAATAAATAAAAATAAATAAAATTTGTTTAATTCAGACCAGGTAATGTCCATATTTTGTTAGTAACAAATTAGTTATCTTAGGACTAAGGTTAGTAGCAATGTAGGTAGGTAGGTATAACTTGGTTGAGAATAAAAATTGAATTTTTTTTTTTTTTTGTCCTTTATTAAAAAGAACTAGGTTCTTAATAATTAATTACAATCTAGCCTATAAGACTAATAAGCAATTTTAATCTAACTTAATTTTTTACGTGATAATTACTTTAAAAACTTAGAATAGTGTTTATTGTACTTTACACAAGTCCGTTCCACTTTCTTAGAGTCTGATATGATGATGTAAACACTTTGTTCATGTGTTATTATGTGTGTCATTAGCACTATTATTTCTACACTTTTTACACTACACTAACTCAAAAGGTTTTGTCCGTTTTAGTCTTCGCACTATATTTGTTTGGTCTAACAGCTGAATTGCCTCGATGTTCACATGTCGGTGGAGTCGGTGTTCATGGGCCTCAAAAATTGAATTAAGAACAAATTAAACAAATTATTAAATATTTTTACAAATATTATTGTAAAATATTGTCTATTGTATTGTATATTGTTATTTTTATTATTATTTCCACTTGAATGTAATTTGGATATTTTTTTTGATTTAAATATGGATCTCATGCATGATGTTCTTATACAGCGTGGCGGTACAATGGTGACATTAATTTAACACACATATACGTTTTCACATTTTCGTTTCATGAAGAAATTATGTTTCCATTAAACGTTATTATTTGCGGATTTATTTAAAGTTTTCTAAAATAGCATTTTGGAGCAACCTGTACTTAAAGAACCGTCGCGCAGCGGTCATTTGCCGGGTCACGGATCATAACATCGCATCAATGAAATTAAAATAAATAAACAATACTTTAAAGTAACGTGATATCCCTTTGTCGGCGAGCGGGCGGCGCAGGCGACGCGTGCCCCCCCCCCCCCCCCCGCCCCGTCACGTCGCAGCGAAATCCAAATTCTTTTTTGCATTTCTAGTGCCAGCCTAACTCGTGCCCTTGACACACTTCTTCACAGTAGTGCACATAATTACGTCGACTAATTTTGTGAATGTTTCCGCGAAAAAGACGCTTACCTATTGTTTTATTTATTTATTTTTGTGTAATGTACTAATGAGTAATTAGATTATGGTACTGCGATAAAGACGCTTTGTTTTGTTTTCGTTTTCTAATTTAGTAGGTACGTTGACGTCTCTTGCGATACGGGCGCTTTTATTTGTGTTATTAGTGCTTGTGTAAACTTGTGATCGTGATGGCAAATACACATCCGAACTACACAGCAGCTGAATATGCGGACATGATCCTAATTTACGGAGAATGTCGTGAAAATGCCGCTCTTGCCATAAGGACATATCGCGAGAGATATGGCGGTTCAAGACAATGCCCTACTAATCCTCGCACTATTGTAGGAGCTCTTCAGCGCATCCGCGAAAACCGGCCAGTGGTTCCTAGGTCTCAACGCCCTGATCGACCACCTACACGACAAAACCCAATCCAGTTAACTGAAAATGTGCTACAATATTTCCAAAACCAACCCAAAACTAGCCTCCGCCAGAGCGCTAGGCATTTTCAAGTTCATCACAGTACCGTCCGTACGATATTAAAGCGCGAAAAGTGGCAGCGCGTGAAGCGACGCGTTGCCGCTCCGAGTTAACGTAAGCCAGCGTAACGTAGGTAAGTAATTTCATGAATGATTTTTTGCAAGGGTGATCCCAATTTTAGTTACATTTTTATCATTTAGTTTGTTTGAAAAATTTTTTTTTTCAATTTACGAGTTATTTTAACCTACTAAAATTAATATGATTAAAGGGCACTAGCCCTACACGTGTGTTAAATTAATGTCACCATTGTAGCGCCACGCTGTATATTTAGTTATAGAAATTCAGACACGATGTAAAAATTGTTATTGAATAAATGAATTGAATTGAATTATGCAATTGCAATTAAGCAATGAATGTTGTTGAACTATTAAAATGAAAGCCACTGATAGTATGTTAGAAAATTACCCCGCTTTGCAATCTTGACAAAATGAATGTCCACTGTATCCTGTCTCATTTTTTGTTGTTTAATTAATTAATTATTAATAGCTACGAACCTCAACAAAAACTAAACAATTATATCATTTATTCAACATAAACACAAATAACATCGCAAAAACTTGTCGTACATCGGAGAAAGGAAACTCCTAATAAGGGCACGTGCAATAATTAAAACTTGAAGACGTACAGTACTACAGATGCTATTGTGTATTCTAGTTCATTCATCTCATTTTTTCTGTAACCACTTCTACGTATCGTAAAGGCTTTTCTTCAGTAATGAAGTACGCGACCAAGAAAAGTCTCTTAGAGCAAAGAATAATATCTGACAGCCTGTTTTAGCATTTGCAACATATTTTATCAATAGTTTGATAATGATAACCGTGGATTTAGCATTAAGACTCTTTTCACTCTACGAGAGATTTCAAATTCCTTTAAAAATCTGCTATACAACAACCATACAAAAATCGATCACTTACAAAATTCACGACACGAACCATCATTAATTCATTACCTTAACAGATTGGCCAATAGTCCTTACTCTTACGACTCCACGAGGGGACGGAAATGTGCACTAATTAAAACTGGAGGTCATACAGTACGGACTACAGATGTGACGAGATACAATCGTCGGTACTCGGTACGTGACGGTGGATATCTCGCCACTGGTTTAATTGAACACGGCCGGGGCGGTTGACCGGTGTTGTGTGGGGGTATAGAGACAGCGGGTTTGAAGAAAAGACTGGGAGGAAGTAGATAAGTGGTGTGAAAGTGAAGCTAATTGCTCGGTATGGTAAGTGTTTGAAAAAAAGAGCTCTAAAAAGTCTAAGTAGGCTTAGCTCTTTTTGCTTTTTTTCTGTCGTCTTCGTAATAAAATAAAAGAACATAACAGTTTTTACATAAGAAGTTTTCTCTGTCAGGTATTTTAGACAAAACAGCGACCCGAATAGTAAATATGTCACAAAGATATTGTGGTGTTAGAGTAGATTGTTAAAACAAAAACTGGTTGATTATGACAAACTTAAATCGTACCTTATAAGTTACGAATGAGGTTGTCTTTAACGAATGAAAAACTTTTACCTACTTACGTAATTATTATGTTCTTTCAAAAACTGTTTTTGACAGGTATTTCAATTAAGGTTAGGTACGTTCTACTAGGTTCAACTAGTACATCATTACTGGTAATTATACCTACAAAAAATCGCTCGTTTCAATGCTCCACCGTAAACCGAGCAGTCAAATAAGAGTCTATAGTTCTACTGGTTGTTATCAAAACAACCTTTTATAAGGAGTAAGCCGTTTCGTTACGTAATAAATAGGAACACGTATTAGGTTAATGGAACCTTGTATGTTTGTAGATTACTAACTGATTGTATAGTGCATAGATTTAAGGCTCCTGCAAACAGGCGCGACGCGCGACGCAAATCGCGCGCGACACAAAGGCACCGCTCGTTGCGCGACTTGCGGTGCCTTTGTGTCGTGCGCGATTTTATCGCGTGTCGCGCCTGTTTGAAAGAGCCTTTAGAGTTAGTAGATGTTGGAGGAATTGCAAAATAAGCCTATAATATTCCCACTGCTGGGACACCGGCCTCCTCTTTGTCAGAGGGACCACCACGCGGGACCAGTGCGAGTTCATCTTGCGGGTTGGTCACATGTCTACGAATTTTTGTTTCTAGGACATGCCGGTTTCCTCACGATGTTTGGAGGGATTAGGAAGATTTTCTTAGATGTATTGTGTACTTTTGGGATCGAATGCAATAATTTGCACCCATTAAAAAATATATATATTCTACAGTGTCTTACAAACTTACGCAAATCATCTGCTTAGCCTTTTCCAACCTATTTTGAAGTCGGCTTTCAGTGTAACCGGATGCAGCTGAAGACAAGGAGGCCTAAAAAGGCGACTTTGGCAGAATCATAAAAGGATAACATTATTAATCATAATGGACAGTTAACTGTTAAGTTAACCGTATCAAATATTGGTGAAAGATTTTTCAGATTTTTTTTGTCTGTGCTAAAATACCAATCAATTCAATCCAAATCCGATCCCAATCTCTTTGATTATACCTACGCCGTGCAGCGAAAAAAAGAAAAACACGCACTATCTTCGCCATAGTATGATTCATAATATTATCCTTTTATGATTCTGCCAAAGTGACTTTTTTAGGCCCCCAGTATTTACATGGAGCGACTGCCTATCTGAGCTCCACAAACAGCTACTGCGTAACATGATACTCCTTGGTAACAGACTGGTTGTCAGACTTTCTGGCTTCTGACTAACCGTAATGACTGTCAAAGATCGACGAATGACAGCCGGGACCAACGGATTAACGTGCTTTCCGTAGGACAAACCGACCTCGGCAAGTGAAGCTTGTTATTACTTAGCCATGACCTGACTTACTCAGTTGTAAAAAAAACTGATTCATAAGTATGAACCGATCTAAACTTAGACGGATTTCAGATCGATACGTAGTTATGGCATTTTTTTACTGAATTACTAGAAGTACCTATTGAAATATAAACTTATTTTAAGTTGGCACTATAATAAGTCAAATAAAGGCTCCTACAAACAAGCGCGACGCGAATCGCGCGCGACACAAAGGCACCGCTTGTTGCGCGACTTGCGGTGCCTTTGTGTCGCGTGTCGTGTCGCGCCTGTTTGAAGGAGCCTTAAAGATAGCTTTAAGGCTCCTCAAACAGGCGCGACACGCGATATAACCGCAAGCGACACAAAGGCACCGCTCGTTACGCGACTTGCGGTGCCTTTGTGTCGCGTGTCGTGTCGCGCCTGTTTGAAGGAGCCGTTACTTTAATTCATATTTATTGACAAGCAGTCAAAAATATTTCCAAGCCGCCACATTCATCAATAAATATGAATTTCAAAACATGTAATACCTGTCATAAATATAATTTAACTTTGAGTGTCACTTACCTACTAGTCCATTCAAAAATCTTAAAAAGTTAGTTTATCAAGTCTGAAAAGTTGAAAAGTTCGGCAATTCAAATAAAATATCGACGATACTTTTTTATTAAAAAATAAAAAAGTGAAGACATTTCTTAGTATTTTAAAAATCGCGAACTTTACAAAAATGTGAATTGTCATGTCTTAAATTGGCTTTGTCGATTATCCAGTTGAATGGCGTTGATTATGTATTAATAAAGTACACACACAAAAATTATAAAGGCGAAAGTTTGAGAGTGTGTGAGTGTGTGTGTGTGTTTATAATTATGTTTGTTACTTCTTCACGCTCAAACGGCTGAACCAATTTTTATAAATTTTTCGGGCAGGCGATGCGATGCGTCAGGGTGGGTCGGGGGAACAAGAAAATGAAGATTTAACGCGAATGAAGTCGCGGGCAGAATCTATCACATTCATAAACGTAAACATAGCACAAGTGCTGATAAACAGTGCTAGTACCTATGTAATTATCATAGCTTGGATACTTCCGTAGTTTTCAAAGTTAGAACACGACATTTTAACCAGTAATAGGGAAAGGGGTTCCACAATTTCAAAGTAAGTACAAGTTACTCTGATATAACGCTATTTGCAATATTAGTTTAATATTCCATAATACGGTTACAAGCAGTCTCAGGGCTACACCCAAGTTTGACCGGTTAAGGACCTAGTTGTGCCTACCCGGTAGCGAATAAAACAAGGTGCACTTTATGTCTCAACAACAATATCTCAATATCTCTTATAGGTGTGCAATATAATGATGGCGTAATACAGGGTGGCAGAAAAATCGACGCGCAAACTGTAAAGGCTCCTTCAAACAGGCGCGACGCGAATCGCGCGCGACACAAAGGCACCGCAAGTCGCGCAACGAGCGGTTCCTTTGTGTCGCGCGCGATTCCCGTCGCGCCTGTTTGAAGTAGTCTTAACTATGAATTCAGCACATCATTCTAGGCTCCCTAGCGTAGAAATTGTTCTTCAGTAATAAAAAAAAAAAACGGAAAAAATGGTTCAGAATTATGTGCTGAACCCATGGTAACAGAAAGCCGATTCTCGTTATTTGAAATGTTCAAAATCTATTCGAAGTCTCATCTCGGCGACAAACAAATGTCAAAAACTTGTCAAAATGTAGGGAAATTAGAGGTATTTTTGACAGATTGAGACTGAAACCAGACTGGGAACGTTCTTAAAATTACGACAATGGCAATTTTCGTATTTTTTTTCTGGTAGTTTTTTTTTTTTGGCTCGTCTGGTATTGCGTCGATGTCCTTGCCAGTGCCACCGTGTATTCCGTAACACTTTTTTTACTAACCTGCGCTGTCCCACTCCTGGGCAAAGGCCTCCATCTACTCCTTCCATCTTTCGCGAGTCCGTGAGTCCTCTTTCCAGTTTTGACGTAACCTATCCAGCTCGTCCTGCCATCTCCTACGTTGTTTGCCGCGACTCCGCCTCACTGTCTCAGGGCACCAATTGTGTGCTATTTGGGCCCACAGCCTATCCAGCATGCGGCAGAGAAGTCTTGTCTAATTCCATTTAAGTTGAGCAGCCTTTTGAGCCACGTCAGCTATCTTTGTTTTGGAGTGCAGTATTGTGTTTCGAAACACGATCCGTTAACGTCTAGTATACTGCGCTTCATTGCTCATTGGCAGACCTTGAGTTTGGACTTCTGGATGTTGGTCAAAGACCAAATTTGTGCACCATAGATTAAGACGTCCATAACACAACGAAAACATTATTAATTTCTAAAACAGGATGTGTCATAACACATCATTAGCGATGAGGATGATCTCTTCGCAATCTCACACGACCTTAACCGAAACCATATTGTGTATACCGTTCAAAATAAATAACCTGTCATCGCAAAATAGCACACAATGTTAAAGTTATTCGATTGTACATTTGATAATAAATAATTTGACTCCAACGACGTATGGATCACCAGTGTTAAGCGACCTCTCATTCTCCAAAAATCTTAACATTAGATGTTCATTTAACAAAACCTTAAAGCGTTGCCACGGGCCATTTTAAGCCAGCCATCAAATATGTACGACCATTATACGAAGATATGCTGTGCACGTAGTTTTTTTTAATTACTTTCCGTCAATGGGACGCGCCATCATCAATCAATAAGTCGAAAAGATTGATGAATGAGCCTGTAGAATCAATTCACTAGTGATGATGTTTTGCCGCTTAATTTGACACTAAATATATTCGATGAGAACAGCTAAACGGTGTCTCGTAAACGCATAAACCGATCGTAAATTGATTTTTTTTCGTTCGTTATTTGAATAAGCTTTTTAAAGAGATAATGTGACAGTCCATCAGTCGAAACAATCCGCGCTTATCAACAGTCAAATCGCGACTGTCGGTCTGAATGGCCAATGGCACAATGAAGCCCTAAATAACGTCTGTGGACGTCGGTGCGGCGCCTCAGACGACGTCCGAGACCGCGCCGTTCGTATTCGCGCGGAGTGACGGACAATGCCACCGCCCTGACTGCCCTGCCACCGGCATTCATTCAAGCGGCGTGCGGCGGGTAGAAGCGACCGCATCCGCATTTACGGGTTATTCGAGTGAGAAAAGATAAAGCTTTTTATGGTGAATTGAAATGTTTCACTATTAGAATATTTTGCTGAGCTGGGTTTTCAACGTGTTTGTTAGAGCGTATTCGGAATTTATTTAGTACGATGATTTCAATCAGCCTCATACATCGTATAATGGAGAGATGAGAAACAAACGAACATGACAGATAATTTCTGAAAGTCTGACATGGCATATAATGAAAAAGCTTTTTACATGATGTTTAGACTTCTATACGAGTGAGTTTTCATAACTAATTTCATAACATTACTTATTTCGTGGAAAAGGCATATCTACATATATCTATATTATATTATTATAAAGCGGAAGAATCTGTTTGTTTGTTTTTTTGAACGCGCTAATCTCAGGAACTAGTGGTTCGAATTGAAAAATTAATTTTGTGTTGGGTAGTCCATTTATCGAGCAAAGCTATATAACTATGACCAATAGGAGCGGAGCATCAATAAAAAAATGTTCCTTTTGAGAGTTTCCGTTGCATAAGCTGCGTTAACGGTTAAAGTTCGCAAAAATCATGTATGACGGAATTGTTCCCGTTAAAAAGTTCAAAATAAAATTTCGCAACAGGATTTATGTCTATCTTTTAAGGTGACTCACCATAACTTTTTTATATCAAATAATCAAATTTGTTCTAAAATAATGTAATAATTGCGAAGAATATGTTTTTATAAACATAATAATATTAATCCTTATCCAAATATATACGTTATTTATCACAAGTATTTAATTTTGAACAAAATTGCCCTTGATATCATTTGATTTCAATGAATATCTTAGGAGACATCATAGTTTTACGGTTTAAGACAGTTTTAGTATAATACTTGTTTGTTTGAAAGCTCTAATCTCTGGAAGTATCAGTCGGATTTACAAAAATCTTTTTGCATTTGATAGCCCAATTCTTGAGGAAGCTTATAGGTTGTTAAACATCACGCTAGGACCCTTGGGAGTTGAGCAAGAAGAAAAAAAAGTCAGAAGTTTTCGCTGAGCGAAAACGAAGTAATAGCGCTGGCAGGCGATGCGATGCGACGGGTTACGAAGTCGCGGGCAGAAGCTAGTCAATAATAATTAAGCCTATTTATATGAAGCACGTAATTCGGTAAGTAACGAGGGATTTGTTATGTTGTGACGTCTTTGTGAACGTTTTAACGTCACTTTAATTGACATGGCTGACACGGGAAATGCCGTATTATGATATCACAACATGTTATTAAACGGGCCCCGGGTTTATGATAGAAAATGAGGTAGTAAGACTCGGTTAACAAGCTGGGCGCCGTATTTTTATATTGTGTTTGATGCCATAGGATCTTGTTGGGTTTCTGATTTTGATAATGTGTTATTTTCCTTACAAAAATTATTGTAGGTATAGTACCCGGCGATAAATATTGCACATCGACCTTTACCTTTTTTTGTATTTTATAAAAGAATAAAAATAATTATCAAAAGATGCAAATGATAATTGTTTTAACAGCTCCTAATAGATACCGAACTGTTTGTATTTCGTGCGACAGAGATAACGCTCTACGAAGCCGAAATTAGCCGATTGTCTCTTTCTAAAGGTCGATGTGCAATATTTATCGCCGTGTATTGTTTGTTTCGAGGACTTAATAACAAATAGATTTGATGACAACTAAAAGTCATCATCTGCCTAGCCTTTTCCCAACTATGTCGGGGTCGGTTTCCAGTCTAACAAGTTGCAGCTGAATACCAGTATTTTACATGGAGCGACTGTCTATCTGACCTCCACAACCCACTTACTGGGTGATACGACAACTAAAAGTAAGATGAAAAATTAAAAGCCACTAAGCTGAAGTGGGACTGGGCTGGCAACGTCTGCCTGGTGCCCAATGAAGTGTGGGCCAAAATAACCACCACGTGGAGACCTGAGCCCCTGACACACCTAGAAGGCATCGCGGCAGACCCCGTAGATAATGGCGGGAAGAGCTGGAGAAATAACAAACGGCCAGCAGTGGGATGATGCAGGCTAAAGGCTCCTACAAACAGGCGCGACATGCGATATAATTGCGCGCGACACAAAGGCACCGCACGTTGCGCGACTTGCGGTGCCTTTGTGTCGCGTGTCGTGTCGCGCCTGTTTGAAGGAGCCTTAACGCAAAAGTAATTATACTATGTTCCACGACACTTCAAAAATTAAATTGAAATTGTTGCTTATGTTCTGTTGTTGAGTTAAGGCTCCTCCAAATAAGGGCGACACGACACGCGACACAAAGGCACCGCAAGTCGCGCAACGAGCGGTGCCTTTGTGTCGCGCGCGATTATATCGCGTGTCGCGCCTGTTTGCCTTTAAGCACATCTTTTAAGTTTATAAACTTTATCATTATTCACACTATTAGCGACACATAGACACGTTTAGCGTAATGGAATATTAAAACTAGTTTGGTTTTTTCACAACTTATATTTCTATAACACCAATTACGAAACACAACTGACAAAAATAGTTGTAAAGCATAACTGGAAGGCGCAGTGAGCGAAGTGCTGTTAACAAGAAAATGTCAGGCAACAAAGCAACCCGTGCTGACACGTCAGGGGCGCGGCGTGATGGCGCCGCGCTGTCTCGACGCTCTGAGATATTAGACTTGCACTGTCTCTGTGCAGTTGCTTGTAAACGTTGAGTTAGGGCACTGGAAATGACGACTAATTTAGTAAGGGGTTTGTATATAGGTAAGCAGTCAGCTTTCAGAGATCAAAACTCGAGAATGTGTCAATCGTAGCGGACGAAGACCAATTTTCGTTGTTGGGTTCATGCGTCTACTACCCTAATATGACTTGTTTCTGTAAACTTTCTCGCAAATGACTCCATAAAACACTAGCAAAAGCATAAATAGCCTAAAATGTTCCCAGTGCTGGGACACAAGCCTCCTATCTGTGAGAGGGACTGGTCATATGATAATGCCCCACGCGGGCTAAGTGCGGGTTGGTGAAAACAGTAGAAATGGTGCTTTAATAAAATAAAGCATCATTTCTACTGTTTACTAGTTTCCGCCCGCGGCTTCGCCCGCGTGGTATGTCGATAAAAACTATCCTATATCCTTCCCCGGGATACAATCTATCTCTCTGCCAAATTTTATCGAAATTCGTTCAGTGGTTTAGGCGTGAAAAGGTAACATAGTTACTTTCGAATTTATAATATTAGTATGGGTAGCATGGATGATATTAGTTTTGAGTCGCAGTTTGAAGACTTCAGAAGATAGAAACAAACAAGTTGGGCTCTAAAGGAATACGAGGCGCGCGTTCAGATTGATCACCGAATAGAGATTTACAGAATTTCCATGGCGTAGCAGATATACCTACTTAACTCTAAAACCTCAAAGTAAAGCAATCGTGAAATAAAATTAGATAGCTATAAACAAATTATGATCCATATTAATCCAATTAAGTATCATATCTAGTCACATAAATAATCCATGTCAAAACTTTTGAGTTCGAGATTGTTTCCCGTCTCCTTCTAGCAGGTTATTAATGTAGTTTTAAAATGTGCACTCCAAATGACTTTATCTGTGTGTGTGTGTCTTTATCTTTAACCGTGGTTAAAGCATGTCTTTGTGCCTCTGACGAACCCATTTAACTTAATTCATGAAGAAATAAAAGATTATGATAAAAAATTGTACTTGAATGTGTCATGAAGTTTATGCAGGAGCATTGTTTTGTAGAGAGATTTGTATTATTAATTAGTATGTTTAGCTTTTTGGGGTGTTATAGTCTAATAGAGGGGCCCATGGCTAAATAATAACAGCCGCACAGATCGATCGATCAGGTTAAGCTACGCTTGCCGCGGTTGGTCTGTGGATGGGTGACCATCTTTACATACCGTGACCCCTCCGTGCCTCGGAAAGCACGTTAAGCCGTTGGTCCCGGCTGTCATTCGTGGATCTTTGACAGTCTTTACGGGTAGTCAGAAGCCCGAAAGTCTGACAACCAGTCTTACCAAGGGGTATCGTATTACCCAGTAACTGGGTTGTGGAGGTCAGATACACATTTTAGTAATATTTGAGTGCCATGTAATAATGGGTAAGCATTTTGCCATCAACTGGGCACAAATGCAGACTTTGGGCTGCTTCTGAGAAACTGAGTGAAAAACCCAAAGATTCTAGTCCTAGCGTAGAACCTTTTCGTAGGTTATAAAAATAAATCTACAGTTTCAAAAAACAAGTGCAATACCTACGGTTCATCATCATCATCAACAACATCATCAGCCTATAGCAGTCCACTGCTGGACGTAGGCCTCCTCTAATGAGCGCCATAGCGCCCTGTCTTCAGCTTGACGCATCCAGCATCTGCCTGCAGTCTTTCGCAGATCGTCATCCCACCTGGCCGGAGGGCGTCCTACACTACGTTTGCCGAGTCGCGGTCTCCACTCAAGAACTCGTTTACCCCAGCGGTTGTCGGTTCTTCGCGAGATATGGCCGGCCCACTGCCACTTCAGCTTGCTAATTCTTTAAGCTATGTCGATAACTTTCGTCGATAACCTACGGTTACGTATTATAATATCTAAAGTATGTTTAAAATACCTAAAGATCGTTTCACAGATTTTTGTAATAACTAATAAACGAAATACTTAAAAGAGAATTCACCTACGGTTAATTCAACTACAATTAATAAACCTACGGTTTATTGAACTAACGGACGATTCACCTATTATTAATTTTAGAGCAAAAACCTGATTTTGTCTGTTTTTTGTGAAGACGGTCGACGTAAGGGGCACCCCGAGGTTCGGTTTGATTAGGTTCCTTTAAACCCTCCAGACAGAAATTGGAGCCACGCGCAGCGCGACTCCGTCGACCTGACGTCGTTAGAAATAAAACGAGCGCGCAGTATTAATAAGCTGTAGGCGAGCCGTTCATTAAGTATTTCATACATAGTTGAAATATCTAATATCATAAAAAAAACATTAAATTAATCGTTCGTTAGTGCAATTAATTTTAGTTTAATCAAAATTACTGGTCCGAGCTGGATGGAGTCGGCCCAAAACAGGGAAAATTGGCACGGATGGAGGCTTTTACCCAAAAGGGATCCATATCCAAATAAAATATAAAACTATTAATTTGTAAAAACGGTTTTTTGGAAGAAAAATATGTAATAAATGAGGCTTTATTATTATTAATCAAAATTAAGTAAGTAAACCAGTAGTTCAGTCGACCAATATGTGTTATGAACATAATGTGAATCAATCGTAGTTATATCGAAAATAGAATAACTGTAGTTATTTTAATACGTAACCATACCTACGCGGTCAAAACATAATTATGGAGGAGCTATTTTTATTTTAGGTAATAACCGACAAAATTTCAACGCAGTGGTTCAGAATCATGATCTAAATCCATGGTAGCAGGTTTAAGGAAAACTTAAGATAATTAAAGGGAGTAAAAGTAAAGCCAAGCTTTATAAACAATTTTAATGCTTTTTAAGCATTTATATGCTTGAAAAGCATTAAAATTGTTTATATCGCTGATTGTTTTTTTTTTTTGTTTTGTTTTTAATTATATCGCTCTTAATTTTTAAATGTGATTATTCACATTTAAAAATTAAGAGCGATATAATTACTCATTGTTATAGATGGTAGATATAAACTCAGTCGCAATTTTGGTCACGCTAGTTCATGTTGAGAAGACTAAATATAAAATTTAAAAAAATAAAAGAGAAATGCTATAAATATAGTACTGATTTGTAAAGTGGGAGAAATTAATTGTTTATCAAATTGACATGCTTTAGCAATATGCCGTGTTATAGCCATTTCATACAACTGTCAAATAATGACAGTTGTGATTTGAATTTACGGACAGTTTAAATTGGAAGTTCATTTGATTAACAATTAATTTTCCGGACTGTACCTAGATTTTAGTTCGTGAGTTGGAATAGACAAATACCAAGAAATTAGACTTGTACGTAAGAAGTAATCTGTGTCTATAACAGTATTTCAAAACGCTGATGGTATTAAATTCGTAGAAATTTCTCTTTGAAAGCACTAACACATTTAAGTATGAAACTTCAATTTACTCAAGATTTTCTCTGAAAGTTAAGAAAATACGAATCCTTATCATCTACCAGTAGAAGCTGTATCATCTATCAGTAGTAGTCTTTATCATCCTTATCATCTACCAGAAAGTCTTTATTAATTTAATAAATTTTAATGAATTCCCAGAAGGCTGACTTCATGCGTATTTTTTCTTCCATACTTTTTAATTAAACAAAGAAAGAAAATCTAGGTTTATTTGTCACAGAAACACGCGCATACAAAGGTAGACTAGATAAGAATCAATTCTATTTTTTGTAATTTCTGACGTTCAAAAGTGCCTTTTATGTGCCTATTTGAAATAAATGCTTTGACTTTGACTTTGACTTTACAAAAAGATAACTCGAATAAAAAGAGTAATAAAAAACGACGATTCTTCTTTGCAAGTATTTGTTACCTAAAGAATGCACCTGATCTCTTTTAGATACATTAAGTTTACCCAATAAATATTAAAAGTTTTACTTTGGAATTACTCAGCGACCATTAAAATAATCCCTTGAATTACAAAGAGGATCTAAGCCAAAACGGATGTAAAAAAATATAAATAAAAAAATGGACCCAAAATAACCATCCTTTATACACTCGACATTCTCCGCCAAATTTTCCCTTCCCTTAAGCAAAATTTATGAGCAAATATTTTGAAAGTCTATACATTAGTTAATGAATGCAGCTCTTGGCAATGTATACGCAACGTCTTCTGTATCCCTATTCTGCACTCTGCGATCTTAGTTTTTGTAATTTAACTTATGTTTTTTTTTTTTTAATAAACCTTTGTTTTTCACCACGTTCCAGTATGGTTCTAGGTTGAACCTCTTCACGAGTTTATTTAAGACTAGCTTCTGCCCGCGACTTCGTCCGCGTGAAATTCGTAATTTCCCCAAAAAATTTCGAAAATTATGTATAATTATGATCTTTTTCATTTATTTCTAGATAAATAAGTATTCGGGCCAATTTTTAGGTTTACAAAACAAATGAAGAAAGAATATGGGGAGGCCTTTGCCCAGCAGTGGAACAATAATAACGAAAAAGAAAAAATAACAAATAAATATTGATTTTTCATAATAAACTGGATCCCTGCTTTTCACCCCCAGAGAGATGGAATACGAAAAAATCGTTTGGGGGTGGTCATTATTTAACTGATAGATTATTTATAACAATTTTCGAGTTAATCATGCTACGCAGTAAAATCCTCCTTGTAAAATTAACTACCCCTTTTCCATACCCCGTTAGGGATACATTTTCCAAAAACCATGATACACGTTATGCTTTGCTTATGTCTTAAGTATAAATACTAAGTTTCGAATTAATCGGACAGCTCGTTAAAATTCTTCCATACAAATTTTGACACCCCCCAATCCCCCTCTAATGGGTAGTTTAAAAAAATGCCATACTTTATAATTTACTTAGATAAATATTCGTGCCAAGTTTCAAGTTTATTAACTCGAGGAATAAGATTTTTTATACAAACAAAGTCCCTCCATTTCACCGTCTTAGGGGTGGTATTTCGAAAACCCCTACATACAAACTTTACCTCTTTATAAAATTAGTATAGATGATGGATGAGATATTACTAAAACATTTAATTCAAAAAAGCAGTTCGCTGAGCACAACGGTTTCGTACGTAGCCAGTAAGCCGACCGCCCGGTCCGGCTGAGCCGCGCGGTGCGGTATGGTACCTCGCAGAGCTGCCGGCCGGCTTGCGGAGTTATTTTAAAACTATGATATCTCCTAAGATATTCATTGAAATCAAATGCTGTCAAGGGTAATTTTGTTCAAAATTAAATACTTGTGATGAATAACGTATTTATTTGGATAAAGATCAATATCATGTTTATAAAAACACCTTCGCAAGTAATGCATTATTTTAGAACAAATTTGATTACCCTAAAAAAGGTAATGGTTAATCAACCTTAACAGATAGATATATACTGTTGCGGACTTTTTTATAGGACTTTTATAGAGGAACAATTGCGTCCTACATGATTTTTATGTAACTTTAAGCGTTTACGCAGCGTACGCAACGGAAGCTCTCAAAAGGAATATTTTTTCCCGTTTTTGCAACATTTTTCATTGACGCTCCGCTCCTTTTGGTCGTAGCGTGATGTTATATAGCCTATAGCCTTCTAAAAAGCCCGTTAAATGGACTATCCAACACAATTTTTTTAAGAATTTTTCAATTCGAACCAGTAGTTCCAGACCGCAAAATTATTATTATTTTTTTTGTATAATACTTTTCCGGGATAAAAAGTACCCAGTGTGGTGCCCAGGATATTAAAGAATAATTATACCAAGTTTCATCGTAATCTAACCGGTAGTTTTTGCGTGATGCCTGAACAAACAGACAGACAGACAGACAGACAGACAAAAATTTTTTTAATCACATTTTTGGGTTCGGTGTCGGTATAGTAACACCCCCTGCCATTTATTTTTTTGATATTTTCAATGTACAGAATTTTCACTTCTACAGATTTATTATAAGTATAGATTCATTTACTTTAACAAGTTTACGAAGGATTTCTTGAAGCTTTCGTAAAATCAAACGGCTCTCAAGAACGGTGTAGGAAAAAATCGTGCAGAAACCGGTATGTCCCAGAACCAAAAATTCGAAGACATGTGACATCTACCAACATTCACTGGGCACGCGTGGTGGATTACGGCCCACTCCTTCCCACAAAGAGGAGGCCTGTGTCCCAGCAGTGGGAACGTTATAGATTAATTATGTTATGTTGTTTCGTAAGATTCCAATATTAAAATTTTCAGTAAAAGAGATTTTAGCAACGGTATGTTACCTTTTCCCATTTTCATTTTCATCCGCCTCAAGAGCTACTCTGACCGCGAATTGCTTTTCAGATAAAACCACTTCCCTGGTATAGGTTATAATATCATATTTACCATGAAATATTGAACCTAAATATTTTCCTAAAGTACTCGAAACACGTTGTTATCAAAATAGCTCCCTATAATAATATCTCGACAATTTTACCTTGAAATACGTACTCTCAGTAGGCAGTCTGTCATAGAATAAGGACACTGTTATAATGGATGGCATTGAGACAGTCACTTGACGCACCCCTGCAATACCATTATAGAGCCTTCTTCCCATCACCCTCTTTGGAATAACGATAATTCGTTTATATAATACCTATCTCCTTGTATTATAAACGACTATGAATTTTTACTTCATTTATAATATTAACCTTTTAGAGAAAGTAAATTTGCACAGAGCTTAAATTAGCGTGGTATGATTAAGTCAAAAGAGGGGTATTTTTTTGAAGTACCTATGCATAGCTGATTTATGGAGTTTTGCAATTAGTTTGTGAATGCATCGTTGGGCTAATTTCCTTAAAAGATATAAATTATCCGAGCCATGCTTAGGGTGTAAAGATTTATGCTTAAGGGGCTTACATGACCTGAAGCGCGGACAATGTCGGACTGCATAGAAAAGAAAGAGAAGTGCGATGACTCAACTCTGGTAATTTATTGCAAAATATGAAATTTATTTACAAAAAATCCATTGTTTGGACTAAAAAAATAAAACACTAGTACTTTAGTATGTTGCTTGTAGAATAGTCTGACAAATCAGAATTATTGTATGTATATTAGTATGATTTTTATTGTAAAAAGAAAGTTTTTAGAGGTACGAGTATCTTCATGATTTTTTTCTATTGTATCAAATTAGTTGTATTATGTCTTCAACACACTATCTACCTAGCATATAATTATCTTGAAGAATATCACATATTTTGATGTTTTTTTTTACTGTAGTCGATCATATACTTTCATTGCTTCTAAAACTTGCGTTTTTGTTCCTATAATCCCCTTAATACATTAAAATTAAAATATAACCTTATAATATTTACCTGTTACCAGTTTCACAACTGTTTTATAATATTAGATTTTTTTACATTTTATATTTAATTTTGGAAGCATATTTATTAAAAAATATAAGTACATACTTGTTTTATGTAGTCTCTTCTTTTATTTCGCTGGAGTAGATAATAATAAGCATCTATACTTATTTTTTTTAAATCTCTTGTTCTTTCTTATTGTTTTATAAAAAATTGTCGTGAAAATAATATATATTTTTGTTAGAGATATTCGAATCGTTTGTTGTCTGTGACGAATGAAATGTCATGTGACAGCTGATTATGTCAAACGACAACTTTATCAAGTAAGGTTATGATACAATGTGTTTGTGTAATGTGTAGTGTTTATAATTAGTTTTTTATAGAAGGTATATTACATGTCGTTTTTTTAGATTATTGAACTTTGTATATTTTTATTTTACATGAAATCTTATGGTCTTCCGACCTAATGTGTACACCAGCCATGGTCAAATATGTTGTGCCAAAGAATATCCTGTAACACCTATAATAAACATTATACCATGTATATTATCTACACATGTTTTTGCAAATAACTGAATCTTTATCTTTATCTTTTATGATTACATAACAAAACTAATAACCGCTACAAGGTCATCGGTCCCTCTTGTGGGAGACCTTCCAAAGATACGTCTTCTGGTCCGCGGTCGCCTCTCTAGTACCCAAATTGCGTAACACTAAACACTACCACTCTCAATCTGAATCATTTTGAATGATATTGCTAATCCATTGCTTCATAATGTTCGAAAAATGTGTCTGCTCACCAAAGTAAAGAACGCAATGAATGTTGTTGAACTGTCAAAATGAAAGCGATTACTACTGATAGTGCGTTACACAATTACCCCGCTAAACCCTTTGGCAACATCGGCCATCCGTTCCGCAAGCAATGTGCTCCGCCCACATAACATTAACATATGTCCATATCTACTTAAAAACTTTCATCTTAATATACAACGTGTTTTTTTTGATATCCCATAACTCTATGGGGTCATTGTACTAATCATTATGAACAACTTTTACTAAGGGACCAAACCTGAAATCGCGAAAAAAAAATCAGCTGTTCCCTACATTTATGTTCGCATAACTCGTCAAAATGTAGGGAATGGTTGATTTTTTTTTCGCGATTTCAGGTTTGGTCCCTTAGTAAAAGTTGTTCATAATGATTAGTACAATGACCCCATAGAGTTATGGGATATCAAAAAAAACACGTTGTATAATAAACTACGTGTCACGATGTTTGTCCGCGATGAACTCCTAAACTACTTAACCGATTTTAATCAAATTTGTACACCGTGTGCAATTTGATCCAACTTGAAAGATAGGATAGCTCACATCTTCATTTATAATCGCAATATTATTTTATTGCACAAAAACGTTACAACGCGTGGCCGGGTCAGCTAGTGTTACTTTAAAATGAAAACCACGGTAAACTGCATTATAGAAATATCAAAACGTCAAAAGCAAGAAAAACAATTGACAAATTAAAAACAAAAGAAAATTTTCAAATAGGTACGAAGGAATTCCTTAAGCAGTCGTGTTGTACTGCAATAATATTTTTATTTTTTTTACCGTATGTTATAACGAGCTTTGCATGTTAATGAATGTATTTAACGCAGTTATTTATTTACTCGCATTTTCTTCAGTACTTTCAGAATGGCGGCGACCTAAAATGTGGAAGGCGAGTGTAGCAGAGAATTCTGCCACTAGAATAACTACTGTATAGTATACGAGCGTTTTACTTTGTTTTTTTTAAGTGAAAGTTCTTTAATCCTCTGTACATTAACATACTAGCGATACACGTCGACGACACAGGCAATTGCACCCGTCGATAACATGCCGGTCGTGCATTTGAGCACCGTACTCAAATGGATACAGTTACATCTGTCGTCATCAGCGTTTCGTTGGTGTGTATGAGCACTTAGGCGCACAGAGCTTTCTGAACAGTGAGCGAAACTCTCTATATCGGTCAACGAAGATCCGCTCGTGCGAAAGCAGTTAATCTGTCATAACAAGTGATACATTAAATTTTTCAAATGGTCAAAAGCACGACGGGCGCGGCTGTCAAATCGTGGTGTCACGCTCGGGTCCGTGATGCTAAATATACTCGGCAACATCAGTCATGTATACTCGGGAGCAGTCGGTCGGTGACGCTGAATGGCGTCTACTCGGCTCCAGTCAAAAGTTTTCATGAACAAATCAATTCAGCACATGATTCTAAATACCCTTTTTTTTTCAGGATGGGAAATCATCAAATGACCCCTCCCGCTGTGGGTGGAGCGGAAAGGAATGTCAGACTCTTACTGACTAAAACCCACCCGTGCTCCTTCCTTAGCCCTTTATGTTCCGGGCCAGCGGTAAGCCTTTCGGACAATCCTGCTGACCATTCTAAATACCCTGGCGTGGAAATTTTTCGTCGGTTTACATGATAAATTTCAACCCTAGGGAGTCCACAATCATGTACTGAATCCATAGTAACAGGTTGTGCGTCGATGTCCCTACCACCCTCTATAGAAGTCATTCATCATATCAGGCTATAATTTTCCCACTGCTGGGACACAGACCTCCTCTCGGTGAGAGGGAGTGGGCCGTACTCCACCACGCGGGCCCCGTGCGGGTTGGTAATGGTCACGTCTTCGAATTTTTGGTTCTAGGACATGCCGGTTTTCTCACGATGTTTTCCTTCACCGTTTTGAGAGCAGTGGTGATGAAATAATTTACACAAAGTAAAGCGCTTTTCTGGTTTCGCACTCAATCGTTATTTAAAATAAACAGCCTGAGTATATTTTCAGATTTTTCTTACTGTTTATAATAATTACGTTGTATTCTAAAGCCATTAAAACATAATCTCCATAACCATGTAATAAAACACTCTGAGGCAATCAGAATATTTGCCTTACTAACCATACAACGCCAATTCTACAGAAAGGCAATCGCGATAATTTGATATTGAGTGTCCTATTATTTTAAATACAAGTACGCAGCAAACGCAATTCAGCGCCAGTTTAAACCATAAAAGATTCATTAAGCTTAATAATAAGTTAGTTATAACTGTGTGTAATCCTGAGAATGACGGTAGATCAGATAGGCTACCTACCCGCCTTCGTTTATTTACCTTGGTACGTGAGAACACTGCACTCTAGGATGTATGAACGTGGGTATATTTTAAAATTGTCATTACCTGTATTATATCCTCGGCCTAGAATTTTCCCAGCATTGTGAGTGCGTTCTTTGATGAACATATTACTGGTTTCCTTATAACCGTGGGTTCCATTTTCTGTTCATAAAATATAGAAAAAGAAAAGATAATTACTACATGTGGCAGTGAAGAAAGAAAATATTTGCGCGTCACAAATCATGTTTGTAATTTTTCATCGACTGGACCCATAAACCCGGCTTGACCCGTTGACTTGATGACGTCGATCGATGTAGCTGGTGCAGAATATTAGTAATGTACCTAGATAAACAATTAATAAATATAAGAGGACAATAATAATTGAACAAAATATTATTACCGCTCGTTGCGCGCCTTGCGGTGCCTTTGTGTCGCACGCGATTTTATCGCGTGTCGCGCCTGTTTGATGGAGCATTTAAGCTGAATTTACATTACGAAACTACATAGTTGCGCAAACTCATAACTTCATAGATAGTTTCATGTGTAAATAGATAATTGTTTGATGTAAATCCGACTTTATCATATTTAAAATGGCAACATTCCGTTGTGCTAAGTTACCCAATGATCCTAGGTCCACTATAATAAACATTGAATCATACATAAATGTCAACATCACACAAACGAACACGTCTTACCAATTTCAAAGCGTCTTAAACGCCCGTCTACACAGTACTAAAGCGTCAAGACATGTTTTTTGTAATCCAGATTAGGTTGAAGAAGAATAACGGCAGAGCCCGGTCAAAAGGAAACGTAAACAGGACTTAACTGGTAAATGCGGTGTTTACAGATGATATATTTTAGCTTTATACAGGGCCCATAAAATAGCCTTAATTAAGGCTGTTTTACATTTTGTTGCCGACTGTACTTTTGGTTGTTTACAGCTTTTTGTTAATTTTGCTGTATCTTTGGTAATTAGCGTTGTGGATTTGGGTTACGTTGTTTTGAGATGAAATATATTCTCAAATATGCGAATATACAATGTTTGCAAATATTTGAACATTTCAGCATGTCGTGAGTGAGCGAACAAATGTTTTGTTAATTGATGTACCTTTTAGTTCGGTTAGAAAAAATATAAAATTGGATCCAAATATAGGAATAGTAGAAGACCTACAATAAAATAAAACAAAATACTATTCCAGACTGAAACACAACATGATACATTTTTTCTTTATGGCCCCATAGAACGAAATACATTTGATTTTTACATGCATCCGATCCAACAAACAAACCGATCACTGTCAAAAATCGCGTGATCACATCCCTTACCGTGCATGCGCCATAAAATATTTTTTGATAGGTACACTCGTAACGCCAACAAAAAATATTGTCGGTCGTTGAACCCGATCCTATAAAATTTGTCACCTCGTTACAAATAACTATGCACTCTCATGATCAGACGACATTATTGGACCTGCATATAGATCGGGTGGTTTATGAACGTTATGTCCACATTAGTTAGTGTTATTGTAGATGCTAACACGCGATGCCAACTTACCCTCTGATTAAGTATTTCGAGTTTCGCAACTATTAATGTTAGGATGTGTGTTTTGTTTAATGTTCGCGTATGAAGAAGTTTATCTTTGTTTTTAGAACTATTATATTGACAAGCTTGATTTCTAGGAACTCTGTCCTGTCTTTTAACACCCAGAATGCTGCGTTCCATCATATAACATAACATTATGTAATCACACTAATATTATAATGGCGAAAGTTTGTGAGTGTGTGTGTGTGTGTTTATATGTTTGTTACTTCTTCAAGCTCAAACGGCTATATCAATTTTGATAAAATTTTGTATGACGGTAGCTGACACCCTGTATTAACATATAGGCTACTTTTTATCCCGATATTCCCATGGGATCGAAGCTTATGCGGGTGAAACTGCGGGGCGCAGCTAGTAAGTAAATAAAAATGTTCCAGCAAACACATTCACATCTACATTTGACAGATTTTCTGACAAACAAAAAAAATCAACACAAATCAGCTGAGTTTTCCGATTAGAATCAACCCTATAAACGCGACGGGCATTTTCCATCATAACTTGTAACGCATATAATCACGTTACGGCTCCTTCAAACAGGCGCGACGCGCGACGCGAATCGCGCGCGACACAAAGGCACCGTTGCGCGACTTGCGGTGCCTTTGTGTCGCGTGTCGCGTCGCGCCTGTGTGTACGAGCCTTTACGGTAAATAATGCGCTATCCTTTCACATTCTGACGGGACTAATGACATTGAAAAATAAGCCAGGCTTAGCCGATGCAGGCGTTTCACGGGTTAATATAGTGGGGTGCTGTGCTGATATATCGTGCGTCATATTTTTGACGTTATTACGGTATGGAACGTAAAAGTAATGGTGACTTTTTATTTTGTATAAGTTGTTTTTGGATTATCGCTGAAGGGAATGGAAAGTGCTGAAGATGCATAATGAAGTGATTTATTGATACATCATTTTGGTGCATATTGTGAATATGAAAAGCGGGGAAAAATGTGATAGATAAATGATGTAGGCACTTTATTATAGACATCATAATGTATTGTGGAAGCATCTTTCCTATGTAAAGTAAGTTTTTGATAACCACTCACATTTAAACAAAACCTACATGAAAATAATATATTCAAAAATGTCCAGCGCTTAAAAAAATCAAAAGGTTTTAAATGAAAAAGGCTCTGAAATATTAAAACTTATTAAGCCATGGCTTTTTCATCTTTTTTACTTACTACCTACAAAAATGAATGAATATCCGACAATATTGGCACTATACGAAAAGTCCCAATTAATTAAATTGTTTACTTAGTTACCGAACTCTGGCAATTTCCATCACGAAAGTGACACTTTCAATCCCAACTATAAAATTTTACTTCACTGAACTGCGTATAAAAAAATGTGAATGCTTTAAACATTGTGCAGGCACGTATCAATGCTTATACACAGCAGTAAATATTTTCTGTTTTAAGCCCAATTCCGTTGTGGAACTCACGAGCGTTATCGCACACCCTGTATGTACAGACGCCAGCACATCAAGCTACCCGAAACTGTCAAGTTTTCCCAATAGACTTTAAACCTTATAACTTATAACTATATACGTTATCCTTAATAACGAAATACAAATGAAATTACTTGATACACTCTCTCAAAATACACTCACTCACTCTCTTAATACTGAAAATTTCTTTAAGTAAACAAAATCACAAGTAAATAAAAAAACTTTATAAAGGAGTGCACTCACGAGTTGGATGCATTATCAGCATTTGTTCTCGTAGTTTCGATCTTCACTCAGATAAGTGATCCAGTGGCTGTATTCTGGTGAGATGTTCCTACAATGCTTTGGCATTGCTATATTTTTCGATTTAAAATTGGACTGATTTCTTTATTTACCTTCATAACATCACGCCTATAACCCTGATGGGTTAGGCACAGGTGTAACTATAGTAGGTACACCTACATTTCGCCAGATTTGCTTAAGTCCCATGTGATAAGGAGTGAGCCTACTGCCATCAACCGAGTACAAATCCTGACTCCGCGCTGCTACTGAGAAATTCCTGATGGAAAAACCTAGTACAGTACCCGGCGATAAATATTGCACATCGACCTTTGGAAAGAGACAATCGGCTAATTTCGGCTTCGTAGAGCATTATCTCTGTCGCACGAAATACAAACAGTCCGGTATCTATTAGGAGCTGTTAAAAAAATTATGATTTGCTTCTTTTGATAATTATTTTTATTCTTTGTATAAAATGGTTTTGTGTAAAAAGGTCGATGTGCAATATTTATCGCCGGGTACTGTAACACTTTGCTTGACCTGCGAATCGAACCAATCGAATCGGACCTCATGCTCAGCAGTAGCGCTTGCCACCACAAGACCGACGCGGACGAGGCAGTCCTTAATTTAACAAAATTTTAAGTCAATGCAAATGTGAAATTGAGCATAACCATTTAGTTATTTAACAGCAATTAATAACCTCAGAAGGCCAATTCTCGGGTAATTTAAAACGTTCAAAATCTAGTCGCAGTCTCATCTCGGCGACAAACAAATGTCAAAAACTTGTCAAAATGTAGGGAAATTAGAGGTATTTTTGACAGATTGAGACTAAGACCAGACGGTGAACGTTTTTGAATTACGAGAATTGCCCGTCTCATATTTTACTGCAATTTTCTCCCACAGCTCTACTCGAAAGAAACGCGTTACGTCATTTTTTGTCATCATATCAAAATGATCATCATCAGCGTACAGTACCCGGCGATAAATATTGCACATCGACCTTTGGAAAGAGACAATCGGCTAATTTCGGCTTCGTAGAGCGTTATCTCTGTTGCACGAAAAATACAAACAGTCCGGTATCTATTAGGAGCTGTTAAAACAATTATGATTTGCTTCTTTTGATAATTATTTTTATTCTTTGTATAAAATCGATAGGATCGAATAGGTTGATGTGCAATATTTTGAATTAAGATTGTTGTGATTTTGTTTGGTAAGCCTATTCAGGGGCTTGTGGTTAAGTAATAACAGTCGCACGAGTCAATCGATCAGGTTAAGTTACGCTTGGCGCGGTTGGTCCGTGGATGGGTGACCATCTTCACATAAGACCCCTCCGTGCCTCGAAAAGCACGTTAAGCCGTTGGTCCCTGCTGTAATTGGTGGATCTTTGACAGTCGTTACGGGTCGTCAGTAGCCCGAAAGTCTGACAACCAGTCTTACCAAGGGGTATCGTATTATCCAGTAACTGGGTTGTGGAGGTCAGATAGGCAGTCGGTCCGTGTAAGATAGTGGTATTCAGCTGCATCTGGTTAGACTGGAAGCCGATCCCAACATAGTTGGGAAAAGGCTAGGCAGATGAGATGTGTTTGGTAAACCTATAAATAAATAATGAAATAAATAAATACTGGTAGCATAAATGGACTGGGTCTTAAAGACAAGGGCCCAAATGAATAATATATTGGTGGAAAAAGAACGACGAATTGAAAATTGAAACCGACGGTTAATAAACAAAAATATCAAGAAAACAGAATACCGACACAGAAGTAACGCGATTTTGCGGATTTCGCTACTTGCTGTCTTAAAGGACACTTGAAAACTGCCAAGTTTAGTCTGAACTAAAAGAAACAACTACATAAAATATACAGTTAGAGGCTAAAGGTTAGATTGAAACAAGAACGGTTCCTGTTACACATAGCCTAAGTTACCTCTGTGTGAGTTTGTTCAACATTATTAGCTTTTTACGAGCAGCATGTTCGTACTTCATTTTAATACCGTACTGTAGATAAGTGAAAACATGAAATAAATGATGAACGTAAAACATACATGGCGAGAAATAAATGACTGTCGCCCTAAAAAGGTTAACGTGTCAATAAGAGTTTGACAGAAGTGGCAAATTTTTGGAGAAAACATTTTTTTTTTAGAGAAATCTACAAAAAAAATGCGTTTATTCCAAATATTTAGTATGATTTGTTGTTAGCAGTGCTGGTCCAGTGGAAACGGCCGCATCTTACGAGTTGTAGGTCGCAAGTTCGAACCCTAATTTTGATTTTTATAGGTAGCCATTTGATTGGCGGCTGAAAGTCAGGAGAAAATCTGTAGTAAAAATGTGTCGTGTCGTACCAATTTTAATGTAAAATGTGGTAAGATTTAGTTGATTTTACTTTATATCTCAAAGGTACAAAAAAGAGCAGTGGTGGTCCAGTGGTAACGGCCCTGACTTACGATTTGTAGGTCGCGGGTTCGATCCCAAGCAGGCGCTTTACTTTGTGTAAATTATTTCATGACCACTTCTCTCAAAACGGTGAAGGAAAACATCGCGAGGAGATCGACATGTCCTAGAACCAAAACTGCGAAGACATTTTATTTACTAACCCGCGCCAGGCCCACGGGGGTGGGCCTGGCGCGGGTTAGTAAATAAAATGTCTCGAACACAGGAGGCCTGTGTTCCAGAAGTGGGAACATTATAGGTGATCATGCTATTCTTTTCACAAAGTTCAATAAATCAATAATCCGGATCAATAATTTGTAGACATTTTTTGTTGTAAACATTTGCATCGTTTAAAAATCCTACATCGACCGCACCTATCGAGCCGTCATAATACATATATAACTAAGGCATAATTATATTCTTTGTAACGTTATATTTTCCACTTCAAGAACGATTTTTTTTAACAAAACTTGGCCACAATCAAAACGAGAGCCGCTCGATATCAATGTTGCGTCCACCAACAGTTCGGACGCGACGAAAGCGTAGGAATTAATGACGCTAATAAAATAAATGTGCGACATTCGTTTACACGTCCCTGTGTTTATGTCTCATTTAAGACGACATATACTTTTACAGCCACGTCGTAAAACGTCCCATGTGGCGTGCTTTATCAAGCGAGACTTTAAGAAGCCAATTCTTACGCACGGCTCTAATGACTCGGAAATTACCGACAAAGTGAATTCTGTTGTGTTTTATTTTAAGTTACGATTTCATTTTTATGTCCTATGGAGATTGGTGCCGTACGAGTTACAAAATCGATTCCATTGACATAGAAATTTGAGCTCTATATTTTTAGAGTAATAGGCGAAACCACTCTGGATTTGAATATTTCTCGAATAGTTTGGGAGTTTATGTCTTAATAAACCTTTATTTTAAAGAAGTGGGTGTATAGGAAGAAATATTGTAGGAGTAAGTTAATTAGATAAAACCGGTAGCGTCGAGATTTTAAAGATTCTATTTAGATTAAATTTTGACAACTTAACTTATAAAATATAAATGTTAATTTTAATGAGCCGCTCTTCGAATATTGATAAATATTTCATCACGTTTCTTTAGGGAACATTATAATTTGGTTTTTAAAAAACTACTTGTTTTGGTACCCGGCCTTTTCAAACCTTCCACGGTACTTACATAATCAGCTTATAATTGGTAACATTATAGGCTGCTGGGACATGATAGGCATCTTCTCTTTTTGAGAGCAGTTGCTCTCAAAAAGACAACCAAACCCAACCAACCATATAGCAACCCATATTTTGTCCGCGTGGTGGAGAACTCTCCACCACGCGGACAAAATATGGGTTGCTACATGCCACGTGTCTAGGAATTATTGGTTCTAGGACATAGCCGGTTTCTCACGATGTTTTCCTTCAATCTTTTGAGAGCAGTGGTGATGAATTGAATACACAAAGTAAAGTGTCTGCCTGGGTTCGAGCTCACGACCTACAACGTGTAAGTCGTGGCCGTTGCCACTGGGCCACAACTGCTCTCCACAGCACTGGAGAAGATACTATTCTTATCAGAGACTACACAACCGACCGAAAAGAGACAAAACCAAATATCTGTCCCAATGCTTTCTTACCAAATCTTAACCTTACATCTACCGCTGTCAACGTCCCCACAAATCAAGCGTTTCAAAACGTGTCACAATAAATACATTCAGCGATAAAAAACGACCAACCAATGATTTATTTCATACAATTAGTGCAATTTAAGAGAATCACGGTTGTATTAACGAGCGAAATCATCTATTACAATCGTCGTAAATATATCGTCGGACTACGGTTGAATGTTGTAAGATGAGGAAGAAAAAGACCGCGCCCAGCGTCAAAGAAATTAAATTATGATTTGGAATTCTACTCTTTGCATAATGAGTCGCTAGAATGGCGCTTGAATTTGTCTTTGAGTAGGATAAGGTTTTATTTTTGAACGCAGTAGATGCACTTATGTATTTGGAATTTGAGTAATGCTCAAAATTGGTGTTGAGATTCATGCTGTTCCATTTTTGAATAAATTAATTTAAATTCCAAAGTGAGCGGGTTTTTTAGTCACCTTATTACGATTGAATTTTTTTTTTAAGATTGTATTTTTTAACTAGCTTCTGTCCACGGTTTCGCCCGTGTAGATTTTGGACACTATCCCACGGGAAGCTTCCCGTGGGATAATGTCCAAAATTTTTAACTATATACGCCTCTTTTGCTTGGCACCTATTCTTATTTTATAATACTCGAGGGGAATGGTGCTAATAGCCGAAATACAGGCTATGCCTAGTTCGGCTACAGATGCTAATCTCTTTGCCTTAATTGAAATTGTTGCCACATTGCCATTGTAAAGTAGTACTAAATTTTTGGAAATAAATTATTATTATTAATGAATAGACTTGTACCCATGCCTCAAAGAGAATGTCAAAAAAGTACATGTTTTCATTAACTTATTTTTTTTAAGGAAACTGCGTATAGTAAATTTGGCAACAAAAGTGTACACCTGAAAAATACAGAATAGTACATCAGTCTACGTTCTAGAAAATATTCTTCGCTGTAACTGATTACACCTCTCTCATTTCACATATGAAATAAGCTAAGTCTGGGGCATACCCAAGACTTAGCACAGCCGTCTAACACAAAACATTAGGTATGCAAAAGGAAACAAATTAGAAAAAAAAAACCAAAACAAAACATGGAATTTATGGAGGTTGAATGTGAAACGACAAACGATGCTATAAATAACGTTGGGTATACTTTACGTGATTTCGTAATCGAGTGAAGTGAAATTTTTAACAGAACAGAAACGCAAACTAATGGCACTTAATTCGAGCCCTAATGTCGCGTTTATTGTGATGAGTAGAAAGGAAGAATGAGAACCAAGTACGTAACTGTTATTGACATTATTTTTGATGTTACTGTCGCGAGCAAGAGAATGGCTGCTTTCGCAGATTAGTGCTCAGTGGCGCGAAAATGTTGAAATGAGTTTGCGAGTTTAAGTCGGGTTTATGGACGCTTACCATAGATATATGAAAGAAGGAGATATGCCCGGTGGCTGAAAATGTATCGGAACCCGATGTCCCTGGGTTGGCCCCACCACCGCGCCACTACTACACATGTAGTTCAGTAAAAGCAATAGATACACAGTCACGCAATTCATAAATCAGAACGTACTACACAATCAATTATAAACCATAACTCATTAAACGCAGCGTGCATTTACCACGCACCGTACAACTTACTCACACAAAAACAGCTATCGCTATCGTTGAGCTGTGCAAAAGCCATTTATTTTACATCTACGCTAGTGATTGACTAAATCGGAAAGTTATTGATTCTTCCATTCATTATTGTACTAAAAAAACATTAGGGTCATGAAAATAAAATAAATAAAAAACGATATTGTCCAGAACATATTATATGTATTATAAATCACTAAAATGTAGCTAAAAAAAATAATTGAAGTAAATAAAAAATATTAACATTATTTTACATCTTCTCAAGCGTCTACCAACCGGGTTTAAACGTCATCTTTTCAGGTCTTCTATAAACCGGGTTAAAACGGTTGACAAATTGAAAAATTAACTATAATAGCAATATATTCGTTGGCAATCGACATTGTTGTCGATAGCCTACGTTAGTGAATCTTCACAACCAAATCACTATTTCGCCGCAAGACACAGCGGCTGTACCATGCGACGCTCCGCAAGAATAAAGTATCGTTTTGTAATCTTTACATTGCTTGTCCAGTCACGTAGTGACATACTTAGGTAACGGTTAAGGAGTAATGTATTTGCTGCAAAAATAGCACAGCCGCTACGATATTTGAAAACAAAAATAACGTAGTAAAAACAAGAACTCGTATTTTACGATTTGTTGTTTTTTATGATTTTAAAGACAATTACAGTAAAATAGTTTTACTTACAATGGTAAGTGATTCCATGAGATACGATGTTTTCATTTTGACTTCGGTTTTAACAGGAAACCACTGAACAACTCGGCATTTTTATATTTTATCACGATCACTCTAGTTTGCGACGACGGCTATTTGCCTAGTACAGGCCCATATTGCCCATGTTACGTGGACACAGACACGCCCCCTTGCCACTCCTCCTGTTTCTCACATTTCTATGACGCTTACCGTCTTGATAAATTATGTGTTTGGATCATAAAATTTTTATTCGTTTTGATATTATGTTTTAATTCTGATGTTGGAAGAAAGATGTTTTGTTCCTATTCTTTCAAAACTCCATAATGTCTTCAGTGTTGTATTTTTCTAATTTTTTCCTTACCCAATGGCACTTGAACTTTGTATTCAGATTACGAAAATTAATGAAAATTAAAATTTGGTCCTTTCACACGATTATACCGAAAAGAAGGAACTCTTCTAAAGTTGTTCTTGTACAAACGTGAAAACAAAACGTGAAATAAAAAAATCAACGATTCATGAAAAGTAAGCTACTAAAGTGGAGTCATTTTAATAGGTAACATTTGACAATTCATCAAATATTCAACAACGTAACCTTGTAACGGCGGGCATAAAATAACATATTTTTTCGTTTTGTTAGAACTGCACAATTGCTTACCTTTTTTCAATTACGATTACATATTTATTGTAATAATGACCGATACGAGTAATTTTACGATTTGCTTTCATTAATAAACCATTCTAAACATAATAAACAATTTCTGATCTAAAGAACTGAACGTCGTTACAAGGTTACGTCAGTTAACCATTTTTCTTTTTAAACACTAGGGATGTTACTCTAAAAATCGAAAGCTGATAAGTAGAATCGAATGCAATGATGACTTGTGAAGAAATATCACCATAAATTAATAACCACGTTGTGATTATAATAAAAAAATTATTTATTATTCTTTTAACTAACTAGGTATAAAAATACAAAAAATAATGAAATAGAAAAACTGCCTCCTCGCATTCGCCTCTAAAACTACAAGTGATTACCATGAGGAAATAAACTTTGAGGTTTTTAAAGAGTGGTTTGAGAAGCTGCTAGTCAGCTTAGAAAACCCATCGAAAATTATAATGGACAATGCACCGTATCATTCTGTACAAGTTGATAAACCACCAACTCAAGCAAATAAAAAGCAAGAAATTGTCTCGTGGCTGGTAAGAAATGGTGTGGATGCAAGTCCAACTTTATTAAAAGTTGAGTTGTTAAATCTAGTAAAAGCAACTAAGCCGTCCAAGCTCCGCTATGTAATCGATGAACTAGCCCTAGAGCATGGACACGAAGTTATTCGATTGCCTCCCTACCATTGCCAGTATAACGCCATCGAGCTTATTTGGGCACAAATAAAGGGTTATGCAGCGCGGAACAATACTGAACCACCCTTCAGTACTGCTAAAATGATGTCTCTGCTACAAACTGCGTGTGCAGAAGTCACTACAGAAGACTGGAAAAAAGTCGTAGAGAAAACAAAGAAAATAATTTTACAAGATTTTGAACGAGATGTGAGAATAGACAATATTATTGAAAATGAATTAATAATATCTCTGAGTGCTGACAGCAGTGATGAAGATGACAATACTTTTAACAGTTCTGATAGTTCAACTGAATAAATGCAATTTTTTTGTTAAATTGTGTACTTGTCTTATTTTGCTCCTTAAATTTACGAAAAAAATAATAATAATGGGACAGGGATTCGCCTGATGATTTTTAAAATTCGCATATGTTTCAAGTACGTATCGATTCATTCACTTTAATCGATGTTTATAAGCAGGTCACCTCACTATGAGGACAAAACTGACAGACGTCAAATGTTACCTATTAAAATGACTCCACTGTAAACATAGGTATAAGTACATGTGTTCGAAATCTGCTCGGCACGTTGCACAACCTGCTCATTATACGTGTTCTCAACTTGTTACCACACGAGTAATAGCTTTCACATAAAAAGCCCGTGCCACAAAAAACACATTACACGGAACAAACGATACTAATTCTAAACAGATACACATCACATCCAATTTCACTGCTACCACTTAACACCGTATTACGAAATATGTAGCACCAATAAAAGACCCTTGAATTATGCAACAAAGCATTACAAAGGGTGGAAGTTAGCATGGAAAACAATGAACTAAACACACACACTGTATCGTGCCGTGTGAAACTTAGTGCAAAATGTTTGTTTATCGAAGCATCTAATCGGATTCATGGCGTGCACTGCATTGATATTGCACGATGTTACTTGTAAGAAACTATTGCGAAATTTACTATTGTTTCCATACGATTTTGTTGCGTGATAATATTGAATGTTCCTTTTTTTTGTTTGCTCAAGTATTTTGCATACAATTTGCGGGGTTCTGCTATCACGAGATCGTTTTAATTTTTTGATAGTCATCTTGGGTGCGATGGTACTGGGTTTCACATTACAATTCTCAATTGTATAACGCTTTTCATTTGGATTTTCACACTCCGATTCATTTTTATAAGTAATCTATGTAATCAATCATTGTGATTTAGTATCATCATTTTCTTTTTCATCATCGTTAAATACAACCCACGTAGAAATATAATTTTTATCTTCGACATTCGTATCGTCTGTAATGTACATATTTTAAGTTTATCTGTAGTAGACCATTATTTTTAACGAGAAACTATGTAAACATCATTATGTTCTATTTCTTTTAAAATACTTAATATTATTGGATGCTAGACTAGGCAGTCTACCATCCAATAATATTAAAGTTTTTATTTATTTATACAAATCTTACCTAAACTATCTTCACAGATCTACGATCCAATGCGATAGTTTGGCCTTACAAGCTAAATTCTACATCTTATAAAAAATAATCTACTTTATTCTTAAATCTAAGTAACTTAATATATATAATGTAACTTTTGCGAATTCACTCAAGTTGCACCACAATACATCAACCCTCTCGTGAACCTCATTCACCACACGTATGGCTCTAGTGAAAGGAGTTCTCGCCAGAAGGTTGGTTCTGGCTGCAGGCGCAGCAAGCAGGGGCGGGCGTCGCCGCCTCCACACGTACCTGTCTGGCACACAGAGCTCTAGGTGCCGCAGCACTCCCGGGTTATGCGCTACGCCACGTAGTAGCTTCACTACATACGCTACGAGCGAAAAGTCCCGTCGTACCCTCAAAGTGTTATACCCTACCATACCAAGAACAAATAGTGTAGGGTACATTAATGGGTAAAAAGGATACACCCCATACAGTTTGTAATACAAGTGTCTAGTGAACTTATTTTGAATACGTTCCAACATACCACTGTATTTCTCCTCATGAGGAGCCCATATGAATGCACTATGTTCAAGGTGACTTCTGACTAATGCATCATATAATACCCTAAGTGTCGTGATGTTGGTGAAGTGTTGTCTAGTAAGGTCACTTGCCTAGATTTTACAGTAAACAAAACCGTATACAGGGTCTAATTAAATTAGCTAACGAAACTCTACAGACGTGATGATGACGCGATATCCATCACGATTGCGTAGTTTCGCTAGCTTGTATACCGGTTTTGTTTACTGCAAAGTCTGGGCTAGTCAAATCAATACTTAGGTAGGTAATAGGTAATACGGGCTGGTGTCCGCAACTCCACGTCAATGCGCGAATTTTGCGTACGGAAATCAATACTTACCTGTAACAATTTAGTATATTTTTTGTAAGCATAAAAACTGTGAATCAATACAGGCAGCAGAACCAAACAAAACACTACAATATACACATTCGGCGTTGGCCAAAATAAACACTTATAATGACAGTCCATTAACACTTACCGATGCATGTTTACTGGGGGGAATAAGTTCCTGTATGACAAACTAAATTATATCATGGAACACAGTGTTCTTTGAATTGGGGAACGTGTCAGAAGCAAAGTTTTGGTACAGTACTTAGTTAGTATAACTGTCCCGTTGGTCTCGTGGCCGCAAGCGCGACTACTGAGCGTGGGTGATCCCATGGGTCCATTTCGAACGGGTCCAGGTGACCAAAGACTCAGCGTGGGGTCCTGGGTTCGTTTCCCAGTTCGGGCAAAGTGTTATTGAGTTTTTCCATTAGGAATTTCTTAGTAACAGCCCGGAGTATGGAAGTTGGCGGTGTGATACCCCCGTGCCTCGGAAATCACGTTAAGCCGTTGGTCCTCTACCTGATCTCTCTCCGGTCGTGTCGGATCACCGTCCCATCGGACTATGAGAGTGAGGGAAGAAGGAGTGAATCTCTGTCTGCGCGCACACTTGTGCACTACAATATCTTCCGCGCCGAAGGCTAGTCTCCGTTGAGCGTATAGCGTAGGCAAGCAGAACAAAGAGATTATTGACGTGACAACGTCTAATAAATCGATGAAGCTGGCTGCACTCACGAAAAAACATGACTCATGTAGCGTTACCTCGCGGCCTGTAGCGTTGTAGCATTCCATGGCGGCTTGAAGTGCAAGCGAATATTAACAAATGCAATGCAACTATTCCATCAGTATTTTCTTATGACGTTGTCACGTTCAACTATCGTCAATAAACCGACTTTACAGACAACCGATTTTTTTAGTTAGTCTGCACTCCAATTGTGCAACACTCTTTCAACCACAATCGAAAGGATTTGAAGAAAATTGCTAACCGATTGCTTCATATGTTTGAAAAATTCCTCTGCTTGACAACGTAAATGACGCAATGCATGTTGATGAAGTGTCAAAATTAAAGGCATTGCCATTGTCAGTATATATTACGTAATAACTCCACTGGTGTACATGTTATCTATGATCAGTCATCACCTAGTGATTCTGCTATTATAGCTGACGGGGATATCTTTGATATAGCTCGAGCCAAAACGATAAAGGGCACTAAAAACATAATTACTAAACAACGCACAGTATAACATTTAACGGTGATTGTAGAAATTAAGCCACTAACGTAAGCTGTATACCGTTATTCTCATCAAAGAAATAGGACTAATGGAGAGAGCTACATAATGATCTTAACACGTTGTTAAATACATCAATTTATTTAATCATGTATACTTTGCACTACTTATATAAATGTACGCTATATTGCGTGACTGTATGTATTAAGTTATTAGTCCACCACAGCAAACATCGCGCTAACTTCCTAATTCTTTCAAATTCAAAATTCCAGAACTCTATGCCAAAGAAATAAGATCTGAATTCCAATGCTTTTTAGTTTACCAAGTTGCGAATACATTCGGTAATGCACACACGTGTTGTTCCCATTAATGAGATAATTCCTCCGGGGAAACGCTAGAAAATGGAATAAATATGGCGACCGAATTGCAAATGTAGTTATTTGTGTTACAAAGCTAAGCGGTGACTATTTCCTTGCATGTTTGGGGTTTTAAGTAACCCTTCCATATTCATTTTGCAGTCCTAGGGATTAAAGATAGACATTAATTTATTGTAGGTAGGATTCAGTACATATTTAGGTTTTTTTTTGTTTGTTTGTTTAAATAAATATTTTTGTTAGTTTTCTTGTGAAAAATATAAATAAACAGTAGCTTTTTAAAGTGTGTCGTCCTACTCACTGGCGAACGATCAAAAGCAGAAGCTGTGGCGAGACGGTGTTGGTTTACCTTAAGTCTTGAGTTGAGCTGCACGATTTCTGACAAATGCGTGCACTGACTGGACAGGTCCTCTCAATCTGTGTGGTATTTTCCTCAAAAGACCATCTCAGACATCGACCTACATGGTCTTCATATAACCTGACCAAGATTATGTCTGGACTTTAAAAGAGACTATGACCTCTGAGTTTGTTTCGGCCTTTCTTCTCAGAGTAGTCAGATAGGAAACGCCGACCTCATCTAGTTTAAAAAAATATGATTGACGTGTAAAAGTGTTTGTGCAAACCTACTTACAAAAGTAAAATCATTTATCAATCATTTATCATTTACCAATACCAATTGCTCCAGCTGCTTAGGATCTCCCCACCTGGATACTACTTGCCTTGGCTAACCAGGAAGCCTTTAAACACTTTAGGGTCGGCCGATGCAAAGAAAACCTGTTTAGATGGAGATTCATTGGCGACTCCGCCTTGGAGTACAAACGTGGTGCTGTTCCACAAACAATGGGCCACTTAATATCGTGTCCTGTGGGTCCGTCGACTGCAAATTACATGAATTGATGGACGCTAGTGATGGTGCCAAACACATAGCCGAATTCTAGGCCGAGTCCATATAAATTTCCATCGACACGCTAAGAAGAATAGCAATAAAGTGCAAAAAGGAGATTCTAATTAGATTTTTAGTTCTCACGAGAAAAAAGATGTAGTTATAATACACCGTGTTCCGTACGATAAACATAAACTTCAACCAGATGTTCAGACCATGGAAGTAAGCATTTTTCATTATGGACACATTAATGAATTCTTATTTTTTAATTTTTGTTAAATTTTATACTAACTTAACGTAAATCACCCGATATGCATGCCTCTTTATACGAATTGTCAACGACGTATTTTCATTCATAAAATTTGGCGTGCTAAAACTTGTGAAAACTAAGTTACGACCCTTTCTTACTGCATAGCTCAATTAAATTTCACTAACTGAAATTACAAATATCTTTGTAACGAAACCTTTTTAAGTACTACTTCTGTTAGATTTAATTTGTAAAGCTATAGAAGCGTTTGACAAAGTTTATGGATAACGTGACGAACACGGTGTATAGCATTAAAAGTTTTTCTTATAAATAGGAAAAACTTTTTCCTAATTAAAGAACACAAGGTATGGTTACATTTACCTTACAATCCTTAGAAATATTAATTTGGAAAACTAGCAAAAAGAAAATCATCAATAAATTGCGAAGATGACGTAAAAGTATGTTCGAAGAATATCCGCGGGAACTGTGTTTGTTATCAAACAAAAAGGATATCAGATACTTTTGTTTGGGCCAAACACGCGCCATTGTAGACGTGAGAAAAAATAGGAAGACGGAAAAAACATGAAGTGACATTGTGCCAGCAAAAATTTTCTCATGCCCAAGATTTATAATAGCTAGTTTAGTGATAGTTTTAGAAATAAAAAAGAAGGGAATGTATTCACTTGGAATTGGCTGTAAACATGGGTGACAATTTGAGAGTGATCGAGATCAAGTCACGAGTAGATAGCCTGCGATTAGATAAAACTAGTGCAGCAGTGATATGTCGAACTGTGGTCTGCAATAGAATAGGCTATAACATGATTTAAGGTATGAATGTCTTCGCACCTGGCGTTGGCCCAGCATATATGCTCATTGATACCGCTACATTTAAGCGATTCAGTCGCAGCTACAGTACTTACTACGCGGTATCTTTGTGGGGTCCATGCGGCGTCTACGTGGAGTCTACGTGGTGGCACGGTATATATACTTTTAGCGCCAATAAATTTTATGTTCAGTCAGCTTTAAAAAGATGTAGGTAGGTATACATCGACAAGAATTCATTTAATTGTCTACAATTTGTGTTTCATAAAGGCTCCTACAAACAGGCGCGACAAGCGAAATAATTGCGCGCGACACAAAGGCACCGCTCGTTGCGCGACTTGCGGTGCCTTTGTGTCGCATGTAGTGTGCGCCTGTTTGAAGGAGCCTTAATACTGTATCAATGTGTAGCTTATACCTATGTGTTGATACAAAATTATGGAACAATAAATGCATACAATTAAGTAAATTCTTATCGATGTATTACATCTATTTGAGGCTGACTTGAACGAGTATCAGACGTTTAAAAGGGTTTAAATCTCAGTCAATCACTAAAGGTAAATAAAATGTAAAGGGTAGAACATGGTATGCAAAGATGGCTTTGTGTTGAAAGTGATTAAGTCTAGCGTTAGAGCTAGACTGGCTAAAAGTCGTAAATTGAGTAATGAAAGGCATATAATGTAGACTTACCGTAATGTTTTACGAGTCTAGGCAATCAAGTTAGGATAAGTGCTTTGAGCAAACTTCCATTGTAGGTCTAAGATTCGGTACATACTTAGGATTTTTTTTTAAAGTGTCTAGTGTAGGAAATATTTCTGGATCTGTGGTATTATTCCTATAGAACTTACGTCATTATATTTTATTTCTTGTGAGTCCTTACGAGGTATACCAACTCATGAGGAGCAGTGGTAATCCAGTAGTACCAGTTGCGACTTACGAGTTGTAGGTCCTATCTGATATCTAACCTCCCTGCTATCCGCTCCTCAACTTCCCAAGACGTTAGCAGTTGAAGTCAAATCATTCATGAAGCCTAGACCGTCCATGACGTTGGTAATAATTTCTTTTTTCCCACTGCTGGGACACAGGTCCCCTCTCGGTGAGAAAGAGTGGGCCCCGTAATCCATCACGCAGGCCCAGTGAGAGTTGGTAGATGTCACATTCTTCGAATTTTTGGTTCTAAGACATGCCGCTTTCCTCACGATGTTTTCCTTCACAGCTTTGACAGCAATGGTGATGACATAATTTACACAAAGTACAGACTGGGTTCGAACCAACGACCTACAAATCGTAGATTGCGGCCGTTGCCAATGGGCCACCACTGCTCACTGCTTCCAAAAATTACCTGGTAAGATCTGTTGAAGGACGGCAAAAGAAGAATTTAGGTTTATTATAACAGTATACAAAATTACACCTAACAGGCTCATCACATCTGTGTTTAGAAACAAGGTGTAACCATTTTACTCTTTTTTAACTCCCAGTTGATAATTTAAACAGGCGCAAAAACTCCCAAACATTCTTACCGCACCAAAAGTGAAAAGCATAATAAAAAACCTTGTTACTAAAATTTGAATAATGTATTCGCTCAATGCTATCGTATTTCACACTTCCATTAGTACCCCCCATTTCGTCTGCTTATTTATTTGCTTTACTAGCGCCCTTATTGTAAGGGACTAAGATTCTTTTTTGTTTGTCACTATAACGTGTATCAAATTATCAGTTAGGTGTTGGAGGGCTATTAGGCTGTCTGCAGTATTTGCTCCAAAATGCAGTTGATCCGCGGTTTGGGGTTGATTAGGGAGGTTGATGTTCGATAGAGGAAGCAAATTAGATTTGTCATAATATTGGTGGATATGAAATTGGTATAGCAAATGATAGTGGTATTTGGTTAGGGATATTCCTGGCAGTTCCAATTTCCATTAAGTAAGCAATAAGTTTAGGCTCTTCAATACGCTTGACTTTTCTCATTTTCCATAATCTTAGCTATCTTGTTGAACAGTATGGTTTCACGAATAATGAGCTAGATTGTTCTTATGCTTTTTTTTCTGAGAAAGTGTTTTTTTTTTGTCACTTTTCCGAGACAAACCATTAATTCTGAAAACCTAACTGACCCATGTAAGACTTCATTCCTGTAACACGCAATACGGATCCCTACAAATGTCTAAAAAATGAGTAAAAACTATATGTAATACATATCCACATACATCTGTAGGTACTCAAAAAGTATTTCCCTCAACACACTTACAGAAAAAATGTCCTTACAATAATGGAACTAGAAAGAGACCCAAATTCGCGTCCCAAGATGCTTGCCGAGCCGTCTGACGTCACGACATCACAATTAATTCCCAACCCTTTTCATATTCCCTTTCAAGGTAAATGGTGCGTGGAAAAACTTTTCAAGTCATCGGGCTATGAGTTTATCATATCGCTGTGTTATTCACTCGGTATGATACTGTTGTATTTGATGTTAAGTTGTTTTGGGGTGCTTCGGCTTTCTTTGCAATGTTTTTTGTGTAAGTGATGTATTTGTAGTCTGTGTTTGAATGTGATATATTACTTCACTTGTGAGCGTAACAGACAACAGAAATTGTCTAGTGACGCGCTGTATTTTATTTATTGGGGTACTCGGTTTTAATCTAGATGTAAACCTCGATTTTCGAAATAGTCGACCTCATTATCAGCCTACAGCAGTCCACTGCAGGACATAAACCTCTCCTATTGCACGCGATGCAACTCGATTTTCGGCAACTGTCATACAACTGCTACGTTTGCCGATTCGTGGTCTCCACTCAAGAACACGTCTACCCCAACGGTCATCGGTTCTATAGCTAATATAGCCAGCACATTGCCACTTCAGTTTGCTTATTCTAAAGCTATGTCGACAACTTTGGTTCTCTGCCGGATCACCTGGTTGCGGATTCAATCCCTCAGAGAGACTCCAAGCATTGTCCGTTCCATAGCTCGTTGAGCGACCTTGATTTTGTAAACCAGGCTTACCGTAAGTCATAACTGGCAGGACGCACTGATTGAAGACCCTTAGTCTGTATGCTCTGTGGAATACTCGACGAAGTTTCCCAGACACTGCCCAGCCCAGCTGAATTCTTCTGTGTGTGTGATCCTCTCAAAGTTGTTCTTACCAAACTGAAGAGTTTACTAGAGGTAAACTCTTGAACAACAGCAATAATCGACACAGAGTGTCTAGAAACTCGGATGCAGTAATATAATTCAGTAACACACTTTACTGCTTGTTGATGCACTTAAGTGCTTACAAATGCTGCACCGTGTCGACACCGTGTCTCCTAATGCACCCCCAACAAACACACTACGACACAACACAATCTAATTGGTAACCATTGGCGCGACGGCGTTTGCATAAGCCGGTAGGGTGCTAGCCAGCATTATTTTTGCACGTACTCAATTTCTCGCCTCACTGGGTGTCCCAGAGAATAGATATTAATTTACATGAATAAATAAAATTTGCATTAAGAGCGTCCGAGACGGGGAAGGCGCTAAGAAAACTGTTCGTTGAAACAAAATAGAAACAGAAGGTCGATTTTCTCCTAAAATTTTAATAGATATTCTATGGTGTTACGAAAAAATTTGTATCGAAACTATAATATTGTAGGTCATTCCACAAAGTTGCATTTTTTATTTCACGAAAATTACGCTTTTGAATTTTGCGTAACTGCAAGGTATTGTCCGTTCTTCGTTGAGATCTTTGATATTCGTTTGGCTCGTAACTGTGTTGTGAAGGTCAGATAGGCAGTATGGGATGCATGAAGAAGCCTCCTCGTGTAACGCAGTTTGTTCCGCCAGTTGCTCAACTGAATAGAGCGCTCGGCGCATCCTGGACAGTCACACCCAACACCTTATTTTTCTGACCAATTCTTTCCTTGCGGTGGTAGGGCTAGCGACGATAACGGTGATTGGCGACCACCCTCCTACCGAAGTCCGGCGTCAAGCAGCCTGCTGCGTTTTGTCGATGCGCGTGGGAGTTCCAGTGCCCCAGGCATCTTTGGGCACGCTCGTTCCATTATAGACCTCATCCATCGCTTTCCATCAGGCGTGATCAGGGTCAAGAGCGGGCCCATTCAGCCATAAAAAAAAATTAAAAAAACGTTGCCCCATGTAAAATACTGGTACTCAGCTGTATACGGTTAGATTATAAGCCGACTGCAACATAGTTGGGAAAAGGCTAGACATCTGTCTAGCCTTTTCCCAACTATGTTGCGGTCGCAATGCATCTGATAATGATGATGACTGTACGTACGGAGATCTTACTCAAAATATCTCAAACGAATGCCAGTCGCCAATCCAAATTCGCGGTGTACTTGAAGCGTGTTTTTTCGCTTTTTGTATGGAGCTGACCTTCTTTACATAACTACTTTGTGCTTGAGTGCAGCGAGCTTTTTCTCGCATCAAATTCTTATGGCATGCGTAAACATTCTGTGTGGGTTACTGTTTACTCTAGTGTGTTTGCTTAGATGCGTACGAAAATGGTGTTGCAAAAAGTATTTTTTGGTATGTTTGCGTGAGTCAAATATTAATTTAAAGCGTAGACCTATTTTAGTTCCGAGAAAAATAAATAAATATATAAATTTTTTATTATTAGAAGGGTGGGTATCTACAGTAAATCTCCTTTAAAACAAATTTGGTCTTAAGAAATATGTACTTAGAAATAGAAATGAGGAGATCCGCCGGAGAACCAGGGTAACCGACATAGCCCGAAGAATTGCCAAACTTAAGGGGCAGTGGGCAGGACACATTGCTCGCAGAACAGATGGCCGATGGGGCCAAAGGTTCTAGAGTGGCGAACGCGTACCGGAAGACGTAGCGTTGGAAGGCCTCCCACAAGGTGGTCCGACAACCTTGTAAAGGCCGCAGGAACCCGTTGGATGCGAGAAGCACAGAACCGGTCGAAGTGGGATGCTTAGGGGAGGCCTATGTCCAGCAGTGGACGTCTTTCGGCTGAAATGATGATGATGAATGTGTACTTATGAGTCCAAAGAGTGCCTTGGTACTCGTACTAGGATTACTTTGTATCACGAATGCTATCACCATATAATTTAAAAAATAATTATCAAAGATTTTTGATAATTTTCTCGGATATTCCTATGAATTTCAAAGCAAAAATACAACGCCTATAAAAAAAATATATATATAAAACTGTGAAACGAAATTCTCTCACTCTTCTTTTCTATTAGGGCTAATTCTCTCAATTCGAGTGTTTTGATAATAAAAGCATTCCTAAAAATTGCACCCTATTGAAAGAATTTGGTGCAGCACCGTGTTACAAAATTGAAATCCCTCTTGTTTCCTTATTCCCTGTGGGTCCCACTCTAATGTGTTTCATTTATGCTAATTCTATTATTTTTTATTTTTCTTCGACGCCTTGGTGTCTTTTAATGGAGTTTCGTGTTTTTTGTTTTGAAAAATGATAATACAAATACAATTTCTTAATAAAAATGTATTATTTTTCTATTAAAATTCAACGCTAGCCGTCGGTGTGGCTGATGCTTTATCTCTCAGAATAATGATTGCAAGATTTTTTATCTGTTCACGAAGTTAAGGGTAAGTGGAATCTGTTACTGTCACAAACTGGGAACTTAATTAAAATTTTAACAAGTTTATTTTTAGTAATAAGATGATGGACTAATCCACTTTTTTATTTTATACAGTATCATCCGTGGTGAAGAACCGGTTGGGGGGCCCGGGGCTAAATAATACCAGCCGCACAGGTCGATCGATCGGGTTAAGCTACGCTTGCCGCGGTTGGTCTGTGGATGGGTGACCATCTTTACATACCGAGACCCCTCCGTTCCTCGGAAAGCACGTTTAGCCGTTGGTCCCGGCTGTCATTCGTGGATCTTTGACAGTCGTTACAGATAGTCAGAAGCCTGAAATTCTGACAACCAGTCTTACCAAGTGATTTCGTATTACCCAGTAACTGGGTTGTGGAGGTCAGATAGGCAGTCGCTCCATGTAAAATACTGGTATTCAGCTGCATCCGGTTAGACTGGAAGACGATCCCAACATATATGGGAAAAGGTTAGGCAGATGATGATGAACCGTGGTGAAGAATACTTCACGACCTTATTATGACTCTAACTACTATGATTATGGTACTAATAACCCGGAGTTTGGAAGTTGGCGGTGTGATACCCCCGTGACTCGGAAAGCACGTTAAGCCATTGCCCCTATGCCTGTCTCTCCGGTCGTGTCGGATTGCTGTCCCATCAGACTATGAGAGTGAGGGAAGAGAAACCTTTTTCTTTTGGTGAGAAATTATCAAATAACTTCCCCCGCTCTTGGCATGTCTGTCAGACTTTTACTAACTAAAACTCACCCGTGTTCCTTCAATTGCCTGGGCCGGGGTTACGGTAACTATTTCGTCCAACCCGCGACCCTGGCATGGCGAAGAGAGACCTGCACCTGTGTCTACACACACACTGCACTATAATAGAATATCTCCCACGCCGAAGCCTGTTCACCACTGAGATTGGTCGCCATAGCTGAAATTCGGTCCGGAAGACTTTATTTATTTATGGTACTAACTATCATCTCACTGTTTGTAACATACTTCATTAATTATATTTTCTCTGCTCCTGTTTCATGTTTATTATTATATGGATATACATATTTATATGTATGTGTATATATTTATTTAGATTAGTATAATATACTATATGTATGTATTTATTGTATTATGTAAATGCTACACCGCGGACTACCTACAGTATTTGTCTGTCCTTCCCCTTTTTAAATCCATCCTAAGGTTGTCTTTAAAAGATCGCTCTTAGCAATAAGACCGCCCATTGTGTCACCCTTTGTACAGTTTCTATATTTATGTCTGTAATTTATATGGTGTACATAATAAAGAGTATTCTATCTATCTATCTATTATTTTGTATGTAGCCGTACCAAATGAACATACTATCGCATTTCGTAATTATTTACAAATTGTTGTAATACATAGAAGCAAAATTAAGTCAAGCACTATTTAATGCAAATAAATTGGTTCACTAAACTAGAAACATATTTTGCGATGGTGTACTGTCATGTCTGCCATTTGGTTCTGAGAACCTAGAATGTCTTACTTAACCTTCATAAAGTTAATTAAAGATAGACTAAGACCTGAGGCGTAAAGTCTGTGGCTGTAGGCACAGTATCAAAATCCCAGCCGTTTGTAATTTAATGCCTGAATAGTAATAGCTTTCTATTAACTTGTTCTGTTATGGATTCGTAGAAAATACTGATTAGTTTAAATTGCGGGAATGTGCATACCAACCTATCAAAATACCAGCGCTGCGGTTTTTTTTGAAGCGAAAATTTCCTTTTGGCCATTTTTTAAGATGGGAAAAACCATTGAATTCGCACCACTGCCTGTTACCGTAAGCGACACTGCGCGTGTTTTGTTAATAAGACGATTGAAAAAATATCCGCTTCGGATGTGTTCGGCTGTCCTCGGGATGAAAATTTCAAGTTGATAGCATTAGTAGTCCTTGACATAGTGACAGACTGATAGACAGACAGACAGACTGAGTCTCACCATAAGGGTTCCGTTTTACCATTTTGGTACGGAACACTAAAAAGCGACTTTATGTCGCCGACGCACAAAATAAAGGCGAACTTTTAGAGCAAGAGAAGTGAAAAATAAATTACACAATGTTAGTAAAGTGCTTGCTTGAGTTCGAACCCACGACCAACTCGTAAGTCGTGGCCGACACCACTAGGTCACTACTACTCCTGCTGCGCTGATCCTCAATGAAGTGCTCGCTGAGTATAAACTCAATGACCTATTTAAATTCGGTAATGGAAAACTACTCACAGATTTATCAACTGCCGAGCCTATTCCAAACTATGTTGGGGTCGGCTTCCAGTCTAACCGGATGCAGCTGAATACCAGTATTTAACATGAAGCGACTGCCTATTTGACCTCCACAACCCAGTTACTGGGTAATACGATACGCCTTAGTAAGACTGGTTGTCAGACTTTCGGGCTACTGACGACCCGTAACGACTGTCTGAGATCCACGAATGACAACCGGGACCAACAGCTTAACGTGCTTTCCGAGGCACGGAGGGGTCTTGGTATGTGAAGATGGTCACCCATCCACGGACCAAACAGCAGCAAGCGTAGCTTAACCTGATCAATCGACACGTGCGAAACTACTCATAGGTTATTTTCAACAAAACTATTTGCACTTAAAAAGAACCGTCGCTTCAAGATCAAGATTAAAATATTGTTGAAAGATACTGATTATGAGTAATAAACTTTGCAAGAACTTTGATATCTTTTCAAAACATATAAAGTCAATGACTTAGTTATTGGCTTTCACAAATCCTACGAGAAAGATCTTTTAACACGTGCAAAATGAAACGTGTTTAATAAAAATATTATTTCTGAAAATATTATCGACGGACAGTGAAGAAAATCCTTTCCAATAGAATCGTTCAAGCAACGAATAAATAAAATATATTATTTTCGTTTAACGGATGAAAAACACGTCTAGAAACACGCACGGGTGCCAATGTAAGCTGAGCCCAAGTTACAAGCGGTAAAGCCTTGGTTTCCTAAGAAAGCGGTGATCGGTCACTCCATAATCACCCCATTTTTATGTCCACGCAATCACTGTCCATTCCAGGGTTGCTTGGAAGAGATCGCAGAAAGTGATAAGGCGGCCCATTGTATGTTATAACGTTAAATGTATTTTATTTTTTATGTATTTTCTGGTATATTTACAATAAAATATGTATAAATAAATAACGGCTGTCCAAACGCACACCTTAATCCTAATCTTATAATTATTATGAAAGTTTGTGAAGATGTTTGGATGGCTATATTTAACAAGCTACCTATGCGTTGGAGGGAGCTAAGTATCAATGCGCTCAAACGGTAGTTGATGGTGTTTTTATCGCAAAAAGCATTAAGGCTTCTACAAACAGGCGCGACACGATGTGTCGTGTCGCGCCAACACGCGACACAAAGGCACCGCAAGTCGCGCAACGAGCGGTGCCTTTGTGTCGCGCGCGATTATAACGCGTGTTGCGCCTGTTTGTAGGAGCCTTTCGTGTGTCTGATTTTTTGTTCGACAAACTTATCTGACATTAGTTTTATTACAATTTTTATTGATTTCTATTGATTAATAGTAGTAATGTGACTAAAATATTTGTACGCCAATCCATACTAATATTATAAATTCGAAAGTAACTCTGTCTGTCTTTCTCTCTCTGACTGTCTGTATTAACATACAGACAAAATTGCATCAAAAAGGTAACCCTTTTTACGCCACGTCACCTTACCTTTGCAAGCCACTGAATGGATTTCGATAAAATTTAGCAGACAGATAGATTGCATCCCGTGGAAGGACATAGGATAGTTTTTATCCCGATATTCCCACGGAATCGACACTTATGCGGGTGAAACCATGGGGCGCTGCTAGTATATTATAAGGCTAAATATAATTGGACTACCTATAATGTAATTTATTATCATCTTGCATGCTCTTGTATGTACCATGTTTATACAATTTCTTTTTTTCTTTTGTTTCTTACTCAATCACGCCTAAACCGTTGAACAGATTTGGATGAAAATTGGCACATAGATAGACCATTTCCTGGATTAATACATGATATACTTTTTATCCCGATATTCGCACGGAATTGAAACTTACGCGGGTGAAACCGCGGGGCGCAGCTAGTATCAAATACTAGTGAAAATGACAGATTTTCATAACGGCTATTTTAATGTGACGGAACCGCTGTCCTAGTAAACCAAAGCTTAAGACATTCCTAGAGAAGTTTTAGGTCTTCTACCAAACTACGAAGAATTTCATTTTATTATTTTTTTTTATCATTGTTCCTCTCAACCAAAGCACCTGCCATCCAATCTCTTCACCACCCTTGGTTGTCTAGTAGAGTACCTTCTTGTGTGAAAAGTTTAAATAAATAAATAAACCGCTTCTAACTTAACTAAAGTCGTAATCTGACACTGTCGAAGGGTTTCAATTTGTCATAAAATTTATCGCCGAGCCTCCGAAGCCCGCACAAAGAGATTGGAAAAATTGTTTCCAACAATTCCCTTATTAGATGTCCGGCGACCCAGGCCGAACGCCATCCGCCTTTGACCTTAAGCCAGATGGGATACGGGCGTATTGAATGTAAGGATGTGACTACTAGTAGGTACAGTAGAAAACAACAGCAGTATTTAAATTGGTTGACGGAATCCTGATGAGGTGAGAAGTTTCTGAGGTCGGTAACAATTTCGAATGACTGACTAAAAAGTAGCTAGCAGCATTTGAAAAACAATTAAAATCGCTAAGACTACTTAGTATCTAATAAAGGCAATAACTATAGGTCAATAATGCGTTCAATATCAATAATTATGTGTTCCAGTTTATTTAATAAATAAAACTGTTTTTATTTGCATATACAACTCTCAATAACCTGAATTTTGCTACAACTTTTAAAACATCAATGGTGATAAACAATTGAATTTACTTGCAAAAATGCTTATGAAATGGTTATTTCAAAACAATTGAATATTACCAAAACATTAAACCAGAACTGATGAAGTGTTCCAAAAGTAAAAACACTTTAAAAAATTAAAACTCCCAACGTTGCGAAAACGTTTACCTGCTACGAAATCCTTACTTGGCCGGTCGTTCCATGTTTTACAGTGGCAATAAAAATGCCCAGGATATCCGAAGGGAATGAGGGTCGATGGAAGCCTGTGGGTCCCTGATATGTAACCACTACACCGTATAAGGTAATCTCCTATGTCCGCGGATTGCTTTCCCGAATGACACCACTACCATATAATGGAGATTGATTCTTAGTTTCAAAATTGTAGACAGTGGTCGGGATTTTTATGGATGTAATCCTGAAGTATAGTGCTGATAGTTAAGCCGGGCTAGATTAGAAAATGGAACAAGTGTTTTTGTGAGGGTAAGTTCGGGTGACCTGCAAATAAACGTGTGATATGAGGCAAAATCGTTACGAAACTGAAGGCAAATATAGGTACGTCTTTACCGAAATTTTGCAAAGGTATTTGCAGAACAAGCGTCAAGCATTGACTATTATTATATAACATTTTCGCGTTGCTGATAGCATCTACATATCTGTATTCTTAACGGACAAGTTCGTAGTCGACTGCAGACGACAGCAGCAGAGGACATGTCGCCGCGACACTACTTGTTTCTATATATTTCTATGAAATACCTTCCGTTGCTAGTTACACGTCGTCTGCCACGTATTTCAAATAAATCATCATGTAAATGATGACAGCAGGGTTTGACCTTACGTTACGGTGTCAAGAAACGATGTCTAGGAAAACACACCAACTTACATTCATAAATAACGTTCCAATGACGTCATTCGCCGGTAAATTGGAGACGCTATGACGCGCCCACCGTAGTTTTGCAAAGAGGTTTCAGTTAGTTCTACCTAGATATAAGTCTAACGACTTCAGACGAAAAGTATGCTTCCATTACGCTTCTCTGATTACTTAGTTCCTAATTAAGAAGAAGCAAAGAAAAATAAAGTTTATTTTAATGATTTTACAAAATCCTCAAAAAGTGAAAAAAATGACTCACACAAGACTTTTTCTTTGCTGTAGCTGAGTCGGATTAAAAATGCAATGCATCTCCATAAAAACTGACACTTCATGTACTTCTTGTAATTCAGTTGCTCCATAGTGGAACGCTAAGAATTCCTAGCTTTAGGTTGCTCTTATTACATTACTTTTACGTGAAGGAAGATTTTAAAATGTAAATTTAAAATGTAAAGTTCAGAATTTTACAGAGAAACATGAAATTATTATGAATTCCTTGCGCTGAGATGCAATTACAACTGCACCGTTGTGTTTCCCATCTCTTCTTATAATTTTCAGAGACACTTTGAGATTTACACTTTCTGCGTCCATTTGTTAGTGTCAAGCCCCTTCAATATTTCCTTCTACCTCATAAGTTATATCAACCTTACGTAATCCAAAAACATACGAACGAATAAAACCAATTTTTAAAGGTCCAACTTCTAAAGGATTTGTGACCCACTTATCCGGGTCGAGTTTTCTTTACAGGGTTTCGTATTCCTTCTATCCCTGTGATAGATCGCCCTCTCTGACGTCCAATGTTCAATAAGCTTGAATAATTTGTGCAAAAAATACAAGAATAAATAAATACCCTTAAAGCCGTAGAACAAAGAGTGCCGATCCAATTTCGTTCAACGGCCTTTTAATTAAAAAAAGAATTTGGTAATCATTCGCGATAAGGCTCTGTTTACATTAACGTGCTTTGGATATTAGGAGATAAAGGTATCAAAGTTTATTGAAAATGATGCACTTATCGGTGCAGTATTTCGTTCCGCTACCACTGTGACGCTCACTTGCACTGTTTTGCGTGATGAGTGTCTTATACAATATCTCTTTTTATTTCTTTTTTAAAAGCTTTATCGCTGGGCGATAACGTCGCCCTGTAACATCAACACAAACAACTAAACCTATAAACAGATAGTACTACAGTTACTTTAAAAAAGAATGCCAATTTGTACAGTATCCCAGCTTGTTCCGTTAAAGGACATGCCAGAATAGCATTACACTCTCCAATATCATACATATTTATAGGGCCAAGCAAATTAAATCTCAATCTTAAATATCTCTTTTAACCAGGTATCTATACAGGGTTTCGTCGTTATTATCATCCACAGCTCAACTTCAACCATTAATGAGCATTGCCATTAATGCCATTAATGGCTTTTCTTGTGCCGAACTCCACGCTTCTTTGCCTGCCTCATCCTTATCACTTTCATAATCAGCCTATATTGTTCCCACTGCTGCGACACAGGCCTCCTCTCTTCGAGAGGGAGTGGGCTGTAATCTACCACGTGGACCCAGTGCGAGTTGGTAGATGTCACATGTCTTCGAATTTTTGGTTCTAGGACATGCCGGTTTCCTCACGATGTTTTCTTTCACCGTTTTGTGAGCAGTGGTGATGAAATAATTTACACAAAGTGAAGCACCTTTCTGGGTTCGAACCTACGATAAAACTCGTAAGTCACTGCCATTACTACTGGGCTACCACTGCCCTCTATTCTTATCACTTTACTGGTATTCAATTCAAACTTATCATCATTGTCTTGCCCATAGCCTTATTGGAGGTCAGCGCACATATCTTTTTCTTCCATACTTTTCTATTAGTACTTATGTCGGTTGTCAGCCCTTTCTAGTCATATCATGTCTCATACAGTCCATCTGTAGCGGTATTTACAACGCCACATGCGAACAACGCGTCGTACTGACGTAACCCCAAATCCTGCATCTCGCAAGCAGAGTTTACAGCGCAATTAGCATAGATACAACGGTCCGACTTGAATCATCGGGCAGTTTCCCGCCAGACATAACACCCGTCTGGTCGGAGGATCCTTCCTTTTCTATGGAGCATGAGTGAACTTTACACACCCTGTTCCTCATACCTCTATACATCCATCGTTTCTTTGATCTTCATCTACTCTTATAGCCATCCACATTCAGGTATTCAATTTAAACTGCCATACCATATTTTTTAGTTACTCTAAGATACCTTAGTTTTCATTTATAAAAATCGTATCTATGCCTACCTTCCTAGAAAACAGTAGGTATGCAACTCACAATCAAAGGTGTAGTAGGTACTGTCAGATTAAAACTGAATTCAGATGCAATACTGCCTCCAATATTATTATCTCATAAAACTTACGAATGCGCACACTAAACAGCAAGCCCTCACAATAACCAAACAAAAAAAAATACATCAAGGGAACGAATTCCACCAAAATATGGTAATGCAATACTCCAGACAAATCCTCGCATAACATCAACGCCCAAATAATAGCATCGGCTAGAAATAACCAGGTTTTCTACCTCGTATTTTCCGTATTAAGTATTTTTTTGAAAGCCCTTTCCTTGTCCGACCCCTCTTTGTACTGTATCCGATATCATCCCCTCAAAATTATGAAAGTGTATAAACATTTTGACGCCCCTCGTTCGCCCCCCGATTTCCACATTTCCCGGCTGCAAGTTATTATTATCAAATCAAGCTATAGATACCTGGCTTGATAACAGTTGCATGACTACTCACTCCCCCAATTTAATGGAAATATAAGACCGATATCGAGATTTTCAATCATTGTTTTACGATACTGTAATTTTGAGGGGACTGAATTGGTTTTTCAGGAAAGCCTGTTCATAAATTGGTTTTCATTTATGTTTGGCAGGAGACATCGGTTTAGTAGCCCTCTGTTTGCTATTCAAATGTTTACTTGATGCAGAAGCAAATCAAATCTCAATTCAAGTGAGTCTGGCGAATTCAAAGCCTGAACGGCTTTCAATATAATACTGTCAGTGGTAATCTCTGATCTAAGGCTCGTTTGGACAATGCGATTTCTGGACGCCAATAGGACGGCAACACTGAAGTTAACTTCCTCTATCTGTAAAGCCGTAAGCACACCAACGCAACGGTCAGCGAAAATCTATCTTATATCAATACAATAAAGTCGGGTTAGTTACACCATTACACTCAAAAACGGCTGGACCGATTTTTGAGATTTTTGATTTGTTGCATTTGTCTCCGCCCCGAATACCAAAATAATTATTAAAACATGGGAAAATTTCACGAAAACAAAATATTGGAGATAATTCAATTTCTCATACATTTTGTATACAGAGTTGATATGACAGAGGGGCATTAAATTACACTACATATACTATACAAGTTTAGTATTAAAAATAAAAAGCGCCGAAAATGAGATTTTTTTTCAAACAAACTAAATAGGTAGCTTACAAATCAGAGTAAAATGCAACCACCCTTTGTAAATAAATTTGACTGACCTTAGATACCTAACAAAGTGGCAACGTCGCGCGCGCACCGGAGCGCGGCGTGTGTTATCTCGTGTCGAGGCGGGCGGCCGGCGCGCGGCGGTAGCGCGGGTGGCGGCTTAGGCCTCGGCTCGCGCTGGCTTTTATGTTAGGTAAGGTTTTGAAGTACGCGCACAACAACAATAACAACAAAAACACTAACATTAATAATAATAATCCCAAGTAACGTGTCCTATCACAATTATTGTCAGTTCGGCAAAACAAAAGCGGCGCAGGAGCTTCTGTGTTACGTAATATACGTTCCGAAAGGATAGCGTCGGCGCACTGAAAAAACAAGTTTTTTAGAGGCCCCACTTACCGATCGCAAGATTCGCAAGAATCTAGGATGCAATAGCAATACACTGATCTATTTCTATTTCTTTTATGCGCGTGATGTTTTGCTATGATTGTCACTCTCGTAATGAAAGTGCAAGTGTGTATGTATTTAATGCTTCCTTGTTTGCAAAGCCAACTTTTTATTGAAATATTTGGTTGTACTTGCGAGTTGCGTCAGAGCGGCAACAACGTATCGTGGATTATACTCAGATTTATCGTTTTAAAGTGCATGACCTACGCGTATAGACATAATCAGCTGTTAGGAAAGATACATCGTGTTCAAACGGGCCAAAACTTAAAAATTAATTTGCGCCTAAACTTACTGCTCCTGTTTAATTGATTTTTGGTACAGAGCTTGAAAATGGTATCTAGTAGGAAATTTCCTCTGTCGTATCAACTCTGTATAATGATTCTGAAGCGGTACGAAGTTCAAAAGTCAGCTAGTATTATGATAACAGAAGGTCAAAACTCATACTTAAAAAAAAAAGTGTACAAACTCAAGTCACAATCTCAATGTCAAAATGTAACATGTAAATTGATAGTATTTTGACCGATTACAATGCAAACGTTCTCAAAAATACGGGAAAGGCTCTTCAGGATAAAAAGTACGAAAAATTTTCGCGCGCAAAATCGCAACGGTAAGCGTGTGTGCTAACAGCGTAATCATTTCACTTTAACTGGAAGAGTAAACTCCGCAAAGCCTGAAAACCCGGCCGAAAATTAATTAACGCACAGCTAAAACTAGTGCAAGAAACACAAATTGTCTAGGACATTACCATCAAAACTCATTTTGTGTAGGTACGTGATAACAAAGAACGTTGGCGGATATGCTTCGATTTGCATAATCCGCGCATCAAATTCCGTTAATTTTCTTTTAATGCAACGCCAGCTGCAAGCTATGCAAACAAGCGTTACTCGGTAATCGTGTTACGTTTTGAACGAGAGTTTTGGTAATGTCATCATCTGCCTAGCCTTCGGTCGGTTTCCAGTCTAACCGGATGCAGCTGAATACCAGTATTTTACATGGGGCGACTGCCTATGTGACCTCCACAACCCAGTTACTGGGTGATAACCCAGTTACTGGGTAGAAACCTGAAAGTCTGAAAACCAAGCCTTGGTTTTCAGACTCAGGTTTCTGACGACCCGTAACGACTGTCAAAGATCCACGAATGACAGCCGACCAACAGCTTAACGTGCTTTGCGAGGCACGGAGGGGTCTCGGTACCTATGTAAAGAGTTTTAGAAATGTGATTTGGATTCAAAATTTTGAAACATTTTTATAAATCTTAAATACAATAGACAAGTTAATACTAAATATCTTTTATAAAAATCTCGTGTCACAGTGTTTGTTATCGAACTCCTCCGAAACGGCTTGACCGATTTTTATGAATTTTATGATTTTTATGTTTATATTTGATAGGTCTGAGAAGAGGTCGTAGGCCCACCAGAATTTTTTTTGTAATCGAAACTTGCGCGGGTGCAACCGCGGGGCGCAGCTAGTATCTATATATTTTGTACAAGTACATATACAGGGTGGCAGGGATCCTAGACCCCCTAGCGCAGAAATTTTAAGTCGGCTATCAAAAAAAAAAATTCGCTGTTTCATAAAAAAGTGCAATACCTACGCACTCAAAATGTATGGAACAGCTCTTTTTTGTCGGTTGTTCTTATACAGCGTGGCGCTACAATGGTGACATTAATTTAACACACGTGTAGGGCTAGTGCCCTTTAATCATATTAATTTTAGTAGGTTAAAATAACTCGTAAATTGAAAAAAAAAAATTTTCAAACAAACTAAATGATAAAAATGTAACTAAAATTGGGATCACCCTTGCAAAAAATCATTCATGAAATTACTTACCTACGTTACGCTGGCTTACGTTAACTCGGAGCGGCAACGCGTCGCTTCACGCGCTGCCACTTTTCGCGCTTTAATATCGTACGGACGGTACTGTGATGAACTTGAAAATGCCTAGCGCTCTGGCGGAGGCTAGTTTTGGGTTGGTTTTGGAAATATTGTAGCACATTTTCAGTTAACTGGATTGGGTTTTGTCGTGTAGGTGGTCGATCAGGGCGTTGAGACCTAGGAACCACTGGCCGGTTTTCGCGGATGCGCTGAAGAGCTCCTACAATAGTGCGAGGATTAGTAGGGCATTGTCTTGAACCGCCATATCTCTCGCGATATGTCCTTATGGCAAGAGCGGCATTTTCACGACATTCTCCGTAAATTAGGATCATGTCCGCATATTCAGCTGCTGTGTAGTTCGGATGTGTATTTGCCATCACGATCACAAGTTTACACAAGCACTAATAACACAAATAAAAGCGCCCGTATCGCAAGAGATGTCAACGTACCTACTAAATTAGAAAACGAAAACAAAACAAAGCGTCTTTATCGCAGTACCATAATCTAATTACTCATTAGTACATTACACAAAAATAAATAAATAAAACAATAGGTAAGCGTCTTTTTCGCGGAAACATTCACAAAATTAGTCGACGTAATTATGTGCACTACTGTGAAGAAGTGTGTCAAGGGCACGAGTTAGGCTAGCACTAGAAATGCAAAAAAAAGAATTGGATTTCGCTGCGACGTGACGGGGCGGGGGGGGGGGGGGGGGCACGCGTCGCCTGCGCCGCCCACTCGCCGACAAAGGGATATCACGTTACTTTAAAGTATTGTTTATTTATTTTAATTTCATTGATGCGATGTTATGATCCGTGACCCGGCAAATGACCGCTGCGCGACAGTTCTTTAAGTACAGGTTGCTCCAAAATGCTATTTTAGAAAACTTTAAATAAATCCGCAAATAATAACGTTTAATGGAAACATAATTTCTTCATGAAACGAAAATGTGAAAACGTATATGTGTGTTAAATTAATGTCACCATTGTACCGCCACGCTGTATATTACGCGCAACCTGTTAAAAGATCTCTATTAGCGATAAGACGGCCATTGTGGGACCCTTTGTAAATTTTCTACAATATCTGTAATTTATATAGAGACTAGCAGCGCCCCGCGGTTTCACCCGCATAAGCGTCGATCCCGTGGGAATATCGGGATAAAAACTATCCTATGTCCTTCCCCGGAATACAATCTATCTCTCTGCCAAATTTTATCGAAATCCGTTCAGTGGTTTAGGCGTGTAACATACAGACAGACAGAGTTAATTTTGAATTTATAAAATTAGTATGGATAATAAAGAGTATTCTTTTTTATTCTATTGAAGGTTAAGTTTCAGGTTACGCGTCCATGTCCCTGCCATGAGTATCAAAATTAATTTAATTAAATTATTTCTAGAAAATTATGTCGTTTGAGTATTTTTAGCAATTCTTTTTCATTTAAATTCACAAAAAAACTGTTCATCAGTTACAGCTGACGTCGATTTATTTTAAAGCGTTAAAGTCTATTAAGAATATCAAGAATATTTACTTGAATACTTGATGCACTTACCGATTCATGTTTAAAATATAACAAAAAACAACTCCAACTTTTATTCTAAGAATCAACACATAAAGATCCTTTCCAGCTTCATATCATTACACGACCACCTTTTCAATTTTATCAAAACTCTTTTCAATGAAATCTCTTTGACAGACTTCAGAACGAAGGATTTCTTGCCTTTGACTGTTTCTAGCATCCCACTAGTTGGCCGATAAGTCGGTCGATTCTGTTTCGATCGGAGACCAAGCGAATAGAGTAAAGCCTATTCAAATCCTTGTGTCCAATTGAATTTTTTTGGAAAGAAGTTTTTCGACTGGCGGTAGGAGTAAACTGGTAGAAATCGTCACGTAACGAAAAAGCGTTATGCATGCGACTTTCTCTCTCTCTGACTGTTTCTATTATATATAATACGAGGCAATATATAATACGAGTGAGCGTGCGAGTATCGCGTAGGGTACTTTGTTCCTGACGGGGATCCCCCGACTGTACATGTTTTTTAAAATTTTTTGTCGATCTCATTTAAGTTGATTTCAGAATAGAATGACTAGTACTATTGAAAATGTCATAAAAATATCAGAAAGCGTAGCGCAAGTTGAACTTTAAGTGTGGATTTTAAAGTTGTTTTTCCAACACCACATATTTGTTTACATTTTTGGAATCTACATCGTGAACGTAGTGTGCAGTCCTTTCCCAGTTGTCGAGGTATCAATAGACATAACTTCAAATAGAGCGAAGTAGCAACCGTGGTACGCAACCATCTGGTAGATATGTTTGGATGTTAATATTCATTACGGTGCATCCCAGGGGAGCTGGGTTCAGACAAATAGACGGCGATGTCGCAAACTCGTCAGACGACTATGATGTGAGAAAGTTTTAGAGTACCTGGTTTTAATTTTAGGATAGTACCTAATATTTAGTCGGATTTTAATTTGATGGATGTTTAACTCAGTTTTGGATATTTTGATACCGGTGATAGAAAGACAGAAAAGAAATAAAACATATTTATTTGGCATATGTCATGTAATGTGTTTGTGTTCAAGTCATGTCATGCGTGTGCTCTGTGACACACACAATAAATATAAAAACCTAATCAAAATAAAGGCCAGTTGTGAAGGTGAAGAAGGGAGAGAAGACCAAATTGCACCGGAAATTATTAACGGCTAATTTAATACGGCTTCTTGGGCGTACGCTGTAGATGCGGTGGCCCTTTCACGTATCTTCATTATTCTTCATACAAAATGTATTAACGCAGTGTGGCTCAAAACATACAGAAAGGACAAGATACAGGCGCGTCGCTTTTCCGTCTGCGTCCTATTGTTGAAAAATACTGAAGTGACAAGACGCGGACACGGCGCGCAGACGCAGGGAGTGCGTAAACGGCGCGGGATGATCGCCGAACTCAAAATATAAACGTCATAGCTCAGAACTGCACGTCACAGCTGCTGCCCTCAAAAAAACGTGTCAAAGACAATTCAGTATTAAGGCTCCTTGCCTTAATACTGAATTGTCTTTGACACGTTTTTAAACAGGCGCAACGAGCGATGCCTTTGTGTCGCGCGCGATTATATCGCGTGTCGCGCCTGTTTGTAGAAGCCTTTAACCGATTTCGTCCTATCCGTGTCTGCGCCTCGTTTCTTCTATCCAGGGTCAAATTAGATTAGATAACGAAACTCCGCAAAAGTGATGGAACACGACAACCTAAAAAATAAATGAAAAAATTATGATTTTTTGTTTTTTAATGTGTTGTTACTTGGAGCATGAGTTTAGAAAATCTGTTTTCTTTTTGTTTTATCTTGATAAGATATCGACAGGGTCACGTATGTGTAGTTTGCACAATGAAAACTGATATTTTAAGTGATTACACTACCTGAGGTTGATGATTCCAAAAAATACTCATGAAATAAATTCCTTTTTTGTATGATCATGTTTAGTTTACAATATCCATCACGTCTGCGGAGTTTCGCTAGATAATTCACTTTGACCCTGTACAATTTGAAAAGTTGTATCCGCATCGCATCCATACCGCGTCTGCGACCCGTTCTCGTCTCACGTCCCTTCTAAGTGGGCCACATATTGGGTTGGTTTGTCAATTTTTTCAGAATACCTACAGCTGGTCGATTCTGTAAAAGTCTCACCGTGAAAACTTAGGTGAGGTGAGTTTGTTTTTGCTAGGAATTGACATAGTTGACAGCTCACTCCACGCTCACTTCACCTAAGTTTTCACGGTGAGATTTTTACAGAATAGCAACGCAGGAACTAAAAACATCATCTCACCTACAAAGCACGACATAGTATTATCAGAATCAGCCTATAATGTTCCCACTGCTGGGACAGAGTGTGGGTTGGTAGATATCACATGTCTTCGAATGTTTGGTTCTAGGACATGCCGGTTTTCTCACGATGTTTTCCTTTACCGTTTTGAGAGGAGTGGTGATGAAATTTTTTACGCAAAGTAAAGCGCCTATCTGGGTTTGAACTCATAACCTACAAAATCAACATAAAATGCACACCTGTTACATCTTCCGTACATCCATTTATTCATTTTAATACCTATAATATTCATGTTTAAATACGATATTGCAACAGAATTAATATTAATCTATTAAGATCCATTATTACACAACAACTTCCATTGAAAAGCGTAAACCCTCTGAAAAATACATGAACGCATTGAATATTTTATGAAACATTATTCAATAATAATAAGAAGCCTTGGTTCATGGAAATTTCATCATAAATGTTGATTAGTGTAAAGGGAACGAATGAGATTCGAATGAAAATGTATAACGTGCATGCAAATTTTCCATCACTATTGAAAGGAAGTATTGAACATACTTTTTTTCATATAAAGTACTAGAATTACAGTTTATAATCTTACCACTGCTAGGACACAGGCGTCCTCTCTTCGAGAAGGAGTGATCGATCTAACAGCTCTGGAACAGCATATTTTCTTAATTACCGACGAAACAAAATCACAGTAGTACTTTGCCGTGGGATAATTTCCTAGCTAGTATTTTATTGAAAGCATGAACATTATAGGCTAATTATGCTGTTCCATTACATTTTGACCGAGTAGGAAATTATGAAATTAAATAATTATAATAATTAATTATTGTAATTATCATAATTTATTATTAAATTATTATAATAATTATACTTAAATAATTATTACCTGTGCATGAAACGGTAGATTTTTTACACGTCAATGTATATCTCCTGTAAGGACAATACTATAAAATATTCAATAGAATTTATACTTACATATACATTTTTAAGCAAAATTGACAACTTAGACTCGGGTTTATCGTCAGCTTTTGTAATAAGAACTTCAACTTTTTCAGATTATAATTCGGAATTTAAAACAGGCTCGATGGTTTGAACCGGGGTCTAAAGGTAAATCCAATTTTGTAATAAGTTTGTAGGTAGGTATATGTTTTCCAAACAATTTTAATATTTGAATGGCACTCAATTTTTTTTTTGGCATTGTGTAGTTTCTGCTTATCCCCATGAGAAGAAGGCGTGAGATTATGAATGTGTATGTGTAAAAAAATATAAAACAAAAAACAGTCCTGTCTCAGCGAAATTCATAATGTTGTAGGTTATGTTACACAAATTTCTAAATGTTCCTTTGTACCCGTGTAGCCAATTTCACCACTATCCATCCAAAAAGACTAACTTTTCCATTCTGATTTCTCGACTATAAATAGACATCCAGGGTATCCAATAGATAATTCAATAGCACACACTGTTAGGTTTGTAGTTCTGAATTAATATTCATTACTGTCTTGGATAAACCTTCGCGTTGGCGCGAGGTAAGCTCCGCGCCTCTGTGGCTGCTGTCCGTAAGAACGCGGTATGTGATGTTTTAATTGACATTGCTAATTGATTTCTTGTTTTGGGTTCACTATTTTTGGTTTGTTTATTTTTGAGGTATTTGTTTAGTTATCAATTTGTTTGAAACATTTTCTCGTTGCTAAATCTTTGATCAAATAAAATATACTTACAAAGAGGATTTTTTTTAAGTAAACAAAATTCATCATTTATTAAAAAACAAACAAAAAAATTACAAACTTTAAATTTATGTGTGTAGTAATTTCATGGCATAAAAACAATAAAACATTGTGATTTTTATATGGTAATAACCCATAAGCTAGTTAATCCATAGGAAAATCATTATTTTTTTTATGCCATGAGATTTTGGTAGACCTATTACCTATATAGTAGTCATGATTTTTAAGAAAAATGTAATTTCTCAATAGCATAAACTGTCTCGTTACACTGCTTTCCTATTAATATTAAATTAACCTTGTCGGAAATACTGTCATGATAAAGAGTGTGACGAACAAAATACGCAAATCAGGAAACAGGAAAAATTAAATATGACTTTGACTAATTTAGTTTCCCTATGATTTTGTAAAAAATGCTACCCTAGTAGTTTATGGTCCAATCTTTTTGATACATAATATACCAGGTCGTGCATAACGTCACTATGAGGGCCCTTAGCGTTTTGTCAAAGATTTGGTGTCAGGGTACTCTCGAACCCAATTTACATTGAAGAGTATCTGTATCTATGTACCTACTTGCTTATGAAGTCAGGATATGAGTATCTTTACATGTTTGAACTCATAAAATAGGTCAAATTTGTTTACAAAAATTTTTGGTTACCTTGTAGGTACTAAAAAAATATCGGAGTACTGTCTGACTGATATTTTTTTGAGCTTAAAGGCTTGTACACACAGGCGCGACGCGACACGCGACACAAAGGCACCGCAAGTCGCGCAACGAGCGGTGCCTTTGTATCGCGCGCGATTCGCGTCGCGCGTCGCGCCTGTTTGCTGGATCCTTAAATCTGACTTTTATGCTGTCTACATAGGTAGTGCTTAAATATGGGATTACAAGTAAATAAATTAGTGATTATGACAGGTCGATATTTAAATATCTTCAATGATAGACATCCCTGTGCCAGTTTTTTGTTTCACAGTGTAAACGAAGACGCTTTTAACATTCAACAGTTACTGCCTCGCAAAGCGAAAACTTTTTAATGGCGTTAATTTGATAATTTTTTTAACGACGTGAATTTTAATGGGAATGGCAAAAAATAATTATATAGACAAAAATCGACGTGTTCAACGCTCGAAAGTAAAAACTTCATTAAAAAAACAACTTTGTTCATAAAATAATAATTTTATGAAAACGACCGGCTGGATCGTAAAAACCTTTTGATTGGTTTGAATAAAGTCGTATAGTTTTTCACTTCGGAAAAAGGCAAATATTTTTCGAGTGTTCTCTATTTTTGTCTACGGTTTCGCTTTTAGCAAAGATTTATCTAACTGAAATAATATTGAGTTTACATTGCTTGGTCTTCTGTTTAAACATTTTTACAGCTTTTGTTTTGCATATCTAACATAAGCTTTATCTGCGCTTTAATATACATATAAGTCAATTTCTATAGTTTTTGTAGGACTAGGTACTAACAATAAAATTATAACGACTTTCAAACAAAACAACTGACGTCTGTATTCCACAACTTACCAGACAAAAATAGAAAAGTTTTCACGCCAAACATTTTATTAATAGTGCTTTTCACCTCCATTAAATTTTAAAGCCACATACGGCATTCTCATCCACTAGAAACGCGATGAGCACTCCACAGTTGTAATAACACGATATGGGGACGTATAATATGAGATCTCTTTTTGCTCAAAGCTTATCTGTGGCACGCCTGCGGTTCCCTAGATGTGTTTTATTTTAATTTTCTCCTTTATTATGTCTGTGGATAGATTACGCGATGTGCTTATTGTTTTTCGGTATAAGTACCGAAAAACAATCAGCAAAAACCACAGTAAAAAACGTTATTTTAATATCTGGATTCTGGAAACACACTACCTATTTTGATATAAAGGTTATAAGCAATCACCACCTGTGTGAGGAGCGGCGCGGGTGCGGGAACGCGCGCGATCTGCCTATCCGCAGTCGACGCGGCTTCATTCTGAGTGTTGTCGTGTCCAGTGATTTAATTCAAAATATAATATGGATGAAGAAGATTTATTTTTACTAGAAAAAAGCTCGAACTAGATTGAAAACCCCGGTCCCTGCGCGGTCCGCCAGCGCACTCACTGCGGCCACTTGTAAGAACGAGCTATGGCGTGAGTTGCTCGCGCGCTCCCCGCGCCAAGCAGCCCGCGCCGCTCACCACACCCGCGTACCCACTATGGACGCTCAAATGAAGTTCTTATGTTTGATTACGCCGCGCCGCGACCGCACCGCGACCGAGCCGCGACCGCGCCGGGACCAAGCCGCGACCGCGCCGCGATCGCGCCGCGACCGCCCCGCGCCCGCGTTTGCAGTCTGGCCAAGTACTAAGAAGGAAGGAAATCAACTTGCACTTTTTTATGAAACAATTGCATTTTGTTTTATTAACGGAAGAAAAATGCAACGCTTGGGTTTAGAATCATTGTACGGAATCCGTGACAACAGTTTGCACGTCGATGTCTCTTTCAACCTGTAGGTACCTATGTATTTATATTGCTTGAATAAACACGCATCGCTAACAAAGGAGTGTTAAAGATAGTAGCGTGTTTAATGAGAATTTAATTATAAAAATACCCTATTTCCTTTTTGGGTTTGGCAAAACATACACCTGTATGTTTTGCCACTCACTCACTACTATTTACAATAAAAATTATAGTTCAATTAACCTTAATTGAACTATAATTTTTATTGTAAATAGTAGTGAGTTTCTTGTCCTATATTACTCAGAAATCACGCAATTGTATGATGTTTTTTTTTTTGTTAAATAAAATAAATTAATTGACTAGACTTCCTATTTAGGTAATCGTTTTCGATCAACATCGAAAACGATTAAATAGGAAGTCTAGTTAAAAACCCAACGGTTTAGAACAGAATCAATTTGCCTAGCCTTTTCTCAACTATATTGTGGTCAACTTCCAGTCTAACTGAATGCAGCGGAATACCAGTATTTTACGTGGAGCCACTGCCTATCTGACCTCCACAACCCAGTTACTGGGTTACACGGTACCCAGTAAGACTAGTTGTCATACTTTTGGGCTTCTGCGTACCCGTAACGACTGTCCAACATCTACGAATGACAGCCAGGACCAACGGCATGTGTTTTTCGAGCCACATAGGGATCTCGACATGTAATGGATGGTCGATCATCGACCCATGTGGTCATTTATCCACGAGCCTCTCAAACAAGGTTTAGCACAGAACATCCTACCCAATATTATAAATGCAAAAGTAAGTTTGTTTGTTTGTTACCATTTCACGCCTAAACCACTGAACCGATCATCCTGAAATTTTGCATATACGTTGTCAGATGTACAGAAACGGACATAGAATACTTTTCATCGCGAAAAAAAAGTGCTGTTCCCGAGGAAAACATCAATAACGTTATTATGATAATAGATGGCGCCACGTGTCTTTCAAATCAAAAATAGGACAACGTCTGTCGGGTCAGCTATTAAAAAAAACTAAAAAATCTACCAGCGCTACTATTTGACACAATTTTCAAAGAACAAATAAAAAATTCAGCGCCGAAAATCCTATTCAAAACCAATTCGGAAAAAGTGCATTCACTAGCCGAAAGAGTAGGCAATTCCGCTAGGCAAACTCATAAAACTTCAACGGAACACGGATATAGCATTCGAGTGGTCTGGAAAGAATATTGCAAAAAAAGCTGGCTAAGTGCTAGTTGGACTCTGCCACTACAGGTCCCGTACCACTACACAATCTTCATCGTATCGATTACTCCGTTGAAATGTTTTAATTTATAAGCTTTAACTACACAACCATTCCCGTAAAAAAAATGTGAAGTAAAAATTTCACCATCATTATTTTAAATTTTTATTTTACTTGTCGCAGTCACAACTGATAAATAATTCTGTGGTAATTTTAACTGGCATGTACACAATATTATTCATTATAGATGCAATAGTAACACCTATTCTGTGATAATGTTATCTGGCTACCAGTTAAAGTTCTATAAATGTAGCAAAACAAATAGACGGCGTAGGCGGGGGGGCCCATTTCCACACTTTTATTACGGAACCCTAAAAAGCTCCGTAGCGCCGAGGGAAGAGCGTGACGTCACGAGCCGTTGCAACAGAACCTAATAGGAAACGCGATCGTTGTCTTTAATCGAATCGGTGTACGGAGGTTGTGGAGTTGAGAAAGCTTAGAACTGGAGCAATACTGGAATCAGGAAATTAAGAGTTTGAGCAATTCAGATACCTTTTTTTAAAATGAAAATCCGGGATGGATTTTGGTAAGTGGATCATCGTCGATTTAAGAAAGATTTTTTTCGTTTTAGGTACTTTAAAATATTTTTTTTCTCAACCTGCCTTATTGTGGTATACGCGCACGGTAGACGGGACATCGTAACGAAAACCTTACCATGGATTATGTGACTTATTATTAGCAAAACTAAACGTCAACATTGATCAGCACCCGAAGAGCGAAACACATTTCTAGCACAATACGAAGGATTTTCAAGGAATCCATTGCTTCATTTGTTTAAAGTTTCTCTGTTCGACAAATGCTATGCTCTCAAAAACGGTAAAGGAAAATATCGTGAGGAAACCGGCATGTCCTAGAACTGAAATTTCGAAGACAATGTGACATCTACCAACCCGCAGCGAGGTTGATTACAGCCCACTCCATTTCAAAGAGAGAAGGCCCATGTCCCAGCAGTGGGAACATTATGTTGTTGAACTGTCAAAATGAATATTAACCATTGTAGGTGTGTCACGTAATGAAGGTTTTCTGAAATGACGTTCGCTAGGTGGCAGCACTGACACGTCAGGTCCAGGCATCTGTCAAAGAGCCTATATTTTCTTTAGTCATGACTGAATGATGAACGAATGAATGAATCGAATGATGAACGTTATCATATATTTTATATTGGAAGACCTCTTGTCACAGTGGTGCTAACTGGTGTCGTAAATTTTCACGAAAACGCTCATTACCCCGCTGATTTTAAAAACCTGTTTTCCATCTGTCCCGAAAATGATTTGAGAGAATTTATAAGCTGATAGAAAAAAAAAGAATTTGGTGCTTATCTAGCTGTGGTACACAGCTTTTTACTATGATAATGTATTTCGTCCATTATTTTATCCATGTAAAATCTCATACTGGGTACAAATACATAAAAAGTAATACAGAAACGCAGAGGGGAACCTCTCTGGTTGATGGATTAGGTTGGACTCTGTTGACAGTCTACATGATAATCAAATTATGAGGACAAGTATATTGATAAATAAACCAGTTTACGTAGGTATCAAAACGGTTTTTTAGACAAAATTAACGCAAATGCATACCTACATGTAAGATATTTTTCAGGTGAATCTATTGTTGACTTTCTGTTTCATAAAGTATACAATCAAAATAAGAGGAGTACGCAATAATTATAGGATTGTGTTAAATTTGTTTTTTTTTTTTTGGGTAAGTGACAAAATTTGATATTAACACTTCACTTTTAATTTTAATTTTTAAGCTAAATATATAATTAAAATCGAAACAGAAGTAAATTTTAAAGAATGAATAGCTCTTCGATATTATATGAAATGTTAAAATACAATCGTATCGAATAATTTTGTGTCAATTTAGATTATGTGTAAAAATATGTATTATACTTGCTCCTTACCCATTTCGATAACGGCGACCCTTTAATATTATTTTTTCCTAGCGTGTGCCTTAATATATAATTCGTATAAATATAGCAGTGTCAGTGTTTTAATCGACTGTTGTTACTGACGAAATTGAAAGATCAAAAACATTGGAAGTTGTTGACGATTCTACGTCGACTGCTTAGCTGCAGGAGCGAATAAATTAAAAGCGTTTATTCGCTCCTGCGGCTAAGCAGTCGACGTAGAATCGTCAACATATGGTCCTTCGAGCCGGATGACATGCTAGCGCGCCCGCGCCGCCCGTGAGCCCCTCAGTCGCCGTCGCCCGATGCTGATGCCGCAGCCGGCGCGCTTCCTCAGGCATGCCATGCATAGACAAAGTTTTTGTTATTTGCGTAGGTAGTAAGTAAAGGGTAGAAGAACCATGATCGGCTATACCAGTTTGGTCACGTGTGCGAGATAGTTAAGTCTACAGTTACCAACCTGCATGGTGAGTGTGGTGACACGAGGAAATAATATCCTTATTTGGTACCTAAGCGTGTGGTTTTTACACCTAGAACCTTTCGCATCTCAGACATTTCTTGGCTTGCCTATGTGCTTTTATATATGACTATCTTCCGCCCGCGTCTTCGCCCGTGAGGTATGTCGATAAAAACTATCATAATATGTCCTTCCCTGAGATGCAATCTATCTCTCTGCCCAATTTTATCGAAATCCGTTCAGTGGATTAGGCGTGAAATGTAACATACAGACAGACAGACAGAGTTACTTTCCAATTTATAATATTATTAGTATGGATGATAAGTACCTACATATAACGCCATAAGGTTTATTTTGGCGCGTGGCTAAAATCGGAACAATTATTTAGGTCAGTCGATTCTGTTATATTTAAGCTGGATTATATGTTGATGAATAACTATATTTACTGATGCTGTTTAGAAAACATGTTAATTTTGCAGTTAATTAAATTTACCTATGTATGTATGTAGAAGAAGGTTTATTCTATCATGTAACGTATTCAAGAATACGTTACATGATAGAATAAACCTTCTTCTTTATTTATTTACCCTGCTCCATTGAACCTACATAACATTATTTTCATTGGTTAAGCAGAGACGTACAGACGCCAGCACATCAAGCTACCCGAAACTGTCAAATTTTCCCAATCAACTTTGAACCTTACGCTTTAGCGATGAAGTTGAAAATCTATTAAAGAAATTTGACAGATTGTAGTAGCTTGATGTGCTGGCGTCTGTACATTTAGTGCTTTCACACTTTGCCAGTTATGTTTAAGTCCCATGTAATGGGAGGCGAGCCTTTTACTGTCAACCGGGTATAAATCCAGAAACAGGACTTTTACTGAGAAATTCCTGGTGGAAAAACCCAACAACGCCTTACTCGACCTGGGAACCAGGACCTCATGCTCAGCATTAAAACTTCCAGCCACTAGACCACCGAGACAGTCCATTGAACCTAATCCATACTAATTTCATAAATGCGAAAGTGTGTGTCTGTCTGTTACCTCTTGACGCTTAAACCGCTGAACCGATTTAGATGAAATTTGGTATAGAGATAGGTTGAGTCCCGGGAAAGGACATAGGATACATTTTATCCCGATATTCCCTCGGGATCGAAGCTTATGCGGGTGAAGCGGGGCGCAGCTAGTTCCGTATAAAAACAAATTTAACTCTAATATCACCAAAACCCTTTGCAACGTTTTGTATAATTACAAACTGAAACCACAATCAGCCAAATAAGAAACAAACATCACAACGAAATAACACTAAATATAATTAAAATCTGCTCCACATCAAAAGTGATAAAAAGTTATCAAGATATAACATCGCGTTAGATAATTTATCGGACATAGTTGCTGATGTCTGCGCCTGCGCCACGAAGCCTAATTGTACTTAATTTTCAGTGAATCATTTCCTCTCATATAATCATGTATCACTCACAAAAATAATTCCTGACACTCGCAGACACCATGAGCGGTTGTCTTACGTCATAAGATCTGAGCGATAAACAAATTAATTGAATGAATGTACTCATTTTAACTTCATTTTTCGTTATTGTATTCTTGAAGAGAGTGCGACTCAAAGAGACTAAGATGTGTAGGATTGGTAGGTAGGTTCTTTTTATTTTTGTTTATATTTGTTTATTTTTTCATTTTATCTATTTCATTTAATTTTGTAATGTAATTTCACAATAACGACTTCAAATGCGAAAGTTTTTGAAGTAAAAACTTCTTTAGGCACGTTGGGCATTTTTTGTTACCGAAAGCGACGACGCGTGTGTTTTGTTTTTATGACGATTAAAAAATACCCGCTTTGAATGTGTTCGGCTGTCCTCGGGATGTACTCAGTTTTAATATATATCCAAAGTGAGTAATGGCAAAGTATTCTGTTTGTGTTTTGTTTTTACTTCTATCGGCACTCCCGGAGTGCCACTGTTTATTTTTTTTAATTAATGTATAGCGGTTACCACTGTTACTTTCCAAATAAATAATTATTTAAAGCTAATTGTAAACACTACCGAAGCACACTGCATAACCATACATAATTCACATACATAGACAAGTCAACTATCACAATACGTTTCGTTCATCATAGAAAACAAACAACGAATACAATCATCATTAGGTATCTATGAATCTATTAGGTACTTGCTAATCATGAGTAACAAAAATATATTCTAAACTATATTTACAACACCAGTCTCGGTCAGTTAGTCCTCTCTTTTCTATGGAGGATGAGTGAACTTTACACCCTATTCCCCTAAAAGCCATTTACAGGCACTTTTGAATTGTCAAGGAGTCGGTCAGTTTGTAAGAAAGTTGAAGTTCCAAAGCTCTTACTGAAAATTGTAGGGTTTTCTCATTCCAAATGAGTGCAAGGCTGCTAAAAACACTAATCGCTCCTCCTATAACTTGTGCCTAAATCGTAATGAGATTTTCCGTCGCCACTGTTATCCCTGCATTTGATACACCTGCTATAAGCCGCTATAAAAGTGTAATAACACTAATGGCATTCGCATGTCTTTATTATATAGCTTCTCGTAAACTCGTTATTTATTAAGGAGTTCTGCATTGTTTTAATTTTAATGTATAGTAAAAAGTTTTGCTTCACTATTTGTAGAAGTAATAACTCGAAGTGGTTTTTATGTACAAACGCCAGCACATCAAGCTACCCGAAACTATCAAATTTTCCCAATCAACTTTGAACCTTATGCTTTAGCGATAAAGTTAAAAATCTATTAAAGAAATTTAACAGATTGTAGTAGCTTGATGTGCTGGCGTCTGTACCTATTAGGACGATCGTTTCGTGTCAGCATAGTTTATGTGCTTAAGTATGCGTCATGTTTGACGTGGAATGACATCCGCATTATCTATTTTTGGCTTTGAAAAGTTCAGTTTGAACGTCACGCTAGTTATTTAACACCTGAAGCGGTTAGTTGAAGGTACAGTTTCATACACTGTATTTCAGGAATCGTAGGTAACATTTTTGCTGCCGAAATGCAAAAGTTTTCAGTAATATTAAAATTAGTTATGCTGAGCATGTATTGTATTCATTGCCCAAATTTATTAATTATTTAAACTTGTCACACACACCGAAAGGTATAAAGGCGGACATAATGCCTTAGCCATTCTCTACCAGTCAACCAAGGGTGGTGAAGAGGTTAGATGGCAGGTGCAAAGGAATTTGAAGAGTTGCTGTGTAAAAAGTGTTATTATACCTTAAACGACTTTTTGAACGATACGACTTTGCCATCCTAATTTTATTGTAATCTTTTATAGGTGTTCTGAAATCTCTCTTTGATAATTGATAGTTTGACATTAAATAATATTCTGTCATTAACCTAGATACCTAATATTTTTAACTGACATGCCTTATATTGTAATATTAATTCATAATTAATTATTAAATGGTATGAATATTAACCTAATATTTATATTTTTGTATTGTAAAATTTTATTTGTGTACTTGATATTAGCGCGCCCTACATGGCAGAATGTGATGAGATCATTTATTAATTTAAGACCATGTAATGTACCATGTTTGGACAAATAAATGAATTTGATTTTTTTTTTTTAATTTGTTGCTTTTTAAATCTTGGCATTAGTGAAGAGAAAGAACTCGAAAAATATTCCGAAATATTATTCGTGCCAACACTAGTTGAATCTATAATATGAACAAATCTTTTATACTGTTGAGAGTTCCATAAAACATACGGCTAGACCGACATTTTATGAAGACAGCCATAAACATAGCGCTCCTGTCGCTATTCTTTGTCATATTCAAATTGCTTTCAACTGAGTATAGAATTTCTATTAGAAATAACACTTCTGTATTCCCAAGTATTTCTGGTCTAATGAATCGCTTTAAGAAACGGTTAGATTAGTAAGTACAGCCAGTCAGAATCATAAACTTTATACCTATTTCCTCGTTGATAATACTCTTATGAAGAGACGCGGACGTGTAAAGACATAATACAAAATCTATAATTCTAATAAATATTTATAGATCTTTTCCTATGTAAACGATCCCGCGAAACATCAAAATTCAATCTCAACCTGAATTACGCATAAAGCCCATTTCATCTACATCATAAAGTGTAACCATAAAACTTTGAATCTTTTCAGTGCATCGTATTCAGTGGCACGCAATCAATCAGACATATCAGCGATCATCGATGGGGGTAGCTGACGAAACTTGACTTAAGAAGGATGCGAAAAGGTAGCTCACGAAGTTTAAAAATATCAATCTAATTCTTCTTTTTATTTTTGCAATTTGTATTAAAAAGTCTCATCATCTGCCTAGCCTTCTCCCAACTTTAAAAAAAAAACTCTTAAAAATAAATTAAAAATAAACTATGTTAGGGTCGGCTTCCAGTCTAACCGGATACAGCTGAATATCAGTACTTATCATGGAGCGACTTCCTATCTGACCTCCACAACCTAGTTACTGGGTAATACAATACCCCTTGGTTAATACTGGTTGTCAGACTTTCGGGCTTTTGACGACCCGTATCGACTGTCAAAGATCTGCCATTCGCAGATCTATCGTCGGCTTAACATGCTTTTCGAACCACAGAGGGGTGTTGGTATGTAAAGACGGTCACCCATCCACGGACCAACCGCGGTAAGCGTAGCTTAACCTGTTCAATTGACAGTGCAGCTGTTATTATTTAGCTACGAGTACAAGCCAAAAGTCTGTTGATCAAAATATGATTCGCGGCCGTAACAAATATGACTTTACAGAATTACAAATCACTAGCTTCCGCCCACGTCTTCGCCCGCGAGGTATGTCGATAAAAACTATCCTATATCCATCCCCGGGATGCAATCTATATCTCTCTGCCAAATTTAATCGAAATCCGTTCAGTGGTTTAGGCGTAAAAAGGTAACATACAGACAGACAGACAGACAGACAGAGTTACTTTCGAATTTATAACATTAGTATGGATTAGAATCAGCATTAGGTAAATACGACTCCTTGAGTTAGAATTGGCCTCAAATGTCATGATTTCATGAAGAAAGGGGTAATGCATTTAAAGAGATCTATTGACATTTTAATATAGTTCGCGAAATTCAAAAGTTCTTAAGTTTTTGCAATTCGCAGGTATCAGGTTTTATGTTGATCTACATAATTATCATGATTCACGACCGTAACAGAATTATAATCATTAAAACTATCAACACCACTCTCAAATTCAAATTAACATATTAAATAAATATTTCATGAAACATGACATTTGAGGACCATTCTTAGTTAGAGAGTCGCAGGTATTGATAATTCTAATTCTATAATACATATTTGATACGATCGCGAATCATATTTCGATCAACATACAACCTAACACTGATAAGAAAATTGCAAAAACAGAAAGAAAATATGTTAAATGAAAATTTATTAAAATATTATGAAAATGTGTTGGCAGTCCTTATAACACTTATTGGCATTCATAAGCGCTTGGAGTCTCATAAACTGTAGATCAATATTCCGAAGCCGGTAAGCTGCCGGTGCTACGGCAGTCGAATCCTTTGTACTCTAGATTACGTTGTTTAGGCAACCATTGACATGTAAATTCCTCTAGGCTATTAAATTTGCATTCTAATTAAAACAAGACACTCGGTATTGGCGTATTTTGTAATACTGGCTGCTTCTTGTAAGTACTACAGTTTGTTTACCTAAAGATTCTGTATACTCTGTAGACTAGCGTACTTTAGCTTTTATAGTCACTACCTTAATGTTTACCTAAATTAAATATTAAAAAAATCTTTTTGATAAAAAAAAAGTTGGTATTATAGCAGTGAATAGGTCAACATTTTACCTAAATAAAATAAGTTATACATGCGTAATTTACAGAACATAAAACATACAAATTAATTCACTCACAAACGCTTTGATATTTAATTATTTGTTTTTTTAAGGTAGGTAGGTAGGTTTTATCATAGTACCTAAATTCTTTTGATGTAGATAACTAGGTACAGTCGACTACACGTCGGTTGAAACACTTTGCTCTTGAACTGGCCTAGCATAATACATAAAACGGAGTTTTAACAGAAGAAGAGATCAGTTTATACTGGCTTTGTTACCTCATACCTTCGCCCTACTATACATCAAAAGATACCTCACAGAACATCTCCAATATTTGAAATACGAAGCCGCAAGAGCACATGAACAGAACAAAAATAATAACCAATAAGAAGCTAACGACGCTCTTCACGAATCGTCGCCAATAGACAACCCTGAATTGAAAGTAATGTTTTCACAATATGCTGTGAAACTTTGTGGTTACGGACTAAGGAAGGTGTCGTGAGAAAGTACTTTAGGATTATACAGGGTCCCATTAAAATAGATGGACAAATTTTAACCCAGCGCTCAGTACGTCTAACTAAAGATATCCAAGCAAAAAAAAACACTGATCAAAGTGATTTTATTTTGACCTAAAATAATAAATTGCCGGCACATTAGTGTATTTTCATTAGCTGATTATTTTTCTTGTAAGTATCTATGCGTTTTTTTTTTATATATTTTTTTACCATCGTCCTTATTTTGGTGGTCTGAATGATTTCTAAAAGTTTGTCCATCTATTTTAATTAGACCTTATATAAGGATAGTGACGTGTAGCTGGAGCTACTTACTATTGTTACGTCAGGCGATGATCGCACAGCGAACAATTCTTCTGAAGTTTGATTCTTTTCTTTCTAAATACAGTCGAACAAGGTATTTAGTATACAAGCAACTATTTTACTTGCAGTCACTTTTAAACAATATTGTGAATCTGCTGAGTAGTCAATTATTTTACTTACCTTACCTTAATAAGTACACATGTGTCACATGCACACAACAAAAAATATTGTTTTCGTCAGGTTATCAAATAGCTTGTTTGACTGTACATATAATACTGTGATCATGCTGAAGCAAAGCTTAAGCAGTGGAAAATATGTTTATGAACATACTGTCAATTAACCAATCAACTCGGCCTATCGTAGTCCACTGATGGACATAGGCCTCCCAAGCTACTCTCCCACTTCTACCACATCCAGTCTGTCTCAGCCATCTTCCAAGGGAACCTACAGAAAAAATTACAATTTGCTTAATTTTATCATCATCATCATCTGCCAAGCCTTTTTCCAACAGATATTGGGGGCAGCTTCCAGTCTAACTGGATGCAGCCGAATACCAGTATTTTACATGGAGCGACTACCTATTTGGGCTCCAAAACTCGGTTACGAAATACGAATATTTGGGTTTTCTCTGATAATACAAAAAGGACATTGTCCGGACTTGGCCATTTTTAAACACGATGCTATGCAAAAAAGTAATTTACCATTATTTGAAATTATATTTTAGAAATTATATGATGCAAATAACTTTGTATCAATCAGCACTGTAAAAAATCCATTTTTTTTTAGTATCTTATTTGATCTACACAGGTTCCGACTTTGGATTTGGTTCGGTGTTGCCAAACTAAAACTCGTTAAAACAACAAATTCAAATCGATTTAAAATACAGTGCAATCTCTCCACTGTATTTAAAATAGTTTTCGTTAAATCACATAAGTAAAAGTGCTAATAAACGTTTTAGGACATAAAAAATGATAAACTGACGTTTTATGCATTATTTCTGGAGAACTTATAACATTTTGATCGATTTTGAATGGATCGATATAGAATTGTTTTTTTTTATGGCAACATGGTGCTTAAAAATATTGTGTCAATTTGTCAAAATGACAGATAACATTCGCTTTGTTTCTTTGCATCGTGAGTGTTGTTATTGTGAGTTTTTTAACGACTACTTTGGTTTTTTTGTTAAAATGCATTCCGATTCTTTCCTTCTTGACGACCCTGCCACTTCTATGGACCCCGAACCTTGTATTTACGTTGAACCTGGCACACCTAAGGATTCGGATACGGATCAATTAAATGTAAAAAAATATCTAAATATACATCTTGATACAAAACTAGGTTTATAGACTCATTCTTACTGATATGAGCTATTAAATCAATCACATACTATTAGCTGAGCTGTTTGTTTATGAGTGGCCAAAGTCCTATAGAAAATGGACAATCCCCTTTGCTTCCTTTTGCTTTGCTTTCTGGAATTTGCTTGATTTTATACCGAAGCGAAAAATATGTAATAGCTATGAGTGATGCTTACGACCTAATTTTTCTTTGTAGCGTCGACACCAAAGCTGCTGTTTCTTAAGATTTCCTTCGCGAAAGGGATTAGCCAAGACTTCCACCTCCGGTACAGCTTAACAATTTATTTTTCAAAGCTCAATAAAATAATTTTATACAACGTGCGACAGCGAATTGTTTTGTTGTATAAGTGCTAAGCCACAACAAATAATTTTATTCCCGCTGACCGGTCCCATGGCGAGACCCAACGCGTGATAATGCATTATTTATACGCCCTAAGACGACCAAAACGAATGCAGATACTAACGAAAAATAAGATACGGAGGCACAGTCGCCTTTTGTCTCAACGACAAACGTGCCTTGTGAATAAATAACACAAATAAAAATCCTATAAATATTGAACAACAGTATATTTCACACTTTACCTAGAGCCACGGTAACTGAGATATATTATGACACGGTTAGGTATATCGACGCTGGTTTTTTGGATGGTTGCTGTTTTCACGAATCTTTGTTTGTAAACGAAACGGAACAATGCGAATGAATTTTTATCGTTATTTTTTACAATGTAGGTCCGTATACTTCATTCGCCCAAGTTTGGTGGTAGTCGTAAAAAGCGCCGAGGACGCAAAAATAACGCCATGTACCATCGTTTCTTTTATCAACTGAAAACGGTTGTTTAATTTTTTTAGGCCGCCAAATACAACATTTTAAATCGAATTTATTTTTTGGCGTTCAGAAAGTTGCTGTTGAATTTTGACCATTAAAAACCTTGGGGTGCAATGAAATAAAAAGTAACGGCATAGTTAGAGGCATGCTCGTGTAGATTTGTTTAGTTTGCGATCAATATTTCATCGTCACAGGCAGCCGGTCACCACGTAACGTCAGTGCTCTGCCGAACATGAACACAGAAAGGAATGGGGACATTTGATTAGATTTTTTTATGTCATCCACACATGTTACATTTTTCACTGAATGTTACATAAAGTTTTTCATAAATAGTTATTTTTATTCTATTTCAGAGAGTACTGATGCCCTAGTGGAAACTGCCGCACATACGAATTGAAGGTTGTTGGTTTTTGGTACTTTACTGTGTGAAAATTATTTCATTACCACTGCTCTCAAAACGGTCAAGGAAAACATCTTGTCGAAACCGGCATGTCCTAGAACCAAACATTCGAAGATATGTGTAATTCACCAACCCGCACTTGGCCCGCGTGGTGGAATTCAGCCTACTCCCTCTCACAGAGATTAGGCCTGTGTCCCAGTAGTGGGAAAATAATAGGCTAATTATGCTAGCCTCCTTGTCACGGCCTTGACGAGCAGCCGTCGACTATTTCTCGTCGTTGCGCGTACAAAAGCCGCTATGTGTTATTTAGTTATTTTCGGTTCTTTATGCAGTTTTAATCGTTATTTCAATGCACACATACTGTTTAAACAGCTATGTGATAAGTGCAATATTTAAAGAGTTAAGGAATGTAGCTATGTGATATTCATACATCGAAAGTTCCGTATAAACACGCTAAATGTTATTATACTTCATATAGCTCAAATAAGTTCACTAAAAACACATAGCGACTTTTGCATGCGCAACGACGTTCTGCTTTGTGTTCGTGATTATAGATTATATTTTGTTTTTATTTTTCCTTATTAATAGAATTAATTATCTTATTGTATGCACGTGTTTCTGTGACAAATAAACCTATTTTTTCTTTCTTTCTATTCTCTTTCAGGTTCAGTGAACCAAAACAGACGGTTCGACAACAAACCACTTTACAATAGACAACGGTAAAAACATAACCCTGTCTTAGCTATAGCGTAGTCGAACAAAAAGATAAGTAACTACTTAATTTGTTTTTTAAAATATCAAGTTAATACTTATACTAATTTGCGTACTGAAGTACCTAGGTATAAGGTACCTACCTTACCTAGGTATTTCAGTACGCAAAGTAGTATAAGTATTAACCTCAGTTGAAGTATTATCCTCAGTTTTCCGAGCGCACGCACATTATAGCCATCTCTTTGCGTTTCAAAAGTAAATTAGTTGTAGATCAGTCGCTACGATTTATTTTCGAGGTAGCGCCTTAAATGTGATAATAATGAATTAATACTTCCAGATATACAAACACACATTGCAGCTATAATGTTGCGTAACAATAGTCCAACATGAATACGAGGCTTAAAAAAAAACCATAGAGTACACGAAACACAAAAAGTCTTGGCTAACACTTGGCATTACCAAAGGTTACGTTTCAAAAACTCAAACAAGTCTCCAAAGTTTTTCTATTACGTACGTGTAAGCGTATGAATAGTGGATATGTATGGTGCAAAACTGCCGGAGCGCAATAGCGTTTATAAAGCGTTAATATATAAATCAAAACGTTGTTCGGTCTCGCCGATATGAAAGAACGTTTACATTTCGTACAGTTTTGTATGTGTTTCGTGTTAAAATTTTGCTTGGATACATATATAACGGAAGGGATGGTTTTCATTACATTCAGTTGTTGATATTTCCAGTACTGGAGGGATTTAGTTAGCCTAACCCCTCCAATATTAATTTACCTACAAGTAGTGAATAACATGCAGTTTTTAAGGTTCTCAGCATCAGGTTCGTTGATTGATCCAACATTTCTAATGTTTCCCTTTTATGAGGACCGAATCTGAATATAAACATAACAAAAATAAAAACTCTAACATCAAACACAAACAACATAACACACACCCTAACATAATTTCTGTGAATAAATAATAAACTTCTGAGTTTTTTTTTTGTTTAAGTAAAAAGCGTGTAGTATAAAGCTCATACAGTCGTGTGAAGCCTGATTTACACATTGCGATTTAATTTTCTATGGCATACCTTATGTTGAAGCAACAAAAGGTACAAGTTGCGCCGTCTAAGCAGTGTTTGGACGATGCAAGTATTTTGTTGTTTCAATTACTGGAATTAACCCTCATAGTGTTTATGGGGCTTATAACTATATATAATATACTATATATAACTATAAAACGTAACATAATTAACGCAATACCTCTTATACCCCAATTAGAGTATCAAGTTAAAAGTATTACACAATGACCAAAACATAATTTTTAAGAAAATCGTGTTGACCCTAGCAGTACTTTGTGTATTTAAAATTGAGTGCTACATCCTTGAAATAAGATTTAATTTGCTTGACTCAATCGGCGGTCAGTATGTATATGTACAATTTTTTTGAAAAAAATACCTGTAATAATCTAAAAGTAGTATCTAACATACTGAAATCGATTCAGTAGTCAATTTTGAAAAATCTACTTTCAGGACTTGTGTTTATTGGTCGCGCCGAAATAGTTCGGTCGGCGAGAGTTGGGATCGCATCCATTCACTCATCGCGCGCGCGTATATTATGCATGCGAGTGCGAGCGAGTCAGTCGTCTCATGGTCGTCTCTCGATCACCGCTCCGCTGAGGTGTGTTTGCGTCCCCGCCGCTCCGTGCCGCTCCGCCGCCATATTATAATCCATATAATTATCATCTTCCGCGACTATCATAAAAAAAACCCGTTCATCTGGACTGCTTAGCCACCGCTTGTGCTTGCCGGCTGCCTCAAGTGCCTACCTCTCCAAGAAGAAATCGTCAGGCAGATCATCGTGGCGGCATTGCATGGTGAGTGGATTGCTTTTCTTTGCTCTCGTCTGATTGAACATATTTTTAGCGTACCATACCTCGCCTTGCTCATATAATCTATTTCCCGCATATAATCCAACCGCACCGCATCACCATAATTTTGGTCCATTTCGAGTCGGACTGAGCCAGTATACCTTATAAAATAATCCCTATCTCCCTACCTAAGTAATCCCTACATAATTACGTTTATAACTGTGCTATATTCAAGTAAATTACGCATCTGTAACTTAACAAAGAAGCACACGTGTCACGCGTGCTTCGAGTGATTATCGACGTAGCGAGTGGATGTTATAGATTCCATTATATTCAGTAACTAGCGATAATCTAATTTACTTGTTCAATAATCCATAAATAGCATATTTTCTTTAAAATTTAACTCGAACACCGGGAACTTAGGTGTCGCCACAAAATGGCGTCGGAAGCAAAATTGAAAATGATCATTGCAAAAAAAGAAACTATTTTCGAAAAAATCAATGACTTATTCAAGATTGCAAAGAAAATAATTCCTTCAAATATTGATACTAGAAGTAAACAAGAATTTCTAGCCGCTTCTTCGAATATCGAAAAATTATATAACAACTTTAACGATCTTTGTGATCAACATAATACATTATTATTAGAAATAGACCCTGATTATGAAATAAGTTATAGTAATTGGAGCTCTTTCGAAACATTATATTCAGAAATACAATATATACGTAATAACTTATTAGAGTCTAACCGCGCAAATGTAGTTAAGCCCGCGGTCGATTCTTACTTTTGCCGCCTACCGCCATTGGAATTAATAAGTTTTTCTGGCCAGCCGGAATGTTGGCCACTCTTTTATCAATGCTTCAAAACTAACGTTCATGATAACAAACATCTGACTGATGATCAACGTGTACAGTATTTGGTAGGAAAATTAAATGGCAGCGCAAAAAATGTATTCGCGGGAATAGTTCCTAATGCGTCTAACTATCTTACGATATGGAATTCGTTAGTGACAAAATACCAAGACAAGAGGTTACTTGGGTCTATGTACTTAAATAATATACTCGACATAAAACCTACCTCGGGTTCACCCGTTCAATTAAACAATTTTATTGAAAAGGTTAATTCATCTTGGTCCGCGTTAAGACAGTTAGACATTAGCGATCTATCAGATTTCATGTTTACTCATCTCGTTTTAAAAAGGTTAGACGCTCAAGTACTACAAAGTTTCGAGTTATCCATCCGCGATAAAGATTTACCCACAAGTGATGATTTAGTAAATTTCGTACGTCATCACATAAAGGTTCTTGAACGAACAACTACTGTTCGTCAGAACACATCACCTCAAAATAATCAGGGTACTAACATACAAAATCGATCGCGATCTTCTGCATCGAAAACTTCGCATAGCTTTGCAGTAACAGAAAAAAGGGAAGTTAGTAATATACCCGCTTGTAATTTTTGTAAAAACTCACAACATACTCATTTATACGAGTGTTTAGAATTTAAAAAATTGGATGTGAAAGATCGCTTTAAGTTTATTAAAGATAACAAAATGTGCATCAATTGTTTCAGTGATAAACATACCACATTTAATTGTGGTTCTACAAATACTTGTAAACATTGTAACAAAAAGCATCATTCATTGTTGCATTTTAATAATCGCGAGTTTATCTCGCAGCAATCTCAACCTAATGTGTTAGGAGCCGCTTCGCTGTCTGGTGCAGGCGCACTGGATAGCGGCGCCAGCGGCGCGCAGCCGGTGTGTATGCATGTAAACTCAATCGCCTCGCCGCCGCCGCCGGTCGTGACATCTTCGTGTGCCGAGTTGAAAGAATGTACTAATTCTAAGAATTCGATCGCGTTGACGTCGCGTAATAATAATATAGATTTAGCTTGTGACCAGTTGAATACGTCAGTTGTTTTACCAACGGCACAAGTTTATGTTCCGATAAATGGAAAACGCTTTGTCATAAGATGTTTAGTAGACAGTGGCTCTCAAAATAATCTTATCACTCTCGCATGTTGTAGAAAATTAAAACTAAATATTCAACCGCTTGTTAACTCATCCTTAAAATCAGTAGGTACTATTTCCACTCCAATTAAGGGTTACGTGTCGCTTACGATACAATCGCGCGTAAGTGACGCTCAATACGAATTGACAATGTTAGTGATTGATCATATAGCTGATCCGTTACCTGTTCGCGCGGTACAAAGGTCCGTGATGGATCATTTCAAGAGTTTACCGCTTGCAGATGAATGCTGGGATGTACCTGGGAACATAGACGCGATTCTCGGTACGCAAATGTTCGCATTTGTTTTGCTCGGGAAAAGGGTTATACCAGCATCCACCTCTCAATCAGCTGATTGTGCGGTCACCGCTCGCTCCATACCTCATGCTTTAGAAACCACGCTTGGCTATATTGTCATGGGTGAGGTACCTTCTCTCCACCATGACAGTGTAGCCTGGTCCTTCGGCCCATTAGTAGATAATTTAAATAATTTAATTTTAAAATTCTGGGAAATAGAGGAAGTACCTACTGTTAACAAAAAGGGTCCCGAATATCGAGAATGTGAAGATTTTTATAAATCGACCGTTTCACGAAATTCATGTGGACGATATATTGTGTCGTTACCTTTTAAAGGCGAACCTACGTCTTTAGGTAACTCCTACGTTCACGCTCAGCGTAGATTGTCTGCGCTCGAGCGCAAGTTTCATTCGCTTCCCGCTTTACGTCAAGCTTATAATGACGTAATTAATGATTATATAGATAAGGGTTATCTTTCGGAAATACCTTATTCTTTATCCGCTATAAATGAAGGCTACTTCATCCCGCACCACGCTGTTGTACGGCCTGACAAGTCGACAACAAAAACCCGCATTGTCTTAGATGCAAGCGCTAAAACTGATAGCGGCAAGTCGCTCAACGACTTGTTGCATACAGGGCCTAATTTGCAGGCAGACTTATTTTCGCTTTTGCTTAATTTTAGATATTTTAAGGTAGCAATCACCGCTGATATACGTCAAATGTATCTTAGAATTTTACTGTCAGATAACGATCGTAAATATCAAAAAATATTATATCGTTTTAATCATAACGAGAGTATTCGTATTTTTCAATTTAACTCTGTGGCTTTTGGCCTCCGCTCGAGTCCATTTTTGGCGATGCGCACCGTCCGTCAATTGGCTGAGGACTATCGCGAACGCTTTCCTCTCGCGGCAGATGTCGCCATGAGAGAACTGTACATGGATGATTTAACTACTTCTGTACCCTCTGCCGAAGATGGTACTCGTTTAGCGGACGAGCTGCTCGCTTTATTCAAGGTCGGCGGATTTGATCTCGTCAAATGGGCAAGCAACTCATCGGAACTTCTCGCTCACTTGCCGGAGTCGTATCGTGCTGTGATCGAGTTCACAGATGATGATGATACATTGAAGGTCTTAGGTTTAAAATGGATACCTACTTCTGATGTGTTCTCGTTCGCCACATCCTCCGCGACTACCTGTAACACTAAACGTGCCATATTGTCTACTATTGCTCGCCTATTTGACGTGCTAGGGTTCGTCGCACCAGTTATTCTTTACGCAAAACTTCTAATACAGGATCTTTGGCTTGCTAAGGTGGGGTGGGATGAAGAGCCCCCGGAAATCATTACTGAATGTTTCGTTAAACTCAAATCTGAATTACCGTTATTATCTAATTTACAAATACCTCGCCACTTGGGTGTCGCGGCCGGCTGTGTCGTAAACTTGCTTGGCTTTGGGGACGCTAGTATGAGGGCTTACGGATGCGTCCTATACCTGCACGTAACGAACCCTAACGGTAATATATCCATTCATTTAGTATGCGCTAAGTCCAAAGTGGCTCCGCTAAAGACTGTTTCGCTGGCAAGGCTTGAATTGTGTGCTTCGCTACTTCTGGCTAAACTAGTAAAACAAGTACATACTGTTTTTAATAATCGCTATCCTATAAAAGAGATTTTCGCTTTCAGTGATTCTACGATCGCTCTGTCATGGATTCATTCATCTCCACACCGGTGGCAAGTATTTGTGGCCAACCGTGTGACTGAGATACAGGAAAATTTATCTCCTGGCCGCTTTTTTCACATAAGTGGGATAGAAAATCCCAGTGATTGTTTATCAAGAGGTTTATTACCCTCGCAACTCATTAATCATCCGCTGTGGTGGCACGGTCCACCTTGGATTTGCCATCCAATCGCTGAATGGCCAATTGCACCATTCAAACCGTCATGTGTTGAAGGTTCTATACCTGAAGCAAAGAGTTCTGTTACTCTAACGGTAATTCCTGATTTGGACATTTCGATACTTCTGGAGCTAGCTCTCAGAGTCTCGTCTTGGAAAAAATTATTACGCATTCTGGTATATGTCTTGCGCTTTCTACGTAAGTTACCTCCCGCTTCGGTAATTCAGGTCTCTGACCTTGAAATCGCTGAGCTCGTGATTCTTCGCGAGTTGCAAGGCAAACACTTTGCTGATGAAATCAAAAACATTAAAAAGGGTAGATTACCTTCGCCTTCTTTAAGAAAGCTCGATCTGTTTGTTGATGACAACGGATTGCTCCGCGTGGGTGGTCGACTGACAAATGCTCATATACCTTTTGAAAGTCGGCATCCATTGTTGCTTCCTCGTCGACATCACGTAGTCGATCTACTAATAGATGATTGTCATCGATCCAATTGTCATACCGGTTCACATCTTCTTATGTCTTTATTAAGACAACGATATTGGATCATTTCCGCTCGAAACATTATTCGACAACGCATACGCCAATGTAACTTCTGCTTTAAGGTTGCGCCCTCTCATCCTACGCCTATGATGTCAAGTTTACCCCCTTCTCGAGTGCAAGAAGCTAAGGCTTTCACTCACACTGGCGTTGATTACGCTGGTCCTATAAATATTACTATCACGCGGAAGAGGGGCGTTAAAAGTCAAAAGGCGTACATTTGTCTCTTCGTGTGTTTGACTACCAAAGCCATACACATTGAAATTGCCTCAGACTTGAGTTCAGAAACGTTTCTTGACGCTTTCAAGCGTTTCCTGTCTAGGCGAGGGCCAGTATCTGTTCTTTATTCCGATAACGGCACAAATTTCATCGGTGCAAAGCGTCAATTGGACGAATTGTACACTTTCCTTTCTTCTAAAGATACATCTACCGCATTTCAAACTGAATTAAATAATCGTAAAATTACATGGCGTAATATCCCTGCTCGCGCCCCCCACTGGGGAGGAATTTGGGAAAGCAACATAAAATGCATAAAAACCCATTTGTATCGTTGCATTGGGCAACAATTACTGTGCTATGAAGAATTGTTGACAGTGTTAACTCAAATTGAGTGCGTCTTAAATTCTCGTCCATTGTGTGCGCTGTCTGACCAGCCGCACACGATTATAACTCCTGCGCATTTTCTAAACACAACCCCTTTGCAGTCGTTGCCTGCTTATGAGGTTGACGCATCTGTGAGTCTTCATAATAGGAAAAAACTGTTGGACAGTTTAGTCCAAAGCTATTGGAAAAAATGGCATGTAGATTATTTGCATACACTTCAACTGAGGCAAAAATGGAATACTCCTGATGTACCTATTCAGCCAGGTTTACTTGTTCTCATCCACCAGGATGATTCACCGCCGCTTCGCTGGCCTACCGGCATTGTTGAACAAGTATATCCGGGTAAAGATGGAATCGTGCGAGTCGCGTTAGTACGCACTACAGCAGGGACATTCAAACGCCCCGTCGTTAAGTTGTGCCCACTTCCTTCGCAATAATTTAAACTTTATCAACTAGCACAGTTATAAATTCGTTAATCTTAAGTATGTAATTTAGTATATCTGTAATTTAATCCACACCTTCAATATCCACCTCTTTATGTAACCTTTAACTTTAGTTCAATCCATTTGATCTCGCTCCGCTTTATTCTAAGATCCTTCCCTTAACCTCTCCTTTTTTTTGTTTCGAAAATCCTACGGATTTCCAAAGGGGGGAGGATGGTCGCGCCGAAATAGTTCGGTCGGCGAGAGTTGGGATCGCATCCATTCACTCATCGCGCGCGCGTATATTATGCATGCGAGTGCGAGCGAGTCAGTCGTCTCATGGTCGTCTCTCGATCACCGCTCCGCTGAGGTGTGTTTGCGTCCCCGCCGCTCCGTGCCGCTCCGCCGCCATATTATAATCCATATAATTATCATCTTCCGCGACTATCATAAAAAAAACCCGTTCATCTGGACTGCTTAGCCACCGCTTGTGCTTGCCGGCTGCCTCAAGTGCCTACCTCTCCAAGAAGAAATCGTCAGGCAGATCATCGTGGCGGCATTGCATGGTGAGTGGATTGCTTTTCTTTGCTCTCGTCTGATTGAACATATTTTTAGCGTACCATACCTCGCCTTGCTCATATAATCTATTTCCCGCATATAATCCAACCGCACCGCATCACCATTTATTCTGTTACCCCTTTTTTTATAACACAAAGCATCATCAGTAATCAAGCATTTTTCATACAATAAAATTACACCCCAAACAGCCAGTAAATACTAAACTAAAAAACGATTAAACGTTTGTTAACCAAATTACTACCCAAAAACAAAGGTTAACATTATTATTCAGGTATCAACCGGAATAAATCATATAATACGTATATTACCACCCGTATATTACCATCCAGTATATTAGTTTCTCCAATATTAGGTACGCAGTGCGGAACTGCGAATATTACGTAGATATCGATTTCTCAAATGCCAATATAAATTTGTTTTTGTCATAAATACAACAGTTTCTGTACCTTAGTTTGGTAGGAATATTTTAAAATATCTATAAAAATTAATAAAACTAAGTAGGTATAGTAGTATATTATTATTTGTAATGTCAAAATAATAGCTTTTACTAAATGCGGAAGGTATATGGTGGTATAAGTAAAAAATGGCCAAGTGCGAGTCGGAATCGCACACGAAGGGTTCCGTACCACAAGGCAAAAACGCCGAAAAAAAAAACACGTTTGTTGTATGGGAGCCCCCCTTAAATATTAATTTTATTCTGTTTTTAGTATTTGTTGTTATAGTGGCAACAGAAATACATTATCTGTGAAAATTTCAAGTGTCTAGCTGTCACGGTTCATGAGATACAGCCTGGTGTCAGACGGACAGACGGACAGTGGAGCCTTTGTAATAGGGTCCCGTTTTTACCCTTGGGGTAAGGAAACCTAAAAAAAATAATTAAATTTTGATCTGTCTGTTTGTTCCAACTAATCTTCAAAACAGCTTGACCGATTTTGACGGGACTTTCACTGGTAGATAGCTGATATGAATATAACGCGTAACTTACTTTACTTTTATTATAGAAAAAGACACAGGGTTCCGCGCAAAAAATAAAACTCATGAAATTCAAATCGTTTTCAGACATGCTCGCGAACGAAGTCGCGGGCACAGCTAGTTTGTTGTTCAAATAATGTCAGTACCTTTTCTAATTTTGTACAGCGAAACTGCCAAAACAATATGTTTACAAAACAATGTAGTTGTAATTGTTTTATTTAAAATTTATTTTTTTAGCGGAGTGTCTGTTTGGGTTTACATTTGTTAGTCAAATTGTTTTTTTTAATCTATTTTATTTATAGAGAGTTTAATCACAAATTGATTATGCCACCCTCATCGGTACAAACAATTATTCCTTATTATCTAAATCCTATTTTTGCTAACTTATATAAGAGTCTTGCATCCTTTGACAATGGGGACGCAAGAATGCTAGGTCATAATTTTTTGATCTATGTCTTACATCCCATTCTCTAATAGTTACACCTTCCAACATCCAGTGACTTGGATAACAGTATGACCCTTTCGGCCTCGTTCCGGACGCACTCCATCAGTACCTATATGGTAGGTGTCTTCCACTATATTACACTCCGGACAATTTGGTGACGCAACTTTACCCATGAGAAATGCAAAACTGTAGTCAAATTGTTTTCATTTATTAATATTAAAATAGATATGCGGTAGATAGAAAAGCGGTTGTTAGGAGTAATCAGAGGGGCAATTGTCGTAATTTTAAGAACGTTCGCAGTCTGATCTCAGACTCAATCTGTCCAAAATACCTCTAATATCCCTACATTTTTGACAAATTTTTGACATTGTTTGTCGCTGAGATGACATTGCGACTAGATTTTGAACCATTTTAATTACGGGAATGAGGGTTTTCTGAAATGACGTTCGCTAGGTGGCAGCACTGAGACGTCAGGTCCAGGCATCTGTCAAAGAGCCTTTATTTTATTTAGTCATGACGGAATGATGAACGAATGAATGAATCGAATGATGAACGTCATCATAAATATTTTATATTGGAAGACCTCTTGTGTCGTAAATTTTCACGAAAACCCTCATGCTGCCAAACAACAATCACTTTTTCAAAATTAAGGCAATACTTACCGCCTATTTGAAATATTATATGGCTAGAATCCGGTGACTACCGAGAACACTAGTAATAAATAAGTACGGAAAGAACCGGTCAAGTGCGAATCAGACTCACAGACGAAGGGCACCACAGAGCAAAAAACACCAAAAAGTACACGTTGTTTGTGTGAAGACGCCTTTTTTTTATTTTTATTTTTTCAGGATGGGAAATCATCAAATGAAGGGGTCATTTGATGATTTCCCGCTCTGGGTGGAGCGGAAGGGAGTGTCAGACTCTTACTGACTAAAACCCACCCGTGTTCCTTCCTTAGCCCTTTATGTTCCGGGCCAGCGGTAACCCTTTCGGACAATCCCGCTGACCTGTGGAGACGCCTTTAATTTTCAGGTTCATCGGTACAGCCCGCTGACAGACAGACGACGGACGGACGGACAGCAGAGGCTTAGTAATAGGGTTCCGTTAGCACCCGGGTACGATACCCTAAAAAAGACATTTTGTGCCGCCATGTTCCCAAATACATTGGAATAAGGGCAGGAAACTGATTACGACTAATTCTTAAAATTATTATGCAAATATGTAAGTAAGTAGTTATTGAATTTATTCAGCGATTTGTAGCCTGCATCTTGTATTCGTAGTAAAAGATAGGTGACTACGGTAAAGGGAACTTCGTCGTTAAACCCTAACCAAACCATACCTAGACAGTCCTCATAACAGGTACAACACCGAACTCATTTGCACGACTTACGTTATTACCTAACTACGTCTGTTAGGCTGCGGACACGAAGTCAGCGGGAGCGGCGCGGGTAGCGGCGCGTTTCAATGCATAGATTTATTTGGAACTGGCCTCGAAGGCAGCGGCGCAGCGCGGCTCGAGGAGCGGCGTACGAGCAGTGCGTACCAGTCTAGTGATGCCCGCACGTCTGCATTGACGTAGTATTGTGCATTTTATTTTTTGCTTTTTAACGACCGACGTTTCAAAATGTTGTATCAAAAAGATGTTGTGGTCGTTGTTTAGACATTTCGTTCGCGAAAAAAGACACTTATTTCTCATTATACAACACTACGCCGTTCTAGCGACGCGCGATCTGCCCGCTGGCTTCGAGACCGGGTTTGCGTCGCCGCGTCGCTCCCCACGCCGCCGCCACCGCCACCGACCCGCAATCGCTGACTTCGTGTCCGTATCCTTACCGACAAATAAACTTAAATCCCCAAAATTAAGCTTAACCCTTTACATACCCACGAATTTACAAGTTAACCCTAATTCCTGATATCGCTGGTACTGTGAGTCCGTGTTTGTGAATTACTGGAATAATCTACGCACGATTGCCTATTATCTGGGTATCCAGTTCTTCGCACAATTGGACTTTTTGATCCTATTAATGCGGGGTCTGGACTAAGTTGTTAATTAGGGGCCTAGAATTAGAAAGTTAGTTTTGTTATGTGAAGCAATAGTACTTTGTTACAATGTTCGTTTGTACTGCGCCGCGTCTTATTTTGGGTTAGCCCTTAAATTGTCATGTTCTTGTTTCAAATTTGCAGTATGTCTGTAAGTTTTGTGAGGAAGTTAAGGCATTGAATCGCACACAAAGACACATAAAATAATATGAATTGTATCTAATGAGTGCATAATCAGCCGATAATGTTCCCACTGCCTCCACCCCCAGACCTCCTCTCTTCGGGAGAGAGTGTGCTATAACGTGCCGTATGGGTCCAGTACGGGTTGGTAGATGTCACGTCTTCGAATTTATCATTTTAGGACATGCCGGTTTCCTCAGAATGTTTTCCTTCGTCGTTTTAAGAGCAGCGGTGACTAAATTATTATTTATACAAAGCAAAGTGCCTGGATACGAACACACGACCTACAACTCGTAAGTCGGGGCTATACCTCTGGGCTACCACTGTGCACTGCCCTAATGAGTGCAGTTGTGCAAAAATGGAGTCAGCCTAGTTACAGCGGGATTGTCCGAAAGGGTCACCGCTGGCCCGGAACATAAAGGGCTAAGGAAGGAACACGGGTGGGTTTTAATCAGTAAGAGTCTGACACTCCCTTCCACTCCACCCAGAGCGGGAGGGGTCATTTAATGATTTCCCATCCTCAAAAAAAAAGCCCAGTTACACATTTTTACGCCCACACTCCGACATTACTCCAACATTTCATCAAGTTAAAACGCCAGCAAAATTCACTTTAAACTGATGCAAATATCTAACTAAGTTACCGTAAATCTCAGTCGACATTCAACAGTCAGATTCTATTCAGTGCCCTAAAACGCTGCATTCGACAAACGCCGAAACTCAAATACCGAGACTACGCAGGGTACACCGTTCCTAGACCTGTTTGCGTTGCAGTCCATTACCATAATTAACTCCAAACACTACGCTGCAGCGGCGACAACTCAAACATTTGGGGTATCGGTGAAAATTGTAAGCAAATAATATCTATCAGATACAGAGTTTGCTTTCAGCGAACTTGAATCAATGTGCGGGCCGATAAAATGGCGCTTGAAGAGTTACAAAAAAGTTTTTATTTTTTACAAAAAAAATCGATAGCCATTTTTTTGTGAGTTTATTTATTCGAAATTCAAAAAATGTGAAGAATTTGGAATCATTCGAATTTCAGATTCTCAGATTTGAAATAAATCATCATAACAAAAATTGCTTCAGCATTACACGTATTAATATTGTTTAATATTTTGTTCGTGAGATAAGATAGAAATTCTACGCAGGTTAATAATGATGATGTTAAAAACGAAATTAGATATTTTTCATCTGACTCCCTAATGCCATTTTCATGTAGTCACTAGTCTCAATTAGATTTTCCATTTTCTATAATAGTTATAAATACGACAACTACAGGGGTATATATTAAGGGGACTATGCAAACAATGCCATTAATTTCCATTACGCTTTAGCTGTGTGTTTTCTCTTAAATATGACTGACTTTCCAATCTAGAATAAAGCTGCAAGTAGCAGTATTCATTTAAAAAAAAAACTACAAAATTGGGGGGCTCGTGGCTAAATAATAACAACCGCATGGTTTGCTAGAAAGCTAAGCTACGCTATGGTGTACATAATAAAGAGTATTCTATTCTATTCTATTCTACGCTTGCCGCTAGCGGTTTGTGGATGTGCGACAATCCATTACATATCAAAACCCCTCCATGCGTCGAAAAGCACGTTAAGCCGTTGTCTGCCATTCATGATAATCTACTAAAGTCGCTACGTGTAGCCAAAATCCCAAAAAATTCTGACAAACAGTCTTACCAAGGGGTAACGTGTTACTCAGTAACTGGGTTGTAGATGTCAGATAGACAGGCGGTCCATGTAAAATACTGGTATTCAGCTGAATCCAGTTAGACTGGAAGCCGACCAGACCACCATAGTTGGAAAAAGGGTTTAATCATTCAGCAGCATTTTAGGCGCTTATTAATATGATGTTAATGAGGAAATAAATCCCTTAAATAAATAAAACGACCGCGACGGTATCAAATGTGATGCTGTTAACTTACCTACAAAGTTATAATGATGTTTCATCTCGAATGAGTTAAGTAACCTCAGTGTAAATATTTAATGTCGATTCATCCATCTCAGAACTTTGCTGAAAGGGAAGTAATTAATGACAAATTGTTTTGTTTGTTTATTTAGGCAAATACCTATTAGTGTCGATGACAAGTAGGGTAGGTATCTTCGTTTCGCGGGATACCTATCACTGGTAGGTACTTAGAAGCCTAAAGGTCCTAAAAAATATTAGCTTTAAGTAACTGTTGAAAATAGTTGTCAGCTCTTTTTTTTTTAAACCCAGATTACAAAACAGCGGTGCTATTCTGTAAAAAGATCACCGTGATAACGTAGGTAACATGAGCTGTCGTTCCACCTGATGCTACACTATTGATAGCTCACTTTAAGTTCACTTCACCTTAGTTTTCATGGTGAGATTTTTACAGAATACATTACAGATTCCAGTACAGACTGCAGTCAACGTGTCAAAATTCATTAAAATTGGTTCATTCATTTCTAAAAACAAGGGCTTGAGTGTTTGTATGAAATGCCGTACGGCGTACTTTAAAGTGACGTTTAACCAGTTGAATGCTGTAATAACAGAAACAATTACGAAGCCATTGTATCCATCGTGGGTCCACGTTCGTATAAAATCGAAATCAAAAGTCATTTATTCAAATTAGGCTGAGAATCAGCATTTCTTGAAGGTCAAAATTACATAAGACGGTCCCCCAAAACACCCGTCCTTCACCACTTCCTAGTGCTTTTGCTGGGAAGAAGTGGCGCAACAAACTCCCCAGCAGCACAGCTGTCTGTACCTACAGTAAAAAAAAAAAAACAGCGGCACTCCGGGAGTGCCGACAGAAGTGAAAACTTGAACAATTACGTGTGTATTTTGTGAATCGTCTTATAAACAAAACACGCGCGGTACCGGCTACGGCCATCCATCTTACGAATTTTCGATCAGGTCACGTGTCCTGACGCGAGTTTAACATTTTAGGAGCTAGTTGTAAGTATAAGTGAAAGACCAATGAGTTTAGGAATCACTATTTATTGTTATAAAACATCGTCTTATATCACCGTAGAGTATCTAACAAGTAGTGGCGGTTCTGAGGAACTAACCAGGAGAAGGTAGACCAATAGGCGCGATCCAGGTTAGAAGCTGCTCGCCGAGGTTGTCATATGAAACGCGCGCGCGGCGCACATATAAATATGGCCGGCATGGCTTCCAACGTCAGTGCCCGATGATCTTTGACGCAGGGATGTCGTCGCTCCTCGATACGAAATGCCAGCGCGGGCGCAGGCCGCCAGCGGTGTCGCATTCATTCAGAGCGGTGGCTCCGTGCGCGCGTCGCGCGTCCTGGCGGTCGCTCAGTGCGCTGCGCGCTGCGGCGGCGGCCGGACGTGTGATGCGCTCGTATGTTTGTATGTGTCACTACATTATTCCCCCCTCAGCGAAGCGTACAGGAGGTTTTGAGGTCCTGCCGGATTTAGTGACGTAGCTGGAGGTGACAGGTGCTTCATCTGCTTGCTCCTCGTTGCACTGGAATGCAGGCTTCAGCCGGTCGATGGTTATATTAGACCTTCTGTTCTCCAACTGTACGGTAAAGTATTTATCTGTGCGATCGATAACGCGATACGGACCGTTATAGGTAGGTGTTAACGGTTTGCGCACAGCGTCGTTACGTACGTAAACATGTGTTGATTTAAACAGATCGCCGTGAATGAAAACAGCTGTGCTTTTGTTGGCTTGGCGCTGCACCTGTGCCTTCTTCAATGCTTCGCTAAGATGATTCATGAAGTGCGATGACGTGTTGCATGTTGTGCTTGTTTCCCCGTAGAATTCACCAGGCAGGCGTAGCGTTCTTCCGAATAATAATTCCGCAGTACTCGCGCCGATGTCTGCCTTGTATGCGGCGCGGAGTCCAAGCAGTACAGTGGGTAACTCGTACGTCCAGTTCGTTGAATTTAATCTTGCAGTAAGTGATGCTTTAAGTGTACGGTGCCAGCGCTCCACCAACCCGTTCGATTGGGGGTGGTACGCCGTAGTTCGTACGTGCTGGATTCCCATGCGATGCATCAACTTATGAAATAGTTCGGACTCGAACTGTCTGCCTTGGTCTGTTGTTATGGTCGCGGGGCAACCGAATCTCGCAATCCATGTTTCATACAACGTGTTTGCGACTTTTTCTGCCGTTATGTCCTCGATTGCTTGAGCTTCTGGCCACTTCGTTGCTCTGTCGATCATCGTAAGTATATAACGACAGTTGTTAGACGTTGGTAAGGGACCGACTAAGTCTATGTGGAGATGACTTAAGCGGTCTACTGGCATGAAACTCGATACTGGTGCTTTGGTGTGGCGATGTACTTTCACTCGCTGGCATTGGTCGCAAGCCCTTGCCCAGGCTGTGACATCTTTCTTCATAGTCAACCAGAAATATCGTGTAGTAATTAACCTTCTCGTCGCCCTTACGCCGGGGTGATTAAGGTCGTGTATCGCTTGATAGGCTTGCTTCCTGTATTGTAGCGGTAAGAACGGGCGAGGACATGTTGTTGACATCTCGCATACGACTCGTGTAGTTGAACCGGGCAGTGCTATTCGCTTGAATTTGTAACTGTCGCTCTTCATTAGTTGCTTGAGTTCTTCATCTTGCTTTTGAGATTTTGCTAACTCGTCGTAATTTATTGGAGTTGGACATGTGATTGTGTCCACTCGAGACATGGCGTCGGCGACACAGTTATCCTTGCCCGATACGTGCTTGATATTATTAGAGAATGGGATCCGGTTGCAGGAAGAAAATACATGTTTGTAGTGCAACAGAAAAATATAATTATCGAACACAAGTTATTACGGTTGCTAGGACACACACAGCAGTAGACAAGATAGTTTATATAGGTTTGCAACCTCTAACACTGCCCCTTAAACTTATCTTGTAAACATACATCAGTAGCTAAACCTAACTCGTTTACAAAATACTTATGTTTCTCTACCGACAAAGGTTTAGTTAAGACATCCGCCGTCATTTTGGACGTTGGCATGTAATTTATTTTTACATCACCATTGCTGACTGCCTCCCGGACGAAATGATGACGTATGTCTATATGTTTTGACCTTCCATGAAACATACTACTTTCAGTCAATTTTAAGGCCGACTGATTATCATTGAAAATAGTTATTTCAATGTTACTACCTATACATTCATGCAAGAAAGTTTTTATAAACAGTGCTTCTTTACAAGCATCGGAGAGCGACATGTACTCCGCCTCAGTACTCGATAACGCAACGGTACGCTGTTTCTTACTTTCCCAACATGTAATAGAATTCCCAATTTTGAAAACATATCCCGTATAAGAACGTCTATCAATTTCATTAGAAGCCCAGTCTGCATCAGCAAAACCCGTCACAGATAAGCCAGTTTTCTTATAGGTAATGCAGTAATCTACTGTACCTTTAAGATAACGCAACACGCGTTTAGCTGCTTTCCAGTGGACATCGGAAAAACAGTTATTGAATTGACTTAATACGCTTACAGCGTGACATATATCAGGGCGTGAACAGACCGCTACATACATAAGACAACCGATCAATTCTCGATACTCCAAACTGTCATCCTTTTCTTCAGCTTTGTACAATTTTTGGCACTGCATTGGAGTTTCAACAGATTTGCAGTCTTGCATTTTGTATTTCTCTAATATCTTTTTAATATAGGCACTTTGATCTAGAGTGATCTTGCCATTCTCTTTCCTGATTCTTAATCCTAGAACTCTTTCTACCGGACCAAGATCTTTCATCACGAATTCTTTCATCAGCAATGATTTAGTTTTAGTTTTTTCCGCATTACAATTGCTAAATATGACTAAATCATCAACATACAATGCAATAATCACAAACTTGTCGCCATTTCGCTTTATGTATACACATGGTTCAGAAACCAATCTCTTAAACTTGATTTTGTTGACAAGAACATGATTGATCTTTTCATTCCATGATTTAGGCGCTTGTTTTAGACCATACACAGCTTTGCGTAGTCGATACACCTTGTTATTGCCTCTACCTTTTTCAAAACCTTCTGGTATTTCCATGAAAATGGTTTCTTTTAAATCACCGTTTAGAAAGGCTGTTTTTACATCCATGTGTTCAATCTCCATGTCGTACTCCACAGCCAAAGCTAATAACATTCTTATGGTTTCGTATCTCACTACAGGTGAAAAAGTTTCAAAATAATCCACTCCATACTTTTGTGTAAATCCTTTTGCCACTAGACGTGCTTTGTATTGTAATAGTTCACCGTTAAGCCCTCTTTTCTTCTTAAATATCCATTTGGTCTTTATTGGCTTTGCACCTTTCGGCAAATCGGTTAAGGTAAAACACTTATTGTCCAAAAAGGATTGATACTCGTCTTTCATAGCAGCTCGCCACTGCCTGGTTTCAGGACTATTCAACGCTTCTTCAACTGTTTTTGGATCATCACTGCCACACGCTTCCCCCGTCAAAAAACTACACAGGAAGGAGTTCTCATCAGCTTCCACGTATTCTGCTCTCGAGTCATCTGTCTCAAATGAAACATCTGGAACATAAGTAGCATCTGAGTGATGATCTGTGCTCAAGCTACTGGTCGAAGCCTCGCTATCATTAGCATCATCAGTAGTCACGGAAGTTTGTTCCGACTCTGTTCTATGCTCGGATACACAAGGAGTCTTAAGTTCTATAACCATATCTGATTCTACTTTAGTGAAGTTCAGATGCTTGAGGAATTGATTCTCAATGAACTTAACATTTCTCGCTATTGTTAGCTTATAGCTCTCAACATCCAAGAGCCTGTATCCTTTTGTGTTCTCACAATATCCCGCGAATATGTAAGGTTTAGATTTGCGATCCAGTTTATTACGATTATGTTGTACAGCATATGCTAAACAACCAAACACACGTAAGTTATCTAAGTTTACCTTACGTCCAGTGTAAACTTCTTCTGGAGTTGCACCTCTAACTGCCTTTGTAGGTGAGCGATTTTTAATGTACACCGCAGTGTTCGCAGCCTCAGCCCAGAATCGTTGTTCCAAACCTGCTTCCAGAAGCATACAGCGCACCGCCTCCATAATCGTGCGGTTCGCGCGTTCGGCAACTGCATTTTGCTGTGGACAGTGAGGAACAGTAGTATGATGCCGGATTCCACACTTACTCAAATACTGCTTAAATCTCGTATTAATGTACTCGCCACCATTGTCGCTTCTTAGGATTTTAATCTTTTTATTAGTCTCGTTCTCTACAAGAGCTTTAAAAATCAAAAAACACTCAAAAACTTTATCTTTCGATTCTATTAGATAACAAAATGTCTTCCTAGAAAAATCGTCAATAAATGTTAGCAAATATCTCGCACCGCCTATAGATTTCACTGGCATAGGACCGCACACGTCCGTGTGAACCAGCCCTAACATCTCACTTGCACGTGAAAAAGATTTCTTAGGGAAAGGTAAATTAGTAACCTTACCTTCAATACAAGCGATACATTGTTCGTATGTTGATACATCATAGTCGATACCAGCCGCCATACCACTCTTGAGTAGGTTCATGCTGCGACTATTCAGATGTCCAAGACGACGATGCCATAAACCCTGAGATTGAACATCTACCTGGGTACTCAAGGAGACGCTTACTGGCATACTGTGTTTGCGCGAAACGGAACTTATAGACGCATCCCCGGTTTCTAATTTATAAAGACCGCATGCATCCCGTTTTGCTACAGCTACTACCTTTCCGTTTTTGTAAATTTTACAAAAAATCGATATAAATTTTACTTCAAAACATTTTTGTGTCAAAACACTGACAGATAACAGATTACATGATAAGTTCGGTATAAAAACTACATTACTGACAGTTACCCATTGGTTTTGTAAAAAAAGTTTCACATTACCATGACCCGATGTAAAAAGTTTTTCACCGTTCGCAACGCTTATTTCTTTTGGCGTATCACACACAAAATCATGCAAAATGTCTCTATTATTAGTCATGTGGCAAGTTGCACCACTGTCGACGTACCACACATCTCGATCCAGCTTTACCGTCAGAGCCGACAATACAGTCGTCCTATTAGGAGTTTTCTGAACCTTCTCCTCCTCTTGACAACTGGAACTAGATGGCTTATCCTTATGCGGAGCTTTCTGTCTGCAATCTCTAGCATAATGACCTAATTTTTTGCATCGAAAGCACTTGGGACGCTTCGAGATCGAAGTCGAAGTCGTTAGGGCATTCTGTTCCGTACCTTCTGCATCACCTCGTCTCTGTGCCTCCTGGAGTAATTTAGTTTTCACCAGTTCACTTGAGAGAGAAAGGGTACTATGCTCTAACGTCATAATGAGTGGGTCAAACTGCTTGGGGAGTCCACTGAGCATTATTATAGCAACGAACTCATCTTCCAGAGAAGCATTTATGTCTTGCAGTTGTTGGGCTGTATCTAGAATTTTTGTAAGATACGCCTCCATACTCTCAAACTGCTCTAATTTTAAGCTAAAAAGCATTCTGAGGAGACCTAATCTTCTACACAGACCTTTGTCCTCGAACGAATTCTGTATATTCTTCCAGGCGTCAAACGCAGTATTGCAGTTCCTGACAACGGAGTAAACAGATGGCTGAACACTGAGGCAGATTCGTGCTAGCGCTTTTTCCTGTTTCTTCTTGTCTTCGCATTCTGGTTTATTTTTCTTATCGACCTCGTTGACACATTCAAACAAGTCTTCATGAATAAGCAACATCTTCACCAGGTGGTGTAATTATTTACCCCGGAGAGTTTTTCAATTGCGATGGATTGGTTACTCATTTTCGCGATTTCGTAATGATTACTTGATAATGTAATTAATTATATCATACGCGTTCTGCTTCCTCACGCTCTGCTACCATATTAGAGAATGGGATCCGGTTGCAGGAAGAAAATACATGTTTGTAGTGCAACAGAAAAATATAATTATCGAACACAAGTTATTACGGTTGCTAGGACACACACAGCAGTAGACAAGATAGTTTATATAGGTTTGCAACCTCTAACAGATATCGGTGACGAACTGGCTGATATATTCTAAATATCTTGTGCGTCTCGGAGTTTCATCTTTGTAGTTTGCTCGCAGTGCAGTGGTGAGGGGTTTGTGGTCCGTCAATACGGTGACGTCACGGCCTTCTATCATCCGGCGAAAGTGACGTACAGCCATGTATATAGACGTAAGCTCTCTGTCATACGTGCTGTATTTCCTTTGAGCGTCGTCGAACTTCTTCGAATAAAACCCGAGCGGTCTCCAACGGCCTTGACTTTTTTGTTGAAGTACCGCCCCCGCACAGGTGTCGGATGCGTCGGTCATAAGCACGAAAGGTAGTGTTGACGATGGGTATGACAACAATACGGCGCTGGTGATGTCATCTTTGCATTTTTCAAACGCCTGAATCGCTGTCTCGCTCCAGCTAATTTTCGTCTTGTCGTTCTTCTTCGAATCTTTCAGGTAAACATTGAGCTCTTTCTGATACTCGGCGGCATGTGGGATGTTCTCACGATAAAAATTAATCATTCCCAAGAATCGGCGTAATTGTTGGACTGTTTCTGGGCGAGGGAATGATTTAATGGCTTCGACCTTCTCGTCAGTTGGCTTAATTCCTTCTGTGGTTATGGTGTAGCCCAGAAAGTTGAGTGTTTGTTGGCCAAATGTACACTTAGCTACATTTAGTTGTAACCCATGGTCGTTAAGCCTTCTGAATACATCTTCTAGATCTTTTCTGTGCTGTTCCTTAGTTTCAGAAGCCAATAAAATGTCGTCAACAAATGGGAAAACAGGGAGTCCCCGTAGAACATTGTCTATGTGTCGTTGAAACGTTTGCCCAGCGTTGCGCAAACCGAAACACATCCTCGGAAATTCGAATAATCCGAATGGTGTGATAACGGCAGTCTTCTGTATATCCTCTTCGCGGGTTCTGACTTGATAGTAGGCCTTTTTCATGTCGATTATGGAGAAGTATTTCTTCCCCAGCAAGTTGTAGGTAAAATCATGCAGTCTCGGAATGGGGTAACGGTCTGGAACGGTCACTGCATTGAGACGACGATAATCCCCGCAGACTCTGTACTTGCCATCCTTCTTTAAAACAAGGTGTATTGGACTGGCCCAAGGACTCTTCGACGGCCGACAAATACCTTCCTCAATCATTACGTCAAATTCGGCCTTGGCTGCCTTATATTTATGCGGTGGCAGTGGGCGTGATTTTGCATATAATGGCGGTCCGGTAGTCTGTATGTGGTGTTCCACCTCGCTGTGACAGAGCTTCAAATTTGGTCGGGTGATGTCTGGATACTTTGCGAGCAGGTCGTGGTATGGCTGCTGGTCATCCACGGTGTTGATGCTGGAGTCTGCGGTAGACTTTATGCAGCCGATGACGGATAGGCCTGTTTTTTTGTCAATTAACCTTCGTCCGTGTATATCTACCGTGAGTTGGTGCTTATGTAGGAAATCAGCCCCCAATATCGGTCTGGTCACTTCGGCGACGACGAAATTGCACATAAACGGTCGACGTAATCCGATATTCAACGTCATAGTGCGTTCCCCATAGGAGGGTATTCGTGAGCCGTTGGCGGCGTAGAGATACTCAGTCGGCGTAGTTTTTTCTTTGCGTACCCTCTTGACAGGTAATACTGAGACGTTAGCGCCGGTGTCGATGAGGAATTGCAGACCAGTTCCCAACTCTTTTATGAACAGACGGTGTCGGGCTATGTCGTTGACTTCGGCTCCCGTCGTAGCCAAAGTCGGGACTAGTTTTCCTGGTTCGTCTTCGCCTTGCTTGCAAAGTTACAGGGCCTTCGACAGCGAAACGCCTCCTTGCCGAACTTGCGATGGAAATAGCAAATCGATGTGTCACGATTCGCGGACTTGGAACGAGATCTTGAGCGGTATCTGCCTCGCTGCGGTCCACGGTGATAGTTGCGCGATCTATCCATTTTCAACGCTGCGACCTCCTTCGTAAGTGCCTCGATCATATTCAAAATTCTGTCGTTAGGCGATGGTGTCGACGATTGTGACGCGGTGTCGGTATGACTGCAGGAACATACGGAATTGGCCTCTTTCGTCTGCTCACTCATCTTGTCCGCCATCGCCGCTAGCGAGTCTAATTTTGATTCTTCGCTGACCGCCAAAACAGCTCTCGTCGAAGAGGGTAGGTGGCTCATCCACAACATACGGAGGGTTTCATCGGGCATCTTGTCGCGAGCCAGATCGCGCATACGCCGCAGCAGCTGGGAGGGTCGCTGGTCGCCTAGTTCAACCTCGTTGAGCAATTTTTGCAGTTGCTTATTCTCTGACTCCTCGTAGACGGATAATAAACGGGTCTTCAGCGCTTCAAATCTACCCGTCCTAGCCGATGATAATATGATGTCGCTGATTTGTTCAACATCTACCTTGTCGAGTTGTGCCACGGCGAGTCCAAACTTCGCTTCTTCGCTGAGCTTTTGGTTCGACACCATGGTTTCAAACTGCGCGAACCATAATCTGGGCTTGTCTCGCCAGAATGGAGGTATCCGAGACTTGACAGAGATCATCTCGATATCTTCATCGGACAACGTGGTTCGCGGCTCCTGGCTTGCGTTCTCCATGACTTTGTTGCCCACTCGGGGTCACCAATTTAGGAGCTAGTTGTAAGTATAAGTGAAAGACCAATGAGTTTAGGAATCACTATTTATTGTTATAAAACATCGTCTTATATCACCGTAGAGTATCTAACAAGTAGTGGCGGTTCTGAGGAACTAACCAGGAGAAGGTAGACCAATAGGCGCGATCCAGGTTAGAAGCTGCTCGCCGAGGTTGTCATATGAAACGCGCGCGCGGCGCACATATAAATATGGCCGGCATGGCTTCCAACGTCAGTGCCCGATGATCTTTGACGCAGGGATGTCGTCGCTCCTCGATACGAAATGCCAGCGCGGGCGCAGGCCGCCAGCGGTGTCGCATTCATTCAGAGCGGTGGCTCCGTGCGCGCGTCGCGCGTCCTGGCGGTCGCTCAGTGCGCTGCGCGCTGCGGCGGCGGCCGGACGTGTGATGCGCTCGTATGTTTGTATGTGTCACTACAACATTTTTTACCCATTACAAAAAAAGTGTACGGTCAGCATCAAAAGTCGATGAACACTTCAGTTTTTTTAATCTTAGTTATTGAGCAAAATATTAACACTTCAGTTTTTTTTTAATCTCGGTTATTGAGCAAAATATTTGTTGAAAATTGCATCGTACTTCTGCTGCAATTTTGAATAAATATTTTACTCAATAACTGAGATTAAAAAAACTGAAGTGTTAATCGACTTTTGATGCTGACCGTACAACGCCGCTAAAGAAGTTTTCACTTCAAAAACTTGCTTCTACACAATAGTAGCTATGCAAAGTAGTTAATATTTATACGAGACACAGAACATTAAATTAAACGATTTGCCATTATGTCAGCTAATACGAACGTACGAAGGGTTTAATGTCAAAAATGTATGGTATAACTGTTAAACAGTTTTTTTTTTCTGGATTGGAAATCATCAAATGACCCCTCCCGCTCTGGGTGGAGCGGAAGCGAGTATCAGACTCTTACTGAGTAAAACCCAGCCGTGTTCCTTCCTTAGCCCTTTATGTTCCGGGCCAGCGGTAACCCTTTCGGACAATCCCGCTGACCCGGCAAACTGTTAAACAGTCGCTAATAAATTAAACATTACCTAACTTGAAGGTTTAAATAAACCCGCGAATATGCAATCTGTAAAAACCAAACAAACATTGCGAAATCCAGCCGCTCGCGCTATAACAAAAGAAAAAAACGCCATTTCACGATACCTAATTAAAGCTCCCCAACTTATCCGCACAAATCCGCATAGGTATGTATCTAAAGGTAGATCGATTGACACACCAAGCTGTCCCACTGAACCGATTCTGTTTAATCAACGCCCGGATTGGAACTATTGGAACTATTCGAAGTGATTGAAGCGAGAACCCCGGTTGACGAGCAATCTTCAACTAATATCCTTCGCGAGAACTCAATTACAATACGGTAGTGCCTTTAATTTCCTCATGTAAGTCTGTTCGAAGCTTACTGGTTTAACAATGCATGTTACTATTTGTTGTCGATGCTATCTCGAGTCGTAATCTCGAGTGGGTGCGGACGTGGTGAGAATAGAATGAGTAAGTTTTAAATGCAACAGAATTGAATGGTAACGCTTTTTAGGTAGGTATTGTTTATTTATTTGATTTAATATTGTGTTATTTATATCTCATCATTCTCATCGTATACTGCACTGGTTGACGTCATCATGTCAACGCCGGCTGTCGCTGAAAACCAGCGCTGGCTCTGTCTCGTATAGAGTCGTAGCATTATGCTAAGCAATTACCATTTTGCGTGGATGTGACGCATATTTTCCCCTAACTTGTTCTTTGTGTTTGTGTTCTTTCTCTGCGTGATGTTTACCGCAAATAAATCTATTTTCTATCTTCTTATTTTTTCGTAATTTTCTAACTGCATTCCTTTCCTTCCTGTCTTTCCTTTTATTTCTTTTTAACTTCAAAAAAGGAGGAGGTTATCAATTCGGTTGAATATTGTTTTTACTTTCTTTTTTTTTTCTTTGTTTTGTATTGTTTTCCTTTCTGTGCTGGGACATGATTTAACCTATTTGAAAGTTTAGTTAACCTTGCAGTTCGTGACAAAATAATAGGTACATACATTCAAACTAAAAGATAAGAAATGAATGTAGATACAGCAAAAAAATCATATTTCAGTAACATCTAGGTAAAGAGTCATAATAGCCACCTGTTTCTCACAAACAAACAAAAAATAATATCGAAAGCACTACTTTTTCCAAGCAATTCTACAAATGGCCTATTGTTAGGATACCCCAGGTCGTGTAAACATTATTAGTGCCACAAAAAATGTAATCTGGTCCACACAAAGCCGCAGTATCTAGGTACCTCCGTCTAGTCAACAATATTAACAATAGAACATTTATGGTTATCTCCGAGATTCGAATAGATTTGGCTCTAAATTTCACTGTTTTATCTATTTTAATGTCGAGCTCCGTATCTATGTGACATTGTGTTGCCTTGAGCGAATTTAGGTAAAACACTTGGATTTTAGTTTTTGTTTTTAGCTTGAATGTCTTGTGAATTTAATTTTAGTGTTTGGATAAAACTTTTGTCGTTATCCCTCTTTTATGTCACGTATCTCTAAACAAAGACCGTCTTATTACAAAACGAGTACTAACTTTAGTTCAAGCCCAAACCTTCGAGCTCATTATTATACTATATAAAGCTCGATTACCACTGACTGACTGACTCACTCACTGACATAATTGTTCTCCCAGATGGTGAAGGGGGAGGTGGGTATATTTTTACAGATTCGTATAGAAGTAACTCTCACGAGTATGGGAAAAATCCCAAACCTCCCCTTTTCCACCCCACTCTCCCCCCTCCCTATCGTATCTCGGAAACTAAGAGTCCCGTGTCTTGTTGTTTTACGGATTCGTATAGAGGAGGCTCGGAAAAGTAAAATCCATTTTTCAAAGTTGCCCCTTTGCCCCCCTTCTCCCCCCCCTCTAGGTAGATCTCGGAAGTTAAGAGACTTGGAACATTTTTTTTTTCAGATTCATATCAAGGGGCCCAGAGTTGGTCAAAATCATTTTTCAAAACTCCCCCCTCTCCCCCCCTTCACCCCTCCCCCATCGTATCTCGGAAATTAAGAAACCTGGGTTTTGTTTTTTTACGAATTCGTATAGAGGAGGCTCGGAAAAGTAAAAACCATTTTTCAAAGTTGCCCCCTTGCCCCCCTTCTCCCCCCCCCCCTCTAGGTAGATCTCGGAAGTTAAGAGACTTGGAACATTTTTTTTTCAGATTCATATCAAGGGGCCCAGAGTTGGTCAAAATCATTTTTCAAAACTCCCCCCTCTCCCCCCCTTCACCCCTCCCCCCATCATATCTCGGAAATTAAGAAACCTGGGTTTTGTTTTTTTACGGATTCGTATAGAGGAGGGTCGGAAAAGTAAAAACCATTTTTCAAAATTCAAACCTCCCCTTTTCCTTTCCACCCCCCACTCTCCCCTATCCCTATCGTATCTCGGAAACTAAGAGTCCCGTGTTTTGTTGTTTTACGGATTCGTATAGAGGAGGCTCGGAAAAGTAAAATCCATTTTTCAAAGTTGCCCCCTTGCCCCCCTTCTCCCCCCCCTTCTAGGTAGATCTCGGAAGTTAAGAGACTTGGAACATTTTTTTTTTCAGATTCATATCAAGGGGCCCAGAGTTGGTCAAAATCATTATTCAAAACTCCCCCCTCTCCCCCCCTTCACCCCTCCCCCCATCGTATCTCGGAAACTAAGAGTCCCGTGTTTTGTTGTTTTACGGAATCGTATAGAGGAGGCTCGGAAAAGTAAAATCCATTTTTCAGAGTTGCCCCTTGCCCCCCTTCTCCCCCCCCCTCTAGGTAGATCTCGGAAGTTAAGAGACTTGGAACATTTTTTTTTCAGATTCATATCAAGGGGCCCAGAGTTGGTCAAAATCATTTTTCAAAACTCCCCCCTCTCCCCCCCTTCACCCCTCCCCCCATCATATCTCGGAAATTAAGAAACCTGGGTTTTGTTTTTTTACGGATTCGTATAGAGGAGGGTCGGAAAAGTAAAAACCATTTTTCAAAATTCAAACCTCCCCTTTTCCTTTCCACCCCCCACTCTCCCCTATCCCTATCGTATCTCGGAAACTAAGAGTCCCGTGTTTTGTTGTTTTACGGATTCGTATAGAGGAGGCTCGGAAAAGTAAAATCCATTTTTTTAAGTTGCCCCCCTTGCCCCCCTTCTCCCCCCCTCTAGGTAGATCTCGGAAGTTGAGAGACTTGGAACATTTTTTTTTTCAGATTCATATCAAGGGGCCCAGAGTTGGTCAAAATCATTTTTAAAAACTCCCCCCTCTCCCCCCCTTCACCCCTCCCCCCATCGTATCTTGGAAATTAAGAAACCTGCGTTTTGTTTTTTTACGGATTCGTATAGAGGAGGCTCGGAAAAGTAAAAACCATTTTTCAAAATTCCCCCCTTTCTCGCCTTCTTCTCCCCCCTTTAGGCGGATCTCGGAAGTTAAGACTTGGAACATTATTATTATATTATTATTATATTATATTATTTATACTATATAAAGCTCGATTACCACTCACTGACATAATTGTTCTCCCAGATGGTGAAGGGGGAGGTGGGTATATTTTTACAGATTCGTATACAAGTAACTCTCACGAGTATGGGAAAAATCCCAAACCTCCCCTTTTCCACCCCACTCTCCCCCCTCCCTATCGTATCTCGGAAACTAAGAGTCCCGTGTTTTGTTGTTTTACGGATTCGTATAGAGGAGGCTCGGAAAAGTAAAATCCATTTTTCAAAGTTGCCCCCTTGCCCCCCTTCTCCCCCCCCCCTCTAGGTAGATCTCGGAAGTTAAGAGACTTGGAACATTTTTTTTTTCAGATTCATATCAAGGGGCCCAGAGTTGGTCAAAATCATTTTTCAAAACTCCCCCTCTCCCCCCCCTTCACCCCTCCCCCCATCGTATCTCGGAAATTAAGAAACCTGGGTTTTGTTTTTTTACGGATTCGTATAGAGGAGGCTCGGAAAAGTAAAATCCATTTTTCAAAGTTGCCCCCCTTGCCCCCTTCTCCCCCCCTCTAGAGGTAGATCTCGGAAGTTAAGAGACTTGGAACATTTTTTTTTTCAGATTCGTATCAAGGGGCCCGGAGTTGGTCAAAATCATTTTTCAAAACTCCCCCCTCTCCCCCCCTTCACCCCTCCCCCCATCGTATCTCGGAAATTAAGAAACCTGGGTTTATTTTTATTACGGATTCGTATAGAGGAGGGTCGGAAAAGTAAAAACCATTTTTCAAAATTCAAACCTCCCCTTTTCCATTCCACCCCACTCTCCCGCCTCCCTATCGTATCTCGGAAACTAAGAGTCCCGTGTTTTGTTGTTTTACGGAATCGTATAGAGGAGGCTCGGAAAAGTAAAATCCATTTTTCAGAGTTGCCCCTTGCCCCCCTTCTCCCCCCCCCTCTAGGTAGATCTCGGAAGTTAAGAGACTTGGAACATTTTTTTTTTCAGATTCATATCAAGGGGCCCAGAGTTGGTCAAAATCATTTTTCAAAACTCCCCCCTCTCCCCCCCTTCACCCCTCCCCCCATCATATCTCGGAAATTAAGAAACCTGGGTTTTGTTTTTTTACGGATTCGTATAGAGGAGGGTCGGAAAAGTAAAAACCATTTTTCAAAATTCAAACCTCCCCTTTTCCTTTCCACCCCCCACTCTCCCCTATCCCTATCGTATCTCGGAAACTAAGAGTCCCGTGTTTTGTTGTTTTACGGATTCGTATAGAGGAGGCTCGGAAAAGTAAAATCCATTTTTCAAAGTTGCCCCCTTGCCCCCCTTCTCCCCCCCCTTCTAGGTAGATCTCGGAAGTTAAGAGACTTGGAACATTTTTTTTTTCAGATTCATATTAAGGGGCCCAGAGTTGGTCAAAATCATTATTCAAAACTCCCCCCTCTCCCCCCCTTCACCCCTCCCCCCATCGTATCTCGGAAACTAAGAGTCCCGAGTTTTGTTGTTTTACGGATTCGTATAGAGGAGGCTCGGAAAAGTAAAATCCATTTTTCAAAGTTGCCCCCCTTGCCTCCCTTCTCCCCCCCCCTCTAGGTAGATCTCGGAAGTTAAGAGACTTGGAACATTTTTTTTTCAGATTCATATCAAGGGGCCCAGAGTTGGTCAAAATCATTTTTCAAAACTCCCCCCTCTCCCCCCCTTCACCCCTCCCCCCATCATATCTCGGAAATTAAGAAACCTGGGTTTTGTTTTTTTACGGATTCGTATAGAGGAGGGTCGGAAAAGTAAAAACCATTTTTCAAAATTCAAACCTCCCCTTTTCCTTTCCACCCCCCACTCTCCCCTATCCCTATCGTATCTCGGAAACTAAGAGTCCCGTGTTTTGTTGTTTTACGGATTCGTATAGAGGAGGCTCGGAAAAGTAAAATCCATTTTTCAAAGTTGCCCCCTTGCCCCCCTTCTCCCCCCCCTTCTAGGTAGATCTCGGAAGTTAAGAGACTTGGAACATTTTTTTTTTCAGATTCATATCAAGGGGCCCAGAGTTGGTCAAAATCATTATTCAAAACTCCCCCCTCTCCCCCCTTCACCCCTCCCCCCATCGTATCTCGGAAACTAAGAGTCCCGAGTTTTGTTGTTTTACGGATTCGTATAGAGGAGGCTCGGAAAAGTAAAATCCATTTTTCAAAGTTGCCCCCCTTGCCCCCCTTCTCCCCCCCTCTAGGTAGATCTCGGAAGTTGAGAGACTTGCAACATTTTTTTTTTCAGATTCATATCAAGGGGCCCAGAGTTGGTCAAAATCATTTTTCAAAACTCCCCCCTCTCCCCCCATCGTAAGAAATGCTCCTCAAAAACACGACCCCGCGAGCTGCTTGCAGCTCGCGCAACGCCCAAATACTTTTTACAAGGGTAAGAAATACTCCTCAAAAACACGACCCCGCGAGCTGCTTGCAGCTCGCGCAACGCCCAAATACTAGTTATATTATAAACTTTATTCAGAGCAAGTTAAAGTTCTTAATACAAAATTGTCAACTAAGTCTCGAGTTTGGCGTTAGTTTTTGAAATTATTAGAACTTTAACTTTGTCGGAATAGAGTTCGAAATTCAAAAATGACTCGATGGTTTGAACCTGGTTCTAAAAAGATAATCCTTGTAATAAGACCTAGAGATTATTTACAAACGGTAGACATTTTTTAACGTAGGTATCGGTAGTTAGTCTATTTATCTATAGAAATAAAAATGAAAATGCTATTCCTTGGTAAGCGCATCACTTGAGAACGGCTGGACCCATTTGGGTATTTTTCGGTTTAAAATGTTCGCAATAGTACGAATTAAGTTTTTATGGGAAACAAAAATGGCAAACTCTATCTCTCTCGTTTTTTAAGGTTCCATAGGTACGGAACGATGTGATGTTATAAGGGTTCCGTTTTTCCTTTTGAGGTCTGTCCGTCGGTCAAGGCTCTTTTTCTCAGGAACGCGTGGAGTTATCAAGTTGAAATTAATATCAAATACTCAAGGCTGCAATCTCTTGAAGCTGTCTTCTTCTTAGTGTGTCAATGGCAATCTAAATGGACTCGGCCTAGAATTCGGATACTTGTTTGGCGCTATCACCAGCGTCCACCAGTTCTTGTAACGTGCAGCTGACAGGACACGCAGGAAGCAGTGAAAACATCAAACTTCTAAGTTAACGCAATCAAAAGATACGGGCGCTTATGTTCCGAAATCAAAACCTATAAAGTACTTCCCGTTGACCTAGAATCATGAAATTTGGCAAGAAGCAATGTCATTTAGCACAAGTAAATAAAAAAAAAACCCGAAAACCGTAAATATTCAGTTACATTACAAAAAAAATCCCGTGATAAACTATTTACATACCTACAAATTTGTACGGAACCCTCGGCACACGAGTCCGACTCGCACTTTACCGGTTTTTTTTTCTAAACCGGACTTCCTGTTTTTATAAGCTTTTGAAATTGGTACAGGATAACGTCTGTCGGGTTACTAATCCATACTAATATTATAAACTCGAAAGTAACTCTGTCTGTCTGTATGTATGTACCTATGTTACCTTTTCACGCCTAAACCATTAAACGGATTTCGTTAAAATTTGGCAGAGAGATAGATGGCATCCCGAGGAAAGACATAGGATAGTTTTTATCGACGTACCTTGCGGGCGAAGCCGCGGGCGGAAGCTAGTTTGATATATGTAGAATTGTACCTACCATGAAACTAATAGCATCAATTGTGCCTCCTATTTCTACGAAGCCTTTACCTACAACTAGGAATGAAGAATTTAAACTTGTAAATTCAGATGCAAGAGACGTGTTCCCACTTCCAATCATCTCTTTGATTTCCGGATTATTGTGGAAACTGGGTCAGGTTTCAAAATGAATATCAAGCAGACAAACAATGAAATAGGCAGCGTGGAAATGTTTAAGGCTTTTAACTATCAAAGAAAGCCTTTAATAATTATAGTTGTTGGAATTAAATATAATTCAAAATCTGTTGTTCGTTATTTCACTTAAATCTCAGTTTAAAAATTTAGAACATTAAACTAAACTTGGAAAGTATTTCCTCAGAAAAATGCCTAAAGTAATCCCCATAACAAAAAATAAGAAAAACGGAAAGATTTTCAAGATTCTTGAATAATAAATTCCTTAAGACCTCCTTCCTGGGTTACTACCTCGGCTACAATTCTTTAATAAAAGAAAGAAACCTTAAACATAAATAAAAAAATAATCAAGATGAAGACTACTTTCTTTTATAAAAAATCGGTTGTCTGTATAGTCGGTTTACTGACGATAGTTGAACGTGACAACGTCATAAGAAAATACTGATGGAATAGTTGCATTGCATTTGTTAATATTCGCTTGCACTTCAAGCCGCCATGGAACGCCTCCACGCTACAGAGCGAGGCCGCGAGGTAACGCTACATGAGTCATGTTTTTTCGTGAGTGCAGCCAGCTTCATCGATTTATTAGACGTTGTCACGTCAAAAAAAAGTCCAACTTATCTTCAGATTATAATTTCTTAGTGGAATAAACCCCAATAAGACCATTTTCTAGAAACACTTTCCGGAACTTAAAAAAAACGGTAAGTACAATATGAAATCATCCATAATTTTCTGAAATCAATCTCCATCCGAAAAAATGAAATTAAATGATACATTTGATTTTTTTGTCATATAAACTTATTCAACATCACCAATTATTTAGATTTTCTGTCAATACACAATTTCAAAACTCATTACATTCTGGAATATGGAACAGTTTTATATTTTTTCCGTTCTAGTCTTCATCGACACCATTTAAGGGGCTTACAGGACCTAAATACAAAAAACGCAAGTTTTAAAAACAATAAAAGTATATGATCGAATACAATAAACAAAATCAGAAAAATATATGATATTCTTCAGGATATATGCTAGGTAGATAGTGTGTTGAAAACATAATGAATCTTCATGACTTTTTTCCATCGTATCAAATTACTTGAATTTGATACGATGGAAAAAAGTCATGAAGATACCACTAAAAACTTTCTTTCTACAATAAAAACCATACTAATATATAAACAATCATACTGATTTTTTGTCAGATTATTCTACAAGCAACATACTACTAGTTTTAAATTTTTTGTCCAAAAAATAGTTTTTTTGTAATTAAATAATTGCTTCATTTTTTGCAATAAATTACCAGCGTTGTGTCATCGCGCTCCTCTTTCTTTTCTATGCAGTCCGACAGTCACCGCGCTTTAGGTCATGTAAGCCCCTTAACTACCAAAGCAGTTTATTGAATAAACTGACTCCAGTCCTCGTGTAAAGCCGGTTGGGCGATTTGAATAGGACACGCTATCGGCTGTTGTCGCGGCACCGAATGGGATTGTATCGGCAGTAGTCCTCAGGTGGCGATTAGAGCAGATCTGGGAATAGATAGGGACACGCAACTCCATACACAAGTCTACAATACTATTTAACTTCGGATTGTGTTGGATACTAGTGGATTGCTGTAGGCAGGTATATCTTTGAGGGTGTTGACTCGTTTAGGAGGAAATTTAAATAAAAGAAATGCGCAAGCAATTGGTTCTACGGCAGCGTCTAGTAGTAGACTCTTGTTTATGATATTCTTTATGTTCAAACTCTCGATAAATGAAACTCTCTGGAAATTTCTTCTGCACCAACGTCATGTGTTTACAGGCTCATACTGGCACATGTTAATTTGTAGTACGATATACGAGTATGCTGATGATATTCAATCATTTTGAATGTTGGAAAATGGGTGAATGTTGGAAAATGGGAAATGTACAGACGCCAGCACATCAAGCTACCCGAAACTGATAAATTTTCCCAATTAACTTTGAACCTTATGCTTTAGCGATAAAGTTGAAAATCTATTAAAGAAATTTGGCAGATTGTAGTAGCTTGATGTGCTGGCATATGTACGAGTACATTGCATATGTCAGTTAACGTAGCTTAAATTTCTAACGCCAAATCTAAAAAATTCTTCGAAAAGCCACTGATAGTGGAACGAAATATTGTAGCGATTAGCTATGAAACTCTTTGTAGAGTTTCTTCGTGTGATCCAACCATACCATTCACATTTTCAAATAGTTCTTTGACATTAATTCCAATCTTAATAAACATGTTACGTATTATTAGTGTAATATTATGTGTGAAAACTTGCATGGAACGCAAGAACGATAATCTTTTGACGCATTTGACAGTGTTTCTTTCACACCTAAATTAGAATTTCCATAATTATTATTTACATTTCGATATTGCCCTCCATAAATATAGTTTCGACATGTGTTTAGACAAAATATACTGTCGCTATATTTCAAACGGATTTTAATCGGTGCCGACTCAGGTGCCCCGTAGACTCGATCTCTACTTAGATAGATACTTGTAACTTTGTAAACAACATGCTCTAGATTATTATGTAACATTGTAATGTAATATCGGATTTATAGTGGAGATTTTATAGGTGTTTCGATATTATTTCATATTTCGGAATATCTTAGTTATGGACCGGTGCTATTGATCTAAAATGCCGACACTATTAATGCGAAGAATTTAATACGTTTTCTGGTGTAACAGTAACTGATAAATGTTTTCACCGGTCAGTATTGATTTTTGGTTCTGGATGAATACCAAGAAGAGTTGTAGATCGTAGGTTCGAACCCAGACAGGCGCTTGACTTTGTGTAAATTATTTCATCACCACTGCTCTCAAAAACGGTGGAGGAAAACATCGTGAGGAAACCGGCATGTCTTAGAACTAAAAATTTGAAGACATGTGACATCCACCAACCCGCACTGGGCCCGCGCGGTGGATTACGGCCCACTCCCTCTCACGGAGAGGATGCCTGTGTCCCAGCAGTGGGAAATTTATAGGCTGATTCTGAATATGAATGAATACTAAGGTATTTATCATGTACGATTTAGATAAGTATTGAAAAACCTTATAAGAAAAAGAGAAAAAAATAAATATAAAACTATTCAAACAAGTAACTAATCAAATAAGATAGCTCTGGAGAGAGAGGTGGAAAGATAGTAAGAAGGCTTGCATTTTCTCTTTGCAGCATTTTGCAAATGATTGCATACTGATATGACTGTCCCGTCCCATACAGGCACATTGGGTGGGAATATTGTGATTGTAAAAAATGTTACTTTCTAGTATTAGGTACTAACATAGATCTTAAGAAAATTGTTACTATCACTTATATGATATGGCTTCTGCCCGTAATAAATGGCAATAATAATTTTCCCAACAGTGACACATTAATGTTTAATAAAAAAAAATAACAAATAAGCGAAATCAGGGAGAGTATTATTATTATGAAGCAATAGCTCCATCTGTTTCTCTCGCATTGGAATCATGACAGTATTTAAACGACATAATACGCGGCATCAGGCCCTGTATTTAAGAAACTTATTTCCTTTTTCTTTTCTTCTTTCTTTCCCTTTCTTGGTCAAATGCGGAGCATGAACTTTTAGATATAACATCACACGCTTTAGAAACGCGTTAAACCTAACATCCTCCTTGATAACGCCAACAGATAACAAGAATTTCGGACATATTTTCGCAACACGATCCCAGAACAAAAGATCCAACTTTCTTAAGCTTCGAATAATGTGCATTTTAATTACATTTCTCCTCTGAATTATGCAAGGAGCAGTCGTTATTCTTAATGGTTCGGATAAAATCCTAAACGATCATTTTGCTATTGTGAGTTTTGAGATGGAGATAGCGCAGTAAAGTTGTTCAGCTTTATTTAATTGATTGCGTTAAATGAGTTCAACTAAAACAACAGATAGGTTAAACTTAGTGCGTGAGCTTGATTTGATTTGATAACCTTTATCAAGATTGTTCAAGTGATGCACCCCAACAACATTAAAATGATCGAGTTTTAAATTCAAAAGAATACACAAAAGCCCTTGATACAATAAACAGTCGAGACAACAATCCGAATCGCGCGAACATCAAAACAAATCTTCAACAAGAACTCAAAATATTTCCCGAGAAAGAAAACAAAAGAAAAGTTTTTAAAACGACACCGATCCAAATAACAGGACGAGATAATACGCGGGTCGCGTTAGTGAAACGTCATCGGCAGTCATGGCACGTCCCACACCAGCCTGTGACACAGCCTCCAGATATACAGAAAAAATAATACATGAACAACTTTCACAAAAGTGGGCGAAGTCATTTATCAAGCTAGCGCTAAGAACTCTCGACAGGGAGAACTTTTGATACAGGATACGCTGGCGCTAAACATTAATAATAAGGATATCGTAGTACTCGGAGTGTTTTTAGGATGTCTTCAACGTGTTTTATCACTTAAGCTCGAAAACTTTCCTCTTAACGTCAGGGAGTTTTTGCTCGCGGCTGTCGTGTCAACCGCGACCTAGATATAGGAAGTTGCAGTTTTTCTTTTATGCATCTAGAATTCGTGCTCTCTAAAATGCTTTTAGTTTTGTAATAAGCCTATGCTTTTTAATATTCCGAACTGCTATTTATAAAACTTCCTCCATTAAACTACCCCAAGATTTAACATTCCCACGCGGAGGTTGTAACTTGTAACTTCATAATAGTATCAAAGCTAATATATCGAGAACAAACAACTTCGGTATCTTTATTCCCGGCGCCTGCCTCCAAACTCGGGCCGTATTCTGTACATAACTAACTTCCAGTTAGACCCGTAAACGACTTTACGTGTCGAACAAGGAAATCAAATTATCAACTCCTACCAACTTCGCACCTCTTCCAGTCCGTACGAGATACCGGAATTTGTTGCCCGAAAACGGTCGCCCTTCACTATTTGAAAATTCTGTACGTTTCTTTAGACAAAAATATGTGTAGGGGCACGCGACGCCAAACAAGCTTTATTGGGTATCTTCGCAAAGTATGCGAGTTGGGAATTCAATAAGTGACAGTGAAACGAATTAAGGGTTACCCGCGATAACGTAACCTGCACTTTGGGTCCGATTGTCACTTTGACGTTTACTTTCGTCGTTGTTCCAACACTTATACAACCAAAACGTCTCATTCAAAAATTCTATAAATTAGGTCATTACTCAAATTGGTTATTCATCATAATAAAAGAAATAATAAAGAACACATTACGCATTGGAACGGTAAGTTTATTTCATAAACTATTCAATAACTCATCGGTCTATCAAAGAAAGACACGACTATGCATCTATTACCATAATTTCTCAGACGGTGCGCAGGTTTCCTTTTTTAACCCGATGCGGTGGCTCGATTAAGAAAACATTACATAATTGTGCGAGAGCTGTCGGGCGCGCAAGTGGCGCCATGCGAGGAAACGTGTAACTATGTGGGGGTGGTGAGGGTGCGGGGGGTTCGCAGAGGGGCGGCTATGAACGCCACCATTCTCGCCGAACTGATGGACCGATCGCTTCGCTTCGCCAGTCGCACACGAACCACGATGAGGACGGCACGCGTCCGCGTCGCCTCCGACAACGAACGTACGTGCGCCGCGACGTAAACATTAACCTGTGAAGTGACACATTAATAATGTTTCTATAATACAATATTGACTCAAACTCAGTGACAGTTTCCAGTTACCGTTTTTATCAAATCGGTATAGACAAATGTGTTTAGAAAATGTTTCAATTGCTGACTCTTTTGTTAGTGACTTTGGGTGTTAATGCGGCTTATGCTCCGAGAGGTGTGGATAACTGCAGTCGCCTGTCCAAAGGTGACGAGGGCATGCTGTGCCGGGTGCGAACCTTGGACGCAGATGGATCCAGTTTAACATCTGCATCTTCCGAGAACACGAAGCGACTCTCCGTAGAATGCAACCAGCTGCTTCTGTTTGAAAGTTATCTGGAAGCAAACTATTTCCAAAGATTTTCAACGCTTTCTGAACTATCACTTGAGAACTGCAAACTTTTAAGAATACCCGGCAACGCGTTCGAAGGCTTACGAGAACTGAAAAAGTTGTCGGTTCGATCTAAAAACTACGATTGGAGTCCGAATAAAAACTTGGAACTCTCACTCGGAACTTTCAACGGTTTGCGGGAATTGCAAACACTCGATCTAGGTGAAAATAACTTAAAGGCGATACCACAGGATGTCTTCTGCCCGTTGGACAATTTACAAGTGCTAAATGTAACTCACAATAGGATAAAAAGTGTGGATCGCCTCGGCTTTGGGAAAAGCTGTGGGTCCGGTCTGCGAAGCCTAGATTTAAGCCACAATGAACTCAAGACGCTCTCCGAGGAATCGGAAATTACAGGATTAAGACAGCTTCAGGAGTTAAGTCTCCAACACAATAATATCACAGATATTTCAGGTGAAACATTTAATGGGCTTATTTCGCTACGGATACTAAATATTTCTTATAATAACCTTCAGTTTATACCAGAGGGTACGTTCGCGAGCACGAAGGAGTTGCGAGAGGTATATTTGAATAATAACTTGTTATTTGAACTAGCCAGAGGCGTGTTCCACCGATTAGAACAGTTGCTTGTCTTAGATTTATCGAATAATCAGCTCTCGAGCGCTCACATAGACGGTGGTACATTTGTTAGCCTTATACGCTTAGTCATTCTGAATTTATCTAACAATGCGTTGACGAGGATAGACGGCAAGACATTCAAGGACTTGTTCTTCCTGCAAATATTAGATTTAAGAAATAATTCTATAGGTTACATTGAAGAGAATACTTTCCTTCCTTTGTATAATTTGCATACATTGAATTTAGCTGAAAACCGCTTACATACGATAGACGAGTTCCTATTTAATGGATTGTTTGTACTTAGCAAATTAAACTTGAACAATAATTTACTAATCAATATCGATCTGAAGTCGTTTAAGAACTGTTCTGACCTTAAAGAATTAGATTTAAGTTCAAACCAGTTAACAGACGTCCCGTCAGCCATTTGGGAGTTATCTCTATTAAAAACTTTGGATCTCGGTGAGAATCAAATACTGGATATCAAAAACGGCTCCTTCAAAAACTTAGACCAATTAACCGGTTTAAGATTAATCGACAATCAAATCGGAAACCTTACGGTCGGTATGTTTTTTGATTTGCCAAGCCTACAAGTGCTCAATTTGGCTAAGAATAAAGTCCAAGCCGTAGAGAGAGGCACCTTTGTTAACAACAAACAGTTAGAGGCGATCAGATTAGACGGCAATTTCATATCGGATATCAACGGAGTTTTTTCGACCTTACTGAGTTTACTTTGGCTCAATCTATCGGAGAATCATTTAGTTTGGTTCGACTATGCCTTTATACCGATTAATCTGAAATGGCTCGACGTGCACGGTAACTTCATTGAACATTTAGGAAATTATTACAAACTCCAAGATGAAATTCACATAAAAACATTAGACGTGAGCCATAACCGCATCGTGGATATATCGCCGATGGCAATTCCCAACAGCGTGGAGTTACTGTTCATAAACAATAACCACATAAACAGTATTCAAGTGAACACGTTTATGGAGAAGCGTAATCTCACCCGAGTTGATATTTACGCAAATGAGATATCTCATTTAGATATCAACAGCCTCCGGTTGTCTCCGGTCCCCTTGAACAAGTCGTTGCCTGAGTTCTACATCGGAGGAAATCCGTTTAACTGTGATTGCTCCATGGAATGGATGCCTTTGATAAACAATATGACTGCGATGAGACAGCACCCAAGAATAATGGATCTTGAGAATGTATTGTGCAAAATGACACACACAAGGGGCGTAACACACGTACCATTAAGCAACTTAAAGTCAACCGATTTCTTGTGTACATATGAAACTCATTGTTTCACTCTATGCCGCTGTTGCGATTACGTAGCTTGCGATTGCCAAATGACGTGCCCGAATAATTGCTCCTGTTATCACGATCCGACTTGGAATAAAAACGTAGTCGATTGTTCTAGCCAACGTGCAATTGAAATACCGGAGAAAATTCCAATGGACGCAACAGAGGTATACTTAGACGGCAACGACTTTAAAGAACTTCAAAATTATGCATTCATTGGTCGCAAAAATATGAGATCTCTGTATGTTAATTCAAGCGAAGTTGAGAACATACAGAATAGAACGTTCGCTGGTTTATCTTCCCTCATTACGCTGCATCTTGGTAACAATAAACTAAAGCATTTAAACGGCTACGAGTTTGAACATCTGACGCAGCTTAACGAGCTTTACTTACAAGACAATTTTATCAGCCATATCGCGAACTCGACGTTCCTAACTTTGAATTCATTGAAAATCTTAAGAATAGATGGAAACAGACTAGTAGATTTTAACGTGTGGAGTTTGAATAGTAACAAAAACTTGAACGCTCTCACACTAGGCAACAACATGTGGTCGTGCAAATGTAGATATTTACAAAAGTTCACATCATACATATCAGATAATGTCGCTAAAATAGTTGATATAACAGATGTTTGGTGTTGGAACACTGATCCGAAATCCACACAAAAGAAGGAGCTGAATTTGAATGGCACAATTTGTAGCGACTATTACGCCGGAGATTCTGTTATAGATAACATGTTGGTCTCAAATTACATGCCTATGATGGTGACTACGCTCTCTGGATTCATGTTGATTATGCTAGTCATCCTTGTGATTTTCTTATTCAGAGACACGATTCGCATATGGCTTTATACAAGCTGCGGTATAAGATTGTTCCCATTCACTGGAGCGTACGACGACACTGATAAATTATACGATGCTTATGTTTGCTACAGCCCTAAAGATGATGATTTTGTTATTCAAACGCTGGCTGCTGAGTTGGAAAATGGAAACCCCTCATATCATCTTTGTTTACACTACAGAGATATACCTCAGCACAATGTGGCTTATATGCAATGTACGTTACCACTCCCTGAGGCAGCGGAAGCATCTAAACGCATCATAATCGTCCTCACAAGGAACTTCATCGAAACTGAATGGTCGCGTTTCGAATTTCGCCAAGCATTGTACGAAATCCTAAAGCCACGAATTTATACCTTAGTAATAATAGAAGAAAGCTCCATATTGCCCGAAGCTGAATGCGATCCCGATTTAAGGCCATATTTGAAAACGAGTTCAAGGATAAGATGGGGCCAAAACAAATTCTGGGAAAAGTTACGTTATGCGATGCCGGATCAGAAATATAAATCTAAATCGTCTACTTATAGAAACAATATCAATTCTTATACGATGAGAAGTGGTATGCAGAACGGTACGATGAGGTCGTTTTCCTTCACTGAGAAAATGAGAGGGTCGGCGGACGGTGTGAGTACAACGCCGGAATTTGTGGAAAATCGTCCGCAGCAAGTTCAGACGGGATCATATGGGCCTGACGGTAGACCGCCTTCAGATCATATTTATTCCTCTATAGATTCCGATTATTCATCGTTAGAACTAGGTGCAAACAATCCGAATAGGAGACGAGAGTTTAGGCATTGGCCACCTCCACCGCCTTTGATCGACACTCAGTCTTCAGGACAGGCCTACCTTGTCTAGTCCACGCTTTGCATTAACCCATGTAAAATCATTTAGTCAAAGCTTCATTGTGAATATTTGTATTAATCGCAACGCGCGCTTTACCAAATAATTAAGATTTTAATCTATTTTTGTAATTTCTCGCCGTTACAAAGGGCGTTTCATAATGTTGGTGTAAATACATTCTATAAGACTGCTGTAGAAATATTATGTGAATTTGTATATAGATTGTAAATAAATGTCCATATAAGTCACGAGTATACTATTTATGTATTTTAATAAAGCCATTGTGATAATTTTTGCTATAAAACATTTTTTTTTTCATTTTGAACCCTTTAGCATAAACAATAAAACAAAGGTAGCTTTTACAAACAATAAACATTAACTTTTTTGTTTTGAATATGATAATAATGATGATATTTAAAAATACTCAACAGTAATTTTATAATTACTGTTGAGTTTATGCTTTATCAATCAAAATTACGTTACACAACCCAACATACACACGCAGTTTATTTATGACTAATATCGTGTGTCAATGGCTTGTTGGCGATGAAAAGATGCGTGATTATTTGTACAAAATTGCTGCTATTTTTCATATACCGAGTAAGATAATATTTACATAATGTAGAGTCAACATAAGAGATAAGTATGCAGGATCGTCGGATATAGTTGAAGTTTAGTAAGAAACCGATGGATGTTCTCGAATAAATTTAATTTTATTAATAGAAAACAAACAGTTCATTTATCACATTAGATTTCAGTCGACAACATCCGTCGGTTTCTTACTAAACTTGAACTACATCCGACGATCCTGCATACTTATCTCTTTTGTTGGCTGTACATAAAAACTGGACTGGACTTAAAAAAAAAATGTAGGTACAGACGCCAGCACATCAAGCTACTACAATCTGTCAAATTTCTTTAATAGATTTTCAACTTTATCGCTAAAACATAAGATTAAAAGTTGATTGGGAAAATTTGACAATTTCGGGTAGCTTGATGTGCGTCTGTACATGTATACATGCAAGACTTGACAAAATTTTGTTTCAAAGTTCGTATTTTATATTAGGGGTCACGCCCTAACTAGGTATTAGTCCGACGTCATAATTATGTACGTATGTCGTGTGTGTGTGTGTTTGTCGTGTATGTATGATGTGTGTGTCTTCTTACCTTATACTACAATTATACGACTTTCACACATTATCGCGTGCATTAAAAACAAAGAAACGTAAACAAAGTTTATAATTATGCCAAGGGGGATTGTGTGAGCAGATATGGTATGTATAAGTTTAAGTAAGTATGACTAGTCCTGGCAATATACTGATTTTGACTTATTAAAATAATGAAGTGCAGCGCTAATTGTTGAAAAACAAACAAAAAAGTCTTGAATCATCAGTTTTGCTAACTACCCAAAAAAATATCAGCTGTATACATTTATGTTCGTATAGCTCGACGAAATATAGGCGCAAAATAGGATAGCAGATTTTTAACCGACTTCAAAAAAGGAGGAGGTTCTCAATTCGGATGTTTATATTTTTTTTTGTTTTTTATGTATGTTCGGGAATAACTCCCTCATATATAGACGGATTTGTAAAATTTTTTTGTTCGAAAGAGGTTTATTCCGAAATGGTCCCATTTAAATTTCATCAAGATCTGTTGGTGAGTTTCGGAGACAGACAACGGAACTCTTCAATAAATGCCAGCAAATCAACCGTGATTGCTGCTATAGCATATGTATGCATTGTTTACGCAATCACACAACATAACATCACGCCTGTACCCTTTAAAGGGGTAGGCAGATGTGTTCAATTGCTTCCTGTCACTGATATTCACATAGCAAGTAGCGTTATATGAATTTGTTTGGGGTAGGTAGGTATAACTAAAAAGTGAAAAATAAAAACGTTTTTACAAAAGAAAAAACAACCAACTTCCAAAAAAACACTACAAAGTGAAAAATAACTTTAATTTCGAAAGTCGGTGTCAAAAACGAAAATACAGAACTAACGACACCGACTTCCGAAATTGAAAGTTATTTTTCACTTTGTAGTGTTTTTTTTGGAAGTCGGTTGGTTTTTATTTACGTATATAGTTGGTCGCATACTACACGTTGTTTATAATGATGAGCACAGTGACCCTTTTAGCTTTTCAGTTATATTAATTACACTTTGTATACCTACTAAGTTTCAAGTAGGTACGATATAACCAGTAACCATTAAAGGCTCCTTCAAACAGGCGCGACACGCGATAAAATCGCGCACGACACAAAGGCTCCGTAAGTCGCGCAACGAGCGGTGCCTTTGGGTCGCGCGCGATTTTGTCGCGTGTCGCGCCTGTTTGAAGGAGCCTTAAAGCGAAAATGATCCTTGCTGCAGAATCTGCAGCGTACAATGCGTGCTACGAAAGATGAGACTTGACACACCACGTGGTTTGACATGCGCAGAACACGATTTTAGGTATCTTTAGCGGTATGAGGTCTGAGTGCGGGACGGGACCGGACGTCATAGGGGCAGCGGAAAGAGCGGGGGAGGCGGGGTCAAGTCTCATCTTTCGTGGCACGCATTGTAATTACGTAACACACTACTTATTAGCAATCGGTTTCATTTTGACAGTTCAACAACATTCATTGCGTTATTTACGTTGATGAACAGACACATTATCCGAAAATATGACGCAATGGATTAGCGATATCCTTCAAAATGATTCAGATTGAGAATGATAGTGTGTTACAATTAGGATGCTAGTTACCTACTACCAAGTAAATCACGTGTTTCAAATTGATAGGCCCTTTTCTAAATTAACTTGCAAGAGTCCATCCATAGTTATTACTAACTACCAAATGAAACAAAATAAAACCTTATAATCTGAGGTACCTATTTCATTAACATTCCGTACAGAAGTACAAACAAAAGTGCGTGTTAATTTGGATAAGACTTCGCACTATTTTGTACACAAACTTATTTGGCTCACGCCACGCACTAACATAACCTTATTAGACACGAAAAGGTTTCGTGCAGGGAGGTTTGGAGGTTGTTTTAACGAAGGAATGCAACATTTATAGAATACTGTTCATTCACACTTATTTTACCTCTGACATAAACCTTATGATGAAGAGAATAAAGGTTATTGTCATACAAAATCAGAGGTGAAATAACTGAGAACGTGCAGTGTATACCTTATCTATTCACAACCTGCTATCAACACCCTGCTGTCTATTCTGTAAAAATCTCACTATGAAATCTTAGGTGAAGTGAGCTCAAAGTGAGCTGTCAATACTGTCAATCCCTAGCTGCTAATCATCAGGTGTAATGGCAGTTAAATTCAAGCTCACTTCACCTAAGTTTTCACGGTGAGATTTGTACAGAATATACCATAAGGTTATTGATAGCAGCACAGTGTGTGAATTCATTAATAATAAGACGTTAATTCTTAGTAGGTACATACTTAGGTTGGTATATTTTTACATCATGCTTATAAAACGGTAGCAGCTGTAGTCCGCGCGGAACTAGTTGGCCGCGCCTTGGGTGGGACCGGGGGTGAGGGCGGCGGGGTTGCCTATTGTTCGCAACGCACGTACAAAGCGCCCCCGGCCCTCCGTCCCACCGCTCACATGCCTAAGGTGCGGCCAACTAGTTCCGCTCGGACTATAGTTGGCCACGCCTTAGGAATGTGAGCGGAGGGACGGAGGGGCGAGGTCGCATCACTTACTACGTGCGTTACAACCCGCCACCTCACCCCTTTTTTTTTTTTATCGTGGAGAAATGCTCATGCATACTGCACTACCACGGGGAGATAGTGCAGTTATGTGGGACTCTAACCCACTAAAACTCCACGGTGTCCTCATCTGCCGCTTATGGCGGGAACACGGGCACGTGTTAGCACTCATCCGCGAACCCGCCGGGGCTGTCCGTTGCCGGACCCTCCTCTGGGGAGTACTCCCCATCACCGGCGCACTAGAACACATAGCACGCCGTGACCACCCCAGGGACCAAACCAGCACATGGGCGCCAGACGTCCCCGTGTCTGGGCACCCTTGGTCCCCCCTGCGACGGGTCAGGACATTGGCCCTGCCGCCTGCCAATTTTTGGCTGCAGAGGATAGGGAGAGCGGTCAACGTAATACCGACACTCCTCCTCCCCTGCAGCCCCACCGCGTCCACCATCGTACGGTGGCGACCCCGTCAAGGCCGCGGAAGGTAGGGAGAGCGGCGCACCGTAATACCGGCACTCCTCTCCCGCCGCGGCCTCCAACCCTCAGCCGCGATGCCTCAGGTACGACATCGCGGCCCGCCTCAGTTGCGATGTCGCCCAAGCGACACCGCAACCTACTTTTGGCCGCTACGTCGTTGGCTTGTCGGCAAAAGCCCTGACGAGCGGCCCCTCCTCGGGTTCCTCTTCGCTTCACCGTGGGTGTCCAAGCCACGGCTACTGAGCCCCCCCGCCTCGACAATGCGGGACCCCTCACCCCTGTCCCCACCTTAGCGGCCAACTATAGTTCCGCGCGGACTATAAGTGTGCATACACACGAGCGACACGCCTCTGCCGTTGACGCGTGTTGCTCGTGTATATGAGCACCAACCTGCATGTGATGTTATTATGTTTAACTCAAGCTCAGGTTCAGGCTTATTAAAGAGTATTCTATTCAGGCAACAGTCTACTATAAATAGTAAAGTATTAAGACAGAATTAAAAAAAAAACTTATACAAAGTGTCATTAAAAATACTCGACACGTTTTTAATTTTGTAACTTTTCAATACACAGCCTTATCTAACACAATCTTAGAGGAAAAAAAGTTAAATTAAGCTCTCAAAATGTTTGCATTAAATATCACAAAAAAAAAACAATGGACTTAGAGGCACGGGAAAGCTACCTGCAGCCAAATCTGACAAAGCTTGGCAAACGTGACCAGAATAGGGCGGTCATCTCTTCCCTATCATAATCGCAGGGAGTCACCCACAGAATTTTAAAATCCGAATCTTTCTTGTATAACCTCAAAGGGAACTTGCGCATAATCCGATTAATTATCTATACTTTCTTTTTGTTTTATAAACATGTTTTATTTTTGTTTTTCTTTTTGGTCCAAAAGAAAGTAAGTAATAAATTAATTTCTGACTATCCTTAAAATAAATGTAGATCAAATTCACTACTCAAATATTTTAATAGAAAGTTTTAACTTCAAATGATGACTCAAACAGATCCATTAGGTACCTAACCCACCACCTTTGAAATATTTATTTTTCTCATCACATCATCAAAAATTAAAACAATAGACATTTGACCAACACCCATCACAAAATGTTAAAGAGTTTATAGCTGAACCAAGTAAACAAACATCCTTTGACCTGCCCGACATCCGTGGCCGAATTAACTTCATAACTCTTTTCCCGTACACGGTTCCCTTATATCCTAATTCACATGCTCCCGTTAATTTCTGTTCTCCTGGTACATAATTTCCGTTTGCCAAGACGTTGGGGGCTAGTGGGTCAAGGCGAATTTAAATATGCAATGCTTTAAGTAGTGCTAGCTGCTGGTCATTTGCGACAGTTACATTAACCTATTTAGTTCCATTAAATTTTATTGGCTGGGAAGATTGTCATGGTGATAATAGTGTGTGGTCTTCGTGAGTAAATTAGCGTGACAAATTGATTTTACTCATGGAAACGAGTGGTCTATTTAGTATTGGTAACTGTTATTTTATCAAGCAATCGAATTATTGGCTTTGAGTTCGTGATTGTTTATAGTAGATTGGAGTTGTCATTAAATAAAAAATACCTAGTCAAGTTAGGATTACAGATAAGAGATAAGTCTTTAGTTACAAAATAAACTTTAATTTATTTTAAAATTATATATCTTTCTTATTTATCAAAGGTACAATGAAACACAAATGATTAAAAATATGTATTGTAGGTATCTCTCGTATTATATGTATAAAAACTCAGTACACAATAAACCTAAATAAGATTTCACGATAGCACAATGAAAAATGTTCAAAATATACAATAGGTGCATTAATTAAATCGCTGATTAAAATCTTAACCACATTAATGAATTATGAGATTTACAATTTCACTATTCAATTCAATACATTTCAAATGAATTTACAATTCATAATCAAGTGATTATCAGAGAATAGAATATAAATTCAGTTAAAACAATACAACAGACATTAATTCAATAACTTCTATTACAATACCAATTTCAATTAAATGTCGATACGGAGACAATAATTTATTACAATTTTCTATCTATCGAGCATATTCAATTACATTGAAATGAAACAATATAGCTGTCGCTGTAAAAGTTGCGCGTCATAACATTTTCACATAAATGGATTTTATTAATCATTGTTTTGAAAGATAACTAGGAACTGCACTCTAATTGCGTAATACACTTTCAATGAAATGAAATTGTTTATTCTGTAAACAAATAAAGGAATCACTTTTACACGTCGTATAATAAAAATAATAAAAAATAAGCTAGATGAGGTAGGCGTTTCCTCGGTCTAGGTCACAATCTGAATCATTTGAAAGAATATCGATAATCCATTACTTTATATTTATGTTCGAAAAATCTGTCTGCTCAACAACGTAAATAACGCAATGAAAGTTATTGCTACTGTTAATGTGTAACGCTATTAGCCCCCTGGCCTAGAAAGTCATAGGCGAATGTTCCCACTGTATTGTGAATTTCAATAGTCGTCTTGTAATGCTATTCTGTAAAAATCTCACCGTGAAAACTTAAGTGAAGTGCGTTTGTTTTTACTAGGAATTGACACTAATGACAGCTCACTCCACGCTCACTTCACCTAAGTTTTCACGGTGAGTTTTTACAAAATAGCACCGCTGTTCACAGAGTAAGTACGAATTTCTTACGAGCGATGTTGCCCACAATGTTTACAGTGCAACTTTTGGTCAGAGAGAGAGGTCATCTAAAAGGTGCCAAAGAAACTTAGCTATCTTCGTTGCTATCATGATAAATAAATAGAAAGAATGTAAATGAATATATGGCGTATATTTATGTAAATAATATAAATCTATGGCGCTCATTAGGGGAGGCCTATGTCCAGCAGTGGACTGCTATAGGCTGATGATGATGATGAAATGAATATAACATATATTTTCTTTAACTCTTTCATTTCTTAATTACAAGTTAAAAATATATACATACATTGACTGGAAAAAGTTCTAATACTAAATTTACCTTTCCAGAAGCTAAGTATTGCCATACAACGCGGTAATGCCGCCAGTCTCTTGGGTACCTACATTATCACCATAGACACCATATTTTAGTTTGTTAATAGTTTTGATTAGGTTAGGATATTATATTTTTATTATAATAGTTTATTAATTTAATTCATATATTAATTTTGGTGGTAGGTAAAAAAGGTGAGTTCGATTCGCGTTTAGGAAGGCTTTTGTTCTGTGATAATAGCTAGAAACGACAAACGTACAATGATAAAACCAATATCGTGACACAGTGGAAAACACACGTTAAGCGTCTGAAAATGTAATCAGATGATGATTCATGCCTAGACAGTTGTCAATTTGTCATAATCTCATGCTGGGGCATTCATCCGGTCACCATAGGATTAACACAAATGGATCTAATTGAACTCAGTCCTGGCATGGGATCAGGTTATGGGGAGCAGACAATTGAGTCTAGGAAATTAACCGGTGAGGTCTAGACACTCCAATCCGCTTTTCATCGTCGTGTATGACGATGAAAACACAATTACTGTAAGTGGTATGTGGTATAGGTATCTATGGATATGTACCGCGATGTAAAATAATATAAGATCTGTAAAAGTTATTTTTGACTAGGTTCTGCCCGCGACTTCGTCCGCGTGGAATTTCATGCTCACCCGACCCACCCCATCGCATCGCATCGTCTGCCCGCACTATTATCTAGTCGTTTTCGCTTAGCGTTGTTTGACTTTTTTTGTTTTTGCTCGGCTTTTCAGGGTCCTAGCGTGATGTTTAGTAGGTAAGCCAAGAATTGGGCTACCAAATGCAAAAATATTTTTTCAAATCCTACCAGTAGTTTCAGAGATTAGCGCGTTCAAACAAAAAATAAACAAACTCTTCAACTTTGTTGTTATTATAGACAACACATATTATTTTATAAATTTTCATTGAAACGTCTTACTAAAAGCAACCCAGCAATGTGCAATTTTGGGATTGTACGATGATCACCTCACATTTTTATCACTTAAGGCGACTATATGACCTAAAGCGCGGTCTTTGTCGGACTGCATAGAAAAGAAAGAGTAGCGCGATGACACAACGCTGGTAATTTATTGCAAAATATGAAGAAATTATCTATTTACAAAAAATCTATTGTTCGGACTAAAAAATTAAAACACTAACGTATTTACGTATTTTTATGCGTCATGTTTGTCGCAAATAAACGTATTTTCTTTCTTTCTTTTTATTTTAGTGTTTTGCTTGTAGAATAATCTGACAAAAAACATAATGATTACATTGTATACCTATTAGTATAGTAAAAAGAAAGTTTTTAGAGATATTGTCATGATTTTTTCTATCGTATCAAATAGTTGTATTATATTTTCAACACACTATCTACCTAGCATACCTATATCCTGAAGAATATCACATATTTTTCTGATTTTGTTTACTGCAGTCGATCATATACACATATACAGTACCCGGCGATAAATATTGCACATCGACCTTTGGAAAGAGACAATCGGCTAATTTCGGCTTCGTAGAGCGTTATCTCTGTCGCACGAAATACAAACAGTCCAGTATCTATTAGGAGCGTTAAAACAATTATGATTTGCTTCTTTTGATAATTATTTTAATTCTTCGTATAAAATTAAAAAAAAGTAAAGGTCGATGTGCAATATCTATCGCCGGGTAGGTACTGTACTTTTATTGTTTCTAAAACATGCGTTTTTTGTGTTTAGGTCGTGTAAGCCCCTTAAAGTAGGCTATCATCTTCTTTATCACAGCCAAATGGCCAGGTGATGAGTAATACTGAAATTCTGAAAGCCGCACATACGCCTGGCACGATTTACATTAAATTGCCATGACATTAATAGGGAAAACTGAACCATGATTCATAGATAACGCGTTCCATACAAAACTACATCATTTATTCAGTACCTAGTGAAAGTGACTCATATCAAAAAGATCATAGGTGACACACATGTGTCCTATAAAAACTCTACCATGATCCAGTTCTCACAAGTCTTATGACATCTAGCAATTAATATGAAATCGTAAAGAAATACATATCACTTATCTATTGATAACATACATGATGCAAGACTACAGTACAGCTGTTTGCTTAGCTGATTCAGGGCAGTATCGTTACTCATTTAGATTCGTCATATTATGTTGTAGATTTGATATCGATACTAGGAATTGATATTTTTAATATAAGGTCATATCAATTCTATATATCTATGAAAACCATTGAAGATACATATTTTTAACTACCACTCGTCTTTATCATAATATTATGACGTCAAAGTCAGGTAGAATAAAAAATGCAATAACAAGCAATTACCATAATCACCATAGATTATACTGCAGAATATAGCTTATAGAATCGCACTGGTCCAAACCTTCTTCCAAATTAACAGATTACAGATGTGCTATTGTGTCCTATTTCCATTTCCAAACTCATCACTGCGGACGTCGTCATTAAGAATTACTGTGGGAGAGTCGTTGAAAGCTGAACAACTTTATGTAACATTTGTCATACAATGATAATGCCCATTAACACCCACTCCTTCACTTATTTCATCAATTAGAGTATCACACCCACGGAGACTGTTAATTATTAACGTATTGTTTATTTGTCGACCCCTTAAGCGAATTTTATTATTGCTTAATACAATTTATTTCATCTTTATTTTTCTTTTGGTTTCATATTTTTATTTTGTTTTGTTGTATTAGTCTTATGACTGTACTCATGAAGCTTAACAATTGTTATTTGATCTTTAAACTAAGATCACTTAGGTATATTAATATAGTTTACACATTTACATACATTTGTTTTAGATTTAGAAACTAATGTTATTAATTTTGTTGTATTAGTGTTATGACTTATGACTGTTGTAGGGGACTGTATCTTTACACCACTGCTGGTTCCTAGGCTTTTTCCTACAATCGGACTATTCTCTATACTTTAAAGTAAACGCCGTGATCGCCGGTGGTAGACTGATTTAATCATAAGAAAAAATATCAAAAATAAACAGCATTCGAAATATAAAACACTGTACAAAATACATTAAAAAGAAAACTATAAAAAAGGTGCGTCGCGCACATTCCTCCCCCCAAAGTTAAGCCCTCAGCTTGAGCAGCTTTTTCAAGGGCCTCCTCAGTGTGCCCACTGCAGTCCTGACGTCCGCCACTCGGATCACCCCATCGCGACCCGGGTAAGTCGCTGAGATGCGCCCTCTCGGCCAGGAGCCCCTCGGTAGATTGCCGTCAGCCACCAGGACCAGATCGCCCACAGCCAACTCTGGAACATCGCCTTGCCCTGGTCTGGGAATAAGATTCGGCAAGTACTCTTTAACCCAGCGCTGCCAAAAGTGGTCCGCCAGTCTGACCGCTTTGCGCCAGCCGCTTCTTGACACCAGATCTCGGTCCGTCAAGGTTGCTGGAACAGGACGTCCCGACGAAGCTGCAAGGAGAAAATGATTTGGAGTGAGCGCCTCTTCACTGCCGGGCTCTACCGAGACGTGCGTTAGGGGGCGAGAGTTGATGAGCCCTTCTGCTTCTGCCAGCACGGTTCGGAGAACTTCTTCTGTCGGAGCACGTTCGGTGAGGGTCGCTCGGAGTGCCGTCTTCACACTTCTCACCAGTCGCTCCCATACTCCACCCATAAACGGAGATGACGGGGGAATGAGGCGCCAACTGATTTTCTCCGTCGCTGCATATTCCATAGCTGCGTTCCCGTAGAGTGAACGGAGTTCTTTTCTTGCCCCGATGAAAGCGGTACCATTGTCAGACCAGATCTCAGACGGCGTTCCTCTGCGAGCCACGAAGCGCCGAAGACTCATTACAGCAGAATCCGTCGACAAGCTTCCAACAACGTCCAAGTGGATGGCGCGCACGACTAGGCACGTGTACAAGGCGACCCATCTCTTCTCCCGTCTTCGGCCAATAGATATCTGGACTGGCCCGAAGTAGTCTAGCCCAGTGAATGTAAAAGGGCGCTTGTGGTGAGCCAAACGTGCCTCCGGAAGATTCCCAGTGGGCGGCTGGAATTTCTCAGCTCGGCGAATGCGGCATAGCTGGCAACGGAAGGCAACGGAGCGAACGACGTTTCTTAAGCCGACCAAGTAGAAACTCTGACGAAGCTCGTTGACCACGGTCTCCGTGTTGGCATGGGCGGCTCGGCGGTGGTGGTGGTCCACCAATAGCTGGACAGCAGGGTGCTTCCCGTCGAGGACGATGGCATTCTTAGTGGCTTCAGGCACTCCTGAGGCTGCGGCGATACGGCTGGATAGGCGTAGGAGGCCCTCTTCATCCACAATCAGCGACAGTCGGAACAGCCGACTGATGCGAGGTATAGGCAGGGGTGGGAGTCTGCTCAGACGCATCATCTCATCAGGAAATGAGTCCAGCTGTGCCTGGCGCAAAATATGCGTCTCGGCCAGGCGCATATCGGCAGCTGTCTCATGCGTTGAGTGTGAAGAGCCAAAAGAGCTTGACGGCTGAAAAGAAAATGTTAATATCCCCCCTTGCTCACGCACTAAATTCTCTACATGAAACCCCCTACGTGATAAAGAATGGATTCTGATCTGAGTTAAATATTTATGAGCTCTGTATGTTGCTCGTACCAATCTCAGCCAAGAGCTAAACCGCTTGGGATCAGCTGAGACAGGTACATGCCTCTCAACGTTGCCGACGAGGTGAACTGTTGCAATGGTATATGCTGGATTCCTACTCTCTTCATTCACGCTTGGGTACTCTGAGAAACTACAAGGCTCACTTGGCCAGACAGAAGAAAGCAAGAATTCAGGACCAGTGATCCAGCGAGACTCTAGAGACAACGTAGTGCGTTTTAACCGGGTTGCATCGTCAGCGACGTTCAATTCGCTAGGCACCCACCGCCAATCACTGGCACTCGTTAACTCCAGGATCTCGCCGACTCTGTGCGAAACAAAAGGCTTAAATGAGCGGGCCTCGCTTCGTAACCAACTCAACACCGTCATAGAATCACACCAAAAAACTTGCCTGACGGGACTGAAACGATGAGAATCGCAGATTGTTGAAGCGAGGCGCGCGGCGATCAACGCTCCCTGCAGCTCCAACCGCGGAATCGACACCGGCTTTAAGGGAGCTACACGGACCTTGCTGCCAATCAGTGCGAGCTTGACTTCTCCATCCTTAAGCACGAAACGCCAGTAAGCCACCGCAGCAAAGGCAGATTCGCTGGCGTCGGAAAAAACATGAAGCTCGCAGTGATTCACTTCGCAGTCGGCTAGGCAGTAGCAGCGTGGGATCTGCAATTCGGCAACGCTAAACAAATCCTGAAACCATAGCCTCCACGCTGAACTGTCCTGCTGTGAAAGTTCTTCATCCCACTCAAGACCCTTGCGCCACGCATTTTGGAACATGATGCGACCGGTCACTACTAGAGGCGCAATAATTCCGAGCGGGTCAAAAACCCGCATCAAGTGGGCCAAAACCACCCGCTTGGTAAGCTTTTTTGGTAGCCCACCCTTTTTTAATCCAATATTGAAACCGATACAGTCTGTAGTGGGCTGCCAAATAAGACCAAGTGTCCTTACAGGAGTGGCCAGGTGGCCCAGGTCTACGGGTGACGTCACCGGCGTCTCCAGCAACGTCTCCTTCGGTAACAACGTCAGGGCCGAGACGCTGTTGGAGGCCCAGCCACGCATTTCGAAACCCCCGTTTTTGTGGACAGCGTAAATATCAGCGGCCAGTTTTGCTGCTTCATCCACGCTGTCAAGGCTACAAATGCAATCGTCCATATAATGATCGCAAATGATTGCACGCGCTGCGTCCGGGTATCGTGTCTGATGCTCAACCGCATTTTTATTTTTAATGTAAATGGCCGTAAAGGGACTAGAAGCGGCACCGAACATCATCGACGACATCCGGTAAACACGCAGCGGTTCGCGCGGACTATCGCGCCACAAAAACCTCTGCGCGTCGCGGTCTTCAGCACGAATTTTAATTTGCGGAAACATTTCCCGAATGTCCGCGGTCAACCCAATTTTACCTTCCCTAAAACGAAAAAGAACGCCTAGTAGTGGCTGAAGCAGGTCAGGACCCGGTAACAGCAACGAGTTTAGCGAAACACCCTCTGATTTGGCAGCGGCGTCGTGCACAACCCGCAGCTTATTAGGCTTGTTTGGGTTGACTACGCCGAAGTGAGGCAGGTACCAAATACGCGGCCCTGTGGGCGCCTCTGGACACAGTTCGGCGTAGCCCTTCCCAACCATATCGAGAACGTTGGCACGATACCGCTCCGCATAGCTACCATCCCTACACAATTTCTTCTCCAAACCTAAAAACCTCGATAAGGCGAGGTTGTAACTATCAGGTACTGATAAATCGTCAGACTTCCAAATCAGACCTACTTCAAAACGACCACTGGGCAAGCGGCGTGCTGTGTGCTCAACAATCTGGCCAGCACGTTCATCATCAGCATTGCGCGCCTCACGTTTCGAAATACCTATAGACTCTAGTTTATATTGCTCCTTAATAAGCTGCTCTAATTCGGAACGGTCGCTCTTGCCTACAGACGCGGACTCAAAGAGTGTGGCGTGGCTGACAATATCAACCTGAGTAGTCGAACTACAACCGAAACCGAACAAAACCCAACCTAACGCAGTACGAATCGCTACAGGTTGTGACTTAGACCCCTTACGCGTGGCCCCAGATACGGTGAGATGCCAGTTGTCAGTGCCAATGATGAGCATTGGCTGAATTTTACCGTAACACAACTCATCTGCAAGATCTGCAAGATGTGGATATTTCGTGACGGCGTCCCTGTTGACAATCTGAGACGATACCCCTAGACCGCCAATAGATCTAGCCCTACGAATAAGGTGACTATCTTTCACGTGACGACCCTTGATGTAGAAGTCTACATAACGCACCAACACGTTCTTATTAAGGCCCCCTATGCAATCTACGTGAACGTGTCCTTCTGGCCCAATAACACCTATCTTAGCAGCGACCTCTGCATCAATAAAGGTAGCGGTCGACCCGTCGTCCAACAAAGCATAAGTATCGACACTACCAGACGGACCAGACAGAGTCACAGCAACAACTTTCAGTAACGGGCGAAGACTCAGCGATCGCGCCGGGCTTTCAGCTGAAAAAGAAGTTGACGCGTGAGACAGGATCTCTTTCCCTTCAGGAAGAGAAACTACAGGAACGTAGCTCGACGGGCACGGGGCGGAGCTCGACGTGGACGGCGCAGGGTCGTCGTCCTCTTCTACGCCTACATGAGCCGCGGCCGCGCGCTCACTAGCACTGTGCAACAACCTATGATGGCGGAATTTACAATCGCCAATGTCGCACAAACTTTTTGCTGAACACAAACTTAGTCTATGCCAACCTTCTTTGAGGCACCTGTGACAAATTCTTTTCTTTTTTATAAAATGCCACTTGTCATCTATTGACAAGGAAAGAAATTTGTCACATTGAGTCAATGAATGCTGTTGTTGACATAAAACACAATGAATTTTGCCTGCAGCAGCCGTGGATGAACTATTTTTAGATTTTGACCGAGTTTTCTCTCCATCAACGACTGCGTGCACCTTATCCCTGACTCGGCTATTACTAGCGGAAGTTGAACTCGGCGCGCCAGCCGATTCAGGGAGGAGGCCGAATCTAGACTGTAGCTCGACTATGTCGACCAGGAAGTCGGCGAACATGTCGAGCATGGGTAGCCCACTGGCCGCATGACTGCTGGCGTAGGCCACCCATTGTGCTCGTAACAGTGGGGGGACTTTTGAAATGACCGATTGAATCAGCTCTGGCGATGTTAGGTAGTGAGGCTGGTCGAGTAACCGAATCGCTTCCACACAATTACGAACACGACTAGCAAAAATAGCAAGGTCTTTACCTTCACCCGAGACGCGCGGCAAAGCGCGCATTGCAGCTGCCTCCTGAGCCACTATAAGCTCGGGGCGGCCGAAGCGTGTATCGAGCGCGCGCAGCACTACATTAGGCTCGCGCGCCGTTGCCAGCAGCATCATGACCGCTTCACGCGCGCATCCCTTCAATGCTTTGTTCAACCTAGCTAGATTTTCCACTGCAGAATGCGAGTTCATCGTATCTAGAAAGGCTCTTTTAAAAGAAAGCCATTCTAGATGCGATTTACCGTCGAAAAATGGCAATGGAAAGTCCCTATCACCCCTACGGTGGCAAGCGCCTTTATTAACATTATCTATGAGAATGCCTAACGACTTCACAAGGCGGTCTGAATTGCTGGAACAAAGATGCATGTTAACATTTGTAGCTGTGGTGGCTAGGTCAGCCGGTTTTGTAGGCGATACTGGGGTTGGGGTAACTAGAGCCAGGCGAGAGGGGCCGACCGAGATAATAGAATTAAATTCAACAGGGTCAGCTAGGCCAACTGGATCAGCTTTCAGAGCAGCTTTTGAATTTTGTAGCCAGTCACTAACCGAACGGCTGCTTCTCGAACTACGATGACTGGCATCGGCATCTATAGCCGCCAATTCCGCTCGGAGTTCCAACTCCGCTGCTTCGCGCTCTCTCGCGGCGACCTTTTCCGCGGCGACGGCGACCTTTTCCGCGGCGACGGCGACCTTTTCCGCGGCGACCCTCTCTGTCTGCCCTAATTCAGCCAAACGGCGAGCATGTAAAGCCTCTGCGGCTAACTTTCTAGCCACCATTGTAGCAGAAGAACGAGATGAAGTTCTACTTACTGGTCTCGACGGAGTCTGGGTGGTAGTGACGGGGCTCGGCGGGGTCTGATTGCCGGAGACGGGCCTCGAAGGGGTCTGGACTGCGGCCGCCACATTGGCGGGTGGGTGGCTGGGCTCTGGTTGCTCCAGCTCCTTTTCCACAGCGTTCCCTTTAGCTCCCATCTTGGCACCCGCACGAGTACGCACCATCACTACTATCTACTATCACTACTATTGGCTGTCGAAGGACCACGATGTAGGGGACTGTATCTTTACACCACTGCTGGTTCCTAGGCTTTTTCCTACAATCGGACTATTCTCTATACTTTAAAGTAAACGCCGTGATCGCCGGTGGTAGACTGATTTAATCATAAGAAAAAATATCAAAAATAAACAGCATTCGAAATATAAAACACTGTACAAAATACATTAAAAAGAAAACTATAAAAAAGGTGCGTCGCGCACAACTGTGCTAATGAAGCTTAACAATTGCATTGTTATTTGATCTTTAAACTAAGATTACTTAGGTATATTAATGTAGTTTACACATTTACATACCTTTGTTTTAGATTTAGAAACTAATGTTATTAAAGTTGTAGGTACCTATGTTTCGAATCAAAAGAACATTGAATTTACATAATGACAATTTTATGTTATCCTGAAAACTCTACTTTTATTTCAGCTTTTTATTCCTGTGATACTTTTTGCATTTTATTGCTTGATGTAGTCTAGAATGATTCCAAACTTCAAGAGTATTCTGTTTTAATGCAAATATAATTTTCTTTACAAATTTTATGATTTCAGCAACTTTATTTTTTCTTTTGTTTACTTTTTCTATTGGGTTACTGATTACATCGTCAGGCCCAAAATCAGCTAGCACAAAAAGTCAACAGAACGGATATCTAATTCCATTGTCTTCAATATTCACAGTAGCAACATTCTCAAAAGGGAAAAGAAAAAAAAAGTTACCAAATGCCCATAAAACACATGGAAAGGTTATGACTCATTGTTGACTCCCTATTGACATAAATACGGTAGTCGTAATAAAACGGTCTTAGAACCATGACATAAATTCTCCTAAGTATCTCTCTGTACCTTTTGTTATATTTTTTGTCCCGTAAATATCACGCAAAATGTTTACTTTGTCTTATTCTTAGTTTTTATTATCCTCTTTGTTTTTAACAATGGGCTCATGTTGATTGACATTCTTGAAAAGCTTTACTTGATATTGCTGTCAGCAGGTTTTTATTGTTGGGTAGTTTCGTTATGTTACTCAACTAAAACCTTTGTCTCTATACTAGTAATGTCATGGTCTACGAGTATATATAGAGAATATGGAGAAAAGGACACATTAATTAGGAAATGTGCCCCCAATGTTACATGGGACTGGAACATAACTGGTGAGATGTATGTTAAAAGGTACTTAAAAAGAAAGGTTAAAAGGTAACTTTGTATTACATACATTACTATATACTTAACCCGTTCTTTTTAAGGTATTAATTTTATTAACCCTTCAGAAAAAGCAGGTTAAATATATAGTAATGTATGTTATGTGTGTAATTTCAGTTTTTTTTAGGGTTCCGTATTTCAAAAGGAAAAACTTGAACCCTTATACGATCACTTTGTTGTCCGTCTGCCTGTCTGTCAAGACCCTTTATCTCGGGAACGGGTGTAGAGAAATTAAAACCATATACTCAGGTCTACGGTCCCTTGAAGCTGTAAAATCAAACTTCTAAGTTAACGTAAAAAAGATACGGCTGTTTATGCCACTAAAACGTATATTTCGACACTCTCAAGGGAATCAAAACGTATAAGGTACTTCCTGTTGACCTAGAATCATGAAATTTGGCAAGAAGCAAGGTCATGTAGCCTAGTAAAGAAAAAAAAACGAAAACAGTAAGTATGTAGTTACATAAAAAAACCGTTTATATACCTACAAATTTGAACGGAAGCTTCGGTGCGCGGTCAGCGGGATTGTCCGAAAGGGTTACCGCTGGCCCGGAACATAAAGGGCTAAGGAAGGAACACGAGTGGGTTTTAGTCAGTAAGAGTCTGACACTCCCTTCCGCTCCACCCAGAGCGGGAGGGGTCATTTGATGATTTCCCATTCTCAAAAAAAAAGCCTCGTTGCGCGAGTCCGACTCGCACTTGACCGATTTTTTTTTAATTTCTATTTCCGTGTTCTTGCTTATGACGGTGTGTAATAAATGTTAAGTAAGTGCCTGTCGTCGTTAGTTACGGGCTCAACCAGACTTGTATGATGCCCATTAAATCGTACCATTCCACGCACAACAACATCAATCGATTTAACATCAGCCTCATAAACTATCAACTAGCTTGACATCACATTTTATAGCTCATCCATTTCATGTGCTATAAACAATGTACTTAATGATCACATTATTTGTAATCAATTCGCAAGACATTCTGACCTTTAAGGTAGGTAACATTAAGTAAAGATACAATTTCGCATTACGCTGTATATATGTAATCAATCAAGACGAACTTAATCCGCATTTAAACGTACAACGTAACCGCTAACGATGTCTCTATGATATCATCGTGCTATGTCGAAATAATTACCTTTATGGGTGTTTGATTATATGCGAATAACGTGCCTGCTTCAATTATATCATTCCTACGCGCGAGATTACCGAGGCTGAGCAAATAAATGCGGATGAAGATTATAGAATAGATGTGGTACCCAAGTGGCTGTGGTAGATTATGCTGTGTAAATGTTAATATCTCAAACGAACACATAATGGGGTACCTACTTAAAAAAAAACATTTTGTTTTGCAGTCAAGAGCTAAATTTGCCTTACCTACGACTAATATAATGAACCAACCTCTGGATTCTGGAGGTCGTATAAGCAATTTCTTAGAAAATAAAAATAATTGCTGTGATGAGAAAATAAATATTATACGAGTATCATTACCTCGCCATCCTTTGACAAACGTACTGGAGTTTGCACGTTGCCTAAATATAAATTGACTAGCTGCGTCTTGCGGTTTCACCCGCGTCAATGTCGAACCCGTGGGAATATGGGATAAAAAGTAGTCTATATGTTAATCCAGGGTGTCAGCTACCTCCGTACAAAATTTTATCAAAATTGGTCTAGCCGTTTGAGCGTGAAGAAGTAACAAACATATGAACACATACACTCACAAAATTTCGCCTTTATAATATTAGTGTGATATGATTTCAAAATTTAGTAAATCGTAATTACTATCATTTGAAAAATAATGGGGCAGTCTGTTTGTAGCCACGTGACTTTACGTAGGCACAGCTACATACGAAGAAAATAAATAATAATTATTCAATCTTTATTCTACGGTTGAAAAATAGATAAGGTTATTAATACTAGTACCACCAGTCCACCACTAAACGTCCATTCTAGACACTAAACTATCACAATCGATTTAGACCAACTAAAACATAGCCTCAAACAGCTGAACTTCTAAGCACACAAACTTCAAAGTGAATAATATCTCTAATTAATCAAATAATTGTGGCAAATTCGTCCTTCAATACGAATGTAATTCGACGATTACATTACAATAGAACATTCTGTTGAACCTGATTGATTACACTCAGTTAATGGGAATTTCAGAATGAACAATCCGACTAAATGTTAAGACTATCTGTTTGTAATTGGGGTACAAACAAAGATCTCTGTGTTTGCGGCATTAATTTCACGTTAGAGAAACGTTGTAATCATAACATGAGTTCGTGTTTTGGTAATGCATTCGGAGGAATTTGACTAGGCGTCCTTGTTTATTGATGATAATGTGTCTTTAGGTTGAATTGCTAACTAGATTTGTATGTGTTATGTTATCCTCTGCTTTAGTGTAGCTTCGTGTACCTATTTGTTTGTATCTATCATATAATATTACGAATGTTACATTCATATTTAAATCTAATGGCGTCTGAATGTGTTGTTATTGGTTAGAGAAACATATAATGTTTTAGTGATGACGGTTTTTTTGCCGTTAGATTTCATTTTGTTTGAAGTAGTGCTAGTAGCAAACTCATTAAAAAGTGATCTTCTTTTACGTATATTATTATTATTAGATAATCCGTCGTGAGTGGAAGGCATGAGGTAAAGAGAAAAGAATACACACATTAACGACTCAAATGGTTTTGTGATAGTAATATTGTGTAAGACAGTTTTATTAGCAAAATATTTACCAAATTTTACTTAACCATTATTCCGAATAATTATGTCGACAACAATAACTCCGTCACATAGCGTTACGCTACTGCGACCGCTCAAACTCAATTTCAACCATTTCAATATCTTCATTTTCGCTTACGACATTCCCATCTGATTTACCATTATCACGGATCCATTCATTACAGTGGAGTCATTTTAATAGGTAACATTTGACGTCTGTCAGTTTTATCCTCATAGTGAGGTGACCTGCTTATGAACATCGATTAAAGTGAATGAATCGATACGGACTTGAAACATATGCGAATTTAAAAAATCATCAGGCGAATCCCTGTCCCATTATTATTATTTTTTTCGTAAATTTAAGGAGCAAAATAAGACAAGTACACAATTTAACAAAAAAATTGCATTTATTCAGTTGAACTATCAGAACTGTTAAAAGTATTGTCATCTTCATCACTGCTGTCAGCACTCAGAGATATTATTAATTCATTTTCAATAATATTGTCTATTCTCACATCTCGTTCAAAATCTTGTAAAATTATTTTCTTTGTTTTCTCTACGACTTTTTTCCAGTCTTCTGTAGTGACTTCTGCACACGCAGTTTGTAGCAGAGACATCATTTTAGCAGTACTGAAGGGTGGTTCAGTATTGTTCCGCGCTGCATAACCGTTTATTTGTGCCCAAATAAGCTCGATGGCGTTATACTGGCAATGGTAGGGAGGCAATCGAATAACTTCGTGTCCATGCTCTAGGGCTAGTTCATCGATTACATAGCGGAGCTTGGACGGCTTAGTTGCTTTTACTAGATTTAACAACTCAACTTTTAATAAAGATGGACTTGCATCCACACCATTTCTTACCAGCCACGAGACAATTTCTTGCTTTTTATATGCTTGAGTTGGTGGTTTATCAACTTGTACAGAATGATACGGTGCATTGTCCATTACAATTTTCGATGGGTTTTCTAAGCTGACTAGCAGCTTCTCAAATCACTCTTTAAAAACCTCAAAGTTTATTTCCTCATGGTAATCACTTGTAGTTTTAGAGGCGAATGCGAGGAGGCAGTTTTTCTATTTCATTATTTTTTGTATTTTTATAACTAGTTAGTTAAAAGAATAATAAATAATTTTTTTATTATAATCACAACGTGGTTATTAATTTATGGTGATATTTCTTCACAAGTCATCATTGCATTCGATTCTACTTATCAGCTTTCGATTTTTAGAGTAACATCCCTAGTGTTTAAAAAGAAAAATGGTTAACTGACGTAACCTTGTAACGACGTTCAGTTCTTTAGATCAGAATTAATTGTTTATTATGTTTAGAATGGTTTATTAATGAAAGCAAATCGTAAAATTACTCGTATCGGTCATTATTACAATAAATATGTAATCGTAATTGAAAAAAGGTAAGCAATTGTGCAGTTCTAACAAAACGAAAAAATATGTTATTTTATGCCCGCCGTTACAAGGTTACGTTGTTGAATATTTTATGAATTGTCAAATGTTACCTATTAAAATGACTCCACTTTAGTTGTAAGTTAAGGTTTAATGACGTTGATTTTAATTACACAATGGGCCAACACTTCATTAAATTGTCACTCACGATGGTTCTTTTCGTAATAATCTCTATAATAAGGTGTGACGTAATACGTTTCTACTGACTTTTGACATCAATGTGAGTTATTGACTTTTGAAGACGCGTTCATTTGAATTAGGTAGACTGTTTGAGGCTTCTGTGGTTTCTTTGTATTTCGAGTGTTCTATTTTAGGATCTGTTAAGAGTAGTTTCTTATTATTTCTACATATATTTAAAACGAACGTTTGTTTTTATTTTGGAGTAGTCTTCACATGGGCGATATATAAAAAAAATGTACTCGACATCTGAAAATATTTGATGAATTACATAACATTATTGACAATTTTTCGAGTTTTTAACCCCAAATACAGCAAGCTTACCATACAACCTCACGTTAAATAATCTCTACCATCGTCATCAAACTGCCAATAAAATATACATAGTAAAACAATAAACGTAACTTTTATAGCTGTAGATAGTTCAACATATGGAAGCGCACGTAAACACAACAGCATCGTATTTTTCTTCCCCATGACGTCACTCTACGCTCCATAATTTCCATAATCGACTCACGAAGCCCATTCTAACCTAAAACATACCTACCAGTATATACCAGTACCTGGCTAGTCGTAAACAACGCGTCGTGTTTTTATTAAAATTCCTTTAATAATTTCGCCTCGTTTGCTCGGCAAGTGGGTCATGGGACTTCTACATAGTTGTTGGCTGTAACACAGGCTTGCCGGTCACTAGCCGCAAAAGGGGGATATGGAGAGATAGAAAATAGTTTTAAAGAGGACTCCATCGGTATTCACTACAGACGGCAACCGGGAAGCCTGCCCTAGTTCGGATTTCAATTATCCACCTCAACCATTTGTTTTCTGAACGCAAAACGAAACAAACATCGAAGCTCTGAATGTGTTACCAGGAGCGCATATTTTCAAAGGATTTTATTCGAGTGGAGATAAATACTTACTTTGTTTTCTTTATTCTATCGTTTTGTAAACCATAAAAGAACAATTGTTTAGATTTTAGTTTTAGTATTATGATTTGTGGGCCACAGTCAAAGTAGTAGTTTTTTAGCACAATGTAATGCAATTTTTTTTCTGAAGACCTGTGTTCGTGATGATTTAGATCCTATTGTATTATTTTAGCGGGTTTCAGTTATTAAATAAGTTGATTTTACTAAATAAAACTTTTGACATTATTTTCTTGAAATTGTGTTTGGCATCCTCTAATTTTTGGTCTCCCTTTTATTATTAACTTCGTCTTGTTCTGAGCCGTCCTTACGTTTACTAATAGGTAAGTAGCTCGAATTAAATTTCAATTGAAAAATTTAAAAAAATTAAAAAAATCATTTAAAAAATGAATTTTTAAAATTGAAATTCATTTAAAAAATTGAAATTTTTTGAATGAATTCATTAAAAAAATTGAAATTTTTTAAATGAATTTCAATAATCTAGCTAGTATAGTAATTTGTCACTTTCAAAACCAAATTATGTTGGATAGATAATCATCTTGCTTGATGGGATCAAACTAAGGAAACAAATCACTTTTCGCTTTGTTTCTTGTTTTTTGTGTGCATGTTCAATTTTAAGAACTTCAAATTGTGTGGGATTTAGAAAGTAACTATCCGGTAACATGAAAATAGAAATACATTTGGGTTTAATATTTCGCACACAAAAATTAGCAAGCCTTAAATCCTTTGTCGAAAACACCAATTCATCGTCACTGTTATTTTTAAAGCTCTTTTTCTTCTGATAAGACTTTCAAAGCTGTCTCGTCGAAGCAGAGTGTACGCTCAATTGTCAAACTTGTTTATATAACTTGGAACACACTTGGAATAACAATCCTTTGTTGACAGTTCTTTTGAGCCTGCCCGTGACAAACTCAAAGGATTCGCTGCGAAGCGTGTCCACTCGAGATGGGAACATCTGTTATATTAAATTAAATGTCTTCCGTTGGATGTCTAAACATAGATTTATTATACCTGTTGTTGTCTCGTCCTCGATGATGAGGTAAGTTACTAAGGTAGTATATTTCCATGTTACCTGAGGGCGTCACATAAAGTTTAAATCTTCAAAATAAAAAATATCCGAACGCTCCCATTCCCAGCTCACTGTTCTATTATCTGTGGACTTCATTCGTTTCTTATGTCACTGAGAGGTGTCACCGCTCCCGCTAAAATAATTATAAAATTAGTGTTTTATAGAGTTGTTTTTACCAAATTAATGGGGAAACACAACGATATGGAAAGAGCAATACGGAAATTAAGGAGAAAAATTGAAAAATTGGAAGAAAAAACCAAAGGTTAGTTGGCAGACGCCGATGGCGCCTTTTTACCCTAAAACTTTATTTTTACTTAGAAATATGAGAAGAAAAGTGTATTTATCCATAAAATGAATAATTCAATAGTTGTTGTTGTACTGATACGAGTACCGTACAGCTTTTCTCACGATAAAATCGAGCGGTAGCCCGGTAGGTAACCGGTTTTAACCAGTCATAATTATCTACCTATACCGAAAAACTGCAATTGACGAAAAATCTTGTTGCTATACTGGCAGAGTATCGAACAAGTTTAGGTCAATTTTGCATGCAAGTCACACATTGTTGTTGCTATACTGTCAGAGTATCGAACAACTTTAAGAAACTAGTTTTACTTTTTACACGCAAGCCACATGTGGTGGGTGTTGTTGCTATACTGTCAGAGTATCGAACAACTAGGCGTGTTGTGTGAGTGATCTTGCAACTTAGTCCCCCTTTTTTCCTGTTGTTGCTATACTGTCAGAGTATCGGACAACACGGCAAAGGTGTAATATCCACTATTGTTCTCGATGCAGGATCTTCTCGAAGTCGTTCACCAAGGGACCGTCGCCACACCCGGTCACCAAGGGACCATCGCCACACCCGGTCACCAAGGGACCGTCGCCACACACGGTCACCAAGTGCTCGTTCACGATCGCGACACCGGTCACCAAGTACTCGTTCCCAATTGCGACACCAGTCACGTGGCCGCTCCCGATCGCCAAGTGTACGGTGTTACACCCGGTCTCCTAGTGTGCATACCACACTACAACAACCCGAAAATAACCATATTAGTGAGCCTGCAAATATCCAAAACTTGGAAATTCCTCAGGCGTTGGTGGATGAAGCCCCTGAAACAGCACCAAATGATACAATAATAGAGCAAGATGTACAACAGCAGGAGGCTGAACATATTGACGTTGACATTATATCTGCCATGGGTGCTGTGGAGGAGGAGCCTGTGAACGGCCCTCCAGCTCACAATGAGATTGCTCAACGCTGGACACCTATTTTAAATAAAGGCCTAAAAAAGGAGGATAAGGCTCTCTTACTAAAAGAATATGCTCCATTTAACAACATACCCTCTATGGTTCCCCCAAAATTGAATCCGGAGCTGTCAGCAGCTGTATCTGAGCCGGTAAAGAAAAGAGACATTATTATAGAATACAGACAGAAAAATGTGGCTGCTGCCCTAGCAGCCATTGGTCGTGGTTTGGAGTGTTTTATGTTTTATAACAAAGTTGATGGTATAAAAAAATTTAATGATGCTGCTAAGATTTTATGTGAGTTATTACACAGTGAAACTCAGAGCAGAAGAGCTCTTATCTTAAGTGTAATAAATAAAGAAATGAAGGAGTCCTTACAAGGAAGTCCTGACGAATTCCTTTTCGGTGCAGGCCTCACAGAACGGATTAAGGTAGCCAAGGCAGTCCAGAGGTCTGCACAGGATCTGGGTACACCTGTTATTAAACAAAATAATGTTCGACCTAATCAACAACCTTTAAACTCACGGGTCCCTCCTCACCCAGGATACAAACGCTCGGCTTTCAACAGAAGGAAGAACGAGAATCAACAGGGTGGAGGGGGGAAGAAAGCTTATTCTCAGAAGAAAATGCGACGACCACCCCAGCATCAGCGCGAACGGACTCAGAACCCACACAAATGAACCTGCACAAAGAGGTAGGCAGATTACCCTATTTTAAAAAAATATGGGAAACAATTACAGACGACCCTGTAATTCTGACTTGGGTGTCTGGATATACTCTGAATTTTATCAAAACTCCTTGTCAGGGGGATACCCCACTTAATAACAAATTTTCTCAATCTGAGACAATTCTTATTAGAAAGGAAATTGATGAATTACTTAGAATTCAGGCTGTTGAAAGTTGTATGCCAACAAAGGACCATTTTTGTTCACCCATTTTCCTAGTACAGAAACCAAATGGAAAATACCGTTTTATCCTAAATCTTAAAAAACTAAATCAATTTATGCTCCCTGACCATTTCAAGTTAGAAGATTACCGCACAGTTTGCAAGTTAATACAAAAAAATGATTATATGGCAACCATTGATTTAAAAAATGCTTATTATATGATAAACATAGACCTTAACTACAGAAAATACCTCCGATTTTATTTTGATGGCAAATTGTACCAGTTTACAGTTCTACCATTTGGCCTCTGTACAGCCCCTTTTCTATTTACAAAAGTACTCAAACCCATACTCTCTGTGATTAGAAAAAGAGGAATAAGAATGGTACAATACCTTGATGATACCTGTATCATTGCAGAATCTTATTTAGAATGTAAAAATCAAGTCAATTACATACTTAATCTTTTTGAAAACCTGGGTTTTTTAGTAAATTACAAAAAATGCATAATTACACCTAAAACAGAATGCAAATTCTTAGGGTTTATTTTCAATAGTAAACACATGATCATTTCAATTGACCAGGACAAAAGACAGAGATGTTTAGAGTTACTTTCAAAACTTAAACATAGAATTTCAATTAGGTTTTTAGCTCAAGTTTTAGGAACATTAGTTTCTGTTTGTCCTGCCATTAAATATGGCATGTTATATACCAAACATTTAGAAAGAATTAAATATTTATCACTACTGTCAAGTAATGATAATTTTGAAAGTATCATAACATTACCTACTAGTTGCCAAGAAGATATAGTATGGTGGCTTACAAATTTAAAAACAGCTGTGTGTCCTATAAGGAAAAATAAATTTTGTTTAGAAATTGAGACTGATGCATCTCTTACTGGATGGGGTGCAAGATGCGGTAACAAAACTGCCAGTGGCCCATGGACACAAGAAGAGTCAAAACTCCATATCAATATGCTAGAACTTCATGCAGCATTCTTAGGATTAAGAAGCTTTGCTAAACACATGCATGATTGCGAAATACTGTTGAGAATTGACAACACCACTGCAATCTCATACATAAATCGCTTAGGTGGGATCCAACACCAACATTTGAACAATATCTCAAAATCAATATGGCAGTGGTGTGAATCAAAAAACATATGGATTTATGCCTCTTACATTAATACTAAGAATAACGTAATTGCGGATTTCCAGTCACGAAAGGAATTAGGTCATACAGAATGGGAACTTAGTAATAGATACTTTAAAATAATAGTTAACAGTTTTGGAAACCCTGACATAGATTTGTTCGCATCACGCACAAACACAAAATGCGAAAAATATGTTTCATGGCACCCTGATCCTGATGCATTCAAAGTTGATGCATTCACATTTTCTTGGTCAAACATGTATTTTTATGCTTTTCCCCCCTTTTCAATGATTTCTAAAAGTATTGAAAAAATTATAGTGGATGAAGGTAAAGGTATCATGGTCGTACCAGACTGGCCTACACAACCATGGTACCCTATTTTTCAAAAACTCTTAATAAGTAAACCATTGTTATTTAAACCAAACAAAGGTTTACTAAAGTTATGTAATTCCAGGTCATTTCATCCGCTTCATGGGAGCCTAACATTGATGGTAGGACAGCTCTGCGGCGCAGCTTTCTTGAAGCAGGTTTAGAGCAAGAAGCTACAGATATAATGCTTAACTCAATCTCGAACAATACTCTAAAGCAATATTCCCCTTGCATAAAAGATTGGATAACATACTGCTATACAAACCAACTAAGTACATCAAAACCTAGTATACCAGAAATTATATCTTATCTAACTAGTAAATTTAAAGAAGGTTTATCATATGGCAGCTTGAACTCTACCCGGTCAGCACTGTCACTTCTATTGGGCTCTCATGTTGGCACAGATGGTAATATCAAAAGACTGTTTAGAGGTTTCTTTAAGTTAAGGCCAAGTCAGCCTAAATATGATTACACATGGGATGTGTCTAAGGTATTAAATTACATGGAAACCAAATTTATATCTTGTGATAATTTAGAAGTATGTTCAAAAAAGACTGTAACTCTTTTAGTTTTAGCTACAGGTCATAGGGCCCAAACAATATGTGCCATTGATATAGATCATATTAAAATAGAATCTGATTTTGTATTAATTCAAGTAGAAAAAATACTTAAAACATCTGCACCTAATAGAATGCAACCTTTTATTAAATTGCCATTTTTCACTGATCGACCACATGTCTGTCCAGCTAAAGCTGTTATTGATTATTTAAATATCACTAAAAATATTAGAGGCAATTTTAAAAACCTATTTTTATCATATAGAAAACCTTATAAACCTGTAACTGTCAGTTCAATCAGCCGTTGGATAAAATCCGTGTTGCAAGAAAGTGGCATAAATATTAACACGTTCTCTGCACACAGCACTCGACATGCGTCTACTTCTGCAGCGCTTCAGAGGGGTGTCTCGATCGACGAGATCCGAAGAACGGCTGGCTGGACTGACAGCTCAACTTGTTTCGCCAGGTTCTATAACAGACCTGTACGTAGCGAAAGCTTCACAGAAGCAATTCTTCGCACTTAAGGATTTGTTAATAAGTAAAAAATATTGTCTATTAAGTTAAGTAGTACCCATAACTTAACAGATGTTTAATAAAAAGATCTGATTGTACAACAGTCTTTGAACATCTACCTTAGTAACTTACCTCATCATCGAGGACGAGACAACAACAGGTATAATTGAACAATCAAACTAGCTTACCTGTAAGCGCCGTTCGATTGAGATTATTCCTGTTGTTGTCTCGTCCGAAGATGATGAGTCCCGCCCACCCTTATACCCCCTTTTTTGGTTGTAGCAATCAGATATTTTTTGGCTGATAACTAAATGAAGTCCACAGATAATAGAACAGTGAGCTGGGAATGGGAGCGTTCGGATATTTTTTATTTTGAAGATTTAAACTTTATGTGACGCCCTCAGGTAACATGGAAATATACTACCTTAGTAACTTACCTCATCATCTTCGGACGAGACAACAACAGGAATAATCTCAATCGAACGGCGCTTACAGGTAAGCTAGTTTGATTGTTCAATAATGTCAGATGTAAAGGTGTGCAGTGAGGGTGGGCGATCATTTGCAATGTGATGCGAATATTGTTTAATAGGTTTTATGATGCAGCTCGTTATTAGTCATGTTTGTGAAATGAAAGTTTGAGCAAGACAAACACTGGATAAAAATAAATTAACACACATGAAAATTATTTTATTCAGTAACAGGGTTCTATAAAACTGTAAACTGAAAAGATCTGTCCAAAACTCCTTATTCATTATGAATTCTCTCATTATAACACTGTTAAATAAAAACATTTAAATATTCATAATCCTCACAATTACAACGCTACAAAGTAAAGTATACGAATTCGTTACAAAATAAAATATGTATCTCCCAGCAGCGACTAATTAAACAAAACAAACACAAACGCTGCGAAAATTAGATTCTAATTAAAGGAAATGTTCAAGTTTTCCATTGGTACGATACAAGCATTCATTAGTGAGTAAAGCGTGTCATTTTGCTCGCAACAGGCACTGAATACTGGAAAACAGCTAATATGTGGTAGGTAAGAAAGGGAGCCACGCACGCCGTATCACAACGAGCCAAATGAAATTTCGCACAAATGAAAATTAGATGGTGAAATAATGTACCCATTTAAGGTGTTCAACAAACCATGAACGAAAATAATAGCTCTCAAGTAAAAGCCTCGAGAATGATATTATAGTACCTAATTAAGAGCAAACTACCAGAAAATTTTGTCGCGGAACAATGTTTTTGGTACAAAAATGTCATTAAATAAATACCGGAGTTTGCAACCGAAAGACGTCGTACTATTAACCAAATAAAACTGTTCATTAAATTCGTGATTTATGCTTTCGCGGCTTTTATTCATTGCGTTATAAATTCGCCCTCGTTCGAGATTTTACAGCTGAGTTCGGGAGATTTACTGGGAAATACGTCGATTCCATTTCAGATCATCCCCCGAACGCGTTTGACTTAAAAATACAAATTTAAATTTTATGCCCTTTTGTGTGATTATTTTTGGTAAAAATACCACCACAAAATAAAAATTTGGTGTAGCAGTATTTTAGGGCATTTTATAGTGACATACTTGCTATTTGTACGCATGCATGAAGCTCCCTGCATGTGGGGAATCATGGAACCAGATCTGCGTGCGGGGAGTAAACAAAGCATAATCATTATTTTTTGTCCAATAGGGCTATCACTCACGCATAAGTCTAAAAATGCCCTCAAAGTGTTTAATATCATTCATTTTTTGCATGGTAGTAACAGAAATTTCAAAGAAATTAAGGGTGGTGATCTAAATTGCAACGTTTGACATTCAATGAGCATTCATATAATTTGTACTGTTCCCTTGAACTTTAAAGGTCGAATAGATGACTTTTGTCACCATGATACAGTTTAAAGTACCTAGGTACTTTCTGTACTAACATAGAACACTACTTTAACTTTTACTTTAACATGATAATATTATATTTATCGAGTAAACATAAGATATTGGTGGGACGACCTGAATAGATTCCGTCAAAATTGGAAAAAGAATATGCGTGGGCTCGCGTAAGATGGAAGGAGTAAAGGTGCCTGTACCCAGGAGAAGGGCAGCGCAGGCTAGTAAATAAAATAATAAAAAAACATATTTTGCCGAATCTTCTAGCGCGAGAATGATGCATTATGAAACTTTATATCTCTTTTTATCTTTCTGTCCCAAAATGAAATCTAGGCCTGTCAAATTGCTTGCCACCGTGCTCAATATTTAACTACACAAAAATTCCCACTTTTCGTCGATCATATTGCTTAATGAAGACAATAAATAAAAAAATCATGCAAATATGGTGAGAGTCCGTGCTTCAATTTATTTGACTTTCCATCTCATCTCATTAACATGGCCATCGTCAAAGCATTCCATTCATTATGACAGAACAAATATTACATTAACAGGTGTGTTAAATGATATCACAAAGGCATAGGCACACAAAAGGCGATGGTTCTCTCAGAATACGAGTATGTATATGTATTCTTGTTACCAAATAGAACTGGAAAGATAGATTTAACAGTTGTAAAGAACAGTGGTGGCCGATCCTGACTTACAAGTTGTAGCTCGCGGGTTTGAACTTTGAACCCAGGCGGCAGCCTGGGTTAAATAGGGTGGGTAAATTATTTACCGTGCATTCGCGATTTATTTGCCAAAAATATAAACAAATATGAATTAATGGAAAAATAACTTTAATTCATATACAATAAAGTTCAGTTTACGCTAAAACTTCAAACATTTTTATAACTTTGTCTATAGTGCTATAGTCCGCGCGGTACAGGTTGGCCTCGCCTTATGTGGGGAGAGGGGTGAGAGCGGTGGGGTTGCCTATTTGTCCGCAACGCGTCTCCGCCCCTCCGTCCCACCGCTCACATACCTAAGGCGCGGCCAACTAGTTCCGCGCGGACTATTTAATAATCACTCTGAAATCAACTTAATAATCATTGAAATAAAGTATATATTTGTTTAACTTGAAATAGGATAGGGGTGTGCAGCACTGCGCACTTTTACAAACTAAAGCGCTTGCTTAAATTTGTCTAAATTATTTCATCACCACTGCTCTCAAAACGGTGAACGAAAACATCGTGCATCGTGAGGAAACCGGCATGTCCTAGAACAAAAAATTTTAAGACATGTGACATCTACCAACCCGCACTGGTCCCGCGTTGTTGATTACAGCCGACCCCCTCTCGGGGAGAGGAGGCCTGTGTTCCAACAGTGGGAACTGGGCTGATTTATGCTTATGCTAAAGATAGTAATCGTAGGCATTGTTTTGGTGAAGAAGACATTTGCAACAGTACTACTAAGATGACCATTGAACAAAATATTGTACCAGCGGCATGTGAGTATATTAAAAAAAGATTGGCCATGGTTGTTATGAGGGTACAAACATAGAAATGACACATGTTCTTTTCATAAATTTATAGGTACTAGGAAAGAAAAGAATGAAATATATACACAAACTCACGCCTTCTTTCTAAGGGGGTAGGCAGACACAGAATGCCACGATGAAAACCTTGTTTTTCACACATTTTACAAATTTTAATACAAATCTCATCCCGCTATCGCTTTCAAACCGCCCCACTCCGTTCATAACCTGTCATCTAATTCATTGCATCGTCAATTTCTTCCAGTGTGATGCTGTACTAAAATAATCGTATGAACACCGTCGACTTGTCCACACTCCATAATTTATTACCATCTTCCTCATTTCCAGGTAGTGAAAGTCTCAAAGAGAATGGTTGACAATGGGCAAATAAAGCTTCATCTCTAAGATATGCCCCATTTTTTTCCCAGGTGTATTCTTATCGTGGGTCAATATTTGTTTTTATAACAGGTTGAACTTTGATGACTTAAGTTTGAAGTGGTTTTATGTTATAACAATGTTGGTCTATGTTGGGTTGTCATTATTTTAATATCTGTATACATCAATAAAATGTAAATAAATAAAGATTAAACAAAAATATATATAAAATGCTGTTTTTGTGAGTTTTTTTTTAGAACATAATATTGAAAATTTTACCCTTCCCACTTTTAAATCGAAAATGCCTTGCCTAATCTTGGCAGAAATTATTTAAAAAAAACTGATTCTCAAGTTTTCATCTAACTAAAGTCAAGCACAATAACAAATATCAAACGCACATCTTACGCAAATTCAGTCATATTATTCCTATAAACACAATAAAAAGCATAAGCAAAATCAGAGCCTATAACATTCCCACTGCTGGGACACAGGCCTCCTCTCTGTGAGAGGGAGTGGGCCGTAATCCACCACGCGAGCTCAGTGCGGGTTGATTTAATAAAACATAAAGAACTGAAGGCCAAGAGAGACATAAACGTTTTTTACTTTTGTCTCTCTCGAATAACATTGTACCTACATTACTTCAATATTCACTGTCACTGAAAAAATAAACCGAACCCGCACGATGTTGGCTCTCAAAACAATTGACTACAGTGTTAGTTTTTTTTTAATGAATAAACTGACTTGCAAAATATCGGCGCTTTTGTTTTTATTTATGTTCTAATTTAAAAGGTAATGCGGTCGGAGAGACTTTTGAAAAAGTCTAAGTTTTTAATCATAATTCGAGGTTTAGCTCTCACCTATTTCCTCCTCAAATATTGGACCAATTTAAAAGATATACTTATCATAAACTGAATAAGAAGGATATATACTGTGTCCCTAGTTTTTCTTTTTTCATTAATACTCATTCAATACTCATTTCATTAAAACTCTTTGTACACTAGGCCTCTGTTGATAGTGATTTAAAATTTAATAGAGACATATGTAGAAGTAGTTGATATTAATTAGTATTCTGTAAAAAAAAACATTGCTTTATGGTCATTAACCAGAAATAAAACAGGCGAGAGCGTTTCTATGGAGAATAGACCACCCACATTTCTTCTTAAAAGCTTTTCTAAAAGCAGGAAATTGATTCATCAGCATTATTGTCTGTATTTTAATATTTTGGAAGTGCCTTATCAATAAATAATCAAAAAAGAGGGATATTGTAGATATTTTGTGAAAATCTCTGTGAAAAAGTCGGCTATATAATACTAGCAGCGCCCCGCGGTTTAACCCGTATAAGTGTCAAACCCATGATAAAAACCAGGATAAAAACTATCCTATGTCCTTTCCCGGGACTCAAACTGTCTCTATACCAAATTTCATCTAAATCGGTTCAACGGTTTAAGCGTGAAGAGGTAACAGACAGAAAGACAGACTGACACATTTTCGCATTTATAACAGTACTAGCTGTGCCCCGCGGTTTTACCCGCGTAAATGTCGATCCCGTGGGAATATCGGGATAAAATCTAGCCTATAATATGTTAATCCAGGGTGTCAGCTACCTCCATACAAAATGTTATCAAAATCGGTTCAGCCGTTTGAGTGTGAAGAAATAACAAACATATAAACACACACACACACACAAACTTTCGCCTTTATAATATTAAGTGTGATAGTATTTCATAGTATATAGTATGGATTAATTAGTAGGATTTTTTGACTCACATTAGCTGCACTTGGGAACTCGTGGGTAGATAGTAACAAACAGTACAGTACCCGGCGATAAATATTGCACATCGACCTTTGGAAAGAGACAATCGGCTAATTTCGGCTTCGTAGAGCGTTATCTCTGTCGAAATACGAACAGTCCGGTATCTATTAGGAGCTGTTAAAACAATTATTATTTGCTTCTTTTGATAATTATTTTTGCTCTTTATATAAAATCGAAAGGATCGAATAGGTCGATGTGCAATATTTATCGCCGGGTACTGTAGTAGGTTAAGCTGCGCTTTCCGCGATCGGTTTGAGGATGGATGACCATCCATTACATATCCCTTCATGCTTGGAAAAGCACGTTAAGTCATTGATCCCTGCTGTCATTCGTAGATCTTTGACAGTCGTTACGGGTAGTCAAAAACCCAAAAGTTTGACAACCAGTCTGGCTAAGTTGTATCATGTTACCCATTAACTAGGTTGTGGAGGGGACATGGGTAGTCGCTCCATCCAAATACTGGTATTCAGCTGCATCCGGTGAGACAGGAGGCTGACCCCAAGGTAGTTGGCTAAAGGCTAGGCAGATTAATTTGCATACACTTATATTCAAACTGTGGGGACTGTGTCTTACGTACCCATCCCTTGCATAGTTTTAAGAATGAATGAATGAATTTTTATAGAGGAACTTATTGTAATTATTCTTAGAAAGTTTCATTTTTGTGTTTTTCCCACGAATCACATCTGCAAGCGATTTAAGTTATAGGTACTATTATTGTCTTTCATGATTCTTTACTTTTAAGGTTCATTGTTCTATTATGTTTAGTTATCTTGTATTGTACCCATTTGCTATTGTTAGTTAAGGTTCATTGTTCTGTTATTTTCAGTTGTCTTGTATTGTACCCATTTGTATTTCTCGTGTTTTATTATTGTACTTTTAAAATGTAATCGTTTGCCGCGTCCTTTGTGTAAAATCGTTTTGCCGCTTCCTTTGTCTAGTGAACGGCAGATTTGGGAGAGTTTTGGTTGGGAGCTTCAGTCTGTTTTTAACCAAGATCGTGCGAGGTCCTCTCTGACCCCGATCATATTTTACTCGCTGAAGCTCGCCGTAACCTAGTGTTTCTATTCGTTTTACTCTTCATATAACATTATTTAATTTTACCTTTTCGTGTCAAGTGTAACTACTAGCTTTAGTTACTTGATATCGTAATAAATTAATCGTTACTATTTACAACATACTTCAGTGTATTACTTGCCCACCACGGTCACGAATTCCCACAGTGGTGACCCCGACGTGATCAAAGCTATCATATAGCGTGAGTTCGTGACAGTGCGTGAAGAGTTTCGCGAGTGCTAAATCAAAGTACGTGTTAAAATGGCAAACGGTCCAGAGAACGGCAACGTGTCGTGTTGTAAGCTGTCGACATTCACACCAGACTGTCCAGATTTATGGTTTGTAATAGCAGAAAGATCAATGGCGGAGTCTGGGGTGACAAACCCTGCAAACATGTTAACATGCTGTTTACGCAGCATAGACTACCGTGTATTGAAAGATATACGAGACATTGTGCTGGAACAAACACCTGTCGGGCGAGACGAATATCAATATTTTAAAGAAAGAATGATCCAACGCTTCACCGACTCGAAAAACGTGAGAATTACAAAGCTTCTTCAAGATCAAGCGATGGGGGATCGAACGCCTTCTCAATATTTGCGTCACCTTAAACATCAGAGTGGTAATTCGATAACGGAAGACGCGCTGCGCGTAGTATGGGTCAAAGGTTTACCCAAGAACATGAGAGTTATAATGGCCACTCAAGAGGATGTACCGCTCGAGAAAGCCGCAGAGCTTGCGGATACCATATTACAGACGCAACAAATGCCAGAGTGTAGCAGCAGCTCAGCCATTGCAGCCGTTAACGTTGAGCCTCCTCCCAATAATACGTTGTTAACAGAAATGCTGGTAAAAACCATGACCATGTTGGGAGAAATAATGCAGACCGATCGTAGATATCCTAGACAGAGGTCACGATCACGATCCAGCTACCGACCACGTGAAGCATCACCGTCGCAGCAGAGCCGCAATGGTCAGGGCTTGTGTTGGTATCATTTCAACTTCGGCGCGAAGGCTCATAAGTGTATACAGCCGTGCGCTTACAAACGAAACCAGTCGCAGCCGGGAAACGCCAGCGGGAGTCACTAGCGGCGGATGACGCACATTCCCAGCCCACCTCACGTCGCATCTTCGTTTACGACTGTATATCGAAAGCACAATTCTTAGTAGACACTGGAGCAGAGCTATGTGTCTTTCCTCACCAGCTAGTTCTACCTTTTAGAAAGAATACCGACTACGAACTTGTGGCGGCTAACGGCACACCCATCAAAACTTATGGTACCATAACTCTCACGTTAAATTTGGGCCTACGCAGAGATTTTACTTGGGTATTCATTGTTGCCGACGTAAGCAAGCCAATACTAGGTATCGACTTCCTAGAACACTACAACCTTATGGTCGATACAAAAGCCAAGCGACTCATTGATGGTACAACCACATTGTCTGTTAACGGACAGGTAGCTGGCCATCAAGAGCCATCCATAAAAACAATAACGGGCTCATCGCCGTATCACCAGCTGCTCTCAAAATTCCCAGATATCACACGCCCTGATGGCAAGGCTCAAGTGAAACATAATACCAAACATCATATAATTGTTACTCCTGGACCGCCCGTCGCGCAGAAACCCAGACGTCTTGCTCCGGATCGATACAGCGCTGCAAAGAAGGAGTTCGACGCGATGCTGAAGCTAGGCATCGCTCGGCCTTCGCAAAGCCCCTGGGCATCGCCTTTACACATGGTGCCTAAGAAGGATGATGAATGGAGACCGTGTGGCGACTATCGTGCACTCAACGCCAGGACGGAACCGGACCAATACCCAGTGCGTCATATCCAAGACTTTGCACAGTGCCTTAGTGATAAAAAAGTGTTTTCGACTCTAGATTTAGTGCGTGCGTTTAATCAAATTCCAATCGCGGAAGAAGACATTTCCAAAACCGCGATAACTACGCCGTTTGGACTATATGAATTTACATACATGACGTTTGGTTTACGTAATGCAGCCCAAACCTTCCAGCGGTTTATGGACGAAGTGCTACGCGATCTAGACTTTTGTTATTGTTATATTGACGACATTTTAATCGCCTCGCGTAGTGAAAAAGAACATTTGGAACACTTAGAGACAGTATTCAATAGGTTAAGGCTTTATGGCGTGGTCGTAAACCCGTCTAAATGTGTGTTTGGTCAATCAACGATTAAGTTTCTCGGCTATCTTGTGTCAGCCGATGGTACGCGCCCGCTACCTGAAAAGGTCGAAGCGATCCGTACTTACCCGATTCCAGCCACAGCAAAACAGCTGCGTCAGTTCCTAGGTATGTTAAACTTTTATAGAAGGTTTATACCTCATGCAGCCGGTAGTCAAGCTATGTTATGTGAACTTTTACGAGGCAACCTCAAAGGCAAAACACTAATCGCTTGGACCGACGAAGCCAAAGATGCTTTTGAAAACTGTAAGCTCAGTTTAGCTCAAGCCGCGTTGTTAGCTCATCCGCGTTCAGACTCAGATTTAGCCATTTTTACTGACGCGTCTGACTTCACAATAGGCGCCGCGCTACAACAAAGAGTAGGTAATGATTGGCAACCTATCGCCTTCTTTTCCAAAAAATTATCACCTGCTGAACAAAAGTACTCAGCGTATGATCGCGAACTCCTCGCTATTTATGCTGCAGTAAAACATTTCAGACATCATGTTGAAGCGCGTAATTTTGTTATTTTTACTGACCATAAACCAATTACATATGCTTTTAGAAAGAAAGATCAGCAAAATACGCCTAGACAGTTTCGTTATTTGGACTTCATTAGTCAATTCACAACCGATATTCGCCATGTTAAAGGTACAGACAACGTACCAGCTGACGTCTTATCGCGGATCGAAACAATCGACTCATGTATAAATTGGTCAGAGTTGGCAGTTTCGCAAAGCAGTGACATATCTTTGCAATCACTACTAAAAAATAATAATTCTTCCTTAAAACTGAAGCGTGTATGTCTACCTGGAACAACTGAACCTATTTATTGCGACGTTAGTACACCAAACGTTCGCCCTTTTATAACCGAATCTTTTCGTAGAGCAGCCTTTAACTCCGTACATAAACTATCACATCCGGGTGCTAGAGCTACAACGAAGCTAGTGTCGAAGCGATTTGTGTGGCCTTCTATGAATAAAGATTGTAAACAATGGTCTAGGGCATGTATCGATTGTCAGCGTGCTAAAGTTTCACGACATGTCCATTCAATACCAGGAACTTTTGCACCTCCTTCAGCTAGGTTTGAGCACGTCCACTTAGACTTAATTGTAATGCCCTATTCAGATGGATGCAGATACTGTCTAACCTGTGTCGACCGTTTTTCACGTTGGCCTGAAGCCATACCGCTAGAAAACCAAGAAGCTGAAACCGTTGCTCGTGCATTTTACACTCACTGGATATCACGCTTCGGTGTTCCCTTACGTGTTACTACAGATCAAGGCAGACAGTTTGAATCGCACCTATTTAGGAATCTCAATACCCTATTAGGAACCAAGCATCTTCGTACTACTGCGTACCACCCATCTGCCAATGGAATGGTAGAACGTCTTCACAGGCAACTCAAAGCTGCAATAAAATGTCACTTACCAACTGAAAATTGGGTACGCATTTTACCAACAGTAATGTTAGGTATTAGGTCAGCCTGGAAGGAAGATCTTCAAGCTACTCCAGCTGAAATGTTATACGGTCAAGGTATTAGACTGCCGGGTGAGTTTTTAGCACCCTCGGTAAATAATAATATCACAGTGGCGTCAGACTTTGCTCAAGAACTTCGAACTCAATTCAATTCGTTAAAACCAGTAAATGGCTCTGCACATGGTGATATAAAGAGCTTCATTTTCAAAGACTTGGCAACAGCCAGTCATGTCTTCTTGCGCAATGACACTGTTAAAGCCCCTTTAGTACAGCCTTACGATGGGCCTTACCAAGTCATTACAAGGAATGACAAAACATTTGTCATCCGAATTAGGGACCGTGACGTTACAGTCACAATTGACAGGTTAAAACCGGCTCATATACTGTCAGAAGGTCAATCTGCGCCTAGCGAGAATATCACAACTTATATTGTAAAGCAAAACGATCACCAAACCGCTGCTTCTGATCAACCACTTAATGCAGATAGCAACATGCAACCACAGCAACAGCATATTCCTCGCCGTTCTGGTAGGCGAGTTAAATTTCCTGATTACTATCAGGCAGGTGTTTCGTGATCTTTATCACTGGTAGGGGGGTACTGTGGGGACTGTGTCTTACGTACCCATCCCTTGCATAGTTTTAAGAATGAATGAATGAATTTTTATAGAGGAACTTATTGTAATTATTCTTAGAAAGTTTCATTTTTGTGTTTTTCCCACGAATCACATCTGCAAGCGATTTAAGTTATAGGTACTATTATTGTCTTTCATGATTCTTTACTTTTAAGGTTCATTGTTCTATTATGTTTAGTTATCTTGTATTGTACCCATTTGCTATTGTTAGTTAAGGTTCATTGTTCTGTTATTTTCAGTTGTCTTGTATTGTACCCATTTGTATTTCTCGTGTTTTATTATTGTACTTTTAAAATGTAATCGTTTGCCGCGTCCTTTGTGTAAAATCGTTTTGCCGCTTCCTTTGTCTAGTGAACGGCAGATTTGGGAGAGTTTTGGTTGGGAGCTTCAGTCTGTTTTTAACCAAGATCGTGCGAGGTCCTCTCTGACCCCGATCATATTTTACTCGCTGAAGCTCGCCGTAACCTAGTGTTTCTATTCGTTTTACTCTTCATATAACATTATTTAATTTTACCTTTTCGTGTCAAGTGTAACTACTAGCTTTAGTTACTTGATATCGTAATAAATTAATCGTTACTATTTACAACATACTTCAGTGTATTACTTGCCCACCACGGTCACGAATTCCCACAAAACAAACATCCAAAAGAGCCGTCCTATGACTCTTAACTAAAACAATTCCTTTCCAAAAAAAATAATGGTTTTTCCAAAACTTCTCTATCCAAAACAATAAAGACGTTAGTTAGTCATTAAAAAAAGTAGTTATCGTGTGAAAAATCATTCCAAAGCTTCTATCTTCGTAGCGCCCAAGGCATGTAATTTAATACTTTCTACTTCATAAATGGTACATTCGGAGAAATAATTACACGCCCGCTGCTTATCTGACGGGAGTTTGACAGCTCAATGTGGGTTTGGCAAAACATTACAATGTATTATGAACAGAAACAAAAGCTACCGATGAGAAGGAAACAAACGTTTATGTGTGACTGTTAATGTCTGATACGGTCTGATATGAGTTAGCATCTGTGTCAGGAATCTACATAATGTTTGTATTCGTCATGCAAGTTTAGAAGGGTTAGTCGATGTGGCAATGTGTACGAAATATCTCGTCTAATATTAAACATTGCCTTATTTAAAAAAATCCTTTAGGTACTTACTTTCTTTCTGTCGGTTTTAAAAGCAAGTCAACTTTGGGTACTTACCACCTTTATAATATACGCGCCGCACTATGTAGGTACAATTTTGTTAAAACTCAGATTTGTCTTCTCGACATCCGTGTGTCACTAACGGGATGCAGCAGAATACCAGCGTCAGGTATTTGTACCTGGCATATGCTGAGCTGGACTCCCATTTTGTGCAACCATGAGATACACACCGCCCAGTAGTGATCGACCGTTATAGACTAGGTGTCTATGGGTCAATTTATCTTTATAATCTTTGTTTTTTTTTTTCACCTTTTTTGTTTTATTTTTTAATACCTACCTGTATTGTGTCTTTTGTTGCACTGAATAAACGTTTTATGTATCTATCTACTTTTACACTTGATTTACTTTTGCTTTATTAATTATTGTAGGAACAAATTATTTCTAAACTACGGGCAGTTTGAGAATGGACCCCAAAACTTCCAAATCCATAGGTAGCCGTCCATGTAATTTATGATTTACATGTCAAACCAAAAATTGTCAGTGTACACACGACTAAACATCAAGCTATACAGTTCCAGTTTTAGCTGACCTCGCATTGTTTAGGTTTTTCATGCAATCAGAATTCAGCTTACACTGGTTATCTTGATGTGTCGCCGTGCGTAAGTACATAAACACATTAACATTTTTTTTAAGTATTTACTTTGTATAGGTGTACTGTGTGTTAAGTGTATTCAACACATGATTCTAGACCCCCAAGCGTAGAGTAAAATATCAGCTGTTTAATAGAAAAGTGCAATACCTGCGCGCTGAAAATGTATGGAACAGGTTTTTTTTTTAATATCCTTCAAAAAATTTCAACGCACGGTTTCAAAATCATGTGCAAAATCCATGGTATCAGGTTGCGCGTCGATGTCAATCAACCGAAATGGGAGATTGTACTCATCATTATGAACAACTTTTACTAAGGGACCAAAGCTACAATCGCGAAAAAAGAATCAGCTATTCCTTAAATTTTGATGAGTTATGCGAACATAAATGTAGAGAACAGCTGATTTTGGTTTCGCGATTTCAGGTTTGATCTCATAGTAAAAGTTGTTCATAATGATGAGTACAATCTCCCTTTTCGATTTGTCGCATGTTTTCATTTCATCCTGTATAATATGTATCTACCTATATTTTAAAACAAAAAAAAATTTTTTTAAAACAAAAAGCGTGAACAACCGTAAGTTATAATAATAACGTAATTATAACAGTCGGCAAGAACAAACCACGAACAGTTGCTATTATACTTCAAACATGATTTCCTCCTACTTATGTAAATTGATTCATAATAAATATTTTGATTCCACGTTAACGAGTAGTTGAAGTTGGATCGCTCGTTCGAATCTCGTTAAAGCGGAATATAAACTTGTATTAACATAATATTGTTATTTATTGCACAACCCTTTATTATTCTATGTTAAGTTGCTAAATAAGTTGCTTGATTTCCATGTTGAGAAGGCGTAATCTGCGTTCGCGATTTATTTGCCAAAAATGTAAACAACTATGAATTAATGGAAAAATAACTTTAATTCCTACACAATAAAGTTCAGTTTACGCTTCAACTTCAAACATTTTTATAACTTTTTCAGTAGTGCTAGTCACTCTGAAATCAACTTAATTGTCATTGAAATAAAGATGATATTTGTTTAACTTGAAATAAGGTGAGGTGTGCAGCACTGCGCACTTTTACAGAGAATAGATGATTGTGGTGTAGCGCAAGTTATAAGTTCTAACAGAATAACACGATTTTTTGCTTAGTGACTGAAGTAAGAATAGTGTAAAGGAATACATAGGTACAGTATCGAAGCGACGCGCGCTTTACTTGTGGTTATCAAGTGTACGAACACGTTGTGAATGCGTGCGTAAAGGCGAGTAGCGGCAGCACATGATATACACACACACACTTCCAACTTCGCCATTGTCTCGGACGATACCGTGAGCTCCTTCGCTTACACACACATTCACAGCATGTTTATTTTTCATGATAAAAAAAATAATATAAAGGCAATAGAAACGAAAAGCCTACTTGGAGATTTCTTGAGTAATAAAATTATGATGACCAAGTTACCTAGGCGCAAATGCAAATAGTGATGTTAGTACAGAGGTGACCTATTTTTGGTGACTAAAGTATTTCACTTAAAAATAAAATTAACTTGTTTCCGGCCTCAACAACCTCTTGAATGCCTTTTAATATACATACGGGATGTGAAGAAGCAAGATTTAGAAGATTACACAAATCCGTTAGGTATTACCGTTACTGATTCGTGCATTCCCTTCCATTATCATCCATTATCACTTTGTTGACGATAGATAAAAATAAAGATATGATTCACACATTTCACACGCTCCACGACCATTCTTTAAGACACACTTTTACTAACAAATATCAAAAATGTTCAAACAAAAAGACTTAAACTACTCAAAGATATGCAACGTAAAAATGTAGTGACATTTTTTTTTTATATGCAAAGTCCATATAAAAATACAGCTCATGATATATTCGCATCCTTTTGAATAAAAACTTGAATTCAAAATATAGCTTAAGCCTCGAAATAAAAGTAACGAGGTCTTTGATTGACAGAAGAGCTTGTTATTCCTCTAATTCTCTGCAAAATGCACTTTTATTTTGACAAGTGTGTGAATAAAAACAGTGTCACTTTATTTTTCTTTTGTAGGATAAACAGTCCCTTAAATAGTTTTAGCATAGAGTCATGTGGGTCAAGTGTGCGCAGCGTCTAAGTGTGCGCATTCGAAATATCTCGAAAAATATATAGCGCTAAGGAACGGCAACCCCCCTCTTCAATTCCCTGGGGGACGTCCTGCGACGCGCTCGTATTACAGCGACTGCTCGCGCGCCATTTTTGATTGACAGGTAAATGAATATTTTTGCAAAAATATTTACGATATTTTGTCACATTTGACGCGTAATCTTTTGTAGTCATGTAATTTTTTTGAAAATATGCTTTTTGCTATCGAGTGCAACATAATATCAAGTTTTTTATTTGCCAGTGTTTAAGTTGTTATGATGACGCAATAATCAACGATATTCATACAATCATGTGTCTATGGTTTGGGTTAAGTGTGCGCAGAAGCCTGTCGTGTATTTGAAATTTAAATGAGTATTACTGCCCCTTATGTGGCGAAAAGTATGCTGATCCACCGACCGAAGATTGGATTGAATGTAGCCTTTGTGAAGCCTGGTGGCACGAACAGTGCACCAGCTTCGAACACGGCGCTTATATTTGTGATATATGTATGACCAAGTAACTAAAGATTTCTAAGTTCAAGTTGATCTCATATTTTAAGAGGATTTTGTTGGTTACGTAGTAAAAAAAATTATAATTATAAAATAATTTTGTTTATGTTCTAAAATATATATTTTTTGTTGTTGCGTACACTTTACCCACAGTACTGCGTACACATACCCCGATACTGGGGTAAAAGTGCGCATATGAAAGGGTCTTTGTTTTCTATAGTTTCTTAAAATACAAGCTACTGATAACACTATTGTTGTGTTTAAATTGATGACAAATAAACAGTCTTACTAATTAACACAGTTTTGTTTCATTCTACTAATAATATTCGAGTTTTTGAAGCATCAAAGTTTAAATGCGCACACTTGACCCACATGACTCTATGTTTTGGTTCTACTATTGTGAAAATGTTTTTGCCTTCACTTAGTGAGAATTTGGCGGTGATGTTATTGAAACTGCCAACTCAAGGATTGTAGTGAGCTTACCTGTTCTAAATCTTTAACAAATTGTTTAAGTCAACTCAGAGAGAACATTTCAATTGTGTCGGTAGATATTGTCGATGGTATATTCAACAACGTGAAATTAATAGTATTCATATTAATTTTATTTAAATGTTTTTTTATAAATTATATTTAAAAATGTAACTAGTATGTAAGTATATAAATTCTATAAAGGAATTTTAATAAACCTTTATAATAACATATTCTTAAACTAGTTTATGTTTCATACTGGTTTATATTCGAACGCAATGTGGATTGTTCTAAATGAATAAATTAAAAATAAATGAATCAAGTCATTTGTTACCTGCAATATTAAACATAATTAGTGTACCGTGCTGCATTTATAAATGATAATATAACCTTTATGAATATCGGAAAACGTACGCAATTTTAATAATATCAATCCAATTAATTTGTTAACTTTCTTGGATGGTACTTGCGTTCTTAACGAAAACAGGCGTGATGATAAATCAATATAAACTTACATCTGTCATTATATCCGCACTTTAACGGTCATCATTTAAATTGCTTCTGTACAGACGCCAGTACATCAAGCTACTACAATCTGTCAAATTTCTTTAATACATTTTCAACTTTATCGCTAAAGCATAAGGTTCAAAGTTGATTGAGAAAATTTTACAGATTCGGGTAGCTTGATGCGCTGGCGTCTGTATATGAAAACCATTTCGTCCAATTAAATGAGTTAGCGAATATTAATGAATCGAGTTGAGCATTGATTCGATGTTGTATCTTCTCTGTAACTCGAGTAAGAGTAAAAGCAATTTAGCAAAGAAACAAATCAATGCTGAGTCAAATAAACTTAAAATGTTGATGTTCATTTTGCTTTGATCGAATATTTTCCACGTACCTAACTGTGAAAGTACGAGTAATTTCACTGGAAGCATTTAATTCTACTCTTAAAAATAAGTATTCTGCATACAAAAAATGAGGCGAAGTATTATAATAATGTTTATTTAATGTCTGGTATTTCTATGACTTTAATATTCTAAAATACTTATTTTGTTTTTGTCCGTCTGTCTGTCCACAGCCACGGCTTAACTCGGAGACTCTTTGTACATACTAGAAAGCTGTTATTTGGCATGGGCTTACAATATTAATCACTCTGACCAAGTGGTAAAACAAATCTTGAAAAATAAAGTTTAGGGTAGGTACTCTGTACCTTAGGGTTTTTTATTTTTCGTCTATCCCATGGGGTAGTTGGATAGGCCGTTTTAAAGATTGCGGTTGTGTCAAAACCTGTTTTCGATTTAGGAATCCATTTGCGAAATATTAAGCTTTAAAGTGCTTATTTTTGTTAGAGTCAAATGCCCCCTCAAGTCCCGCCAGAAAAATGGTTGTTTATGGATATGTGAAAAACATCACGGCAGTAGTATAATGAAACTAAAAGGAAAACTATCACAACTAAGTAAGCTTTACAAGTTAACGAGTAATAGTCGAGCAACTGACATTTGCACTTGGAATATATGGGAAAACATGTTTTTCAACTAGAATGTTAAGTTTGTTTTTATAATAAATACATCCCAACTTCCATAGTTATCATCCCTTCATTACTTATTTACGCACTTGCATTTTGAAAATACGTAAGACTGAAGACTTCCATTTGAACTGTTGAGAATCAAACATAGTATAAAGCCTGGAATACACATGCTACTAGGAAAGCACGCTACTAGGTAGTATGCTCATTTACAGCATGCTCTCCGAGTGTGTACATTTGCTCATGAAAGCAGAGACTTCAGAAGCATACTTATTACGAGCATACTTCTTTCTAGCACGTCTGAGATACACATGCTCATTATTTTTAGCATTCAAAATTGACGTTTCTTTGCGGAATGAATTAAATTATTCGATGATGAATGAATTAAAATTGTTTTTGTATTGTGGTGAGCGTGTATTCCATAAACATTAATAATTTCGGTATAGAAATATAAAATTTTAAGTTTTTTCATCGCTCCATTGCATCGAGCCATCGTGACTACACAAACAAATCGAGTAGCATGCTCGAATAGAACACGTTTAGACTTGATTTGGAGCCACCCCCTCTCACACCTTACACCGTGTGTTACTTAGCACAAAAAAAATTACCGGCTTGCGATTAAGTATCGTGTTTATTCACAAGCATGATATTTTCGTGTACACGTGCTAATTGTATACTACTAAGTAGCATCTGCTTGAGACTAGCATGCTTATATGCTACATAGCATGTGTATTTCCGCCTTTAAAAATTATATGGACCAAAACCATAGCAGAAAATGTTAACTATAACCAACAAAACCTCAGCAAAGATAAAGACATTTCCAAAGAAAATAAACCCATCAAGGTCCTAAATTTTGTACTAACCATCAATCAACAATAACTAGAGACCTCGTTAGCACATACGCCACCAATCGGGGTGAAGTAGAACACACTGAAACTACAGCCAAGGACCTACGAAGGATAAGTCAGACGGATATCGATCCATTAACCCGGGTCGGCATCAATCACCCACGGCAAACATTTGGCCCATTATATTGGACAAACACCGCCGCCCTACGACTTCTGGGATTATGTTTGTTTCTTATAAAGTCATTTGAAATAGTGAGGCTTTGTTTAGATAGCACTGACCAATGTTTGGAAGTTGGAAGTTGCTTAGTTGGGCTTTTTGATTGGATTTGTTTTGAGTTATGGGTCGATTTGGACGTGATTAATGTTTAAATGTAGTAAATAACTGTATTAGTGAATGTGCGTAGTTTATCAAAGTGATGATACGGGAGGTACCAAAAAAAAAACGTTTTTTTTTTTGAGATTTCCTTCGGAAGCAACCATATGGTGAAATTATAGAGATTAGTGCATTGGACTTTGCATGTAATGTTTTGAATCCCCTTAACGGGTGTAAAACGTACAGAACGCGTAGATGTCGGCTTTGCAAAAGGTCTTTTTTACAGCCTGTATAAAGAATAATTTTAAATGCTTTATGTATAATATTTTTATTCAGGAATCAAGAAAATATATGGCAAAAGGTCAGGTATCAGAAGGCCCATTTTGGGGAAGGTCCCAAAGTGCCTAAACTAAGTAGGCACCTACCAATATTGCAGAAAACCTCAATAAATTATTCCCAAAAGCTATTCAAAACTAATGGAACCACATTATTCTTTGTTCTTTGGTCTATTAATAAAGCACTTAATAACGCCAACTTTATGATTTATCATATTAATATCCCTTGTATTAAAAATTTAAGGTTCCATAAAAGCGAAAAGCTGCAATGCTAGCAATATTTTGAAAGTTATTTTAGTAAGAGTATCGGGCTTGGACACAAATAAAAAAAATATCTGGTGTGACATTGGCCAGACCGATAATATTTGTTTTATGTTTTCTTTGCACCAAGCTGTTGTATTATAAAGTGCAATGTAAAGGCTCGTTTACGATTTATAAGAAAAAATTGCATTGCTGTTGAAATTGTATTTATTTGTATTTTTTAGGGATGCATTTTCAGTGCAATGTCTAAAGTAGCGCTGTTCGTTTGCAAGCTAACTTTTGACGCATGCCATGAGGTGATCAAAACAAACTCTAAAATCTTATTCTTCCTAAAAAAAATATGTAATTTCGATACCTATACTAATTATTCTCAGATAAACATGAGAAAAACAAAATAATTAAGACAAAACGGCCTTTCCTAATATAAACGTAAGCCTTCGTTTGTATTTATGCCGCCTTAACAATAAATATGAATTAATACATAATTTTTACACACAGTTACGATAAAAACCACAACCAATGTTATAATAACCATTATGTGTGCGGTCTTACATAGCCTTTATCGAATGATAGCCAATGCCTACGCATAAGACGGCAATGGAGACGTCTGGATAGCTGTAATGACGGCTACACCTTTATCTATTATCTCAGACAGTTTCTTATACGATATTGGGTTCAGAAATATGCGCCAATATTGATCAGGGACTAACCCTTTTAGAGTAACATGGACATTTTGCTATTTTTCGTGTAATCTTTTCGTTAAATTTTTATAGTTCTGAAATCGCATTGGCATTGGCGAGGCTGAAATGATACTGGATGGGCACACTTACATGATGCATCAGGATAGATGGGCCAAGGTCGTCACATAGTGGGTACCTGAAGATGGGCGTCGTCACAGAGCCAGGGCTAAGAAACACTGGCGTGACGATTTGCACTCGTTCATGACTGAGTAGCCCGAGAAGACAAAACAAAGAAAATTGGAAGACTATGGGGGTATGTGGTATGTACCTTTACCTAGCAGTGGGACAACACAGGTTAATCAAAAAAAAAAATCGCATGTTAATTATATTTGCATTTTTGTTACTGCACTGTAAGTTTTAATTTTGTCGCTAAGACTGGTAATACTTTAAAGCAAAATCCTTGGTGATTATGGTGTTTATTGTTGGGGTTAACCATTTTTCATCAGGTTTGTTGAATGCAAGCCTATAATAAAGCCTAAGCCTATATTCGTTGCTTTTGATAATTGCAGGGCCTATAAAATTTAATGTATTAATGTCACAAGCATAAAAACGGAGTACCTTTTCCAAGTAGCCAAAAAACAACAAGATTGCCGGGAAACAAAACAACATTTTATTTTACTTCCTCCCAACGACATAATTCAAAGTGACGGCAAGAGATATAAACGGGAGGACGTCCAAATTTCAGTTTTATAGTTTTAATTTAGGAGCCTCTGAAGTACAGGTGAAGAGATTGAATGACGTAATAAACGTCGTGGCGAATTTTCATTTACTTAGAAGCTAAGTGAATGTGTTTGAAACTGCAGCAGGTACTTACAGTGTTATTGTTGAGAAAACCCCTCACATGATAAATATAAGATTACTTAGGCTTTTGTATTCGTAAATTCCAACTTTGAGCTTCCAGAAATTGGGTAGCTGAACAATTGAGGAAATTGCACAACGTTCTAAATGTATAGTCAATCAACTCAGTCCACTGCTGGGCATAAGCCTCTCTCATAGTGCGCCACAAGACCCTATCCTCCGCCTTCTGTATCCAGTCTGTTCCAGCCACCTAAATGCCAAATGTATAGTGCCTGTCTAAAAAGAATTATTTTTCAATTTTTAATACAACTTTTCGGGTTCGTGTATCACAATTATTTAAATTGTGATTCATACTATACTGGTTAGTTCTACGGTGTGACTTTCATGATCTCGATCGAGATGACAACTTGCTAGAATATTGAAACTATTTGTTCTCAGACAAGTACACCTAAATTCATAGCAATCGGTACAGAAACGTGTTCTTACATAACTTTTAACAATTTATTGAATCCGATTCAAACCTGAAATCAGCTTTCAACATCTTATCAGAAACTGCATTTTGTATAAAATAGTGTCGCAATTACGAAGATAAGATTGTTAATGGTGGAACAAATTGTTTCAAACATTTACATTTAAATCTGGTTCGGCCAGAACATGGGCATTCTAGCAGGTTTTGTTACATTATCATGGCGTTAATCTTAACGAAAATGTTTTAGTGTTACGTCTCTTGGAAATTCCTCTTGTTTGAACTTAATTTCAGTTAGAATTCTTGGATTGTAATAGGGAATATCCGTGACGCAGCGTTCTGTTGTTTTCAGTAAGAACAATGGCACCCCTTACTTGTAACAGAATTAGACGTGACTACGTCTCATTTTGGAGCAGTGGTGGCTAAGTTGTAACAGCGCGACTTACGAATAGGTAGGTAGGTGGTGTAGGTTCTAGGTTCGAACCCAGACAGGCGCTTTACTTTGTGTAAATTATTTCATCACCACTGCTCTCAACACAGTGAAAGAAAACATCGCAAGGAAACCGGCATGTCCTACAATCGAAAAATTCGAAGACATGTGACATGTACCAACCCGCACTGGACCCGCGTGGTGGATTACGGTCCACTCGTTCTCACGGAGAGGAGGCCTGTGTCCCAGCAGTGGGAAAATTATAAGCTGATTATGCTACGTTTCGTCTAAAAGCGTGATTGTTACATATTATTATCATTTCAAAAATTTATAAGGACATAACACCTTAACCCAAACTTACATAATTGTCTTTATCTAATGTATGTAGTTGACTGAATGGCCGTTTTACGTCAAAGTCAAATAAATATAAATAAATAATAATACACCATGATTCGAAAACAGAAATTGCCCTAACACAACTTTGCTTGCGAAAATAATTCAGATAATTATACGGTTTACTCCAAAACAATAATTTGCTTGGCTACACGCTGCGATTAAGCCAAAATAAATTGCAATAAGACTTCGTAAATACCTTAACATTATTAAAAACATTCTTAATGAGATTTGTTCTAGAGATAGGTAAAGCTTTATATTTTTAGATCACAGGCAAGGCTGTCTGGTACAAGTAGCAAGTAATCATTTATTTAGCTTAAATAACATCAGTGTGGTTTCAATTAGTGATGGCTAGGGCTTGAAATCCCGGTATTTTTGGGAACTGCGGGGTATTTGCGTATAGGCTCCTGCAAACAGGAGCGACGCGCGACGCGATTCGCGCGCGACACCAAGGCACCTCTCGTTGCGCGACTTGCGGTGCCTTTGTGTCGCGCGCGATTTTATCGCGTGTCGCGCCTGTTTGAAGGATCCTTAACACACTATCAGTAGCAATGGATTTTGACAGATCATTTTGACAGTTCAACAACATTCATTGCGTTATTAACGTTGTTGAGCAGACACATTTTTCGAACAAATATTATGTTTGAAGCAATGGATTAGTAATATCCTATAAAATGATTCAGATTGAGACTGATAGTGTGTTACGCAGTCAGGGTGCTGGTATCATTTGAAAGAAAAATGAAGAAAGCAAATATATTTTGCGGTAAACATGACGCAGAAAAATAACACAAACACAAAAAAGAAGAAGTTGGGGGGAAATATGCGTCACAACCACGGAAAACGGCCATCGGCTGTTGGCTTTGGTGTGATACCGATACTAAAGTAGTACCTCTACTATTGGCATTGTTAATCAGTATCGGTACTGTACCGGTACCAAAACCGGCACCAAACTGATATTTCCGTAAGTTAGAATAGAGAAAACAGTTACCTATAGTAAGTAAAAATAATAGTAAGAAAAACTTCAAGATTGCCAACCGTACGAGGTTCCTCGTTCAAATGTGAGATTTGCGGGTGAATCAATCAGGTTCGTCCTTGGATGGGTGACCATCTTTACATAGAAAGACCCCTCCGTGCCTCGGAAAGCACGTTAAGAGGTTGGTTCCGGCTGTCATTCTTGGATCTTTGACAGACGTTACGGGTCGTCAGAAGTTACGGGTCATCTGACAACCAGTTTTACTAAGGGGTAATTAATGTATCTTTAAGTGGCAGTGAACAGGGCCCATTGCTCGCAGAACAGATGGCCGATGGGGCCGAAAGATTCTGGAGTGGCGACCGCGTACCGAAGACGTAGCGTTGGAAGGCCAAGGTGATCCGACGACCTTGTGAAGGCCGCAGGTACCCGTTGGATGCGAGAAGCACCGAACCGGTCGAAGTAGAGGTGCTTGGGGGAGGCCTATGTCCAGCAGTGGACGTCTTTTGGCTGAAATGATGATGATGAATTAATGTATTACCCAGTTGTGGTTGTGGAGGTCAGATAGGCAGTCTCTCCATGTAAAATACTGGTACTCAGCTGCATCCGGTTAGACTTCCAGTCGGCATCTGCCTAGGCAGATGAAGAGGCCAGCTTATACTAGTTTTGTTACCAATGACGTGGTGGTCTACCGTACAACTTTAGGCGCCTCAATATTAGATTCCAAGAATATAAGTGAGCTCACTCCATCGTAGACTTAGTCTCTGTCATCTCTGACGTAGACTAGAGTCAAGAGCAAACCCATTTCAAATAAAAAAAAAAATATATAACAAATAACACTTAATCCGATCCAGCCTGTCCCTTGCTGCCCTCCCCCAGAGATGCCCTATAAGATGAGGTCCGTACCCCACTGGAGGTGCCCTTAGCGCGTTGTTGCTTAGTTTTTATTTTTTTAATCCCTGCCTGGAGGCCTAAATTTGTTCAGGCACCCACAGGCAAGCCCGAATAAAAAACCAGTCAAATGTGAGTCAGACTCGCGCACCGAGGGTTCCGTAATTTTTTTGTAATATAACTACAAATTTACCGTTTTCGGATTTTTTCCTTTACTTGTGCTAAGTGATATTGCTTTTTACCAAACTCCATAATTCTAGGTCAACGGGAAGTAACCTTACAGGTTTTGATTCCGGAACATAAGCGTCCATATCCTTCGATTGCGTTGACTTAGAAGTTTGATTTTTCCATTGCTCAAGGAATTGCAGCCCTGAGTATTTGATATTAATTTCAACTTGATTACTCCACTCGTTCCTGAGAAAAAGGGTCTTGACCGGTGGACAGACAGACGGACAACGAAGTGATCGTATATTGGTTCCGTTTTTCCTTGTACCTCACAAGCCAAACGGAACCCTAAAAAACCCTAAATAAAAATTAAGTTCATGTGACGTCTATTGCTCGTGAAGACGTAACAACTACGTGCTTAGGAAACTTGGTCATTATTTTGTGGTTGGCAAGAGTCTTGTACTCATTCCTTCCGTCGTAATTGCCTCTGCTGGTAGTACATATTTGAAAGAGAAAGTTTTCCTGTTAAATTAATGAAGACATTGAATTTGATTCAAATTTTTTATGCAATAGTCCTGCATTAGTTAGTTAAAGTTAGTTAGTTAGTTAGTTAGTTAGTTAGTTTAGTTTTATTTGGATTTTTCTGAAAGCTCTTTTATCTAAACTTGGTTCAAAGTTATCACACATCTACAATGTAAGTGCCAAAACTAACTTACTTTACATATTTGTTAATTCTAATTCTAAGAGAAAAGTGGTTTCCTTCCCATATATTAGGATAATAATGTATTTTATAAGTGGTGACATGTAATTGGCTCTTAGACTAATGTACTGTCCTTGATCTGTTTGTTTTAGCTGTAAGTCTCCCATGTTATTCAAACAAATAAATAATACTCTGGTAAGAACAGTTTATTCCCTCTCCGCAAATATCCACTCTTGTAGTTTTTCTCAGTTCTCGTATATCGTATGACGTATATCTCACTATATGTTGTTATGTAATATTGTGTGCCTTTTAGTCCGTGGTACATAAATGTAATTTTTGAGTGGAATACGGCTCAACGTCTTGTTTCTGATCTGTAACACGAAACAAACGTATTTATCTAAATCTAAACAATCATAGCCAAACAAAAGTAAAAACCACACTTAATTTGTATCTGCTATGAAGCATTAAAATTAAGTAGTCAACGTCAACAGTACATTGATCCCAAACGAAGCGGCGTCGGTCCGCATCCGGCAAATAATTAAAACTTTTACAAGAGCCAGTGAAATGTGGAGGAAAGAAATAAATTTTCTACCCGAACGCACACTTTCGTTTTTATCCTTCAAGCTTGTGATTTATACCCAAAACTTATTTACTGCTGTCCAAACAAACGTTCTTCGATATTTCATTTTGTCCCTCCAATAATAATAATCACAAATTTTCCTTAAAAGCTCCTTTTCTATCGCTTAAAATGATTCAACTTTCTTGTTGAAATATTCAGTTTTTGCTATATATGTACCTACTAGTACTTATTGTTCGCTCTAATATCCGTTTCGTTCTTTAGACCGATTAATGGATATATCTAATAAACTCTTTTTTAAACAATTTAACCTCATTTAATTAAAGTCAGGAAATAAAAAAGTACTTATTTATTAGGGCGTGAATTTTCTGAGCAAACCTATAGGCGAGATTTGAGTCCAGAGGAAATTACTGAGGAATTACGGTGGCTGGCCTTAACCGGGGTTAGTCAAAGAGAATTCGGGATTCAAATAGAAATAGAAATCCTTTGATCTATAAAATATCACTTGCCAGCAATACCTATTGATGAATCGTGAAATGCTGGTGCACCATTACTTGATATTAAAATAATATGCAAGCAAAATAATATGCATCTTTGAAAATGGATTTATATTTAATGAAGGCATCTTTTATTCATGGATGTAAAATGCTTCGACATGGCAGAACACTGTTCGAGGATATTTGTATTTTCCTAGAGATTAAAAGGTTAGCATGGATAATGATACAACAGATTTTAAGCTTTTAGCTAATTTATAGCTTGCTTTGCTAACTTTTACAAAATGTAATCGCTGTCATTTGTTTCATTGCAATGATCAATGATGACGATGATGATGTTGATGTTGATTGATAATGATTTTTTTCATGATGTGTTTAAAGTATTCTAAGCTAAAGCTTAGAATATTTTAAACACATCATGAAAATTTTTTTATTGCTATCAAACCTAATGATCAATTAATTAAATATGGCTACCTAAGTAGAAATTAAAAATGAAAAAATGCAGAGTGTCCTAATGGTTCACAATATTTTTTATTCCTAAGTCTATTAACATAACGAAATTATATACAAAAGCGATTTAAGAGCCAACAAAACGCTCAATCAAGCCATGTATCCCTTCAATCATAAACATGTTAGTTATTTGTGGCTAGTAAATTTTATTTTAGTGGTGTAATAAACCTCTTCTGTGATTGCCAGCATGGACCAGACATTGGTGGACGTGGGAATAGCAACGGTTCCTATAATTCAATTGGTGTCCAATCTTTTTATTATCGTTTGTATAGCAATGAGTTTTTATGGACTTCATGTTTGTTTGATTGAGTTGGAGTCCATCAGTCAATATTTTTCTTGCGTATTTTTTAATATGGCGTGTTGACAATCTCTTCAAGAATATGTTTTGTGTACCAATCAAAGAATAAATAGTCAGATATTTAAAAAAAAAAAGTGTGGAAGGCTTTATTAAGTAATTTTAACTAAAATACAATTACCATAAAAAAGCAACTGTTTTATAACAATAGAGCTAGAGGCGTACCGCAAGGGTTTCATCGAGGTGGCGCTAAAAAAGGTTGCATGCAAGGATTTGGGGAGGGCTTTTTTTTTTTAGGGTCGGAAATCATCAAATGATGGTCCCGCTCTTGGTGGAGCGGAAGGGAGTGTCAGACTCTTACTGACTAAAACCCACCTGTGTTCCTTCCTTAGCCCTTTATGTTCCGGGCCAGCGGTTACCCTTTCGGACAATCCCGCTGTCCCGGCAGGTTTCGGCCCTGACGGGACCCTTCGGTTGATGCTGACATCTCTTTGAGGCGCGCGTGGAACACGGGGAGGGCTTTGCTGAGCAGTAGGACAATGTAGGCTAAATAAAAAAATAACACAATTTCTTTTTCTTTCGTACTATAGATTTTTTTTTGCTGAATGTGCCCGCTCTTGACCTTGATCACGCCTGATGGAAAGCAATGGGCGAAGTCTATGATGGAACGAGCGTGCCTAGAAGATGCCTAAGGCAGTGGAATTCCCACGCATCGACGAATCACAGCAGGCTGCTTGACGCCGGACTCGGGTGGAAGGATGGCCGCAAACCAGGCGGGCGTTAGCCTTACCATAGAAGGAAATGTCATTAATCAAAATCCGCTTCAATCAGTTTTTTTTATACAGTCTACCAATTTTCATTGGAGCATTATTCGTAAACAAAATGGATACAATAACTCCATGTATACAGGAACTGCATAAAGTCTGTATGCTGTAAATAACACAGATTGCACAAACAATTTCTAGATTGTCATTTTCACCTTTAATAAACACGAAACTCATTTTAATTGGACTACAGATTGACTGACGTAGGTACGCTGAACGTGGAATTAGCAACAGTCTAGATTGCCATCCATTACCTGTTCTATTTCAGACCCAAAATTAGGTCATAAACAGACAGTCCTATGAATAAAGTATGAAGTACCGAGTAAGATAATATTTACTCAATATGTTAGCTTACCGTGACATAGTTACCATTAAATAATAATAAGGAGGGGAAAGAATCATAGAGCATACAAAAATATGTTAATATCGCATTTAAGAGAAAAAGTGCCTAAAAGGCTGGTAGCTTTGCCACCTTGTATGGCAAAATGGCAATGCAAATAGAACTGCCAGCAAGAAACGGTTGGTCGACTGACCAGAGGGTCACGTGGATATGTCTACCAACCGTTTGGAGAAGTATGAAGTACACTGCTAAATCTATTTCTCCATTTTCTATTATTTACTACAGTCTGCCTTCACGTTTTAAGCTTTATTTTTCTCCAATATCAACATCAAGATTTGTTCCACAAATAACGAAACATTTTCTTGTTTGCAAAAGAACATTAATATTACCTCGTTTATTTACATAAAGTGAAACGGATCACCATTTTTAATACAGCCTGATACAAAAATGTGCACAGAAATATGAATTTTATCCCTGCTACTATAAAGGTAAAGTTGGCTTGGGTATTGATCAGTGTTTTTGACAGTATCAATTTTGTCTATTTCGTAGAGCTTCTCGCATTCATACCTACATACATACCTATATATCCTATTTCGTTTGTTCGTAATAGAATAAATATCCGTGATTTCAATATTCAAGTGTATCTCAATGTTATTTTCCGCTGTTTCCCTTATGACATATGGAACGATCAAATCAGACCCGAAATCTCATGCGTCAAGATGGCTTAGCATTATGCTACATAAAATAAAGTTGGCATAAAATCAGGTAAACTAAATAAAGCTCGCAGGTTTTTTAGCTCGCGTTACTTTGTGTATCCTGCATCTAATGTTACAAAACGTGTCGTAATTTTCACGAAACATTTATTTTATTTGCCTACAATAATAAAGTGCCATGTTCTACTCCTTAACAACCAAAAACAATCCATGCACACAATATACAAATTCACGCTACATTAACATTACAAACAACATAAAGGTGCGTACATAACATCGGATTACGATGGCGCGCGGTATCGAATTACCACCATAATTGGTCGAACCTTCACTGTTGAACGTATGGCTAATGCAACAATTTACGCATCAGCTAATCTGCAAATTGGTGCTGCTTTGTCGGCCGGAGGCCGGCCGTGTCGTCGGCCCGGTCTGTCTGCAACCGGCTTTATATGGCCAATGATTTATTGATGGACGCAGCGTACTTCAATCGCTGCGCCTATAGTCGTAAGTGGATTACGTTAAGGATGTTACTATAGATAGATAACTGGCGTTTTTTATTAGTAAATGGTCACGTGTCAAGAGCTTTCATATTATTATGGTAGGAATAACCATTTAGCACAAACAACCATACGTTTAACCATATGTTTTTTGTTTAACAAAACAGTTTGCGACCCCTTTTAACAACATGCATTGTTTGCAATTTGCTTATCTAGTAATTTTTCTTTTGTTAGAAGTGATTCTCGTTTCCTGTAGCCCCATCTCATGATTTTCCGTAATGCACCCAAGTCATTTCCACAAAAACACTAAAGAATTGTTGCAAGGTTCTCGAAAATATGCGTGACCCTGCTACAATCATTCGTATAATGACGAGTACTTGTCAATAAACAAATTACTCTTACTTTTCAATCCTTTGAGCCAATGACACGTGCTGTGAGGCTTTGAATGATTCTTTTGCTTCGTGGGAGGGCTGATGAAAGAAACAAAAGTAACTGTAAGCCTTTCTTTTTCTTTGTCTGTTTCAAGAATCACACTAATATTATAAAGGCGAAAGTTTGTGAGTGTGTTTGTTCTTTGTTTGTTACTTCTTTACGCACAAATTACGGAACGGATTTGAATGACATATAATTTATAACCAGGATTAACACTAGGATACTTTTTATCCCGATATTCCCACGGGTCGAGACTTAAGCGGGTAAAACCGCGGGGCGCAGCTAGTAAATAGTATATTGGCATAATTAGCCTATTATGTTCTCGCTGCCGGGACTATGCTTCCTCTCTGTGAGAGGGAGTGGGCCGTAATCCACCACGCGGGCCCAGTGCGGGTTGGCGGATGTCACATGTCTTCGAATTTTTAACCGATTTCAAAAAGCAGGAGGTTCTCAATTCGACTGTATGTTTTTTTGTATGTTTGTTACCTGATATCTCCGGCAATTGTCAATCTATTTCAAAAATTATTTTTTTAATGGATAGGGATGCCTCAGAGGGGTGGTCCCATATAATTAAATCCGAAGTCGACCCATTGACCAATCCCGCTAGTGTTTTATTTTTTTGATACACACTAATTACCCATTAATAAGTAATTACTGTGTATAGACAAAACCAAAACACTAGCGGAATGTTGTACTGTAAGCGATTAGGAAGAAGAGCGGGGCGCGTCTTCGTGAATGGCGCTATCTGTACCTACTTCTAAATAAAAATTCACCTACCATTATTTATTTTTTTATTATTTTTTTTTTATTTATTTTTTATTTATTTTTTTTATTTTGTTAGTTGTATTTTATGTTTCATGGACTATGTCCAAATAAACGTTATTCTTTCTTTCTTAGTCGAGACATATTATGCCATTATTCATTATTCCAGTGCAAGTTTTCATCCTCCTTGTCACTTCTTTAGTGAAATTACTTTTTTACTATTATTGTGTACTTCGCGACTCGCTACTCTCATTTCCATAGTATCGCCTTCATTGAAACGGCCACGGGACGCGGCGGTTTCGTTTGGTCCAGTTCCACTGATAATTAATTTAACGCCATGTCTGTATGTCTGTGTATACCAGTTCTTGTACGCAAATAGACCCAAATTATCTTATTAAGGGAACGGGAAATTTTTCGGGTAATGTTTTGCTTATTTAGCAAAAGGTACAAATTGTGTTGCAGATTTTGCTAAAAATACTGCGTTTTTTGTGTGTTAAAACTGAATTATTTGACTTTTTCTTTCTTTAATTTGACTTGAAATGTAAACCACGCATAGTTTATTACCAAAATATTCCAGATAAAATCAAAAGTGATCGTCACAAAACAAGAAATTATTTGCTAAGGAAAATATCTTTTAAATAATACAAAATAGTCCTGAAATAGTAAGTATAAAATAAAACCTAAAAGGATTGTTCCAAAAGAATTAATTTCATTAAAACATTTATGGTCAAATATATAAGTTTTAGACGGCTTATCGGATCATAGTTGTCAACTAAAATAACTTTGACAACCTTTTCTAATTTCGTCAACTAATCCGTGGTGGTGGTTTCGGCAGAATTTAATGTCTTTTGGTCTAATAATGACTTGCTTGAAAGACTTTTGGGCATACATGACCACAATCCAGTGGTTTATTGCATGAAAACTAACCAGACAGAGCAAGTTATAATTTAGGATTTTGTGTTCAAGTATTAAAATTATTACAAGCTATTGTGAATGAAATATAACGTTTTACGCTTTCTTTTGTTTTTAACCGACTTCCAAAAAGGAGGAGGTTCTCAATTCGGATGTTTATATACATATTTTTTTATAATGCAGTTTGTAATCTTAATCGTTTATTTGCTAAGAATGTAGGTAGTACATAAAATAAAGGTGTTTACAAAACTGTGAATATACATCTACAGTCTACCTTAAATTAGGTATGCAAAAAATGAAAACAAAAAAAATATAAAAAATAAACAGGTTCCACTGTCAGTCAAATTAAGAATGAAAAAAATTGAATTTATACTAAACATTATATCAATATGAAAACACACGATGTCAAATATTAAATCTAAAGTCTAGTGTCCTTGAAAAAATCATTAATTGAATAATAACACTTGTCAAATAATAGAGCTGTCAGATTCTTTTTAAACATTTTTATATAACTTGGTGTTTTATTAAATATGTTGAGAGCCATACCGAAAACACTTTTCTTAAGTAACAGTGTACATTTTGCTATTATTAATCCAGACAGAGTATCTAGCTATTTTATCAAAATCCAAAACAAGATTTTATATTGTGCCTTAAGCCGTTTTTTGCTTGACAGTGTTGAAACCTTTAAACCTAAAGAATAGGATAAAATCACAGCCCAAATAGGATTAACAATACACTTTATAGACACATGACACGTGAAATCAGACTTTATTTTCTTAGTCCTATAACAAAAATAATCCCAAAAAATAACACCTCTTTATAGGTACCTTTACTCCTTGCAGTTGGGCAAGATAATCTACCGTTATACTCAATTAAAATACGCTTAGAACAGCACCTGGCGAGATAAACATCGTAACTATTGAAACTCGAGAATTTCAAACCTCAATTTTGACAACAAAAAGGCCATAATCGATTTTTGGGTCTACAAAAGGAGCATTATATTTGACAAGTCGATTGTAGAAACGTTGTTTGTGGTAGAGATTATTTCGGTTGAAATGAATGAAAGCAAAACACGATCCTGTGAATATGTTGGTCGGTAATTGAAATACGAACAACGCCCTCAAGGGTGGTTTTTTAATTCTTTTTTAACGTACGTGGACTCGATAGGTTCGAGTGTCGCTGTTGTCTCGAGAAATCGATTTCATAGAAAATATTTTTGGCTTATTTGTGGAAGAATATTTTTCTTCCCTGTGCGTTGTCGGTTGAAGGTTTAGTTATAGTATTTTACGTTTCGTTTATTTTAGGTTTAGATTGCCTCTTCAATCTTCTTTTGATTCTGAAAAAAGAATACAACCATACATGGATTATCAATTTTACAAAATAATTTTATTAATCTTATAAAAATCATTTTGATCAAACACATGACCAAAATCTAAATTACACCCCAACGTTCTTAATTTTGGATACAATACGGGTTTCTCTTTTATTACTACAAAGGATGCACATAAAAAAAAAAAAACACAAAACAATCCTTTCTTCAATGCATCATAAAACATGTTACCCTCTCATTGTGGTTTATTGATTAATAGATGAAACTTTCAACGCAAGACAGGAAACGTATGGTAATAGAAAAACCCACCCGCAGGCAATCGTCATTACGCCTGTTGTTCGAAGGGTCCAGTATAAAATAATGATTAATTATTATAATTTAGTCCATGTCATCGGACATCCACATGGCAGCCCCTCCCGACAGTTTAATCTTAGTCCAGGTGCTGTTTATCTGATTGTAGCGTGAAAGGGTTTAAATTCGGAGTTGGTAGACGTCGAAACGATTGTACTTCGGTAGTAAGTGAAAACATAATCGCGTTAATAAATGACGTGGTGAAAACAGTAATGGAATTTCATGGAAGGTAATTGGACAAATAAATATACTCCTGATTAATTGTTGATCCATTACTGACATAATAAGATACCTTGATTGGTCATGCTTGCATTCACCATATATTTTTGATTATTGAAACTCAGACCTCCATAGTGAATGAAACATGCGAGCGCATAACATAGACCACACATCAAGACTTGCAACATTTTGAATGAATGAAATTATACATTATGTATGCTGGAGTTAAGGACCATTGAGGGCAACCTGCTGTTCGCATTCTAGACAATAAGAAGCAAGTAACACATTGCAATCTTAATGGCGACGCTTTCCAAGCTTTTAGCAGAGCCGGCAAATCTTATAGTAACATAAAGTTACCGTTCGAAGCCCTACTCACCGCAAAGAGGGGAGCAACTTTTGAAATTGTTGCCGCAGTGACAACGGTAACCTGACGATGCAATGGAGCGTCACAAAAACTGTGCAACCTAATCCCGAACAATAGAACATGGATGCAACAAAGCGCAGACATATATCAAACAACAAAAACACTGCTCTCGACAGCCTCACGAGCGAACGAACACTATCATTTACGCAACGATTTGTCATCGAGATTCGGGGGTAGAGGGGCGGGACATTTTAGCAAATCCCTACGACTGGTTCTCATATTTTTTGTTATTAGTCCCGATTGTAAACTAAGCCAGAATGATGAAACTACTATGACAACAAAACTTTGTTACAAGTTACTTTGTGAAAATCATATTGCATGAATTTGAAATCATGTTGTAGTTGATTTCGTTTGCTTCTTCGGCTTTTAAATCCATGCAAGATATAAAATATGTAACCTTCTAACATAAAACACCAGTAGAAATAAAAGTAGCTTCAGATCTTAGCAGACCCCTCAGAAATATTTAGATCGATTGCACATTTCCAACTACAGATCTCCGATCAACAATGCCGAAAATTCGCAGCCATTCGAATTCGACATCCAAACCGCTAGTAATATCCCGGAAACTGGATTAACGGTTGTCAACTTGATGAACGATGTGCGTAAGTTACACGACAATGGAATGTGGGCATCCGTCCCATTTGGCCCGAACGTCCGATACGCATCGCGAACATTAATTAATTATGAATCGCTTTTGAGTTTTTCAAAATACAGATGATTTTTGTTCAAAGAATTTGATCAGCGGGCGGTATTCTAGCACTGTGGCCCGATTCGACTATTGTTGTCTCCAAAGAGATACATTTCATGCCCTTTTTGTTGTGTTGTTATATTTTTACACGGTTGTCTATCATAATTTGATGTTCAAGCTTCGTTTATAAAATTCTTTGTTTCCTTAATCATTCTTTCATGTTAATAAATCCAAAAATACTGCTATTCTGTAAAGATGGATTATTTTAGATAGTTATGATTATTTCATCGTCTAATAAAAGATTGGCTCAACATTCTTTTGCTTTGCATTAAATTTTCCTTTGTAACATCTTATAAATTATTTTCTAGTTCAATCTCAGACTCACTAGCTTTGTCCATCTCTAATGTTGTAGGAATCTTCATAAAATTTTCTGTTTCTGCTTTCCTGTTTATATTGCCTGCTAACCAAAGGACCATTGACATAGATCTAGTCATTTTGAAAGCAACCGCTAAGCGTCAAGGTTTCAGAAATAAAAAAATAGAATTAGATTTTTTGGCGGGATTTTTTTCTCTCCTTGAAAAATATGGTAATAAAGTAAGGCACCTAAAAAATAAACTCCTACATCACCTACTAAAGATACTTACATCGATATAATATATTACAACAACATTGCCCAAAGCTAATATGCCGGAATATTCTTAAGGCCCGGCTCGCCACGCTGCTCCCTTCTACGATTTATTGTTTAATCACAAGCACTCACCCACCGTACTATTGCGTCGGTAAATTGTGGCAAGCACCGAACGTCCAAGATCTTTAATCTTGACTGGAAACGTCAAAAATGTATTAAATTTTTTTAATTAAGAAATTTAACAAATAACTAACAGGGGGAACAAACCACATAAGGTTATTTTCCAAGATTTAAAGATTTTGTTAAAGGGATTGTAGTTTCATGTATAAATAAGTTTGGACGTTGAGTTATTATTGATAAGATAAATTTACCTTTCGCTAGAAAGTACTTGGTAAAGGCGTGCAGTATAGTGTATTGGAAACGGGAAAGAGCAACATAAAAGTACCTACCTAACTAAGAAAAAAACTGCGGTCTCTTCCTACAACTTAATTCTGTGTGTGTATAAACATCGCTCGCTATATTGCAGTTCGATGTGACGTAATAAATGCTCCATGTGTGTAAACCCAAGTCCTCAATAACTCACCAGAACAACTTCATACTGGCAATCACTAAACACGAAACATACTACTTAACACTCCCTACTCACTTCCATTTTTCAAATTATTATTTTTTATTAATTTATCGGAATCCGTAGCACGGTGTGGTCTTTAATTTGTTATTGATCGTTTCTACGTCACCATTGTTACCTAGTGGGGTAACTTCAGATTCCTGTGGGCAAAAAAATACTGACACCTAAAATTGGAATTCTACGCGTTCTCGTCACATTAATCCTATTACAATGACATATGACGTAGGTTAAGACAGACGTCGAAAGTGATGCGTCTTATATTAATCGCCTTTATTTGTTTGACATTGGATTTTAATCTATGTAGGTACCTATATGAGTTAAAAATATATGCATAATAAAAAATTACTTTCTAACAAAACTGTTATAGATTCAGGTATAGGTAATGAATGGTTATTACATCATAAATATTATTTGAATTGATGGCAGTAAAAGGTCTCCTGATTTATTATTTATAAATAAATATCACGTAATTCATCAGATTACTTTGCCTTTCAACGGAAAGGTAAAGTTAGTTCATATTTTTTTATAAAAGCTTCAGGTTTTTAGGGACAATGTTTTTCTTAGTAAATACTTTTACCTTGCTGGATATGTGTGAACATTTTACGTCTCCACAGGCAACAATAAAATGTTAGTTCGAAATAAACAATCGTCTATAATCCGCAGGAAATTCACAATTAAAAATGTTTACCCGACAAATAAATTACAATGACGAGGAAATGGAACAATATCACCGTGTAAAGCGACATTCACATCGATTTCAACCGAAAATTGGCGTGAAAATTGTCTCTATTTGCGTCACTGTGCACTGTCAAAAGTTATTTCAAGTTTGTAACAACTAACAAATACAGACGTTACTTTTGTCTTTTTACAACCTTCCGAGAAGTAGAATGAAATCCCACTGGGTGAAACAATTGCTAGCTGCATTTAATACACCGCCTTTGAGATTTGGAAGCGTGCCACGTTTGGTTACCCTATTGTTGAAAACAGTAGCAACTTTTATTGTTACGGCATTGAGAAGTTTTTGGCACACTCCTGTTACCTAGGTGGCTTCACTCTGAAGGGTCTATTGCCCTAATGACCCATAAATTGATGCGTGACGACCGATTCATTTGTCCATATTGTCCAGTTCGAAGTTACTGAAGATTGATGGCAGTATTGTCATTCAGCAATTATGTTATTTCTGATAAATGGGGGGACTATGTAGAATTGGCCTATTGTGTACTGATTTAGAAGTTCATATTATGATGTAAAATTAAATGAGTTATTCAAAACTTTGTCTGAATCTGAAACATTCGTTGTTAGCATTAAACATCGGTTTATTAAACTAATTAATATTTGAGACATTGTCATTAAATATAAACAAAATATTGAAAAAGCTTTAATTTAATTATTTAGTTATTTAATTATTTCAAATTATGGAAATAACAATATAATTAAAACACTACAATAATTAAGACTCTTAATGAGCATACGTCAAAAGAATACGAAATAAACAAACACAACATCTCAATATAAGGAGTTGGAGCAACGTATTAACATAAACATCGATTCGATAGCGTTCCGAACATCTCTCCGGTCACAGTTTGAATACATTACGGCCGAGTTGTTTTTTTATTACGTCAATAATTTAAGAATTAAACTGTTCCTGCTCTGTTTATTGGTCCTTTTCTGCTTGTTCCGAGACTTTTCTAGTCGCTCCCCGCGGATGCTCATTCGAAATGGACACGCACGCAATGGCCCGTTGGTCCTTCGGTCGTAAAAATCGATTACTTTATTTTCTTACAAGCTCATCATTAAAGAATAAAATAAAATGTTCAAGGTTTTATTGGACCGCATACAGCTCCATGATGATACTAGAAATTTTCGATTACAAATATAAAAATATTTTATTGGTTGTTTCCAGCGCTAAAATGTTTAAGTACGATGTCGAACGCGAGTTAAAAACGTAACATTTTGTTGAGGGCTAAGCCCATTGTGTTTGTCGGTTCACGGTCACACAGGACGACAGTCGTTAATGACCCATTAACATTTTGTTTCACACCATCCATTAATACTAAAAGACCTGCAATTAAAAAGGAAACGCCGCCGCCACTAATTCCGAAGCACTCTCACTTAAAACGTTACAACTTTACTGCATTCAAACATCTGATAAGAAACTTAGCAACCAAAAAAATAAAAGGAACAAAAGTTGCCATATCACAACGGTAGCTTTTAGAATTTATAGACAGAATATCTCTATTTCGTTTCGGTATCGGTATATTTATCAGCGGCATCTAATGATCGGTCAGTTTATAATAGGCTGTGAATGTCAGGTTAATGAGAATATATTCCAACCTGGTACACAATAAATCAGAGAGGTTTCGAATAAAACGGCATATTAATTGGACATTAGTATACGTCAACACCTTCGGAGCAGTGTGGCTGATAGGAACGATTAAAGTACCTACGTGGAAGTATCTAAGAAGTTACTCGGGGACTATAAAATTAGGTGGGTGTAAATTTTTAACGTTGGCCAGGGGCTATTTCTGTGTATGCGATGTGAATTTAAATTTGTTTTTTAAAAGCTTTTGAAGCAGTTCCGTTTGTTTCGAGTAAGGAAGTTATGTTGGAGGGGTCGGTGCTACGGAAAGATGAGGGCTTTTGTTTTGATTAAGGCGGTTATTGCTAGTGTGAACTGTTTCTATATACAGGGTTCTTAATACCTGTAAGCCAATCTTAGAATTTCCATCTGACAAACTACTAAACAAAACTCTAGAAAACAAATGAAATAAACCTATACTTAACTAAGAATTTAACTCCTTAAATTCACAGAAAACTTAGCAGCCCCGAAATCTTCCGAAGCAATAATTCAATGGTGCTTTAGAGGAAGACATTACTTTTGTCTAAGCAAATTGAATTCCACAAAATCTCCTCGAGAAGATTGACTGACCACAAATTGGGGATTCGTTGTCAAGCGAGATAACATCGGAGGAATCTCATTACAGTTGAACATTCGTCCCACTTCGGTGCTGCCTTTACATGTTGCGTCCAACTTTGGTAAAGGAATCTTCAGAGATTCCAGATTGTTTCAAGTTTCTGGTGGTAAACATTGTCCAGGTCAACCCAAGTTCGGACGTGGTATTTTGTCATTACCATTTACAGAATGACCTGGCTCTTTGATTTGAAAATAGAACTTTAGCAGTGTTCATAATCTCTGATAATTTACATTCCATCGCCACTTAATCAGTTATCTACTTTAGTGAAATGTATTCTAAGTTTCTACTTTAGTGAAATGTATTCAAAGTTGATTTTTGAATGACCATTGTAACAAAAAGGTCCTAATAAGTTGTTGGTTGCAATGGAATTTGAACTATGTTAATTCATTCAGAACTTGGAAATAATCTCAAATTCATAGTCATTCGTTTTCATTTTCAAAATACACTTATTTATTAGAACAATAAACAAAATATACTTAGCTACATTAACACTTTTGAGTCACTATATGAATCCTAGCGATTCATCTTTCAAAACCTATGAGAGATAATTTTAACTGATAACAACAAACGTATCACACAATAAATCGGTACATGATGACAATAAAAAAAAAGTACAAAACGTGCTTTCACGCCCAAATTTTATATGTATCTAGGACCGCTACTCTTTATTAGGCTAAATGATAAAAGAATCATCTAACTCTTTAAATCATAGTAACTGCAAGAAAATCCTTATGGAGGCTCTTCAAACTATGTCCTTTGAAGATACAAAGATGTTACTACTTGTGCTAAAGTGAATATTGGTCGTATTATATAATTTTATACAGCTTTTTACATATGTACAAATAAGATAAATATGATAAGTATGTGACTATTTAATCAATTAATGTTACCCCCAATCGCCTGAAACACAGGATTACCTAATTCAGGCACAAATCATGGCTGGACTTGACATAGATTTAAGAAAAAGGTACAGGTAGGTACAGCATAAATAATGGAAGAAAAAGTCATTGTGCCGATTCGAAATAAATTGGGACAAGAGCCGGAGAATGATGACAAAGGTATAACAAAAAATATTTAATTAATTTGCTGATCGCATGGTGTACGAATATGTACTACTAGCAACTGTGCGACTCGTCAATAAAATAGAACAACTAAGACTTACCAGACAGTTGATTCCGTTTGAGAATAAAAAAAAAACGATGTTAGTTTAATATTTCTAATAAGAGTTCATGTCGGCGCAGCGCAAGATTGAATCAGCCGCAAACTGTTAAAGTCCTAGCAGCCGGCGGCGAACGGAAAATTAAAAAGCAAAGCGGGAACCGCTTCCTAGCCATTCTTTTTAATTCTCAACGTAGCAATGGACGGTGTGGAATCATTAAAATGTCCTCCGTGCCCGCCACCCTTGCAAATTTATTTGATATGGAATGATAAAGTTAGCAGTCCTATAATAGAATTCACAATGAGTACGCATTAATCAACTGGACAAGTTTTAACACTTTTTCAGACGTTAATTAAGTACTATAAATATTTGCTCAGTATTTTTTTTTATTAGCTTCATTAGTCTTTATGATTGTAATAAAATTAATCTGAGGAAGGATAATTGATGGGCTGTGTTGTGTTCAAAGATTTTTTTCCAACAAGCATCTTATAGGCACATTGTGCAGCGCAGCTTTTTAATAGTTTTTGCCATCTCGTGAGCCAAGAATAGCACAGAATTAAAAACTTTTAATACTAAAAATAATACTGCCTTTTACAATAAAATAATGTTCATAACAAATTGCTCCAGCCTGGATTAGTAAACTTAATATTCAAATCCGTCCAAACTTTAGTCGGCCCGAAATTAGATTGTCACCTTAGTAACTCTATTAAATTAAATAACGACATTATACCCATAATCACTTAGTAAAAACTACTGTGACAAATCCTTATTTGCGATTCAGTTAATAAATAAAACGAAATATTTTTCCTCGTCGTACAAAATTATGACATTAAAACGTACCAAAAAAAAACAACATTACTCCCCATAAATTATAATTAATCCTCTTATCATAATATTAACGCTAAGGATTTAGGCGTATACGACTATACGTAGCTAATAAGACTAAATGGTAATAAATTGTGTTAGATAGGATCAGGCCGCAAGGGTTGAATAACGAACAACACAGATAAGATGAGTTTAAAACCGTATATTGGTTCATTACAGTCAGACACACAATGCACATAAAAACACAATGCACATAGAAACACAATACCCATAGAAACACAATACACATAGAAACACAATACACATAGAAAACACAATAGAGACAATAATCAAATAATCAACTTATACCAGAGTAAGGGCTTGAGGACTTCTTGCTGACTTTGAAGGCTGAGATCGACTATTCACTGTGATTAAAAACTGTGTCGAAATCCGCCAAAATGTGCCTTAGTTATATCATTTTGGATAGGCACAAGTAGTGGATTACCCTATACTTTCCCCCTTTCCTTTAGCCATATGTAGCGAGGAAGCAGACATTTCCTTGCCCCTCGACTCCCCGTTCCTCACCCCTGTGACCTCAATTCAGTTGGACTCGCCCAATACAGAATACAATGGCGAGTCTCGACCAATCACACGATTTGTTTTCATAATAGTTGGGACTTTGTCAAACTAACTTAGGCAATCAAGTTATGCTCTGTTCATATTTACTTTTGGTCTTAACATAACGACCGTTCAACAATAGAGCTTATGTAAATAGACATAGGACTTGATTTTACATTTAAAAGGCAAGTTTTAATCAATAAACAGTATGTAAGAAGCCGTGCTTCTTAACAAGTGTGTAGAAAGCTGTGCTTCTTAACATTTCCACCCCCTGTAGAAGGGTTCATCCGACTACATTCCCGTCTGTAGGAAGCACAACTACCTTTACAACAGGTCGACGCAGGACCCCATGGTTAGTTCTTACATCTATTACCCTTATTATAGAGTCCGCACCGGGATAAACACTTTTTATGACCCCTTTGGTCCACTGGTTTCGTGGTTTACTAGCGTCCACAATCACTACCACGTCACCCACTTTCACGTTTGGAACGTCACTAGACCACTTGTTCCGTCGTTGAAGCGTCGGCAGGTACTCGCGCAGCCAGCGCCTCCAGAAGAGGTCGGCCAGCGCGTTCGCCCGGCGCCATAGGCGGCGGGAGTCCAGGTCGACGGCATGCCGACGTGTGCACGGCGCATCTCCCGCGGCAGTGCCCAGCAGGAGATGATTCGGAGTCAGCACCACTGGGTGCTCGACGTCGCTGCTCACGTACGTGAGAGGTCGGCTGTTGACGGTCAGCTCGGCCTCAGCAAGGAGGGTGTAAAGGACCTCCTCGCGAGGGGCACGCTCTCGTAGCGTTGCCTTTAGTGCGTTCTTGATTGAGCGCACCAGTCGCTCCCAGCATCCACCCATGTGTGGGGACGCCGGGGGGTTGAAGTGCCAGGCAATCCCTCGCCCGACAACCTCACTGCTCAGCTTGTCGTGGTCCATGTCGCGCAAAGCTGCGCGCAGCTCAGCGTGTGCCCCGACAAAGTTAGTGTCACGGTCAGAGTACATGTCTGAGGGACGCCCGCGGCGCGCAATTAAGCGCCGCAGGGCGAGGATGGCTGAGTCGGCACTCAGTGACGCCGCCAGCTCCAGATGGACGGCGCGGGTGGTGAGGCAAGTGAACAGCACGCCCCACCTCTTCTCCCTGCGCCGACCGATAGCGACCTCCATGGGGCCAAAGTAATCGACCCCACAGTGGACGAAGGCTCTCCTTGTGATTTGCAGTCTGGCCACCGGAAGGTCACCCATCTTGGGTGTCACCGGCTGGGCCCTCTCTAGACGGCACCGTTGACAGGCCGCTGTGACGGCCTTGACTGTTGACCGCAGATTAGTCACCCAGTACTTCTCGCGGACTCTGTTCACCACAGCTTCTTGGTTGGCGTGCAGCGCCTCTACATGGTACTGTAGTAAGAGACGCCGCGTGAGCGCATGCTTCCCATCCAGGATAATAGGATGACGCTCGCCAAAGTTGAGCTCGCTACAGGCGCTTAGCCTGCCGCGCACTCTCACCAGTCCGTCGTCAAACAGCATCGGGTCCAGTGCCCGTAGTTTGCTGTTATTGGGCAGGGGGCGTGCCTCTCGCAACGCCACGATGTCGGCTGCGTAGCTCTCTGCTTGCGCCAGACGTAGGAGGCGCAACTCGGCCTCATGCAGGTCATCCATTGACACTGCGGATGTCTGACGCCGTTTGCGGCATCGTTCTAAAAATATGTGTACACGCACCATGACATTTACGGCGCGCGTCCAGGTGGGCAGCCTCTCGTACCGCAGCAGCGGTTCAGCCTGGGGTGCAACGGTGTGCACGCGCTGTACTCTCTCCAGGTCCTGCTCTGCCACCATGTCTCGGTCGGTGTCAGTTGGCCACTGCTCCTGTGGACAGCGAAGAAACGAGGGACCCAACAACCATTCATTATTATCATCAGGCCATTCCATCCGGGTAGCCTTGTCAGCGGGGTTCATCGCCGACGGAACCCAGCGCCAGTTGGCCCTCTCTGACCTCCTATCTATCTCAGCTAAGCGGTGTGACACGTACCTTTGAAACTCTAAGGCTTCTGAATTTATCCACTTGAGGACAGTTTTACTGTCTGTCCATAGATGCACACTACTGATTGCTGTTCCTAGCTCTTTGACAACTGTGTCAGCCAGTCTACAGGCTAACACAGCTGCTTGTAACTCTAGCCTTGGGACGGATGTTACTTTCTGTGGCGCTACTCTAGCCTTGCCTATCACTATAGCGACATCCCTATTCCCCTCCGAATTTAATCCTACTATGTAAGCTACTGCCGCATAGGCGGACTCACTAGCGTCGCCGAACACATGCAATTCTAGATGCTCTAACTGTAAACCATACCACCTAGGTATAGACACGTCTTTAAGGTGATTCAAATTATGTAGCCATTCAAACCATATTTTGGCTTCTGCATCTTTCAACTTTTCATCCCATTGAATACCCGTGTGCCATATCCGTTTCATCAGGATACGCGACTGTATGACACACGGATACAAGAAACCTAGGGGATCAAAGATTGACATGATAAATCTTAAAAATTCGCGTTTTGTTGGAACTACGTGTCCCTCTACTATAGCTTTAGGTAGCCGTTTGAAGCTCAAATCGAAGGCTAACTCGTCTGTGTTCGGTGACCAAATCATACCTAACGTGCGTTCCGTCGCACCTTCGCCCTTATCTAAAGAGACTCTGTTAGGCATTTCTGTACTTAGTTTGTCGCGCAGCTCAGGAGAGTTAGTGACCCACCCCCGTATATTAAACCCGCCTCTGGCGTGGACGTGAGTCACTTTCTCAATCAAATCATTCGCCTGCGCGGCAGACCAAGTACTGTCTAGGTAGTCGTCCATATAGTGTTTTTCGTGTATGGCGGCTACCGCTTCGGGGTATACATTTTTATGCTGACTCGCATTCTTATTTAATATATAAATTGCCGATGTAGGTGACGACACGGCCCCGAAAATCATGGAGTTCATGACGTATACGTCAGGCTCCTTATTACCGTCAGCCGACCAAAGAAACAGCTGTGCCCCTCTATCTTGTTCTCTAATGAAAACACGTAGGAACATGTCGGCTATGTCACCGGTAAACGCTACAGGCCCTAACCTGAATTTGAACAGCACACCTAACAGAGAGTTGAGCAAGTCGGGCCCAGACAATAAATTGTCATTCAAAGACGTCCCGTTGTAGCTAGCTGCGGCGTCAAAAACCAATCTTAATTTTCCCGGTTTGTTGGGATTCGTTACCCCGAAGTGGGGTAAATACCACACCGAATCGGACTTGACACCGCCCTCTACTTTACTCGCGTACCCTTCTGCTATTAGTCTGTCGATTTGTGCTGTATAAGCTGAAGCGTACACAGCATCTTTATGTAACCGACGTTCTATTCCCGCTAATCGCTGACGTGCGTACTTGTAGTTGTCAGGCAACTGAAAGTTGTCCCGACGCCACAGCAGACCTATCTCCCATGCGCCGCTCTCTGTCTGGCGGCTAGTGGAGTCTAAAATAGCCTTAGCTCTTTCCACATCTTTGTGCTTTCTAGGCACCTCTGAAATTCCTATAGCTTCTAGCTCAAACTGTTTTTTAACTATCTCGTGTAAATCAATTGTTGATTCTACCACACAATTTAGAGAATGTTCACTACTATCGGAATTGCTACCTATAGGTCCGTGCACAACCCACCCTAAACTGGTCAAAGAGGCAACTGGCTTACCGGACTTTCCTCGGCGAGTCTCCTGGCTGATCAGTAGCTCCCAGTTGTCCTGACCCAGCAATAGCAGTGGTCTGGCTCCTCTCATCTCCTCGCAGCCCAAGTCGCGAATGTGGGCATGCTCCGTTATCACTGCGGCGGGCACTGTTTGCGCGGGTAAGTCCAGGCTTTTTATTGTACGACACTTCACTTTATGTGTTTGCCCGTTCGGTCCACGCACTGATACACTAATTATTTTTGACGTTTTGTCTATTATTTCTTGACCGCGCGCACTGTGTAAGGTTAGCGGCACTTGTTTGCCACTGGCATTTTCAGCTAATGAGTCGTCTATCAGTGAAACGGTTGCCCCGTCGTCCAGTAGGGCGTAACAATGCTTATCTACACCGTTCACTGTTACACATACAGGCATAATTTTCAGTAGCGCCTTCCCAGTGTAATCACTAATATTCGTGACGCTCTCACTATCATTTTTCTTGTCGGCATGTACAGTGGAGTCATTTTAATAGGTAACATTTGACGTCTGTCAGTTTTATCCTCATAGTGAGGTGACCTGCTTATGAACATCGATTAAAGTGAATGAATCGATACGGACTTGAAACATATGCGAATTTAAAAAATCATCAGGCGAATCCCTGTCCCATTATTATTATTTTTTTCGTAAATTTAAGGAGCAAAATAAGACAAGTACACAATTTAACAAAAAAATTGCATTTATTCAGTTGAACTATCAGAACTGTTAAAAGTATTGTCATCTTCATCACTGCTGTCAGCACTCAGAGATATTATTAATTCATTTTCAATAATATTGTCTATTCTCACATCTCGTTCAAAATCTTGTAAAATTATTTTCTTTGTTTTCTCTACGACTTTTTTCCAGTCTTCTGTAGTGACTTCTGCACACGCAGTTTGTAGCAGAGACATCATTTTAGCAGTACTGAAGGGTGGTTCAGTATTGTTCCGCGCTGCATAACCGTTTATTTGTGCCCAAATAAGCTCGATGGCGTTATACTGGCAATGGTAGGGAGGCAATCGAATAACTTCGTGTCCATGCTCTAGGGCTAGTTCATCGATTACATAGCGGAGCTTGGACGGCTTAGTTGCTTTTACTAGATTTAACAACTCAACTTTTAATAAAGATGGACTTGCATCCACACCATTTCTTACCAGCCACGAGACAATTTCTTGCTTTTTATATGCTTGAGTTGGTGGTTTATCAACTTGTACAGAATGATACGGTGCATTGTCCATTACAATTTTCGATGGGTTTTCTAAGCTGACTAGCAGCTTCTCAAATCACTCTTTAAAAACCTCAAAGTTTATTTCCTCATGGTAATCACTTGTAGTTTTAGAGGCGAATGCGAGGAGGCAGTTTTTCTATTTCATTATTTTTTGTATTTTTATAACTAGTTAGTTAAAAGAATAATAAATAATTTTTTTATTATAATCACAACGTGGTTATTAATTTATGGTGATATTTCTTCACAAGTCATCATTGCATTCGATTCTACTTATCAGCTTTCGATTTTTAGAGTAACATCCCTAGTGTTTAAAAAGAAAAATGGTTAACTGACGTAACCTTGTAACGACGTTCAGTTCTTTAGATCAGAATTAATTGTTTATTATGTTTAGAATGGTTTATTAATGAAAGCAAATCGTAAAATTACTCGTATCGGTCATTATTACAATAAATATGTAATCGTAATTGAAAAAAGGTAAGCAATTGTGCAGTTCTAACAAAACGAAAAAATATGTTATTTTATGCCCGCCGTTACAAGGTTACGTTGTTGAATATTTTATGAATTGTCAAATGTTACCTATTAAAATGACTCCACTTTAGCAATATGTGGTGGGCGTAATTGCACGACGCGCACCTACTTGCTCGACAGAAATTCTTGCCGTGTTTCTTTATGATACACTTGAAACACAGTTTATTTTGTTTGACGTGTTGCCATCTTTCGTTAACACTTAACCCAGTGAACTTTTCACACTTGGGTAACTTATGTTTTTCCCCACATAGCGTACATAGCTCCTCTGTTTCCTTAGCTGGCTGGTCATTATCGGAGTGAACGTGCAGCCGTTGAACATTTCTGGTCTGCTTTACAAACTGTACATTATTAGCTCGGGACTTTGTGGCGCTAGCTGACGGTGTGGGCGTGTTCATTTCCATTTGTACATAGTAGGACGTGGCTCGGGCTAGATGACTCAAAAACTCTGCGAGTATTTCTAAACTCGGTGAAACTCGCACATCTATGCCCTGGCTCGTCGCCATGCCCAATGCATAATCACCGTATTGAGCCCGCTGTACAGATGTAAGCTTATTTAAGAGTTCACTTACCAGCTGTGGGTTATTCAAATATCCATTGGCCCGTACGCTTTTCAGAAGCGACACACAATTTCTCACGGTTGTTGAGAACTTTCTTAGTTCACGACCACTTTCAGTTACTTTAGGTAATGCACGCACTTTCTTTAGGGCACACTCAAGCACTAGATTAGGATGCCCAAATTCTTCGTCAAGTGTCTTCATTATTTCCGCTGGGTTAGTAGAGGTGCGCAATAAGTCCTCCACAGCTAGCTTTGCGTCGCCTTGTAGCGATGTTTTCAAGCGAGCTAGGTTTTCGTGCGGCTTGAATTCGTACATTACCGTAGTGTCGTGGTACATATTCTTATACGACAGCCACTCTGCCGGGTCGCCTCTGAAGAACGGCAACTCGTAGGCTTGTTTTGGTACCGGTCGCGGACGTGCTAAGTTCGTTATAGCGTCCGCCAACTGGTCTATTTTTCTGTCACGTGACCTGCTCCTGTCCGCGTCGTCAGCGAACGTGTTTCCCCATTCAGGCATTTCTCTAGCCTGTTCTCTCACTCGCGGGGCACTGGCCGTAACTAAGGGCGTAACGTTCCCTAGGTACGAGGGTTCGCGGAACTGTACCGACGCGGGCGCACACTGAGGGAGCGCAGGTATATACTCGGGCGGCGGCACGGGTGCTGCCACCTCGCGGGAGGGCGCGGACACTTTACGCGGCGGCGACGGGTCGCGGCACACAGCGGGCGTGTGACTTTCACTGATAACGGGAGCCGTTTCTGTGACCCATTCCTCCACACGACGTGTTGTTCCCTCCTCCTCTGAGCCTGAGTCCTCTTCAGCAGCAGCGTCTATCTCAGCGAGATCGACTTCAAGCTTCTTCTTCACTAGTTTTTCTTTCATACGTACCAACTCACGCTCTGCCTCGTACTCGACCCTCCTCCTAAGGAAATCGGCGCTTCTGTGGCCGCTTTTCGAGGAGACGTGGCTTATCACGGAACTTGCCCTCTGTACTGTATCCGATCTCACAGGCGTGAACATATCTCTGTGGTCGATAACACGACCTCCCGCCAGTGGGATCACAGGGACTCGAACCGGCGTTGCAGTTGGTGCAACTGAAGAAGAGCCTGGGGCCCTTTCAGACGGCACCCCAGAGTCAGCTTCCAACTCTCGCCGCTTATTCATCTCTGTCTCTAATTTGCGTAACTTACTCCTTGTTGTAACGGTGCTTCTAACACTCATCTTATTGCGTGCTCTCTGATCCGGCAGCGAAGGACCAAATTGTTAGATAGGATCAGGCCGCAAGGGTTGAATAACGAACAACACAGATAAGATGAGTTTAAAACCGTATATTGGTTCATTACAGTCAGACACACAATGCACATAAAAACACAATGCACATAGAAACACAATACCCATAGAAACACAATACACATAGAAACACAATACACATAGAAAACACAATAGAGACAATAATCAAATAATCAACTTATACCAGAGTAAGGGCTTGAGGACTTCTTGCTGACTTTGAAGGCTGAGATCGACTATTCACTGTGATTAAAAACTGTGTCGAAATCCGCCAAAATGTGCCTTAGTTATATCATTTTGGATAGGCACAAGTAGTGGATTACCCTATACTTTCCCCCTTTCCTTTAGCCATATGTAGCGAGGAAGCAGACATTTCCTTGCCCCTCGACTCCCCGTTCCTCACCCCTGTGACCTCAATTCAGTTGGACTCGCCCAATACAGAATACAATGGCGAGTCTCGACCAATCACACGATTTGTTTTCATAATAGTTGGGACTTTGTCAAACTAACTTAGGCAATCAAGTTATGCTCTGTTCATATTTACTTTTGGTCTTAACATAACGACCGTTCAACAATAGAGCTTATGTAAATAGACATAGGACTTGATTTTACATTTAAAAGGCAAGTTTTAATCAATAAACAGTATGTAAGAAGCCGTGCTTCTTAACAAGTGTGTAGAAAGCTGTGCTTCTTAACAAATTGTGTGCTATTAGCAAAGTAAACGATTTTACTAAACAAGTGTTGCTGACGACTTTTTCAACCGGTCGAGTGCTTACCGGTAAAGTGAAGTACACACGCCATCGTATCCGCTCTACCGAGACATTTCACATTTAGATATTAAAATTATTACCGTGGGTAAAAGATTTTTTTCTAAATTCTTAGCATTAATTTCAGTCGTCGAACCTGTGCTCTCGTCTTTTCTTGTTAGTATGGCGCAGAATTCCGTACGGTATTATAGACGTTCCGTTCCGCCTACGACAGTTTTACTAACCAGTTTCCCACAGTTGAGTCATAATCATAACTTATGTGGGGTGATAAGCAACCCGGTATTGTACGTTTTTATTGTGGCATTCTTTGATCGGGAATTCGGGATATCTTCTTCGATGTATCTTCTATATTTATCTAGCCTTTTCGTTTCAACAAAATCATACCCATGTTAGGTTACCAGAGATGTGTCGGAGGATTCCTGGATAACTACCACGTACTCAATTTCTAAAATGTCCTCATAAAGATACCCGGCTTATTTATTCCTTTTTCTTCGTTTACCTACTGGGTTTTTGTACTTAATCAATCTGCCAGCTTTTCCCTACCATGTTAGGGTCGGCTTCCAGTTTAACAGGATGCAACTGAATACAGTATTTTATATGGAGCGACTGCCTATCTGACCTCCACAACCCAGTCATTGGGTAACGCGATACCGCTTGGTTGTCAGAGTTTTGCGCTTCTGACTACCCGTAACGACTGAAAGATTTACGAATGACAGCTGGGACCAACGGCTTAAAGTTCTTTCCGAGGTACAGTGCGTGCCACGTAAGAAGAGACTTGATACACCACGTGGTCTGACATGCGCAGAACACGATTTTAGGTATCTTTAGCGGTATGAGGTCTGAGTGCGGGACGGGACCGGACGTCATAGGGGCGGCGGAAAGAGGTGGGGGAGGCGGGGTCAAGTCTCTTCTTACGTGGCACGCACTGTACAGACGGGTCGCGATAATGACGGTCACCCCTCCACGAACCGACTGCGGCAAGTGTAGCTTCACATTCGGTCGACGCGGGCGGATGTTAAGATTTAGCCACGAGCCCCTCACTGCTATCCTGCTTTTCGATACCCAATAAAAGTAATTCTTAAACACATAATATATTATATAGGCACTTAGGTACCTACTGCTGCTTCTGCGTGGTCGATCGAGTGAATAAATCATTATAATTAAATGATACTTTACAAAAATACGAGAAAATATTTTACAAACACACGCTACCAAACCACTTAGCAAACATAAAAAAGAAAAAGATGAAATAAAAATTTACATAATATACGAAATAAAGTAGCGATGGAAATATAAAACGGCCGATTTACATTTCATCAATATGTGTAATGTCCTAGTTCGTCTCAATATGAGACTATCGATAGAACGAAGCGTCCATACAAAGCTTTAGTTATTAACTATCATTAGTGACCCGCGAAAGGCCGCGCGTAGGTGAGGTGAACAAATGAGTTGAATTCTTCTAATTTATTGTTCATTCAATGTATATAAATTGCCAATTATGTACGACTAGTTTTAGTTATCTTTTTAGCGAATCCACACTGGGCGTTTGTGCAAATAATGTCGTCTATCTCAGTAACAACTGGACCGAATTTCATGGAATATTCGTAAATAAAATTCCGAAAATAGAAATTTATTGTTTTTATTCACAAACAATTGGCATGCTAAACGATTTTTCTGTTTTTTTGAGAGATTATGCCAATAAAAATTAATAATAACAATAAATTAATATTAATTGAACTGGTTTAGACATTTTAGATCTAAATAAAATATTCTTAATAGGACTTATATTCGTATTAATTTATTTATCTATAAAGAATGCTTAACATGTCAAAGGCCGGGGAACGCCCAACACAATCGTTCTTAGTGTGAATCTCTAATGATAAAATATTGCTCTAAAACTAATAAAGCTGCGGTTTTGTTTAAGGTACAATATTTCTTGAAAACAGCCATAGGAATTCGTAAATATTTAAAAAGAAATAAAGTGACAATTCCATAAAAGTGGATAACAAGTAGTTGGGAACCCACTTTCATGTCTAGTCTAACTTAACTAGCTAGATAGAAACGCTTCTTATTGATTATTTCTATTCTATTTTTAAAGCTGTCGAATGGTTACCTCGTAGAAATCAATACGTGATAACAAGACTAAACGGTTTGTATTGCTCGTTTTCTATATGGCCTACATATATTTTTTTAGGATCTTTTTTCTTTTTCCGACATATCGGTAAATGAAGTACCTACTCCAGATCGAATTTCAGTGGAGACCAGGCTTCGGCGCGGGAGATATTATAGTGCACCAGTGTGTGCGTAGATACAGGTGCACTCTCTCTTCCCTCATTCTCATTGTCCGATGAGACTGCAATCCGACACGACCGGAGGGAGTTCAGGCGCAGGGCCAACGGCTATGTGTTTTCCAAGGCACGGGGGTATCACACTACCTACTCTTCCAAAATCCAGGCTGTTATTAAGAAATTTCCAAAAATACACATATCAGTAAGAACTATACAGAAAATTTATATAGTGGTTGAGATATCGGCCAGTCAGAAAAGTGGTAGAAGAGCTAACTGTTAATTCAAGAGGAACTACGGCCGCATCAAAGTCATGGGAGCCAATATCCGGACAAGGGAGCGTGACGAACTGCGAAGTGATCCAACCCCCGGCCAAAGGTAGTTGAAGAAAACCGTGTGCTGTTAGTCAGCAAGAGTCTGAGAGACCCCTCCGCCTGCCCCAGGGCGGAGGACATCCATGATAAGTTCCACACGCAAAAAAAAAATGCTGACTCAGAGGGCACCGTACATTTATTTGGACATCGCCATGCATTACCACACCATCCTTGAAGTCCATTCCAATGCAGCTGCGAATAAACTTTCAAATGTAACCTACTTGAACCACTTTAACAGGACCCAAAAAGCTTCAAATAACATTTAAATGACACTGTTTTCGCAATATCAAGCCCGTGGCTTTATTAAAAACTGTTAGCAAGTATGTATGTGTATAAATGTGTTAGTACATAATATTATTCCACACAAACAAATAGAAAAGCTGCAGTTTTGTACCAAAAACGTTTCAAAACAGTACATTTGGGCGCTATCCAGGGCATTCATACGACACCAATTTTTGGCATTAGCGGTTAATATTTTGCTTTAATAACCCCTGTACCATCTGTTTGGCAGCTGTACACAGTGGCCCACTTTGACAAAACACGTGTTAATATGAGAACTGTTCGTAAAAATATGGTTTTAATAGTGGTATCAGTTGAATGTGGTAATGAGGGCAGGGTAATGTTTCTAATTTGGTGATAGCTGAGAAACAAAAGAGTACCGTTGTTTGGTCTGATGGGAATTTTAATTTTGATACTGTCATGGGATTGGGCTGTGGTTGGAAGATTTGAATTGTCCTATTTACATTTTTGCGCAGGTTTTATTACAGTTTTCTCATGTTGTATCCTCAAAATCGTCGTAATCATTGCTTGTATTTTCATAGATACTTGCGTTAACCACCGGTGTGGTTTTCTTTTTTTATTAAACTGTTACCACATTAAATCCATTAATAACTAATCTCGCTCGAATTCCTATGTTACAGAGACAGATCCTAAATCGCATAAATTCGAACCAATTAAAGGTTCTTGCCTTCAGTCTCCTTCGTCATCCTTATCCATAAACTATCCATTAATTTGTAGCTTCTCAAGAATTCAGTGATTGATGTAACTAAATCTGCGAAGCAGAATAGCAAAATAAATGAATAACTTAAAATTCATTTGTGATTAAGAGGTAAAATATTTGTACGAGTTATATTACTGCTACATCTTAAATACAAATTAACTCGAAAGCTATATTCACCACCAAATCATTAGACGATTCATAGTTCATTCCACATCGTCATTTTACACAACAATTATCAATAAATCATGCTTGCAAACACTACAACTTGTCCCTAAGATTTATTCTTCTAGCTCTCACATCTTTGAACTGAACACCGAAGGGATTTAATAACATAAATGCTGACACATTTTTCTCAATAATTTATGTGAATAAGCTCACACGCGACGAAGTTGGCTCATAATTTATACCGATGTTCGCCAGCCGACAAACTTCGGGACAATAAAGCACTATGCAGCGACATTAATTACAAGTTATCGTAAAACATGGAGTGCGCTGGCACACTGCATGTTTCCCGTAACAAACACGGCGCGACACAGTGTTTAGGATCTGGTGCCAAATGTATCAAATTAGACACACTGTGTCATTATGATGGACACGGTTTTTTGTGTTGTTTGGTTTGATATACTTTCTTGTTATGATTGTGTACTTATTCTTAAGCATGATGCAAGCTGGCGAAGACCACAATATTAACAACAATAGCTCCTGTCAGAATGTGAAGCAGGTAGTCATTTTATTGGGCATATATACATGTTCTTTATTATGTTTGCATTAGTAAAACTTGGTACTTAATCGTGCTGTTAACCACGTTGAAAAATAAACACAGCACGTGTTTAACGGTAATTACAGACTATTCATTTAAAATTCAATCAGCAAACTGCAATAAAAGTGCATTTTGTTAGTGTTAGTTATTTAGTTGTCTTTTTAAATTCTAGTATTAGGTAGGATAGTATTTCTAATTGTGCCAATTACTAATAATCCATTGTGGACGTATGCAGTATTCATCAATAAATCTTATGCGGTGGAGGACAAGGTGTTGTGGCGTCTATGTCCAGCAGTGGACTGCGATAGACTGAGTTTATTGAATCTTATACATATATCTTTAAAACTTGGAATTTCCAACTGGAAATTAAAGTCACTAGCCAAATAAAACTTGTGGTTGTGAATGAAGACTGCTGTGGATTTGACAAAAAAATAACAAATAAGAGTGTGTATTGAGCTTACGAGTATTAAGTTATGGCTTCAATTATTTGACATTAGCATCTCATTCGACATAATTATTCCAGGACCGTATATATATATCCACAATAACAATGAGGTTACCTACTCGTAAAAAAGCTTTCAGTATCAACCTTCTATAAAATCTAAAGCCGGTTACGGTAAGTTCTCCAACCAATAGAAAAACATTTTACCTCACCACAGAGCACAACAATAAATAAATCCTCGATATATTTGCATGGGAGCGCAAAGAAGTCGATATCGGTAATTATGAATAGTTACAAGACGCGATACAGAAAGAGTTATAGTGCCTTATGGGTTGCACGGTAAATCTTTGATGTCCTTCTTTTTAAGAAATTGCATTGTGCACTGCGTTTGACTGGTGTGATTTTTAAAGTGAAAACGTCCTTAGGCGCACTTTTTGCGCTTTTTCTAAACAGAGACACGATAACAAACCGTCACGCTCGGGTCGATGACGCAGAACACAATTTTTTTCGGCGCTGATCGCGTAAACTCGGCTCAATTCGTCATCAGATTGTAAAATTACAAAATCGTATCAGTTTTCACTTCTATCTTGTGGTCATAAGCACACGCCCTCTATTGTTTTGTGTTGTTAGATTTTCTAAACTGTTCCTGATTTAGGGATTCGTCATGAATGAGTCCTGGAATTTGACTTTACACAACTATGTTTGAGCTGGCAGTTCTTGAAGATGATAGTTTTTTTTTTACGTATATACCCAGTGCACACCTATTACTGATATCTAGACACAACCTTAAACAAGAATTAAAGGTTTTACCTGAAATGCATGAAGAACTTCCTCTTGGCAAATTAATTATAACAAAAAAAAAAAATAGACCCCACAGCACTCGCTCCTGTTATACCAACAGAAGTTAACCATAGGTACTACTATTAACTGACAGTTTTACTAAAAGATGGACCAATTGGTGAAAAAACCATCATCATGCTAGCTGAAAGATATCCACCTGCTGGACATAAAGTTCCTAAATATCACCGCAACGATCAAAGAAGCAGAATATCCCGATCAAAAGATACTCTAGAACATTCCAACAGTCTCCTACTGTACGATAAAACATAAATAGCACTAGTGTCAAATGCCTGCAGCTAGGTGTCGTCTCCTATGATTAATAGACTATTAATCCCAGATTATGTTCCGTGTTGTTTCGGTTTTAATGGTTGATTTACGTGGATTATCTTCGGATGTATATCAACACGGTTGTGTGAAGATGTGTGACTAACTCATTTTGTATGCTTCTCGTCATCAATTTGCCTTTTAATGCATTGTGATGTATCTGCAGTTTATTTTCTATTGTGCAAGAGTAAATACTTTTTGTTCACATATTCAGTCTAACTATCTTCTTCGTCATCACCAAACCGATTGACACTTTTATATGTTCGATCCCTCATTCCATATATCATCGTTGTAGCAGTTTCCATCTTGACTGCTATCGAAAGCTATTTCGTTTCGCTGCTTATTTATTATGTTTATTTATTTAGGATCTGCAACAAAAGGTAAATACATCCACATAAAGAATTGTCAACATCAGGTACTAAATAGGTGTGTTCCTTCACTTCCGTCAGGGCCGAAGCCTGCCGGGTCAGCGGGATTGTTCGAAAGGGTTACCGCTGGCCCGGAACATAAAGGGCTAAGGAAGGAACACGGGTGGATTTTAGTCAGTAAGAGTCTGACACTCCCTTCCGCTCCACCCAGAGCGGGAGGGGTCATTTGATGATTTCCCATCCAGGAAAAAAAAGGGCTTGCAAATGTTGCTCTCCATTGCGCTTTTGTTTTTTGCATTCTGTCGTGATCTTCCTCTTTTTCCTTTGTCACTATTTCCCTTCTACTATAGAATCCTTATTACGTCATTATAAATCAATGTTTAGCCATCATCTGATTCTGAAATTCAATTTTGCATACATGATTAACCACATGATGAATTATGGCTAGTAATTAATTATGTTATCGAATCAAATCCACCAAATATTTGATTTTAATTATACAGATGAGAGTTAGTGTTTATCACCGCATTTTAAGTGCATTGTAGTATTTTAATAGTTAATTGATATGGGCAGATCACTATTGTATTAATAATAGAAATATTATAAAAATGAACATAGGTACAAATCTTCTAATTTAAAATTGCATGTCCGTCCACTGCTTGCAATATACATGTTTACAAATGTTTGACATTTAAGTGGATGTAGTTCTAAATTAGACGAGATTCTGGGTACCTTTTATTCTAGATTGCAAAGAATATTTGTTTTAAATAACAGTGATAACGCCGAGGTTATATTTTTACTTAAGGCGAAAAAAATCATGCAAGGGACTTTAAAATTGTAGTTGAAGAAGAAAGTAGAAGTTGTCATTGACACTGACTGTGACACCTATAATATAAATTTAATCGCAATACTACCATGAGCGTATAAAAATTAACCTTCACTGCAGTAGGAAAGCCTTGTTTGCCAAGAACCAGAATTAGTACCTACAGCATTAAATTTATACTTATGTATATGTTTACAAAATGTAGGCTATTTATGATTGAAATGATACAAATTGTTAATTTCCTTTGCATACAATCAACATTCTTGCAATATTACAGATCATAAACGTAATGCTATCCAAGAATATTAATGTATACATTTCTAGGCATTTTTCCCTGCGCGATATTACGCATAATGACACAAAGAGACTAAAAACTAAAGGAATTAAACCTCATAGGACCGCTATACGTTAAACGGAGGCTATATTAAGTAAAAAGAAAAGGAAACATCAAAATTACAAGTTACGGATAAATAAATGAAAATCTGATTGCATTCGCGGTGGCTGAGTATAATTGAAAAAATGTCCCTTGAATTGTTTGCAACGGGTCTGTACCTCTGTAATAAGAAGGGATTATATTCCCTCTTATTTCTGCGGAGTGAAAGCCTCGATGATAATTTCGAAGATTACTTTTTTAGATGTTAAGACTATATTTTTATGAGAACTGTAGAGCGATGGTAATGACTTGTAATGTATAGTTGCAGATTGGCAAGTGATATCAACATAATTTCGTTTTCTTTGTATTTATTTATTTTTATTTAGGAATTTATTTATTCATTAGAAAGCTTATAGTCTATCTAGAAAGCTTACTAATATTATGGAGGTCAAACATTTACAACCTGCACTTCCAGCTGCCATTTAAAAGCTTCCACAAATTAAAATCAAGCCTTCCACAAATTAAAAACTGAGATTGTTTTGTCTTGTTCAGTACTGTCAGAAAAAATGCCTTTTATTGTGATTACAGATAATTGCTTTTTATAAGGAAACTGCTCTAGCGATTATTGTCCCTTTCGTATCTCTAACGGTTAACGAAATAAACTTATTGGTTTAGAAATAAAAATATCTTATTCCTGTTTTATACCTTGGAGAAGACACTTAACATTTTACTAAAATCTACTCTTGAATAAATAATAATTCTGTAATAAGTCTACTAAAAATCATATTTAATATTGATGTTGTCAAGTTAATTGCTGTTTGGAACTTCAATGGTACTTTCCTTTAATCTTAAAGGCCCTACAAAATTTTGGAGTAAAATGTTTCAAGCGTTTTCGGCTTAACTTAATAGATAGGAAAAGTTATTATTAATTATAATTTCGGAGTTAAGACATTTGGTACAAATAATGTTTCCTCAACCATTAATGTTTCCATTACGAGTTGAATCGAGATAATAAAACAATTTTCTACTGGAAGATAATGTTACGAAATATGGTAAAACTAATAGAGTCGTTAATAGAAAGCAAAAGAATCAGCACAAACAATGATAAATATTAAATTGCACAATACAAGAGTGGGTGGGTTCTGTATGATTTACTCGGACATATATTTTCTTGCGACATAAAATCTGATATTTTGGTAATAGAGAGGAAACAGTTAAACTCGTTATCTCCGCAAAATAAAAATAGTGTTAGAAATCAGAATACAAAAGAAATACTTTCACTAGAGGACTAAATAAAAATACCACTCCAAATTGAACGTCAGTAGGTACGACACAATTAAACCAACAGACCAGCAGCAATTGCAAATAACGATGCCCCAGATACAACAAGTGCATTCGTATCGCCAATAGTAACCGTCTTCTATTGTCATTCTAACTGGCGGCCATTTGCAACAATTAGCGATACTGAAGCGAAGTTAACGAGCCAATTGTACGGAACGAGTACTAATAATGAATATTGTTGATCATCTAAATGTTTATCTGTTGGATCTAACGGCTCTAGATGGTTGGGGAGATAATATTTGTTTTCTTTTTCGTTTATGTCTCGATATATTTGTGCTCTGTCTAGGGTTTTTTTGGAAATTGTATTTTTTCTACTGCGGGGTCATTATACTTAACTTCAAGGGCTTTAATTTATTTGGCAATTGTAATGAAATTTTAGTCTTCCAATGCATTATCCAGTGTAATTTTGGACTGTGGTGGTAGACTAGAAGTTCAACCAGTACCCAAGATATAAGCATGGGCAGAAACTCCGTTCTATCGATCACCATATAAGCCATATCCAGTCCATCTTCCAAGTGAGATATATGCAAATATTACATTAGCGATCATTAGAGAATCCATATGTAGCCATAGATGTTTATGGGTTAATTTAATAATCACTTCATTTGATGCGAGCCAAGTGTGGTGTCGGGCCGATTTGTATAGAAGTCACTGGTTACCATAAATACCTACCAACAGTTGCCATTCAGAGAATACTTGATAACACTTGACGAACATAAGTTATTATTATTAGTGACGCTGATGTCAATGCCATACACCCGGTTTCTAGAATTTGAAGTTTGAATAACTTTAAGTAATTTAATGTGATTCCTTACTTAGTCTGACTTTAGGTGAAATCCCGCGAAATTTAAAATTTCTAACGTTTTTCCAAAGAAATTTTGCATTCAAACTCAAACTCAAAGCATTTATTTCAATTTAACCATTTACAGAACTTTTGAATTGTCAAGAAGTCTTTCAGTCAGAAAATATGAAGCTAGTTTTCACGGGCTTTCACCTAAAGTCAGACAAAGTAAGTAAGTCAGTCTTGTCAATAGACTTTAACAGGTCTACAACTTCATATTCACAATTCAGAAACCGGGAAACCGGTAAATAGACTGATACTATTATTATGACTACCAAGGAGCAGAAGGTGATCATAAACATAAACAGCTTGCCGATTCAAGATCCTGTAGGTTGATGTTTTTTTTTTCCATTCATAGGTATAAATGTTTGCCTGTCATAGGTGCCACTTATAAGTAGGTTATTATTTAGCATTTTATATCCACATGTTATATCCAACATTTCAGTTTGCTCGTTGACACCAGCGGAACAGATAATCATCGAGAATTTTATCTCACGAATCTCGTTTCTCGATCGCCGTGACGATAAAATTAGTTTTCATTAGAGTTAATTAGAACGAGTTATATATTACCACAAACTTGGTGCCAAACGGAATATTAATTTTGTCACTTTCATCTGTCAGATTTGATAAATATTGTGGAAGTGAATGATTAATAGATAAATGATTTACTTAATTATGATTAATCGAGTGAAGCTCGCGGTTTGTGATAGGTATTATGATCGATTTAAAGCTTAGAATTGTGCCCAATTATGCTTTTATCTTTTTTTTGTGGAGTTATCTATAGGCTGGTAATGATGATGATTTATTTATCATATTAAGTGAACGTCATTGTGGAGGATAACCATTAATTGCTACGTTTAGTGTATTGCTGTTCGCGTTTAGATGGTTATTATCAAACTGGTATACCTAAGTTGCTCTTGCTAACCTGTTTAATTTTATTGTTCAGCAAGAATAATTAATTGTTCAAAGTTCTATTTTGTTTTTCAGGTCTGAATAATAATTATTAATATTTTTTGCAAAATAAATTATAATATCAAATAATTGAAAATCGAATTCTATAATCTAACTGTGCAACTTGTTTCATTCTTGAATGGTGTTTGAAAGTCATTCTATCAACATTATTTGTATTTGAATAACAAACTAATTGTAACTTTTATTCAATTGAATTATATAATAATTGCTTTTTGATTTTAGTCACCGATTTTTAAACCGCGCTACTAATCAGTGAATCAATCAACTCAGCATATTAAAGTATAATGCTGGATATAGGCTTCTCCCAGGCTGCGGCACAAAACTCTGTACTGATATTCGTAATGGAATCATAATTATTGTTCTCAAGAACTTATTTATTAAGTATTATTTTGTTTATTATTTGATTGTGTTAAAGTTTTGCAATATGTGGACAAAACCCTATTATGTAAACGACCCCATTGTCCAAAATAACCATATATCTAGATATTTATTCTAAAGCCAAATAAAGACAACATAAATTATTGATCATTCCTCTACTTTATTATGAGAACCAAATCAAGAACACATGTCACCATTACTCTATCACATCAGATTAGTTTACAGAACCTTCAACCCTATTTATAGCTCTATTAGAATCGGCAATAGTATGATGGCATTAATTAGGACCATTTTGATCGTTAACCCATTTTTGCTAAGACGGAAGGGAGACGAACCAATCATTATTCCCTTTAGTCAACTCAATTCGAATTTCGAACATTTTCTTAACTCCTTTTAGAATTTCGTCTTGACTTCGTTTAGAGTTTTGTTGACTGAAGTCTCTTGTTACTGAGTTATACATTTATGTGGTTTTGCTTTTTGAATGAGTCGTATAATGAATTTCGATAATAAGAGTACACAATGTTATGGCTTATTAGTCGATTCGTACGAATTTACTCGCCCGAAACGGACGAATCGTCATTTTTTAATACTTAATATATATATTTTTTTTAGGCGACTCACACCAATTAATTTATTTGTGGGCGAGTCGACTCCAGAAGTATGTAAATGGCAATTGGCACATTTTAATATTATTTAAAAGTGACGATTCGTCCGTTTCAGACGATTAAATTCGTACGAATCGACTAATAAGCCATGTTATAACAACATTTTTGTAACTGCTATTACAAGTAACAATACAAATAATATTCCTAATTTCAGAAACACTACCTTACGAACATAGTATGTTAATAAAGATGTAGTTAGAGCAAATCTAATGAATGTCCATTAATTAATCGGGACAGAGTGTAAAACAAGTAATACAAAGTCAATACAGAAATGTTACATTTCGAAAAACTTATTTCTCTCTGCCAGCATTCAAGAAGGTCATTTCTCGTAATTAAAAAAGTTCAATATCTGGTCTCAATCTCATCTCAGCGACTATCAATGTCACAAAATTTTGTGACATTAATGATATTGAAATGTTTGACAGACTGAGATTAGAATGCGAACGTTCTTAAAAATACCAGAATTGCTCTTCCGTTCATACCTACCTAATTACCTATGTATAATGACAATGACATTGTCATTAACGACCGTTACCATTATACTCCACACTCCAACTTACAGCTTATCTCATATCCTTGTTAACACACACTTAATTGCCATTAACTTAACAACATTGTCAATTACTTACCTACCTACCTCTACATAATATCGTGTCCTTCTTATCTCGGCCACCATTAAGGGCTATTATTTGTTGTGTAAGACGTATAGTGTGCAAAGAAAACAATTTAATGGTAGGTAGTCGGTGGTCGGTCACTTAACCGTAACCCGAGAGTTACCGAGTTAAACTGATGGGTTATGTTGTGTTTGGTGTAACTGAATATTCCCGACAGAAGCTCCTGCGTTCCATTTTATTATTTGCTCAGCGTCCGCAAATAGTTTCCTTCTTATTATTATTCTTGTGTGACTGAGAATGGGTTTTTGAAAGCGAAGTTCTTGGTTTTACAAATAGGAAGATATAATACCAATACATAGTCATAATGATGGTTTCAGCCGCATCCGGTTAGACTGGAAGCCGACCCCAACTTAGTTGGGAACAGGCACATGAAGTCATGATGATTTCTGGGGAAGATTTTATTTTTTTTTTCGGTAAGGAAAGACACAAACCTACTACAGAGCAGAAATTAAATGGGTGTATAATAAACAGTGATCGGACTAGGTAGATTGATTTTTGGTACTTGTATCACAAATGCACACAGAAAGAATAACATGGATAAGCCATTTTTCCGGAAAGTAATTCCGGTATTTCCGGATTCAATTAAATATTGTTAATGTTGGTAGTGATATTATTACTACTCAATTCAAAATTTAAAGGAAGGTATCAAAACTAAATTAATTCATTATTTATCTGTTGAATAATAAAAACAATCGAATTCCGATCAAAGCTTTAATATTTATTTTTTATTTTTAGCGTTTTATGGCTAGATCTTTTATAGATAGATATACATTTCGGCTAACTAATGAAATTCTGACTACCACCAATTCCGGAGGAATGTCCATAGTAATATATACGTTTCGGATCAATGACCCCAGTTCAATCTACCTACTCCGATCACTGATAATAAATAAATAAAGATATTATTTTGTTGTAAAAAGAAAGTAAATACTGACGTAGGTACCTAGTCAATAACAAATATTATCTATGTATACGTAAATAAAAATAAAATGCTGTTCGTTGATAAGCGCATCACTTGAGAACGGCTGGACCGATTAAGTTTTTTGTTTTTTGTTTAAAATGTTAGAAATAGTCTGAAATAGTTTTCATGGAAAGAACAATCGGAAAAAATCACGAAATATTTTCAAATACAGGAAAAACTGATTGTCCTTTTTTCTATGGTACTTTTTTGTTTATAATTATTATTGAAATTAGGACAGGACAATATCTGTCGGATCAGCTAGTTAACAATAAATATATTCATTGCCATACCTGGACATGAGGAAAACTTTAATAAAAAAAATCCGTGAATTTTATAAAAACCAATGAACGAGACGTCTAGACCATTATTACTTTAGAATGTAAATATTCATTGGAATTTAATATATAAAATTGCACAAAATTAAATTGTTGGCAGTATTGTACTCACAGTCAGCTGTTACAAACCGAAATTCAAAGCAAAATTTAAAAGAAAGTAATTTATTTTATGGCCCAGACTAAAAAAAAAAACTATTGAATTTGCTTATCCTATTCTCAATGGACAAAAACTCCGAGTAACAATTTTATTGGGATAAAAATACTTGAATTGCTTGACATTAATTACATATTTTAGGATTATTGAAAACCCTTTGCGTAGTCTAAATCCAATTTATTTTTCATTCATTACTACTAAAACCACTAAATTGTATTATGAAAATAGGGTTGTGACAATTTGGAGTCCTTAATTCTATTTTAGACTCTTATGTTCCCTAATCAAGTTTAAATAGTTTATGAGTCCCATCAGCCACGCGACTTCTCACATTAGATAAGGAACCACACATTAATTTAATATTCTATTAGATATTAGATTTCTAATCGTTAATCTGGTTGGCTTATACACTGTATCTATGAAGGCATAAATTATTTAGCATTAAATATGCCGTCTCTTGTAATAATTTTATGCTTATTCGGATTATGTTATGTATTTTTATCGGCCGCCCCAAACTCGGGGTCAGAAATCACAACGGTATTGAATTATCATTTGAATATGATATATGGGGTGGTACTCAAATCCGGGGAGCAGACAATCGCTGTGAAATTGTTTTGGGGAACGTTTGATTAGATAAAGTGAATTATGGCTTTGATGTTGAAGAAAACGAATGTTCGCTAGCGTGATTGTTTGTTTGAATTCTCATGAATAATAAAACAAATTCTGAGTTTGTATGCGACATGATAATTCAAATTGATGCAAAATATAACTTCATTGGACGTGACTTTTGTAACTTGTAACATTGCAAAGCGAAAGCGTTTTTTTTTTATTTTGCCTATTTATAACGTTAAATAATGAGATGGCCCTCATCTTAGTGACCTCTTTAATAAAAAAGTGTCAACTGTCCGTCATTTTGAATACATTTTCCTCAACAAAGTCTACACGTGCGGTACGAACTAAGTTTTTTCAATCCATAATAACCATGAAATTACTTCTATTAATAAAACCAGACTATGAATAGTGGAATGCCCACGTCTCGTTGATAGGCGCCATATCAGCAATTTACATTCACCAAACAAATATATCTCTGAAAGCATACGACAATAAAGCAGCGACAAAAACTAAACTTTTCTAATAAATTTTAAATTTAGGATATTAGGGAAACAGTGAGGCAAGTTAAAAGCAATTTGTCTGGAAATAGCTCGACGCGGTAGGCGGATAACAGCTGCGAAGTCTCCAACGAGACCAACAAACAATTAAAATATCAGACTAATGGAGTCAAAGGAATCCTAAATATGTTAATGAACATGTCTGCTTGTCCTCTATTAGTTCACACCGCGAAAGATTTTGAAAAAAGGTCTCATTAATTAAAAAGTTCGACAGCCGTCAGTCGCGTCGGGACATCCTTGTTACTTTTTTACGTCAATTACCTGTTCGTCGAGATGTTTACTTACATTTTATGGGTAACGTGTTTTGTGAACGGATTAAGTGTAATGTCATTTATGATTTTTAAGAAACACCAAATTAAGCAAAATCTAACAAAGCTACAATTTTATAATAGCCAGTTTCATACAGTACAATTAGCAAGATAATGTTGGTCAGTCTTTCATCTCCAGTCTACAACTGTCATTAATCAAGCCAGGATCAGTTGCCAAAACCCTATAGTGAAAAAAAAAACAAACATTGCAAACACAAATCAAGAAAAAAAAAAACCAACAGCCCAAAGCGGTAACGAAAAAAATCCTTAATCCTTGGCAAATTCACGCCACATAGCATTGCAACAATATCATTATACAATACGCTCCCACAATAACCTATCTGGCGGTTCGCCACGTGTTGATTTTGGAGCAAACGAGGGTCGTATAGACCTCAATGACAATAATAGAAATATGCAAATAACAGCGGCCAGCAGAGATGATATTCAAACAAGATTACTTATGTAAACGTTGACAGACGAAATGTGAATGTTCATAAATCTGAGGAGCCCTGAGTAAAGTAAACATTAGGAAAGGGCTGGGAGGTTTTATGAAATTTAAGCACTCAGGATTAATAATGATTTAGGTTGTTTAAGATTTGATTTATGGAGGATCTGTTATACCTATAAGATTAGACAGGCTACTTTAATATTTAGTACGGAAAATTATTTGTCCATTAGACCGGTTTCCTATTAAATTGAGCTTCGTTGTAGGTAGTAATTCATGCATGCTGTATATACGTCATTTACTTTTTGATAAATATTATATCGCATATATTTAATCCAATTTTGTATGCTACATTTTTACACTCTGGATTAATAATTGACAATTCAATTCCTTGGATTAATAATTGACAAAATATTTGACTGGAAATCACAAATTGAGAACCTTTCCAAAAAATTTTGTAGTTCTGCATTTGCATTGTACTCTCTAGCTGCAGTAGTGAATGGAGATACCTTGATTGCGGTCTATCATGGCTTAGCTGCGTCTCACCTAAGATATGGTATTATATTTAGGGAAATTCTACTGACGCTAACAAGGCATTCAAGGCCCAAAAAAGATGCATTAGATCTATGTTTGGCCTAAAAACGGTTGATACATGTAAACCATATTTTAAAAGGTACAAGATATTAACTCTTCCGTGTCTATATATATCTTAGAATCCGCAATGTTTATTAAAACAAACCCGATTCTGTTCTCACGTCTACAGGACAGACGGGATATAACCATTCTTCGTGTCTACCCAGCAAAAACGGCACTTATGCGCAAAAGTATCGTATGCATGGCGCCTACTATATTTAACATATTGCCTAAACGTTAGAAGGAGCTAAATAGTAATGCATTTAAGTGCCAATTAAAAATGTTTCTATCGCAAAAAAGCATATTATAGTGTCTCCGAATTTCTAGCCGAAAAAGTTTTTGATTGAATAATTTTGACTTTTTCCTGACACTAAGATTAAATTTATATGACCACGGCTGTAATTTTTGACATAATTTCTGTAATGTTTGACATTAATCTTGTAATTTTGAATCTATCTTGTAAATTTGACATAAATCTTTTAATGACAGACATGTAGTAACTTTGACATTAGTCTTGTATTTCATTGACCTTAAAGTTTTTGCCTTAAAATGAATTTATACATTATAACATAAAAATAATTTCTAATTTGTAAAGTTTCTAAATTAAAACTTAGTAATTGTATTTTTCGATTTTTAGTATTGTTAATTCTTTTCAGTTATGGAAATATTTGTACGCCGAAACTTACGGCTAAACATGTTTGGATTCAAACTATGTAATATCTTGCATGCTCTTGTATGTATACAATGTTTAACAAATAAAGAAATCTTATCTTATCTTAACTTATCTGATCTCAGAAAATATACTCGACTAATTGTTGTTTATTGATTAAAATCCTCATGGCGGTATCAAACATCAACTTTTTTGTGAGTAAGTAGATAAATGACTTTAATTCAACGCCAAAGAACATTTTCGGTAATCGTTTTATGTTGAGGACATGGTTATTTACGCCCCAATTTAAAAAGTTCATGTGTCGCATGAAATTAAAAACAAAAATTTCATGGCTGGTCAAACGTAAAATCCAGGACATTACGTTGATGCACGCAAACTGCAAGGAACGGTTAATTTATTATAGGCCCGTTAATACTTTAACCTACATTACAATTTATTGCACGCTCATATGGAAATATTGGATAAATTCTTTTACAAAAACACCTACGCCGTATTATGGCTTTTGCAGCGTTATATTCAGTGCAAAAAAATCCAAAAGTTTCAAAGCTAACTTTTGTCTCGAAGTTCTGAGTCACAGAAGGCTTCCATCTAACGACGCTAAATCATTGAAATCAATTGCAAATGATTTGCAATTGAGGCCAGTTACTGACTACGCAGGTGTAATTAAACAACCTACGAAGCAACAAGAACTAAATAAGATAGGTTCTTGAACTCATCAAATCATTTACGAAGCTGTGCGTCATCAAAATGCTGGTGCTGCTCAAAGGATTAACACAACAGACCAGACCAAAAACAAAGATAAGATCATTGACTTTAAACCAAATCAAAACACGAATTTATGCAGAACACGTCAAAAATATGGAAATAAATAATTTTTGGACTTACCAGTAATAGGGGCATGCAAATAAAGTACAAATAGGAACAAATAACGTGAATATTTGTGTCCTCCACGAGCTTTAACGCAAATGTATAAGCCGTCCGAAGAGCAGAATCTCTTAATTTACGCCCCAAAGGGATTTGTTAAAGCCAAACATTGTTCGCTAATTATAACGAGACGCATGTGCTTCGTGTCCCACGAGGATCTTACCAACTTAACGAATAGCGCTGTTGTCCGTGTGTGAAATATTCAATTGGATTTTAAATTATTTTTAGGTCTTTGTTTTATTAGTGAAGCTTTTTGGTAGTTTTTGCTCTTTCCCTGTGTACGTCTTTTAAATAAATCAGTGAAATCAACGTTATGTGCCTGAATAATTATAATAATTATAAGTTGAATTATTCTTTATGCAGATAGATGTACACTATTAGTAGAACTAATGCTGTCTTACTATTCACTGTTTAGAAGACCTTTTCAATTTGGTTGTCGAAAGTGCTACAACACTCAAAGAGCGTTTATTCATACCATCTACTTTGTTTATCTTTAAAAGCATTCTAAATAAAATGGTTCGTTTGATCATGTCGATCGACTAAGTTTCTGAGTAGACAAACTTTCATCCTTTTAGCAAATCCTCCCACATTTTGTGAATAAACTCTCCTCCTACATACAAATTCCAATCAAAATAAAGTCAGTTTGGGATAAAAATAAACGCATCAAACTTATGAGCCACATTAGCACGTGGCTGGATCGCCCCTTTGTCGCCTCAAAAATTCTATAACCACCTATCAGACAAACTCATCTGGATACAACATCAACTTCTTACAAGCACTGCATAATTTACACAAAAGTGATTCTTAATGCATAGCCATAAAGAGTTTGAAGTGTCGCTATGAGCAGCAGATATAAATTTGCTAATAGGGTGAGCTAATCTGTCAGCTGAGCCGCTGGAGATCGTTTAAAAGCTGTGCCCCCTTCTAGCTATTGTTTATTTAGGATGGCGATTCGCGGTGAAAGCTCGTTTTTGAGGCGTAGTCTAATGCGATTGTGCGTTAGCCACGAAGTGGCATGAAGAGCGGAATGATATGCTGATAGCACTCAGAAGTGGTCATTGCGGTGATGACAGGGGCGATTGAGATATCAATCCGATAAAACGACGAAAGGGTTTAATTAAAATGAAGATATAAAATTAAATGGGCACATTGACTACACGTGATTTTGTTTCGGGTACAGACATTAAATACTGTTTGAAGTTACCGGAGAGTTAACAATGAGTAAATTATTAAGCTTCTTATCAGATTTTGCTCCCTTTGTGTTTTAATCAGCTCACATGAAATAATGTTAAGTAGAAGTAAGCTGGTTGGATGCTATGAAGGATGTTACGAAAACTAAAGATTTATATGTTAAATCACGCGAACTACTAGACGAAGCAGACATTCAACGCAAGGAATTTTCGCTAATGGGTGGACTCGGGTAAATTCCGGTAACTTTACGAAATGAAGATTTTACTGGAAGGTACTTATTTCAAAATCTCAGATTAAAGCGCCAGGCCAGAAGAAGTTAATTGAACTATGTATCCCGTTATTGGAAAATAGAAGGGCGTAGAAGGAATAAGAAATACCTTCAATATTACTATAGATATGCTTCATTCGTTTAATATTGAAAGGTATCTTACGCAACGTAAATATCAGGAACGATAACATACAGTTTTCAAATGACAGTATGCACGAACTAATTTCATTCGACCTTTTGTGGGTGTTAACATCTCAAAGCTATTAGAGTGTAGGCTTAGCTCTAATTCATATGGACGCTTATGCTAATATAGAACCGTGGCTTATGCAAAAACTGGTTTCAAATAGGTTGACAGTTAATTACTTGTTAAAATGTTTGCACATATTTCGTTGCATTAAATTGTTCTAGAGCTCAATGTATAGCTGAAGAAGGGAAATCAAAATTATTTTCAAACAACAGAAGATCAAAATCAACTTACAACATACACCTATTTTTTATAAAAATAAAAACGTTAAATTGCCTTACGCGCATAAAAATAACAACGGATATCATTTTCATTTATGACGATGCCGAAAGTAGATCGGCGGCAATCGTTTGAGGAAACAAAAAATAATGGACACCAATTATTATAATATTAAACATGTGTTGAAAACCTCTCTGACATGTGGTTAAACTATAAGGTGGAGACAGTGAACAGTGCCACATTTCGGTTGTAATAAGAACACGATAGTAATATCAATAATGTAAAATTATCTAATTTCGATAAATAGTTGTGACTTGCACGCAAAGATCTGTAGATGATGCAGCATATTTTATGTTTGTTTTCACAGAAATGAATTAGTTCAATGACATAATAGTTGAGAGCGTTTTATTGTTGACTCTTTTTGATGTCTTAGGCCATAGTTAAGACTATTCTTTTTACAATTATTTTTGACAGCAGACCTCATCATATGTAGTTGGGATATTTATTGGAAAAACTGAAGATAAATTTCAAAATTCTACGTTCAATTGTTTTATTTCCATTAATAACATACATACGTTAAGCAGTTACCTTAACCAGGGCAGTGGTGGCCCTGGGGTAACCGCCCCGGTTTACGAATTGTATGTTCGAACCCACGCAGACGCTTTAATTTGTGTAATTTATTTCATCACCTCAAAAACGGTGTCGGAAAATATCGTGAGGAAACTGGCATGTCTAAGGACCAAAAATTCGAAGACATGCGATATCTACCAACTTGCACTGGACACGCGTGGTATTTTACGGCTCAATCTCTTTCACAGAGACGAGGTCTGTGTCCCAGAAGTAGGAACGATACAGGCTGATTATGTTATGTAATTAGTAATCTTTGCTTATTCTCTTACATCATCATTATCAAATCTTAAAGTTACTTTTAAGTCACATAATCCTAACTAAATTTATAAATGCGAAAGTAAGCTTGTTTCACGCCTAAACCACTGAACCGATCATCCTGAAATTTTGCATATACATATGTTGTCTGATGTATACTCGTAGAAACGGACATAGGGTACCTTTCATCCCGAAAAAAAGTGCTGTTCCCGAGGAAAACAACAATAACGTAATTATGATAATAGATGGCGCCACGTGTCTTTTGAATAAAAAAACAGGACAACGTCTGTCGGGTCAGCTATTAGATAATTTATAACACTATAATTGAAACACGCACGCCCAGAAAAGCGCCTAACAACCACCCACACGTCGCTCGCACGGCCCAACACCACTCCACACACACACACTTCCACACACAAATAACCTATTAACAAAAGTTTAGTTTATAAGTAAAGTTTAAAATTTCCACTCGAGCCACCAACCTTTTTACAATGTCGATTTTTTAGGTTGTCAGTGTACAAGTACACAACAAAATAAAACGTATCATTTTGTAAAAAGGCGCAGTCCTGCGGTGCTATTCTGTAAAAATCTCACCGTGAAAACTTAGGCGAAGAAAGCGTGGAGTGAGCTGTCAATAGTGTCAATTCCTAGCAAAAACAAACTCACTTCACCTAAGTTTTCACGGTGAGATTTTTACAGAATCGACCGGCTGGTGTCCTGAAAAACAGGCCTGGAGCTTAGTTTAGGCACCAGACTCCCAGAATATTTAAATGTTGTCCGACTCTGATACCATGTAATATGTATTTTGTAATATTGTGGTGAGAAAAATAAAATCTTATTCATTTTAGAATACCGCAATACCTCGTTGAACTCGATCACCTAGGAAGTGCCCTTTTCATTTGTCTCATTACATTTTGATAATAGAGTCGAAGTAAATGATAAATATCCCGTTGAATGTCATCACAAAAACAGAAACCAATAAGTCGAACGAAAATATTTTCAACTGTAAGAAAATTACTGAAGCTAAATATGAATGAAATTGAAACGAAGGCGAAATCAATTACGTACCATTTCGCATGTATTTTAATTTAGTTGTATATTTTAGTCCCGGGTCAAATTCAGTGGAAGTTGGCCAATCACGAAACGGTCCCTAACACCGGACAAAAGCACAATTAAGTACAGCAGGGACCGATAACAAAAGGCTGGAGAGCACACAATTTGTTGCAGCCCATCTTTATCTGGCCCACTATTGACCCTTTACCCTAATTCATAGAGTGTTCAACCCCCTTTATGCTGCCCTAGTAAAATTAATTCCACAGAGAGACCTTAACATACTGCTGTTTGGTGAAAAATTTTATGTGGTCCATTTTTAGTCTGTGGCGCTAGGGTTCGAGGAAGCGACAACGGCAGCCGGCAAAAATGTATTATTATTCTTCGATGTGAACAAAACATGTGGTCTGAGTTTTCGTATTATCACGCTTTAGCGACATTTTGAGAGTGATTCGCGTATCTTTATTCTGTGGGGTGCCCCTCATTGCTAATGATACGTCGTTAGTTTCAGTGCGCACGTGTATTAACGGACTTAATGTTATTAAATTACATTTGCATTTAAATTGGCTCCTTTTGCCAATCTCTCGTAAAAGTAAATATTATTAGAGCGCGTTTATGGGAATTTAGTATAGGTAATCTAGACGGGATTTTTGATAGTCATGTTATTCATATGCCGAATTAATGAAGCAGTTTTATTATTACACACAAATTGCAAAAAATCGATGCAAATAAACCAAGCACCTCCACCAAAAGAATAATTAATACATTTTTTCTACATAAATATATATAATACATGTACATTTATGTACACGCCCGTGTACCGAGCCCCAACGTTATACCAGCACTTTTTTTTTTTTTTCGAAAAAGCGAGCCATCCGCACTGTCACCGTAGCGTTTCACTCCGCACCTTTGCATTCGTTCCATCACCACTCATTCCGCGTCAACGCATGCACTAATTAGGTGACACCCAACACCGTCACACGTCGCACGAAACACGTTTCTAGCTCCCATAGGAAACTTTGGACACAGAGGGAGCAAACCAGGTGTGAAATTGAGTCACTCTCTCATTTATTTTTTGAGAATTCTTACATGTATAGCAGTGTCGGAAAGCTAAAATGTGAGATTCAATGTTGGGAAGTAACTTAAGCTGTAATATCATGAACGATGATATAAATAATTTTAATTAAAAGATTTGAGAAATTTTCTTTCTCCACTTGAATTTCAATAAAAAAAATACAAAGGAAACGTGACAACAGAGAAAATGTGCGACTAACTTTTATCTGTTCTAATTAGAGAAACTTGTGGCGCATACAAATTAATAAAAGTTTAAACATTAGCAACAAAAGGCCACACAGTTTCCCAGTGCAAAGTAGAATAGAAGAGAACACAAAGCATCGCTCGTTATAGTGTCGCAATCGCAAACTTGGCCCCTTTTGTCGGGTTTGGATCCACCGAATGTACTAATTAGGCCCCGACTTATTTGCTGAGTGCAATAGAAAGTTCTCGAACGGGCACGGTTGACCTGCGGTGGCAGACGGCGTGTTGAATCGTTCACCTTGCCGCTGTCTGGAGTTGGGACGGTGGTTTTCCTTTGTTTTACTTCCAATGGCATGTTTAGTTTCTTGTGCTTGACAATATACTCGTAGATCTTTAGAAAGTTCAATGAAGATAGCTGCTTTATGTGGGAAATTTTGTCGTTTGCTTGTTGAAACTGGCATCTGAGACTATTTACGTAATTATTTCCGGTGTTTACTAGAATATCGATCGTGAAAGTTGGGTAATTTGTTAAGGGGTACTTTCAAGTAGGTACTAGGCGGCTGGTGGACTCAAAACTTGTCATTAGATAATTTAAATGTTGGGCGAGTTAAAACTTGTTAATGACACGGACCCAGTCCCAAATTGGCCTCAATTATTAGTCCCTATTGGCTTAATTTACTAACCTACTTGACCCGTTAAAGATTATGCTCGTGAGCTAGATTAAAATATAAATGTAATCTAAAAAAAACCTAGAAGGTAGAGGGCATTATAAATAATAGGACGTTAACTAGTTCTACTACCGAAAATGCCTGGAAGAGCTACCGGTCCATAAAAGAGCTTGTAAAAGGAAGCCTTCCTTTGTCACTGATCGCAGAATTGGTCTTTTTTAACATTCAAAAGCCCAAACTCAAAGTTTGCCAACGTGCAATGGAACGCAGTATTCTAGGCGTCAAATTGACAGACCATATTGGCAACACCACACTGCGCTCTAAAACAGATTACAGGTCATGAGGAGAGGCGCTTGCCAACAGCAGTGGAATGATGCTGGCAAACGGTAACAGTAACTAGTCTTAAGCATTCAGGAAAAACCTCGGACGTGTGTAACAATAGTCACAAGAAGAAAGTAAAGCTTTCATTCATAATAATATCACAGTTGATATAAACCTCCGTGAACAAATTGAATAAACTGCACAGCTAATCGTATGTCCATGTATCGATCAATATCACTTAAAAATAAATCCACCTTTTCCTTGCCAAGTTTCTTTACAAGTTGCAGCGACCTATTATTCCTTACCGTTGATAGTCGCCGATAGATTATAGTATGAAGATCGATGCAGCGTGAAATTGTCAGTACTTTGCATACATTACGCGTTTCCCACGATGTAAATTGAAAAATGAGTTCTATGACGCAGCATTCTATAATGGATTTGAAAAAATGTTGATAGAATCATGAATGGAGAATTTCGTAGACGGTAATTAAACGACCATATCACCCCTTTTTGTGATTACTTACTGCAAAATTGAGTTTCAGGAAGATTGGTCACAATTGGGACCACTTATTGCGATCACCAATTTTTTTTTGCCTTTATCTTCCTGGGTAGTTATTTAAAAGGCAAGTCTGCAAATAGGCTCAAAAACTTTAAGGACCAACTTCGCTTTGATGTTTTTAGGTTTTGTCAACCACTAAGAATTACTGAGGCAAAATGTTAAGGCTTTCTCAATGATAACCGACCGTTTACGATCCTAAGTAGCTACGAGTTACCTTCCAAAACACTTTAAGAACAACTAAAATTTATGTACAAAACACTGTCGGCTGTTTAAAGACTACTTAAATAGTCTAGACAAAGTTTTATTATATATTCTGTAATCTTTAAAACCACAAGAAGTCTGAACGAGACTTCGGTTACTAAAAGTACCTAAGCGAAACCTAAACACACCCTGGGTTGAGTGGCCGTTATTTTTAATGAGAAATAAACTCCAGGCTCTGGTTAGACCGTCCTCTTAACGAAGTCTGCAGCCAAATATCCCACGTCGTCGTTCCCGCAAGTATGTAATAAAAACCCTCTAATTACAGACCTTATAGCAAAGAGTTTCTATATTTTTGGCTGTATTTTTCGATGTCTCGTTATTATTTTTTTGGGATGTGAAACTTTTGGGGACGTTTAAACCTCTTTTTAGAGGATTTAAAGATACAATTTCCAAAGGTCTACGTGAAAATCTGGTAATGTATTGACGCACAATCAATTAACTTTTTCATTGTGTTTTTAGACATCATTACAGGTACTAAATCTGGCTGGAGAAATAGAACATTTAATTAAATAATGCAGTTCCAATAATTACACGATTACGTTTTAATTAATTTATTATAATTATTATTATACGTGTCGAATTGATAACCTCCTTTTTTTTAAGTCGGTAAAAAGTGAACTTCATTCTGAAACATGGCAAGGCTTACAGGTAAGATAATCTTACCTTTAAATCCCGATAAACAATAAAAATACTGATTGAGACCAAAAACATAATCACAATTCCTTTAGAATGTGACACAACAAATTCATATTGTTCAAAAAATGATAGAAAATACAGTCACATTCACGTCTCTAAAACTACAGCTTCTTCTTTAATTTTTCAAAGGAAAGTACAAAGCCTGCCACGAAAGATGAGACTTGACCCCGCCTCCCCCGCTCTTTCCTCCGCCCCTATGACGTCCGGTCCCGTCCCGCACTCAGACCTCATACCGCTAAAGATACCTAAAATCGTGTACTGCGCATGTCAAATCACGTGGTGTGTCAAGTCTCATTTTTCGTGGCACACATTGTACTTTCAGTTACATGTCAGTTCAAACCCTACGTTAACACAACATAATAACTATGTAGTAACATAGTAGGCGACCCGGTCACAGTTCCGCCGTAGCTACTAATTAGAGGTTGTCTTACTCAGCGCCAACGGTTTGCAGTTTTCAATAGAAAACTTTTGGTTGCAATCTAGTTTATCTATAGTGCGGTTGGAGCTCTGATTTAGAGGTACAGTTTGTTTAAACGGCATTTCGTTTTGTTTCGGAAAAATATAGTAGTTTTTACTCGACTAACTATCGTCATAATGTACAGACGCCAGCACATCAAGCTACTACAATCTGTCAAATTTCTTTAATAAATTTTCGACTTTATCGCTAAAGCATAAGGTTCAAAGTTGATTGAATAAATTTGACAGTTTCGGGTAGCTTGATGTGCTAGCGTCTGTACCTTATCATACCTTTTCATTTAGAATGAGCTCGTGACCAAATAGTAACAGCAGGACGAATTGATCGAAAGTGAAGCTACGCTTGATGCGGTCAGTTCGTGGATGGGTGACCATTCATTAAATTTTTTTTTTTTTTTTTTAATTTATTTATTTATAATCTTCAATACAGGTTTATGTTTTTTTTGTACCATTAAACCAGAAATGGTTTGTATTGGTACTCACATTCGCTATAAGAACACTCCTTAGCGTTGGATAACTTAAATTTACTTACTATACATCATAATATTAGATCATTCATGTACCCACACCATTTCTTTAAATAAATACCGAGTCCCATCCGTGCCTCGGTAAGCACGTTAAGCTCAACGTGCCGGCTGCCTTTCGTAGATCTTTTACAGTCGTTACTAGTATTCAAAATCCCAAAGTCTGACAACTAGTCTTACCAGGGGATGTTGTGTTACCCAGTAACTGGGTTGTGGATGTCAGATAGGCAGTCAATCTAAGTAAAATACTGCCGGTCGATTCTGTAAAAATCTCACCGTGAAAACTTAGGTGAAGTGAGTTTGTTTTTACTAGGAATTGACACTATTGACAGCTCACTCCACGCTCACTTCACCTAAGTTTACACGGTGAGATTTTAACAGAATAGCACCGCTGGTATTTAGATGCAACTAGTTGCCAAACCCAACATAGTTGGAAAACAGCTAGGCAGATTGACATTGAAAAAAATACTATTTTTTTTTTCTATATTTTTCCTCAACCGTCTTATTTAATAAACAAACACTACACTATAATAATACTTCTTACAAAAATCACAATTTCTTGCCTGAATTACACAATATCGACTTAGGTAAGAACGAGCTTTGTAATCAACAATTAGGTCTAAATTACAACAAAAAAAATCCAATCATCAGCATGCCATATATGTTTACAAAATATGCCATATAAAGAAAACCGGCCAAGTACGAGTCGGATTCGCACACGAAGGGTTCCGTACCACAAGGCACAAAACGCCGAAAAAAACGTTTCTATTAAACCCCTTTAAATTTTATTTTTATTATTTGTTGTTATAGCGGCGTCAAGATCGTTAAATGTAAACCCATTATCGATGGATGACCTGTAGTAATAATTATAATACCTAGAATCTTACAACTGCTGATTAGTTTGCAGAATTTTTCATTAAAACACCCAAAAAATTCTCTCGTTCCGCCAGAATAATTTCAAGGTATATTAATATTTCCAAATGTAACAAAATATCATACGAGAAGTATTACTAAACCAATTAATTGTACATTAATGAAGCAGATAGTCATTTGAATAAACGTTCTAAAGTAGTATTTAATTGACGATTCAACACGCAACAATTGAGAAATATACGAGTAGCTTAGTTCTGTTGCTATGTCTGCTTAATTGAAGTAGGTAATGCTTTGAGTTTTTTTTTTTTTGAGTTTCTTCTTTAGGCGCATTGGGCATTTTTTGAGATGGGAAAAATCATTGAATTCGCGACACTGTTACCGTAACCGACACCGCGCGTGTTTTGATTATAAAACGATTTAAAAATACACAAGTAATTGTTCAAGTTTTCACTTCTGTAGGCACTCCCGGAGTGCCACTGTTTTTTTTATTTGCCTTTATTGTTCCACTGCTGGGAAAAGGCCTCCCTATTCTCTTTCCACCTCTCTCTGTCTAGAGCTGCCAAGGACCAATCTTTAAAAAGAAAGATTCCTTTTTTCTAGTTGTAACTTAGTGTTAAAGTTTTATTCGATACTTAGTATTCAACGTGTTAAGCAAAGTTCATTTCGTTTTAATTAAATCTCTAATGTTAATTAAAATCCATTAACCCCCTTACTAATAAACGTTGTATAGCGTCTGTATACAACGCTTTGTCTTCTTCTTTCGAAAGTCAAATTACTGACGACTGAAAGAGATAAAACGGTGTGTAACTATTCATCTGATATAATATGTTTATTAATAAGGGGGTAAATGTTTTAGTACAGTTAGGTACTGCTGCTAGAGATAAAACTGAAACACATGAAAAGTTTGATTGTACGTTTTAAGCTTTATAAGTATGACAAGCGCTACTGCTGAGAATGAGATCTTCAATTCGATTCCGAGATTGGGAAAGTTGGCAATAGGCTCACCCCTATTACCTACATATATGGGAATACTATAATCACAGATCTACCTAACCCTTCGAGGAAAACAAGGGTGATGGTAGAAAAGACTGATAGTAAAGACATTCAGAACATTCAGAACTTTGTTAATAAGTTCAAATAAAAATACAGTAACTTATTCACTACAAATTCAATGTATCCTCTGACATTTTAACAGTCGTAAGCATCTATTATAGAATCATATCAAAGACGACATAGTATCAAGACATGTCATGGCTGATAAAAAAATTACTATGCAAACCGATTTGATTACACGATGAAACTCTTCTATTCCCCTCGACGAATGTCAAAACAGTATATAATCCATTTCAATTATTGTGAGTCCTCGTTATTATAATTGTACGCGGCGTACTGCGAAACTAGATATTTAAATTGATACTTTGTAAGACATAAGAATGTACTTTGCTACTTTAAATTTAGATTTAAATTGCTTTGGGATATTAAACCTTAACGTTTGCACACATAGTCCAGTCTCTACTGCAATTGAAATTGACTTTCGATCTTTTTGACACTTCTTGTTTTTCAGGTATCAACTTAATTCAAATGTCATTAAAATTGACATTTATTTAAGTTGGATCCTTTAATATATTTATACACGTTTAGTCGCAGAGGATTCGTGTAATTGTTTTCATGGCACTTGACAACGAATTAGTCACGTGGAAGGCTTTTTATGCCTGTAATGAAAGCATTGTTTTGTGTTGGGGCTACGCATAAGTGAAGGATATAGACTATTTTGTTGGATAGCTTGTAAATTGCTATGAATGTGACATTATGGTTTAAAAGTTTGATAAGTGAAAAACAGACGTTAGTGGAGCAATTCAATTTTAAAATTAAAGCTCTATATACAACATCTATATTATATAACATCTTTATTTCAGACCATACCCATTAAATACACATCCATATTTGTGTAGAAAGTAATTGTGTAATTGTGTCTATAATTCGACTATATTGCATGCACAATCCTCAGAATTGAGGACTTCACAGTACAGACGCCAGCACATCAAGCTACCCGAAACTGTCAAATTTTCTCAATCAACATTGAACCTTATGCTTTAGCGATAAAGTTGAAAATCTATTGAACAAATTTGAGAGATTGTAGTAACTTGATGTGCTGGCGTCTGTACATTCCAATCACAGTTATTTAACCTATAGATAATTATGCATCACTGTAAAAATATCGGATATCTTTATTTCCGTAAGTACAATAAGGTTGCTATTATCAGAGGTAAAATTACTGTAAGGGTATTATTGTAAGTAGAGACAACTTAACAAGCATGAAGGTAACATAAGATATTATTATTACTTACCTAACACTAGCACATCAAACATCATTTTAGATCACGAATTACGACTAACAATAAAAACCTAATAATGACATCAAAGGTAGTGTTAAGCAAATTGGTTTGACATTTAAGCAAATTTCAACTAAAGCAAACGGTACTTACCTACTAAAACAATCGTATTAAAAGTTTGATAATTATAATTGGTCTAGACTAGAATAATCAGTATACCTACTATTCTACCTCTACAACTATTAGTGAAGTTATTTACGTAGGCATAGATAATTCTGTCAAATATTATTTTTAAAACAAAATTTGAACTTTATTTCATTATAAACTTATATATTTTCATAATCTCTTAACTATTTACACTAGGTACTAAATTAAAATACTAATTAATTAATTAAGTATATAAATAAATACAAATACAAAAGGATATTTAGGCGTCGAAGTAGGTACTCGTCCGCATCGCTGTCAACCGGAAACGTGCTCAGAAGACTGGCAGCATTGCCACATTGAATGGCAATGCTAATTCTTTGGCCAAAGAACGACCCAGCCCTCTGGTCACGTGAAATGTCTATCTGCTGGCGAGAAATTTCCTTAAGAAGGAGACGCACACTCGGGCCCCATGAACCGAGCGTTTCGACCCCATACGGCTCTAAGCTGTAGTTACCTATAAGGTTACAGTATTTGCGCCGCTTGAGGGTCTCAGCAGCCGCGTGGCGCCAGCACAGCTCGCCGTGCTAGGAACATGAGATGGCGCAATGGTATCGACACGGGTTGTGTACCACATGACATGGTAGAGGCCCACCCACCTTCCAAGGCAACAACATCATGCCTTCTGGTCTCTTCCCATCGTCACGTACCAAGCCGTTTAGTTCTAATACCGTTGGTACGCCGGCGGTGACATGGGCTCGACGAATGCTGGCGTGCCGTGCTATGCAACTGCGCTCCTGCAGCAGGACAGGCCATAGTACCCGAGACTGTCGACAGCTTCACCGTAGTGACACCGATGCGGAGCAACACAAGGTGCGCCCAAGCGGAGACACGTAGTGAACCGAAACGATGATTCATCTATCATAGTGCCTATGGTGGATGACGGGAGCGCTTGAACCCACAAGCCTGACTCCCATTCTCCCACATACATATATTATGAAACATAACACCGCGGCCCCTGAAGAGTAAGGCAGAGATGTAGAGATGCCAGCACATCAAGCTACTACAATCTGTCAAATTTATTTAATAGATTTTCAACTTTATAGCTAAAGCATAAGGTTCAAAGTTGATTGGGAAAATTTGACAGTTTCGGATAGCTTGACGTGCTGGCGTCTGTACCTACGTATACTACACCCACATTTCGGCAGTTACGTTTACGTCTCACGTAATAGGGGGCGAGCCTAATAAATATGAAATACGTAATAAAATCATTTTCCAAAAAGATTGAATAAAACATTGTTACTATATGCTTATGTTGAAAAACATCGTACATTTCCTGTATTCCCGTTGTCCCCGTTTGGGTATCTTAGAAAACAGTATTATGTGAAACGGCTTTAATCCAGTCTATTTTAGCAATAAATGTCCAATAATATAGAATTTAAAAACGTATTATCATTTCTTTGTCGAAATAATATGATATACGTATTGACAGTTGTTCGAGATAAGCCTTTATAATGTTAATGCTCTGTTACCTTGGTGTGGTAAAATTCACTTTTAAAAACTTCTAGCCGTAGAAAGTCTGTAGGCGTAAACCCTTTTGAATTGGCCGTTTGTTGACAATCTTGTTGACATTTCCACGGAGAAAGAAAAATGGATTGTGGACAGCTTTAAGCGAGATTAGTCCTTAACGTCTAGTAAAATGCCGTAGCGCATTTAATTTCAGGTCTGTTTCATACGAATGTTCACTATTATTATTGTAGGTAGTTCTACTGTTTCAGCACCTGTAATAACAGATGATGTTATCCTATGCAAATCTTAAAGTTCTATGGCCTGTTTGTAATTTTAAGCTGAAGTAGCTTAAAATGGCAATGCTTGTTTTAGTTGAAAACAATTAAAAGTTTTCATTAAGTGATTGTTATCTTAAAAATAACTTTGAGCATGCAACAATGTTATTCTGTGAATGATGAAAAGTTAATAATTGTAGTAATTTCTTATTTTACATAATGGGCACTTATCTAAATAATGCCTTAAAGTTCTGAAAGAACGTTATTTATTTTGTGTTGTAGTTATCACAAACGGGTAGCGCCCGTTTGGTAACACTCCCGTTCGGAAACGCTACATATACTTACCTAGGCATAAAACTCTTTAAGAAAACGTCTAATATTTTAAGTTTCAAAACGCTTACGGTGAAAAAAAAAGGTTATAAGTAATTTGTAAGCCTTGGTCTCACCCAGAGAGAATGCGCGCTGACTAGGGCATTAGCGGGCGCGGTCGCGGGCGCGATTAGCCACAGTGCATCGCGAGTTGTTTATCGGGCAGCAGAGAGTAGATGATTGTGTTTCCACACGATAAATATAAATGGATATTCACTGGCTAGCTTAAATAGATATCAAATGCTGCACTTTTTGTTGATTATAGTCTTCCATTCGGCATCTTTCAGTCGAAGTGAAACGTCTGACCGCAAAATAAATCAAAAGAAAAAAAGAATTAACTAGGCATCTTTCACTCGCCTACCAAATAATCTAAAATTAAAGAGCAAGAAGCGGATTACCGTTAATTCCTATGTTATTTTGTCGGTGTCGTGTAAACGTAGAATTAAGCAGAAATTAATATTTACCCGAATGAACCATTCAATCGAGTGAAGCGGCGGCTTCGTCCCAACTCTCACCGATCCTGACTATACACAATTTAAAATTACCTAACAAAAAGTCCCAACTCTACACATGAAACGATAAAAATGTCAAAAGTCAGAATGAAACACATTTAGACGAATTAAAAATAATTTAACCGCGGATAATATCAGCTCTTTCACCCACCATAATCACTACTATCTGGACGCAAACGGCGGTTTTATACGTTTGATATTTCGCCCCCGCCTTAACACCCGCGCAAGTTCGTCACCCTGGCCGAGGAAGTAAAGGCGCACAGTAAACTGTATGAGAAGTTGTGTGAGATGTGACGTCAAATGAACTGCCTGCCACGACTGTGATTGACTGCGCATTGCTGGTAATTGGAAACATCGCGTTATTGGCAGCGCGGGTCGATTGGAAGATGCGGTTTTAGTTTAAGTTTAAAAATTGTGAGACTTTCTGAGTCATGAAAAATAATGTATGGGTATTTAAATTACTTTTAGGTAGTAATGTAAAATTTTGTGAGATTTTAATAAAGTTTGGTTAAGTTAAAATCGCCTTGATGAGTACCTAAGTGAACGTTTACCTGCACCTCCGATGACCTAAAAAATACCACTGGTTAACGTTTACGTGGCCACCTAGCACCACTCAGCTCAAACTATATTAAAAAAACAACGAGGTAGAGTATCAACACGCAAAGAAGAAGAAGTGAGGCAAACAGTAATATGAATTGAAATTAGAAAAGATGGAATTAGGTAGGTACAGACGCCAGCACATCAAGCTACTACAATCTGTCAAATTTCTTACACAGATTTTCAACTTTATCGCTACAGCATAAGGTTTAAAGTTGATTGGGAAAATTCGAAAGTTTTAGGTAGCTTGACGTGCTGGCATCTGTATTAGATCCTACACCTTTGCAGGAGAGCAGTGGTGGCCCCAACGGACAAGGTATAGGTCGTGGGTTCGAACCCAAGCACGCGCTTTACTTCGTGTAATTTATTTCATCATTATTGCTCTCAAAACGGTGATGGAACACAACGTGAGGAAACGGCATGTCCTAGAACCAAAACTTCGAAGACATATGACATCCCGCACTGGGCCCGCGTGGTGGATTATGGCCCACTCCCTCTCATGAAGAGGGGGCCTGTGCAGTAGGAACTTTAACAGCTGGTTATGCTTGGAGGAGACAAACACGGTGTTATAGGTAGGTACCTATTATGTCTGACTTAAAAACGTTAATGTTTTCTTGTGTTTATTTTTAAAACTCGAATATAAAATAATGTTAACATCATGCAAGTTGAACAGAAAAATGTTATTAAGTAAGTACCTACACTTCGTACTTTTTTTTTAAATCTTTTTTTAAACAACAAAATTATATCCTAACTTAACTAAAACTATTCACAAATTAAAATATAGCGTCGAAAAATTCATCCGCATCGCTGTCAACTGGTAATGTACCCAAAAGACTGGCGGCATTACCTAGTTGTATGGCAATGCTTAGCCTCTGGCCAAGGTAAAATCCCCTTGGGTCACTGGAATTGTCAACCAGCCGTTTCGAAATTTCATCAAAAATACCATGAGCACTCGGATCCCACGGCCCAAGGGTTTCAACCCCAAACGGCTCGAAAATAATTATAATTCATAATTTCAGCCAAAAGGCGTTCACTGCTGGACATAGGCCTCCCCCAAGCACCTCCACTTCAGCCCGTTCTGTGCTCCTCGCATCCAACGGGTTCCTGCGGCCTTCACAAGGTCTTTGGTCCACCTTGTGGAAGGCCTTCCAACGCTACGTCTTCTGGTACGCGGTCGCCGCTCCAAAACCTTTCGGCCCCATCGGCCATCTGTTCTGCGAGCAATGTGCCCCCTGCCACATAAGCTTGGCAATTCTTCGGAAAATATAATTACCAAAGGTTAATTTCGAATTTATTTCTAAGCATACCTGCGTTGCTTACACTAGACAAGCAAGATATATGTGTAATATATTTTTCCAATGTAGCGAACTAATCGTAATTCTGTTATCTCTCTTTTATATTTATTTGTCTCACTATTTCAACCCAGACCTCGGATTCTTATTTCAGATTGACAAAGGCCAATAATAAGGTGTTTGCTCTTTCTCTCCTTTGTCTAGTCGCTAATTAAACTGTTATCTGTATCACAACATTCGTCCGTGACTTGTGATCCTGCGAAAACAGGTATAATATTATAGTGAAGGGTGAATTTTTGAGATGGAACTTTAGGGCGAAAGCCGGTAAGCTTTAATATGGAGAAAGTAATTTACTTTTCTGTATTTTTTTTTTCAAGTTCATCATTTGACTAATTTGGGTAGTGGATAATTAATTCATTCCTATCGTATTCTACTATAATAATATCATAAACGCGAAAGTTTGTGAGGATGGATGGACGGATGGTTGGGTATTTGTTTGTCATGCAAAAACTACTGAACGGATTTTGATGAAACTGTACAGTAATATAGCTTATTCGTCAAAATAACACATAGGATACTTTTTATCCCGTTATTCGCACGAGATCGACACTTATGCGTGTGAAACAGTGGAGCGCTGCTACTTTAGGATAAAGGTACTAACTAGACTTTAGGCTAAACTAAGATCTTAAAAAAAAACTCACAAGTGCTGTACTTTTTCAAAAATCTAACTCTCATGGTAAAGTAAAATAAACCACTATGCTCTATTTATCATTTCATAGTAATTTCGTTTTCGTCCTGCTGTCGAATCTCAATCATTCACCCTGTATGTTACTTTTTGCCGTCCAACCCAATACTAAAAGCTTCGTTATAGAATTTTGATATTACTCATTTTTAGTACAATAAATTCCGTCGGTCCATCTCATTACTGCGGCCCATCCATAATAAAAACCGGCTTATTTGCAATTTTTACGGCAGACCCGCCATTGTTGGACCTATAATAACGAGATCTGGAGCCCTTTTGTATGATAAAGGCAATACTTCAATTTTATAGTTCATAGTTCATATGGGCTCATATCGGAGGGCAGAGGAAAGGGCTAAGTATTAGATGATTTACAATGGTCATATAATCTGGATAATCGGAGGTTAGCTTAAGTGCTAACCTCCGATTATCCAGATTATATGACCTGGCTTTGCTTTTAAATGCTGCAAGGTGCTGTGTGGTAGGTTATAGTAACTTTGAATTGAGTGGCGCTCCTTAAGTTCTGAGTTACATAATTATTGACAAATGCGTGCACTAACTGGACAGGTCCCCTCAATCTGTGTGGTTCTTTCCTCGAAAGACCATTTCAGACACCAATTTCTACATGGTCTTCACATGATCTGACCAAGATTATGTCTGGGCTTTAAAAGATACTGTGACCACTGATTTTGTTTCGGCCTTTCTTCCCAGAGTAGTCAGATAGGAAACGCGAACCTCGTCTAGTTTTTGAAATATTATCGACGTGTAAAAGTGACTGTATCAACTTATTGACAGAAATAAAATTATTTACCATTAGGGAATTGAAATGTTTGTTTTACTTAAAATTATAAAAACGAGGTGATATGGCTGTTACTGACATTTCATGTGAAATAAATAAAATAATTAAACTCAGCCTTTGATTTAAAGTATGAATGATTATAACTAGAAGAACATATTTACCACCTAAAGAGTTGCGTTTTACTATCAACTATTGAAGTTGGTGGTGAATATTTCTATAAACGCTTGCATAAGCCATTTTTCTCTTTCCCACCAATCAATTCAACTCACCAGTGGCGATATGACTACCAAGCGAAGCTCGCAAAGTTTAGAGTGGCAAGGACGCACAAACTGTAACCATATATTCACCACATGATTCTAGACCCTTTACCGTATTTTTTTTTGTATATAGTATATTTTTTAGAAGTAAACTGTTGCCATGTGCGTCGATCGTTGATGTCCCTGACATTCTGTCTATTAATCAAAATTAACCACGGGTTTCCTCATAGTTGGATTATGGCACAGTAATCGATTGTGTTCTGGTTACCTTATGGAGACAAGAAAATCCCTCCTTGCTCGTCTTAAAGTCGACGCCCGCATGGAAAATCTAAATGGTAACAACGCTCTACAACTTGCTTACATTATTTCCCTAAACCTTCCATAGATGCAAAAAAAACACAGGCTTTAAGAAACGTCGTAATGTCCAACCACTACTTACAATCCAGCAACGCCGCTTTCATTCAAGTCAGAGAATATTTATGCCGTCATCTGAAAGGAGCCCTGTTCGAATATTTATGCTAGGGATTTCTTTTTCACTTTTATTATGTCATCTCCTGATTAGTAGTCGTTAAGTTATAAGCTCAAACTTGTTCGTATGGTGTTGTAAATCATTTCTTTACGTTTTGGTCCTTTTCTTGCTTTTGCGTTGTTTTCTTTGGTAAGCGAAACTTGTGAGGAATTTGTTGAGTGTCAATCTCCACAGCTTTATCTGACGTTATACACACTAGGTATAGTCAGTCTCCACCATTTTATTCCTGTAAGTCCTGTTTCTACCAACCATATTGCATATTTAGAAACGTCACATATGATTATCGTTTAAACCACCTGAAGCTATGCCTTGAACACCTAACCCTCGTCCTACCAAAATTCAGACTAGTCAACACTCCATCTAAATCAATTTAGGCACAATGGAAAGCCTCTAACCGTCTTGCATCGTGTCAGAAATCTCTCCATAACCTAAGCCTCCTCCACTTCGCCTCGTCTTGTGTATCTTTGATATTGAATTGCTGTATGTTATGACAGACTCCGGCCGCATATTGGTAAGCATATAACCTTATAGCTACATAACCTTACAGTGTAGTCCTCGGAATATGTAAATATTGAAGAGCTTCTTGCGGTTTCGATGTTGTGTCATTCACAGATTTGCTTCTGGGGTAAATAAGTGTATCTGACATAATATTGTCTTTGATAAGTTTGTAATGTTAGGACAAAATAAATTCTTGATCTATTTTAGTAAAGATTATTTTCCTTGTTTTTTAAGTAGAATTCGAAATGATATTCTGTAGTGCTCATTGCAATGGTACAACTTTAGCTTAAATGATTTATCTAATTACTTATCTATCAAACATCATCCGCCTTAAATTGGAGTAAACTGAATTCCCTTTACAATAATATTTAAACTAAACAAACCATCTCCTATTATTTGCTATAACAACATAGCTTGACAAACTACATGACGCATAATATGGTTTCAAGCTGGCTTGTGCAAGCACATAGACGGACCTAGTACATTAAATTGATGCTGCTCTCAAGCTAACTGGGGAAAATGGAGTTCTACAGCACTTAAAGGCGATGGGCTAACAAGTTGTTGTACTTGAAGTCTGATATAGCCTTTATAGAGTACAAACGTAGGTACTTATCGGGCATGTGGGTTCAGATGGCGTATCGGTTCTTCGTATAGTATAATAGCATCTGTTTGCCTTTGAGAGAAAAATGAGTACAGGGAAATTGTAGAATTTCTTATGTTATATCATTTTCTATGCTGTTTAAATTTAGGTTGGCAAATTAAATTTAACTATTTTCAACAAGTTCACTTTTTAACCAGTTTAAATTAAATTACAATTTGTTAATACTCCAACATTCATTTGATTGTGTTTTGTCTTTAATATGGTAATACAAACACCTGGTTCCTGAATTGAGAATTTGAAGTTGAGAACTTGTCAAATTGAACTTTAGCATTTGTTTCATGATCATCATCCTCAGCCCGACTTCATCCACTGCTGAGCATAAGCCTCTCTTTTAATGTGCCAATCCTCATGCTACAGTGCCAACTTCATCCAGTTTCCACCTGCGATGGTTACAATGTCGTCCGGCCATCTCGCCGCCCGACGACCGGCGCTTCGTCTCTCAGTCCTTGGATGCCACTCGGTCACTGCTTTACTCCACCTCCCAAGTAGCACAAAATAGCTTTATAATCGATGGATAACAGAATTAGCATATTATTATAGCTTTATAAGAAGTCTACATATAGGCATTATAAACCACTATACAGCTCTTGTAATGCTAATTTGGGCCCCAAATTATACAGCCTTAAGTGTAAGAATGGCATTTTAGCAGCATTATATTGGTTGTCTACCGGAATGATAAACGCATTATAATGGGCTGTGAAAACAGGTTAAAGCAGTGCGCATATGTTAAATGCGGCTCTTATACAGCTTGTACCATTACAAAGGCAAAATAAAAACATTTTCAAATATTATTTTTAATTTCTGTTATTATTAATAAATCTTGTGTAAAAAGAACATGGATACTTTCAACAAAAAAATATAAGTGCTACAAGGCAAGTAATTAAACTCTTGTTTTTGTTCTCTATGAGTGAATTAAGGTTGCGAGTATCAGTTTACTGTGAAAGTATGTATATATTTGAATCAAATATTTCATGCGCCTTCAAATTAAAGAGCTATTTATTACAAAAATATTATAAAAATATGTGGAATTGTAAAAAAAATTATGCTCTTACGAAGAAATCTTTAGTTTTAGTCATTATGATACCTGTATTGTACCGGCCGGTCAATACCATAGGTTGAAGTCCTTTCTAAAGGACTATTTACCATAAAATTAAATTTTAAATATTATCGATACAAAAAGCAAAATGGCGTAAGCATAATTAAAAACTTTAGGCATGCGGATGGCCGGTATACGACTTATTGCTTGTTAAAATTCTTGTCATTATACGTTTTTATAGATAAAGGCTATATAATATTATGATGAAATGCTTTTAAAAAGCTGGCATTAAAACAGCACCAATGTACACCGTTAAACAGTTGTGACCCATGCGAAAGGTCGTTATAAAACATAGAGCAGTTTTAAAGAATTTTAAAATGCTTTTTAATAGCCTAAGCCGTAATTAATGCTTACATACGGCCTACACTTTTGTATAATGCTTACAGCTGTATTAGAAGCTGTATAGAGACATAATTTATGTCTAAAATAAAACCTTTAACTGCACAAAAGATTGAAAAAGAGGATTATATAGCTTTAGGAACTACAAAGTTAATAAAATGCTGTTATACAGAAGCAAGACATTGCTAAAACCCTTCAAATTCTATAACGAAGCTAGAAGAAATTTTCTGGTCATCACTTTTTCCATTATATCGATTTTCTGTTACTTGGGCTGTCATTACTGCGCCTTGACGAAATCTAACTTTAGTTATATCCTAAACCTTTGAGCCAGTATTTGTATTTCGAACTTTATTTCGATGTAGGCAAAGTTCTTAATACTAAAATGACAACTTAAGGGGCTTACATAGGGTCGTACTACATAGACAAGAAAGAGAAGCGCGATGACACAACACTGGTAATTTACTGCAAAATATGAAGCAATTATTTAATTACAAAAAATCTATTGTTTGGACTAGAAAATTAAAACTAGTATTTTAGTATGTTGCTTGTAAATAATCTGACAAAAATCAGAATGATTGTGTGTATATTAGTATGGTTTTTTATTATGTTTAACACACTATCTACCTAGCTTATATGCTGAAGAATATCATATATTTTGATTTTGTTTACTATTGTCGATCATATACTTTTATTGTTTCTAAAACTTGCGTTTTTTGTGTTTAGATCCTGTGAGCCCTTAAACCGAACTAAGCTTTGTTTTGTCAGTTTTGTTTTTGTATAAAGAACTGCATTTCTATACAGTAAGTATCTTAATTCAATAACTGGCTCGGTTGTTTAAACCTGATCTAAAGAAATTTTTTGTTTTGTAATAAGGGGAAATTAGTTGAAAACTAAACCTAATTAGAGCTTACGTCTGTCGCACACAATGAATTACCACGAGCTAAGTATTCATTAAAACTTTCCCCTTTTCGATAAGCACGTTGACTTCATTTAGACTTTCTGTAGTATCGCATATGTATTTAATTAGCTCAGTTCTTAATTAAGTTTTGAAGAGTAATCTTCACATTCGTGTGAAGTGTTCTAAATGAGTTTTATTGGATACTTAATTACTCAGTTTTCTTCAACAAGTTGGTGTAATTTTATGAAGATATCAAATTGTTTTACTTTACATTACTAATGATGTGATTTGAAGTAAGATACGTACTAAATGATAGATGATTTTATTTTTGTAAGTAGGTTTGTACAAACATTTTTACACGTCAATCATGTTTTTTTTTAAACTAGATGTGGTAGACGTTTCCTATATGACTACTCTGAGAAGAAAGGTCGAAACAAACTCAGAGGTCCAGTCTCTTTTAAAGTCCAGACATAATATTGGTCAGGTTATATGAAGACAATGTAGATCGATGTCTGAGATGGTCTTTTGAGGAAAGAACCATACAGATTGAGAGGACCTGTCCAGTCAGTACACGCATTTGCCAGAAATCGTGCAGCTCAACTAAAGACTTAAGGAGCTCAACGATTCGAAGAACAATACCAAAGAAAGGACATTTGGGTAGGCCACATAAATTACTCAAACTGCCAGACTATGAAAAAAACAGACCAGAGAGAATAATAAAAAAATATAAAATGAATAAAATGACCCACATCGTCTTCACATTCACAATAAATAAAATAATATAATACTTTACAAAGTAAGCAAATGTCATTGTTTATAAAAAAAATTATTAATGTCAATGTGTATATAAAAAAAAACATTCAAAATGCAGAAATTGGAAGCAGCTCAATCCCAAGCCTTTTTGTCCTCAATATAATATTTAACGGTATAAAAGGCTCTTGGCACAACTTACGTTTAATGAATGATTTGAATTTATTAAGGCTTAGATCTTGAACGTGGCTTAGTAGTTTATTATAAAAGCTTATACATTGGCATCTGAACGAGCCACCTGTTTTCTAGAGCCTTGTTGTAGGTACAACAAATTTGTGTTTGTTTCTAGTATCTATATTATGGATATGACTGTATTTTTTAAACAATTTTATGTTTTTATGGGCACATAAAAGATTTTCATAAAAATACTGAGAAGGCACAGTCATTACATTAATCTCTTTGAATTTTCCTCTGAGAGAGTGTCTTGGACTTAATTTATAAATTGATCGAACAACACGCTTCTGCAAAACAAAGATAGTCTGAATATCGGCGGCATTTCCTCATAATAGAATAGGTACCGTACGACTTTACACTATGAAAATAGCTAAAGTGCACTAAACGGGCAGTCTCTATATTAGTTAAATTACGAATTTTTCTAACAGCGTATGCTGCGGAACTTAGCTTTTTTGACAATATATGTGTGGACCCCACTGAAGCTTAGCATCCAAAGTGTAATGCCCAAGAATACTGTGTTGTCTTCAGGATTCAATTCTTCACCCTTTATCAACACATTAGTTTTCACCTGTCTAACGTGGGGTAGCGTAAACTCAATGCATTTGGTTTTTTCTCGTTTAGAAGCAAATTATTAACATTAAACCAGTGGAATACTTTCGAGATCACGCTATTTACATCGTCAGTAACCAACTGCCGACGTTTACGACGTTACTAGATACTTTGTTTTTATAAGAGAATCGAACTTATTAATTCTTGTCATTTTAAATTCCTATTGAATAATAATTGGCTTACCGTGGAGACAGACTAATGATTACATTTTCTGAAGACAACATCACAATAACAATTCGAAATAACACAGAAAACACCCAACAACCCAATTATACTCTGTTCAACTTGAAACAATAATATCCGTATAAATTACAAGACATCAGCACCCGTGATACAAAATAAACAAACCAAAAGGCCGCCATGATAATTATTAATATTTTCACGGTGTGATAATCAAGCTTTCAATACCTACCTTCGTAATTAAAACAAAACATCAAAAAGGCGGTTTATTTACTGACGGTACGCTTCTAAATTACATACAATGCGAGTTCCGTGTTAAAAATTGGGTACAATGAGCAAAAAAAGTATCGAGATCTATTCACGAATTACTTAAATTAGTCATCGCTACGAGCGATCTCATTTCCCGGGGTCTCTTATTATAATGTTGTTAGGCACATTCTAGTTTGAATATAATAATTTGTATTAGCATTTAATTTTACGGGCCAACGATCGTGCTGTCGAACCTGATGGGTTCCCAAACGTTTGACTTTAAAATTACTATCTTTTGTTTCACCGTTATGTTTAGAAACAATTTCGAGTGTATATTCGAACCCTTTAAAAGTTTAAACCATGTGACGTTGTATTTTTACAAATTGCTTTTTAATTTAAAGTGTTATTGCTCTAACGACGATGACGACGGTGAGAATGTGATCGAATAGGTCTGCTATTAAATTCTAGTTTAAAAGTTCGCAATCATTAAATTACATTTAGGAACATTGTTTTATGAGGAGAAGACCTTCTATTTGTAATTTAAAGTATACAAATTACTGTATGAGCCAATGTTTAGTATAGCTATATTAACATTAAAAAGCTATTATAAGACAGATAGGATAAAAATCGCAATTTTGCTAAAAATGCTATGCTACAAAGTGATGCAATTTATCGCAACGATTTACGATTCTATTTTTTTTTCACAACTATGTGTAATTTGTTAGACAGCACCATTTTGCCAAAATAAACAAACAATCGTCAGTTTTGTGAGGAAATCGGCATCTCCTAAAACCAAAAATTTGAAGACAGGTGACATCTACCCACCGGCACTGGGCCTGCGTGGTGGTGTGTCCATACCCCAGCAGTGCTAACACTGTAGGCTTAGTATGCTTATGCTAAACAAACAATTGTACCCACACGTCTGATGAACACAGTTCTCCTCAACAGTCATTAATAAATCATCTGATTTTATCCTCGTGACTACCAACAATTACGTTTTTGTCTTTTATGACTCCCCGAATTCCATACCCTTATTATAAAAATTAGCCCGAGTAAATGATTCTCATTAGCATTATCTTGGCCACGTTGTGATTCATATCAATTCTGGAAATCGCGCATTAAAATAATAACTTAAAATTATTTTGCTAAATACATCCTTCATCGTGATTACCATAATCAAACCGCGCTTGGATGATGCTCATTTATGGAATCGACCTTCATAATTTTTGACCTAAACTTAATAAAGTATGACTAAGAATTAAATGGCGGGACGAACTGGATATGTTCCGTCAAATCTAGAAGGGGGACGCGCGGGCTCACGAAAGATGGAAAAGTGGAGGCCCAAAGGCCAAACCCAACAAACCCAGGGGTCCCACTGGGTCTCTGTCCCAGATCAGGCTAGGGAAAAAACAAAAATAAATAAGAATTAAAAACTATATACTCAGTTGTTCGAATTGTTAAACGGTTATTACAGTTAATCAAGGGTGTAAGCAACCATGGTCCATTATAAAAAGATACTTAATTCATATCATAAATAATTTAGATTCATAAAACGGTTGATGACATAATGGGATAAGTAATTTCGGGGCTCCGCTCAATGCAAACGCTCGATCGCATGTGAAGATCGGCGATGTTCGGCTTATGAATAAATAATATGGAATCACAATTTAAGGTTGCCATTATGTAATTATGCTGTTGTTACCATTATGATGTTTTCGAAATGCTTTTAATTTTTTATTAGATCAAATTATCGTGGAGGCCAAGGTGTCCGCACGATGGCAAACGGTCACCTATTAAATATCAATCAGGGAAGTTTTACATTTTAAAAGACGTTAAGGATACTGAGTCAATAAATGTTGAAATGATCCAGGAAAACGATTATGTGCTATTAATTTTTTGATCTGATAATGTTGAACATTTTATCTGGGAGCACGGTAGTGCCCCCACCAAGTCGAGCAAAAAGGGGCACGACCGTACCATCCTTTTCTCGAATCAGTTCTAAAGTAATTATATTAAATTAGCTTAAATTACCGACAAAAATTTCTGCGATGGGGGTCCAGAATCATCATATACTGAATCCATATGTAACAGGTTCTGCTTCGATGTCACTCTGTATTTGACACCAATCTTTACTTAGCAGTCTCTTAATTCTCCGTAGAATGCAAGATTATTTTAGGCAAATTACCCTGTAATTGTGAATAATCCGAAAAAAATAACGTAACAAGATTAAAGTATCTACCTACCTAATCTTAGACCGTAAAGTAATAAAGGATCTTCTCATGACCCGAAATATTCTGTAATAAAAATAATTAAACGGAATTAACATATATTTTGGACGGTTCACGAAGACCTTTGGGTTATAATGATAGTATTTTCGCTCCATATACCTGCTGGATGTCCCAAATGAATATTTTTTCCCGGCCATGAAGAAATGGGCTTCGAAATAACCGCTTTTCGACCAAATCGATGGACGTTTTGGACCATTCACTTGATCACAGTTTTTAACGTTTGATCGTTTAGTAAATCGCGTCGTAAGTGAGGGTTTCCGTAGTTCTATTAATATAGTTTATTTCGTCATTGTTTATTATTTTCCTACGTCTTTTGTGGGGGCTTCATGACTAATGATTGGTTTGTGTTGAGGTTGTTATTTTAGTTAAATACCGAATCAATACACAAGTAAAACATACTTCGAGCAATAACGAATTATTATAACATGGGTTGGATTTTATAAAAGTACTCTATATAATCAACTTTGAGAAAAATGTAGCATGAGTTGGCACTTTTACATAACAATCATACTCTTTCCATAATTATAATGTTTACTTGTAGGAAGCACCTTTACATCATTCAAATAGGTATTGTGAATATTGATAACCGAAAAACCTATTTTATTTCCACTGAATTCTCAAAAGGATCCGCCGAATGCCAAATAAATACATATATCGAGCCTTCATTTTAGTATCAAATAAATCTGTCACTTGTTCACAATTCACGAGAGACAACCAAAAAATATTGAATTCTGAATCTCAGCGATAAACTCGTATGGGGGATTTTCTTTTCTTTTCTATTCAGTCTTATGTAGTGTATTATTGAGTACAATATCATCTAAAAACGGTACAGTACACGATAAGGACATCCATGGATCGCCGAATTTGTCCCCTCGCATGCCTAACATTCACGTTGACCCATGCAGAAATTTTAACGACCACCTTTTCCTGTTTTTTTAGAGACACGTGCCTCTAACGATGTAGGTACTTGCGTTTTCTTTACAATTTATCAAATTAAAATGTCTTTAGAAGCGCCCCGAGTCGCGTGTACACGGCTTTTTGGTAATATTGCAACAGAGAATGTTTAAGGATGATTACTGTCCTCAGTATTTTTAATAAAACGATGTGGAAGCGAAGTTTGTACAAAATATTGAATATTTTTAAAACAATTTCCGGCTGCATGATTGGCGAAGCGATGATTTTTATGTGTTTTATGGTAACGGTAATTTTGCTGAAAGATTTTTGCACCTGGTAAATTTTGGTATGGCAGAGAATTAAATTGATATGGATAATAATGAGTGACTAAGAAAGCAAAGAATTCAAAATAAAATGCAATGAATTTCACTCAATGCTTCCTTATTTTTTTACTGATTCAGTAGCTTGCATATAAATCATGTAAAAAGTTATAAAATAAAATAGTGATAAACTTTTTCAACATGGATTATGCAAAAGATTTAAACAAGGGAAAAAGAGGACCCATGTCACATGGGCTCATTAATTACATTAAAGTAAATCCACAACGCATCAATCATTACGCTAGGCCTAAAGGAGAGGAGATCAAGTAACGCAGCCGATAGTCCGGACCTCGCACAGGATAAAATTGTAATCCTTTTAAGTAATGAGTACGTACAGGACGTAGAGCGATGAAATTTTAGACGGCTTAAAAGGGAAATTTAAATTCAGGGACGTTTTTAAATTTTACTGAGCTGACCATTAAATTTCCTAGAATATGTTTCTCAAGGCTATAATTAATATGGTGGAATTTTGGACAGTTGTCTATATTCAAAAGTATATATCTACATATAGAAATATTTAGATAGAAGACATCCATACTAGATACCTACCAGACGGAAAAGATAAAAATAAATGTGTGAAATGATCATGTATTAGGTGCTGATAATGCTAATGCTGTTAAATCTTCTCACAAAACTTCAAACGAACAAAATAAACTGCCAAGACTTGAAACCCAATTGATATTAGTAACACTAGTAACTCGATATTTTCGGCATCGTCGCCTATCTATGGCTTCTATAACAACCTTGCATTCCATTAATTCTTTCTTGTCCTACTTTCGGGACAAAGAAGTATAAGATAATTATGTTTGTGTTATTTTATTCCCGTTTTTATTCTCTTTTCCACTTTCTGGGTCTGTTGCTAATGTTTGGTTTTCAAAACATATAAGTACCTACCATGTTTTTGCTGTGCGATATACATTATAATAATATGCTTTATTTTTGATAGCTTCTATTATTTAATGTTATCCTACTGTTTCGCCTTCGGTTTCTTTTGTCTGAAATTCATGTTTCATTATTATCAGCATCGCAGTAATATTCTTTAATTCAGTTTGGTTAGATAAATGCCTATTTCTCTGTCTACCAATAAAAATGCCTCAAATCTTTTCCACAGGGCACATCTACGGAATTAAGCCCTCTATATCTCGGCCCAAGGGTCCGCTTATCAATCTACATCATGATCCTTCATTATTAAGAGTGATGGGACTCGGACCGAGTGTAGATTTGTCTGAGGTTTAGCCTTTAACGATAGATGGCCTGTAGGGAAGCCGAAGGGTGTCGAAACTGAATATTTACTCTATGCAGCACTCGATCAATGTTGTCTGCATCTAATGTTTGGGATATCTCGAAACGTCTTAATGTCGTTACTCTGGGTCTAGCTTTTGGATATTTGGTTGAGTTTGGCACCGTGTTTGTATCGAATATGGGAGTCAATTTGTTAGCAACGAGAATCTATTGGTATGACAATATTATTTTGTAGTTTTAGAATATTATGATAACTTATTTTTGTAACCTAAGTTCTTATAATTCGTCAGATTATTTATATTCCCTCTCCCGAAGCGTTGGCCTCGTTTCTAAGGGTGGAACTTGGCCTCAATTTACACCTATTGTTAACATCAATGCCAAGGGTAGATAGTCAAGGATACTTCTTCGGTGTAAGGACTTACTATAATCATACAACTAGTCCTTGAATACGTATATTCAGATACACTATTTTAAAATAAAATCTGAGTAATTTAATATAAACTGACTGAAATCAATTTAGGTTATGTAACATTTTTTTTTTTAACTATGTATAATTGTTTTAATTAATTAATTGAGTTATTATCTGCGAATAATGTAGTAGGTACATGCTGTGCTTTTCTTTAAAGGTTCCTTCAAACAGGCGCGACACGCGATAAAATCGCGCGCGACATAAAGGCACCGCAAGTAGCGCAACGAGCGGTGCCTTTGTGTAGCGCGCGATTATCTCGCGTGTCGCGGCTGTTTGTAAAAGCCTTAAGTAATGGGGCAATGTACAAATTGTAAAGTACCTACCAGTGTACTTAATGTTGAAAAGCCTGAGACTAAATAAATAAATAGATTATTGCATAAGATGATACGATGTAGATCTTTTCACTCAAGCGAATTCTACCAAAACAAGATTCTTTAAAACTTATCTACGGAACAAACTCTTCAACATTACATACACATAGAAACAGTTTCATAAAGACTTTACCTATCTTAATGTCTCGATTTCCGCGCAAACTTAAGCCGTTTACAAACAGTCGATCCATAAACAATGTGCTGCGATTGGTAACACTTCCTACTCGAACCAGATTGTCTACATTACACCACAAAGGTCCTCTTAAACATTTCTTTATGAGCATTCCGTGTTAGAATCTTACAGGCATTTAAAGTGACAATTTATGTGACAATGTCCTACAATATATTAGAGTCCGCGCCAAAGCTCCGGTTAAAATACAAGAAGCGAGCTAACGAGAGCTTATAGAAATGGCTTAAATAAAACTTTACGAGGTCGATCGGGGAATCAGTAGTGCTACTTGTAATCTGTTTAATTTATTGGAATTTTCTTAGATAGCGCTGGTAATAAATACATTACATTATTATATGGGATAGGTTTTAATAAAATGTACTTACAGTACCTACCCGGCGATAAATATTGCACATCGACCTTTGGAAAGAGACAATCGGCTAATTTCAGCTTCGTAGAGCGTTATCTCTGTCGCACGAAATACAAACAGTCCGGTATCTATTAGGAGCTGTTAAAACAATTATGATTTGCTTCTTTTGATAATTATTATTATTCTTTGTATAAAATGGTTTTGTGTAAAAAATCGATGTGCAATATTTATCGTACGAGTTGTAGGTCGTAGGTTCGAACTCAGTCAGGCGCTTTTTACTTTGTGTAAAATTATTTCATCACCACCACTGATCTCTAAAACGGTGAAGGAAAACATCGTGAGGAAACCGGCATGTCCTAGAACCAAAAATTCGAAGACATGTCATGTGACATACACCATACACCAACTTGCACGGGTCCCGCGTGGTGAATTACTGCCGACTCCCTCTCACCGAGACGAGGCCTGTGTCCCAGCAGTGGGAACATTCAGCCTGGTTATGTTATGTATAGGTACCTATGGAGAAGGAACTGAGCTGTTAGTGAGTCTGTCGTTGATTTAAATATAAAACAATAAATAAATGATTAGTCGTACAGGTTGAGTTGGTTTGGATGTCGTTGTTAAGGTTGCCTACCCAGTTAAGGGCCTTACTCTCGTTTAGTACCGTAACTCGGTCACTTTATGAAGCTTATAACTCATTAACGGTTTGGTTAGAAGGTCTGTAAAAAATATATGTTTGCTATAGATTCATGTACAGCATTTTTGAAACAGGGTTTTTTCATAAGGCTAATACTTTTGCCTTAAAAAAATATTTACCAAAACGCTATTTTGGCTAATATTTCCTTATAACTTCTAAACGGCTTTGATGTTTGGAAATATTTTTACACTGAAAAATTGATGGTTAGAAGTACTACATATTTGAAATAGCGTTTTTAAATCAATCAACAGTTGCAAAGACAATGCCCCATTTTGAGATATAGGTTCAGAGGTGCTCTGCGCGGGCGCGGGCGGCAGTCGTGCGTTAGCACTGAGACGGGGTGGCTGTGTCGCTCGCTGCTCCGCCCGGCTATCGATCGACTACGCGCGTTTGGCTGTGTTAGTGCAAATATTTATGAACAAATTGTATCAGTATGCGTTTATAGATAAGCTCGCTGCAGAGGGCCCATTTCTATTGTCCGCGTGGACGCTTTATTAGTGGTGCCATTTCTAAATACAGTTTTTGTTTATATTGTTTATTTTGTAAATATAAGATAATTTCAAATTTGTAAACAAATAAAAATGGCAAAGCAAAGCAAGTCAAGAAAAATACGTTTTCTCTACGACGACGCACCGTTTTATAGATATTAGCGAAAAACTCAAAAGTGGGAATTTTTATACCCCCCACTCCGGCTCACCTCCTAGACGCGGGGACTTTTAGTATGTTTACTCCCTAAGCACTCTGAGCAACTTTCTGAAGAAATCGCTCAGGGCCCAGCTCACGCACAGTCTACACCTCTTTTTGGGTTATTCGTTGAGTGGACTAATAAGTATCTATCTAAGTATCTATACAAATAAATAAAATTGGAGTGTCTGTTTGTAATATTAAAACAACCGCTTCAGGCCATTTTATTTTGACTGTTTAGAAAATAACTACTTACCCACAATTAAAAAAAAATGTTTTCAAACACCTTAATTTATAAAAAATTAGCGTTCTTAGTTGTCAATCTATGAGTATTTGCATTACTGAGTTTATTGATCACTACCTTCTCATATTCTTGTGCGGATTTATTTCTGTGACTGGGACTTTCACTAGCAGATAGGTGAATAAGGAGTAACTTAGGCTAGGTACTTTTATTTTAGAAAAAAAAAGAAACTAGGTTCCCACGAAAAAAAATTAAAACCTATGAAATGAAATATTGAATAATATCCGATTCAAATAGGGAGGTTGTATACTACGTTTATTTAGGTACTTAACCAAATGTAAATAAATCATAATAAAGAAACGGAGTATAGTTTTTTTTTTTTTTAAGTGGATCCTATACGTGAAGATTCCTTAATCTCCAATGAAATTGATTGAATAAATAATAAAATAATATAGTGTTTTTGTTTTGGCCCAAGGAAATCGTTCACCAAATATTGTATATAAAAAGGCTAATACGAAAAACTAAAAATAAATAATAAACTAAAAATGCAAAAACGATCAAAAAGAACTAAATGGAGAAATATTAGAAGAATTTCATTAAAATTAGCATAGGTATTTCTTTACGTGGCGGTGAATAGACGACTTTTATGTATTTGAGGGGGTGAAGCAGATGAAGTGGGATACGAATAGTCCCCACCTACGGCGGGGTGCACCGCGCGAGAATCGTCGATGAGCGACTTCCATTATATTTAGAAGCGTAATTTCGCGACTCGAATAAGACGTACGATTGCCTCCGCGCTCTACTGTCCGGATTCTCACTGCGTAATCACCAGGTTCGAATCTCAGTGGACGCATATCTTTTGTTTTGTTATTTTTTAATTATTATAATGTGCTTATCTTTTGTTTTGTTATTTTTTAATTATAATGTGCTTATCTTTTGTTTTGTTATTTTTTAATTATAATGTGCATATTTTTATTTTCTTATTTTTAAAATAAATCAATAAGTAATTGTTATTTTAATAAAAACAATCATTTTTATTCCTATAGTTATTTTTCTTCAGAATCTAGAGTAATATAATAAAAACGTCCACCAAGCTTGATTCGGAAGAAAAATAATATACCTACAGTGTGTTACAAAAGAGTGTAAGCAATAATAATGTAGTCTGAAAATTTTCAAACAAGAAAATCGGCAAAAAGTAAAATAATAAAAAAACATTTATATCAAATAAGAAAATCAACAAAAAGTTTATTATGGAAAAGGTTGGATTTGAACCCGGGCGTTAGTGCAGAAAACTAAAGAGACGCGCGAGACCACTAGACCAATCGAGCTGTTATAATACACGTCGAAATTACGCGTCTATAGATAATCTATACAAACAAAATATGGTGTGTACAAAAAAGTAGGTAGGTACTTACTTTACAATTTGTTTCGTCGAATAAGATCTCTTTATTGCCTGCCGTTTATTTTCTTGTTGACCATTTTTTATACACTGATTGCTTATTTATACAACTTATGAGTAGAACCGAAACAGTACAAACATTTACACCAACAACATAACTTAGAAAAAACTAATCATAAAATAAAATATAATAAACAGCTTTCATCAACAAACAGATACCAAAGTACGTAGGTAACTAGGTACCGACCCGAACTAATTGCAAGACTTCAAAGTACATATTTTATACGTCTACTCGCTCAACTACATAGGTACCCAACCGCGTCTGTTTTCGCAAATGCGATCATGCTCCTTATCAATTAGAGTCTACGGAACAATTTCGTATGAAAGTATTTTTACTTTAATGGTTTGTGAAAATATTAATTGTAAACGCGATTATGCTCCTTATTCATAGAAGGTAACGGGTCAATTTCCTATGCAAGTATTTTTACTTCCAACAGGGCTATGAATACGCGATTGTATTTCTTATTTGTATGAAGTCATGGATCAATTTTCGATGCAGATAGAAAATACTTGAAAGTATCTCGAGCTATGGTTTTTTAAGGTGGACGTACTTTGTAGCTCTGGTACTCGATTTTGCAAGTACGACCCATGCCTAAACGCGATTGTGCTCCATAAGTAAGAATTCAGAGTTCAATTTCCTATGCAAGTTTTTTTTCTTCCAACAGGGCTCTTGGTTGGAATAGTAGTAGAAACTTTAATCGTCTATACTCCATAAGTACGTATTTATTTGTAAAAGCGATTTTGCTCCTTATTTGTATACAGTTAAGGTTCAATTTCCTATGCAGGTAGAAAATACTTGAAAGTATCCCGAGATCTAGTTTTAGGACGTGATTTCTTAAAGAAGTCGTACTTGTAAGCCGTGGTACGCGATTTTGCAAGTACGATCCATGTGTAGTCACTGCTGTTTAGTTACTTATACTCTATGGGTCACTGAGTCACTGTCGCTCCGCGTAGAAATGAAAGAGAAGCTAAAAAGACGCCGCGATGGCGCGACATTTCGTTCGACTTGTTAGAGTTATTTATCATTAAATACAATTAATCCTTACAAATATCTTATTTCAATCGATAAATAAAAACAACAGTTCCCTTTATTATTATACATTACATCACTGTTATTAATTTTATCAAGATTTGTTTATAAATAACACAGTTACAATTGCAACGATTTCAATTTTAATGATTATTTTATGATTTTTTTCTATCGAGAAAATTTACCGAAAACGTGTTTTGAACACAATGGTCCACTCATAAATATGATCAAGATTAACATATTTTTTTTGCTGTTCTAAAATTATACATTTGGCTAAAATATTGTTTTGCGAAGCCTATTTTGACTAAGTACAGCGCCTTAATAAGTTATCGTAAACTCTGCGAACTCAACAATAACTTTTTTGTTAAATTCCACACGGACGAAGTCGCGGGTACAAAATATATCAGCCTTGCATCCGCCATTCCCTTCTGGAATCGTAGGCAAAAATGGCGACCTACGTGCGGCATGTCTGCGCCTCTTCATATTCTTTGATCATAGTTTTAGTGTAGCGCGCCACCGTACACATTTTTACGTATTCGGGAGTAGGGCGTTTAGCTCCGCCCACATGCACAAGGTCAGTGAGCCATCTATACACCTTAAATACAGGGTGGTAGGGACGTCGACGCGCGTAGCACTTTAGGGAAGCGTTATTGCAATTTTCTGAGACAGTAGTTTTTTTTGTTTTTTGTTAACCGACGAATAAATTCCTCGCTAAGGAGTCTCGAATCATGTGCTGAATTCATGGTAACAGTTTGTGCGCCCATGTCCCTGTCACCCTGTATTATCACGGTGGACTTAACTTTTAACACCATAAAGTAGAGACGAAGAATTGAGTTTTAATGTAAAATGTTAGGAACTGTATTAATTTTAATTAAAGCATAACTTAAACTTCACATTAAGACAGCAGAGGCCACGTTCCGTTGTAAATACAAACACCCCAGAGGCCAAGAAACAAATGCGCCTCTCAGACAAAACAAATTAAGACAATTTCAAATTAACAGAGACTGCAAAGTCTGAAATATGTGAGCGGAGAATTGTAGCCACACAACGTTCTAGTTCTGCGAGAAACTCGCGACCTAACTGCCGCGAGGACAGGTACTATTATTGCACAGTACACTCACATCTCCATTCTTTATGCTACAGAATGATATAAGCCCCAAGAAAAATTGGACGAGGAATCCAGAGCATCAATTTCGGGGAGCAACAAATTGTTAGTCTGTGACGTATAGTGACGTAGTAGTTACACGCGCACACGGATGGCTCTCGAAAGCTGAAGAACCCCTTTTGCTTGGGCTGAGTCCCCTCAGGCCCCTTCCTCGCGAGCGGGGTCCCTAATGAGTCGCCAGAGCACTAGAGTTGTAGGTCGTCTCGTGTTGAAACTTAGTCCCCCCTGCACTACACGGTTATTTCGTGCGAACAGCGCGGGCGGGTTTTTCTTTCGCTTTATTTTCCAGCCAGCATTACACCGAGTGGGATTATTTATTAAAATAGAAACGATGATATCTGCTTACTTATTAGGGATTCTGCGTTTCGGCAAATATTGTTTCTTGTAATGAGTTTTTGAGATATTTGATAGCTGAGCTTTGTTTATTTAGAAGCTAAGAATGTTATGTTAGCAAAGAAAATTCGTTCGCTTTTCATCCGAGAATAATGCAAACCTTATTGTTATATGCTAAATATTTACCTATCATAATACCTATCAGGGCGTACACAACAAACATACGGCGAGTATTATACTCGTATTATCAAGTCTGTACATTAAAACCTTAACCTCATAAAACAAAATCATCTCTACAATAAAATTAAGATCAGAAACAAATGAGGCTCAATCCGCAAAGGCTTCAATTGTAATAAGAGTACTAAATAAGTAACACGAATAACTTACTGAGGCCATGAGCGGCCTCATTAGGCCCTTTATTTTGACCCTACGTGGGAGGGCGGAGACGGAGGGACCTCGCTTTTATTTATTCACAGATTTATTACACCGATTCGCGTTTGTTGAGATGTTTTTTAATCATTATTTTCAAGTCATTCTTTTCGCGTAGTTTATTAAGAAACTAGCCGTTGTCCATGACTTCGTCTGCGTGTATTATGTATTTAATCATTTTTAATACAAATATCTAGGATGAAAGTAACCTTCTCCAGGTCCCAGGCCATCTATCTAAATCCATCAATTTCATAATGAACGGTCCAATGGGTTAGGTGTGAAAAGATAACATACAGACAGAGATATTTCCGCAGTTATAATATCACTATGGACTATCGATATAACCGGCTGAATGCTGTAATTACAAAAACAATAATCAAAAAGCCATTGTCTCGCGTGGATCCACGTTCACACACACGAAGGGTTAAATGTCTTCTGTAGTTCAGTATTAAGTCATTTTAGTATTTTCTTTTCCCACATCAAAATGCGAGTCTAAATATTATACATTCCATAATGTATTTATCATACCCATATTAACGGCATTCAGTTCTAATTCATATTCCTAAATAAATTACGAACTTGTCACGTTGGCAGTCCAGAAGCAACTTATACCGCTCTCACAGTCCATCCAAACTTCGATGATAATAACATTATGAATAATCTAATTCCGTTTGGAATTCATGAATACCCCGAAAGTTCAATAAACTACACTTGATCGAAATTACAAATACCGATGTACAATCAAACACAGCATCTTCATGACAATATTCATATTGAAGTTATTTATATTCATATCGGCTTTCATTATACATTCATTAGATCGACAATGCACGTAGGTGTCGATAGATTTGATACAGATCAATGCGGGGGCGAAATAACTTTATTGTTGTAGTGTATTACAGGTAAATGAACTGTGTGCGACTGTACTAGTGTTTGGAGTTTTTGTTTGTGTCCAATATAGGGCACTCGTATGTTTGTAACTTTTATGTAATGGAAGTTTTATCACAAAATATAACTTCTGAAAATGGCGAACTGAAAATCATATATTTATTTATTTATTAAAATTTTATGAACATGTTAAAAAAAATCCGTTCAAAGGCGGACTTTTAGGTAGATTTTCTACCAGTCAACCTTAGAGTGATGCAGAAAGAACATGACAGTTGCAACCTATGGAATAGATAACAGAAAATAACAGAAACAGAATAAACTGTTCAGTTTGCTGTTCTTACATCAAAGTAAAACGTTTCCCTACTTTGTAATATCATGACCAATATTGGTGGCAAACTCATCAACAACTCAACACCCCAAATATTTGGCCACACATTGGCAACAAATGAACAAGCGAACAAAGCGATAACACTTTCATCGCTGCCACCAATCGGGCGCGACCATCAAAAGCGTCATATTCAAAAGCCGTTAAATCCAACCGTGTCCACACATCGTCCCGTACCTAATTGAGACATTTTAACACGAAAGGATGTGATTATGGCCGAACATAAAAGTCCGTATTATTTCGGTGTGTGTCGAGCCCCAAAGCGGAACTTTAAAAATAGAGATTTGAGGGTTACAAAATTTCGCGGTTGGTTGTGCGCGCGCACGATTCCAATACGCATGTTCTCATGCTGTATTCGTGTTATCTTAGCAAAACAATCGTTGCAAACCCATCATTGTTACTTCAGTAAAATTCTCCCGAGGAATCGAAGAGATCACAACGTGTAAAGAACATAGTTCCTAACTGACTTATGCCAATAGTAAAAATATTTTTACTGGTAAATGGCCGATTGGCCTTGGAAGGTTCTACATGTGGAAAATTAGAAAATTATAGGCGAGACGAGACAGGTCAGCATTGGGCAAACACATGTTAACAAAAAAAAATTTTAGAGGAGTTGGGCCCGGTAGGCCACGTGAATCGCCACATCAGTAGCGATTTTCGGTTTTTAGGTCTTCAGAAGTGCAGGTGTATGGAAACTTTCGACACTGCAACAAAATGGGACATCGTTTGGTTAGGAGAATCGTATTCACATAGAGTGGGTTGGGTTACGTCATCATAAAAAAACCGGTCAAGTGCGAGTCGGACTCGTGCACCGAGGGTTCCGTACAAATTTGCAGGTACCTATGTAAATAGTCGGGATTTTTTTGAAGTGAAAACTTCTTTAGCCGCGTTGTGCATTTTTTGAAATGGGAAAAAACCATTGAAGTCGCGACACTGTTACCGTAACGATTAAAAATATTCCCATATAATGGTTCAAGTTTTCACTTCTGTCGGCACTCCCGGAGTACTACTTTTTTTTTTGTAATGACTCTATCTACAAATTTACGGTTTTCGGATTTTTTCTTTTACTTGTGCTACATGACATTGCTTCTTGCCAAATTTTATGATTCTAGGTCAACGGGAAGTACTCTATGGGTTTTGATTCCGGAAAATAAACGCCCCTATCTTTTGATTACGTTTACTTAGGAGTTTGATCTTTTTCACTACTTCAAGGGATTGCACCCCTGAGTATTTGATATTAATTTCAACTTGATAACTCCAAGCGTTCCTGAGAGAAAGGGTCTTGACAGACGGACAGACAGACGAACAACAAAGTGATCTTATAAGGGTTCCGTTTTTCCTTTTGAGGTATGGAACCCTAAATAATAATTAATTGTATAATTAACAAAGATTGATACTTAATGTTTTATTTGTAGACAACCTCATTACCATGAAATCCAACATCACTGATACAAATAACCCATACCTTCCTAATGACCGAAACGACAATGACATACGTAACTAGCCTGATTCCTGTCCTAGTTTCCATTAGTTAACCCTTCCGAAGACAATGTATGTACATCGAGTAGTCTCAATGACACCAAATAGTAGCCGTTACGAGAACAAATGATAGAAGATCGTAATCTGTGTGTGATTGATTCCGTTGTCTGTGAGAGACGTTTTAGAAGTAATTTTATGAACAATCAGACCGTTCTATCTTTGTTGAAAACTGTTTTGTTACGGCAAATGATACGTTGAAATTCTTTATCCAATGTTTGATAAAAGGTACCCAAGGCTAATAATATTGTACCTGTATAATTACAATAACCTATTTTAGTCATAACTATCGTAACTATAATATTTAGAGTTGTTTTGACCATTTCATTGATAAACCCGTATAGAAATAGTATTTTTGAAGAGCGGAAACACACCTTTACGCACGAGAGGCTGCGGTTTCAAAACTGGACTGGCCCTAGAGCGAAACATCATAGAGAAATTCGATTCGACAAACAGGGATTTGTTCGTAAACCACTATTTTGCTACAAGTTATACCACAGTTGAACCGAGAAATACATTTTTAGGCAATAATAAATAATGTTGGGAAAGGAGAAGACTAATGAATAAAAGGAAAATTTAGACTCAATTTTATTTTCACCTAAGTACTTAGAAGTTTATTAAGACTGTAATACAAAACTAATTTTAACTTTAAACATAATAAAATGAATAGGACCAAAAGATCATTTATATTTGAAGCCGTGAATCTTTTATCTTCCACTTAAATTTAATCTGGAGAATGTCGCAGTGGAACGCCTTGAAGACATTCTCGAAATGATCAAACGGTATGATATGACACCGTTAAGGTATAACTTCGGCCTAATTCACACCGGGGTGAGCGACTTGGGCGCTTTGAAATACGAGACCCTGCTCCAAACCTAGTTTAATGAGAAACTATCTGTGAAACGAGAGCCGGACCACTTTTTTATTTTTAATTAAACGTTTATTGCCAGCCCCGAGCTCATCCTCTTGACGTATGCCAATGTAATTGCGGCTTTCATTAGTGGCAGTTTGCAACTCATATTTGCACGTTTTCGCGTGGAAATTCTGTTAAATTTTAAACCTGTTTTTCCGTATTTCCGTAGCAAACAGGGTGCATTTTACAGTAGAGCTCCCACTAAACGGATATGTTGAGAATGCTTTATGTTATACAAACAAGGACAATAACGAGTTAATTAGATACATGACTGGCTTTGCAAACATCACACCAGTTTACGTCAGAACTAAGAATATCTAGTTAGTTGTTGAATAGTTCCAAAATTATCAACGTCAAAGCCCAAAGATTCATGAATTTGATAATAAAGTTTTGAAAATTGAAATAAATATTGTGTGCTAACTACGAGTGAGATAAAAGTCTAAAATGGAACTTATTTCTACATCAGCTTTTCCAGAAACTGCCTATCCTATCCTAACTTCTATCTACTTTAATTTTTTATAATATTATAAATGCGAAAGTAAGTTTGTTTGTTTGTTACCTTTTCACGCCTAAACCCACTGAATCCTGAAATTTTGCATATACGTTGTCAGGTGTACAGAAACGGACATAGGGTACCTTTCATCCCGAAAAAAAGTGCTGTAAAACCACAATAACGTTATTATGATAATCGGTGCCATATGTCTTTCAAATCAAAAACAGGACAACGTCTGTCGGGTCAGCTAATTGAGAATAAACCACTACTATTACGTAAGTGGCTAAATAATAGCCGCACAGGTCAATCGATCAGATTAAGCTACGCTTGCCGCGGTTGGTCTGTGGATGGGTGACCATCTTTACATACCGAGACCCCTCCGTGCCTCGAAAAGCACGTTAATCCGTTGGTCCCGGCTGTCATTCGTAGATCTTTGACAGTCTATACGGGTAGTCAGAAGCCCGAAAGTCTGACAACCAGTCATACCAAAGGGGTATCGTATTACCCAGTAACTGGGTTATGGAGGTCAGATAGGCAGTCGCTTCATGTGAAATACTAGTAATCAGCTGCATCCGGTTAGACTGGAAGCCGAGCCCAATATAGTTGGGAAAAGGCTAGGCAGACGATTTAAATGAGTCAGTTTCCCTTTTAAGGCCAGGATCTTCGAGCGTAGTAGGCATTTAGCGTTACCTCCGTCCTCGCGTGGCAAATGCCGCGAAAGCGCAGTTCGAATGAACTCGCTGAGCTTAATTATCATTATATATTACAACTATATTATAACAAACTAATATTTAGTTTAATTATTAATACTAGAACCTAAACAATATTTACAGACTGATTTTTGAAACTAATACACAAACACGGAATTTAACAATAATTTATAACGTATATTTCGATCGATTAGCGGGAACGCGGCGAGCCAGCAAAAGCGACACAGGTCCTACCTCGGTAACGCCCGGCGGGCTACTGAAGTGAAGCGCGCAGGCCGCCTTTTTAGATTATATTTTGTTAAGACAATAAAAATCAGTTTTGAAAAAAATTAACCGTAGAATGTTCTACTATACATCATTGCCTATTTTTTGATATATTTTTTGCGAGTAAAAGTTAAGTCTACTTCAAATACGACTTGAAAAACGATTAAAAAATTCGCTGTTTTCGATTTGTTTGCGATTTTTTATGATCGAGTGAAGTTGTAAATATCGTGTTTTGAACCATAGAATAATCAAGAATGTTAGTTAAACTATGCCATATATTTTTTTCAGATTAAAACAAAGAATATTTGATTGTTTAATGTTGAATCAAAAATAGGTCGATTCCGAGATTTCCGAGAGTCCTGGCCTTAAACATCAAATAGACCACCAAAATGATTTACTCAAGTCCCCGTAATCCAATTAATCGTAAAGCCGCGTGTTCACATGACTGAAATCCACAAATGAATACGGCCGCAGCGGCGAGCGGCCAGCAATTTTCACCTGTACTCGAAAAAAGTAAAACCACAGCACGAGTACCCTACAGGACAATATCGGACTCGGCAACTGAAGAGCCTTGATTGGACGGTTCCACTCATACAAATGTACAGCCGATCTGTCCTTTTTCAACGAACATTGTTAGCGCATTAACTAGTTAATGGAGGGTTTATTTTTAGTTTTATTTTCGGAACGCGTTTGGGGTTGTCATTTTTTTGCTGTTACACCGAAGTGTAACTTGGTTGTGTTACGGTTAAGTGCATTTTGCGTCATACATGCGCATATTGAAACAATACGCAAAAATTGAACATAAAATATCTTGTGCTTATCAATTTGAACCTTAAAAATGTTGTTCTGTAAAATAAACATATTCAACATAATTAATATTCATTACTAACCGAGCAGTATCCAAAGAGTGACATTTTCTCTTCACGCGAGGCATTACTGTCTCTATTTTCTTAATTCCGTTATAACCAGCTAAATCAATAACACACCAATCTGGAACCAATCAAGGCGGAGCCGGTGTGACGGACACCCCAAATCAAGGGGACGGGATGTTTTTGCACCCATTTGGTAGCATATTGGTGAAGCACGCGTTTGCCACGTGCGACGATATGTCCGGGCCTTTATCTCAACTTGAAATGCACGTTCACGACTCGACGCGCTCCTGATGAGTTTCTGATTGGATTACTACTGAGATCAACACCGACAAACTTAGATTTTACTGTTGAAAACTACGCAACTGTAAAGCTTATGTAGAATTAAACGAAATACTGGAAGATACATTCAGTCAAAAAGGGGGATTGCAAAGTAATGGTTTACTGTGAGGCTTTCGAGCGCCTTGAACTTGCAATATACTGCTGTCTGTGCTTACAGCTTATCATTATTATAAACCCGACTAAAATGATGTAAGTGTTTGCTGGTTTAATGTATTGGATCAAGTTTATAGTATCGGTCCTATTCCCAACCACGTTTTGAAAATACTTTGCAGGAGTACCTCTAGGAGATATACTGAACCCCATGGAGAAAATCAACGTGCAAATATGATTAAAGATTGAAAGGAAGTGAGCTTTATTTATATTTTGTGTTGGAAACATGCAACGATAGCGGCGGCAAATTTAAATTTGTAAAGCTAGGGGAGAGTTCCCTCTGGTTCCCTCTGTCAGCGCTTAGATTTTTGTGTATCAGCACTTTAAGGATTTGTAATGTTAACGTAAGGGCATTTCGAGGAATGTAATTACTCGAACGAGGATTAGTGTGATTGATTTGAAAGCCCTGAGTTGTTTAAAGATAAAACTTGATATTCACTATATAAATAATCATAACGTGACTTTATTTAACGGATACATAAAAATCATTACACTCACACCAAATGTATCAAAAATGTTTAAATTAATTAAAAAACCAATCAAATCATGATTTAAAGAGAAACACAGGCCGTCAAATAAAATAAAAAATGTCTTAATTCGTTTTTTGTGGCATTAGTATTATCGCATATTATGATTGGGATATAAATTAATATGCGTCTATTGGCTAATGTCTTAGTTATTTTGGATGTAATTGTGAACGATACAAACGGGCTATTGTAAGACCACTCTGGATTATTATGAATTGAGAGGGCCCTGTGGCTAAATAATAACAGCCGCACAGGTCTATCGATCAGGTTAAGCCACGCTTGCCGCGGTTGGTCTGTGGATGGGTGACCATCTTTACATACCGAGACCCCTCTGTGCCGGTTTAACTGTAACGGTTTAACGTGCGTTCCGAACGCACGTTAAACCGTTGGTCCCGGCTGTCATTCGTGGATCGTTGACAGTCGTTACGGGTAGTCAGACGCCCGAAAGTTTGACCACCAGTTTTACCAAGGGCATCGTATTACCCAGTAACTGGGTTGTGGAGGTCAGATAAGCAGTTGCTCCATGTAAAATACTGGCATTCAGCTGCATCCGGTTAGACTGGAAACTGACCCCAACATAGTTGGAAAAAAGGCTAGGCAGAGGTTGACTTGATTATTAAAAAAAATTTGATTATTAGTCCTTTTGTTTTGGTTTTTATTGTGTGGCTTCTATTTCTTATTTTCATTTTCATCTTAGCAATTTATGATTTTAGTGTCGATTTTGAAGACTTAAAATATTTTTTGAATTAAATCTCCAGTATAAGTAAATTACTCATAAAGTATAAGGACTTATATACCATTACATCAATGTACAAAAGAGCGTCTGTCATATTTTTATTAATAATAATGATTTGACAGGGGTTTGAGGTGAAACACATGCTATTTCTCCCAAAAAAATAACATACCTTGTCAAAAACACGCACGCCATATTTCATTATCGGATTAGCGACTTTGCGACACTTCCCTTGGCTTGGGTATTTATTTTTTGTACATTTTAGGAAACACTGAATAGTGAGAGTTTATCCTTTTGTATAATACATTAAAGAAATCCATTTGATCGCCCGTCTGCTCGAACCGAACCACAAATTAGACAGTTTATCGTAGGCGTGTGGGTCGGCGACTTATTAGCATAAATTCAAAATTACGACCAAATCCCCTGAATTGTTTTCTCGAATAGACAGTTATGTTTAATTTACGTCAACTTTATTTCATTTGATACCGACAAGATTAAAAACTTACTTAATAGCTTTGTCGGCCATTATTGTGTGATACCTAACAAATAGCTCTATTATTCATTGTGAAATATGAATTGGAACAATAAAACTTTGATTTAGAATATGACAATACAAAATTGGAGAGGCGATGTGTCCATACAGGAAGACGTATATGGCAATTAAATGATCATTTTATTAATACTGATCATGTGTGACACAAATAGCTTTGAAGACCTTATTTGTTATGCGTACCGTATTTTTATTGAACTTTTTTCTAGAACAGATAATAGTTTTAAAAGGGTACTCGACAGAATCAATAATCGTTATTCAACCCTTGCATGTAAATACTTTTTTTAAACAGATGTATGCAGTTTAAATATTTTATCATTCACTTTAAACTGTTAACACATACGTAAATGATAAATTTTAAACGAGTATTAAGCTGGGACAGGTTGATACAGATGTCAGAACACGGGAACCTACACTATTAATTAAAAATGAAAGAAACAAATTGAACGATTCGGATGATTTTCATGGTAACTTTTCAGCATATAAGACTTATCGAATGTATTTAAATTTTTTTCCGTAATTCTACTTATTTCCAGCTTCTTCAGTTTTGTTTTTAATGAGTTAAAACTTCTATTTTTGAAGTGAAAACTTCTTTAGCGGCGTTGTACACTTTTTTTGTAATGGGTAAAAATTTTAAACTCGCGTCTGGACACGTGACCTGATCGAAAATTCGTAAGACGGATGACCGTAGCCGGTACCGCGCGTGTTTTGTTTATAAGACGATTCACAAAATACACACGTAATTGTTCAAGTTTTCACTTCTGTCGACACTCACGGAGTGCCACTGTTTTTTTTCATAATTGATCACTGATCTGTAGTGGCCCAGTTGTAACGACCGCGACTTATGAGTTTATAAGTCGTAGGTTCGTACCCTGACATGCGCTTTACTATGTGTACATTATTATTTTCATCACCACTGCTCCCAAAACGGCAAAGGAAAACATCGTAAGAAAACCGGCATGTCCTGGAACCAAAAATTCGTAGACATTTGTGACATCTATCAACCCGCACTAGGCTCGCGTGGGACAGAGAGAGGCCTATGTCCCAGCAGTGGGAACATAGGCTGATGCTTATTAATAATAATAATAAAAAAATAATATATTTTTTTTTAATTTCATATTTTTATCATTTTAAGTCCATATCGCTCCATCTCTATCTCCCATTCTCTCTTTATATTATAAAGTGTCTACCTATTCATCTACATACAATCCCGATTGATCCTTTGAAATTCCTTAACGCCTTTTCAACGTCACGATGCCTGTAAAGCATTGTGCAAGGTGTAATGGCCGCAACTATCACTTAACCTTTCATAATTTACATCAACAACAATGTGGGGTTACTGCGATATTCGCCTGTCATAACAGTGTTAAGTGAAATACACGATCGACCTCGCCCGAATAAGGTCCCGCGGACCTATTCTATAAAAATTCTCGTCGTAAAAACTTAGGTAAGTGTCAATCTCTAAACATCATTTGGAATGACAGCTCACTTCATTTAAGTTTTCACTGTGACATTTTTACAGAACAGTCCGACTGAAAGCACTCTCGATTACGGAAGATGCTGAATATATCGAACTGTGAAAATTGGCAAAGCAGGTATGCTAACAAGCCTTTTGGCTACACAGTTGCCATATCACATTTTCCTATAGAAAAGCAAATATTTTCCACATCGTCCTTTATCAAGCATATCAGAGAATATTCCATCCATCATGAATAAAAGCCGCCATTAGGTGTTTAATAAACCCAACACGTCATTATAATCAGCGCTTCAACCTTGTTACAAGAACGTATAATATCCTGGCAGATGGATGCGTTTGTCCATTGTTTTGTAGCATCCCGGGAAAGGAATATATTAATCATAACATGGTAATGCATCATCTAGGATTTAGTATCTTTTAATATTGACTTCAATCGGTAGCTGAATTATTGGGTCTTGAATATTATGGCCAGACTGGAACGTATATAAGCAAAACAGAGTCAATTTTTTATTTAGTTCCAAGTAGATATTAATCAAATAATATGTACCGACGCCAGCACATCAAGCTACCCGAAACTGTCAAATGTTCCCAATCAATTTTAAACCTTATGCTTTAGCAATAAAGTTGAAAATGTAATAAAGAAATTTGACAGATTGTAGTAGCTTGATGTGCTGGCGTCTATACGTGTCATACAGGGTGGCAGGGACATCGACACATACCGTGTTATCATGGATTCAGTACATGATTCTCGAAAAATTTCAACGCAGGGCTTTTTTTTTCAGGATGGGAAATCATCAAATAACCCCTCCCGCTCTGGGTGGAGCAGAAGGGAGTGTCAGACTCTTACTGACTAAAACCCACCCGTGTTCCTTCCTTAGCCCTTTATGTTCCGAGCCAGCGGTAACCCTTTCGGACAATCCCGCTGACCCGGAAATGTCTACGCTTGGGGTCTAAGAACATGTGCTGAATTCATGATTTGCGCGTCGACATCCTTGCCGACCTGTATACAAATAATTTTTAATATGCATGTCCCTGCATATTATTATTTTAAGACTGTTAGCTTATATATTATATGAATATTATCATCCTTGGTACATGAAATAAAATAAACTAGATCACACTCTCCATAAAATGACCGAAATGAATTCAAATTAAAAACAAAACAGCAATTAAATTAGGTATCATGACGAATCCCAAGAACCTTCTTTACCTGTGGAAGTTAGCATAGTAGCTATAATGACGTTTTATTTGCCATCAAACATTGACGTGTCGTATGAAACAATGGGCTCGTGAGTGAGTCGCACAATATTCGCGAGCTAGTAAACAATAGTGGCGCATCTCACCCGCGTCTCACGTTTGATGCGCCGATACACTATCCATAGTCATGAAGACTGTTTTTTATTTTTAGCCATTATCTACTAACGTCAGGTAATGTGATTAGATTGTATGCTGAGAATCGCAAGATAATAGAAGTTATGGAAGTTTATGTAAAAAAGAACATAGAAAATGATAGATGCAGCAATATTCCTGTATGAATACTCTACCGACACTCAAGTAGAGCAGACGTGTGTATAATTTTATAAGCAATATTATTTATCATATGTCGTTAAAATATTTCGGAGTAATCTGTGACCTAGAAAACGAATCGCGCATTTTACTGCTAAGTTAGTGATTTACTTTAGTAAATAACATTTAATTATGAGAAACATTTAAGACTTAAGTATGTCAAATAGTGAAAATAGCCCTCGGAGTTACCCACCACAAGGTAGCCCCCCCGCCAACAAATCTCAAACATCTGACCATGCAGCTGAAGGAAAAATTCAAGCAGTGGACACTAGGGATATTAGTAATTGGTTGATCTCAATTGAATCATGCCTGAATGAAGTCTGTACCATTGCTCAGGAAGGAAAGCTGAACTCAGAGCAAAAGCTGAGGATCAATTCCCTATCGCGCAAGGTTGGACATGGCGTTTCACAAATGGCGGTTTACTACCAGGACTTGAAGATAAAAGCACAAGAGATACAAAACTCTAAACTAGTGTTGAAAGAAAAAGGCGACCATACAGATTGCCTCGAAAATATCAAGAAAACTATTGAAGAAAACTGCACTAAACCAACGGTGGCAGAAAATGTTTCGTTCGCTGACATGGTCAAAACCAATAAAAATAATTACTTGCGCCCCAATAATACCAGTTCTATTGCAATTTATCCAGCGGATAAATTAAAATCTAGTGAGGATACTAAATCTCTTGTCCAAAAAATTATATGCCCTGAACAAATGAAATTGCACGTTAGAGGACTGCGCAAAACAAAAAATGGAGGCGTTATAATCAGCACGGAGACCAAAGACGACATAGAAAAACTTAAGAAATCATCCCAGCTAAGTAGTTCTGGCCTGAAAGTGGACGAGCCCCCTAAGAGAAGACCAAGAATTGTAGTTATAGGAGTACCAACCGTTTTAAGTGATCAAGAAGTTTATGATTGCATCTATGAGCAGAATGTAGCCGAGAAGCTGCCGAGTTTGTCTCGTGACTCTTTTTTGGCTTCTGTAAATTTAAGTCACAAGTCCGGTAAAAGAGAGGGACGTACGTGCAACTTCATTCTTGAAGTTACTGCTAGTATAAGAAAGGCGCTTATAAACCAAACTCGAGTGTTCATTAATTGGACTTCCTGCCCAGTGAGGGACTTCACACTTGTGACCAGGTGCTTTAAATGTCAACAGTATGGACATGCTGCAAAAACTTGTCGGGAGGCTGCCTATACGTGTGGACATTGTGGGGAACAGGGTCATCAGGTGAATGAGTGCACTAAACATGCTGAACCGTCACATTGTGCAACATGCTTGCGATTTAAAAAACCGAGCACCCACAAAACAGGCGGCCAAGAATGCCCCGCAAAGAAAATAGCTGAGACAAGATACATCAATTCTATAGATTATAATGACGTCGTGTAAGACCTATTAGAGTTTATCTATAAGCCTTTTTACTTTATGTTATATAATTATTGTTATTTTGTTTTTTATTCGTTATAATCCGTAAAATTTATTTTAGTTTTTATTAGTTATTTTTTATAATTTATAGATATTATAAGTAAACATGCAATCTTAACATTTTGTTGACACGGCAAATTTTACTGTATGACAATGTAAACGCGACCTTATTAAAATGTAACGTTGCAAAAATCATAATAGAATATGGTTGCAAAAATGTCAAAGACAAAGTCACAGCATTTATTTCAAATAAGTAGACACATAAAAGGCACTTTTGAACGTCCAAAATTATGTCGTAGTGTCTTACGATGATACAAAAAAGTAGCATACTATTTTGCTCAATTTTAATATAACCATCATAAAAGTAGATAAATTATTTACTATTTGTAGGAATATTTGATACCTAATACTTATGTATAAGCACTTGAGTGAGATACCTGAGATACAGGTTTATTCCTAGTTCAGGTAGAATCCAAAATTATTTCTTACCTAATTAAGTTTAAGGCCCTATTTTGTAAATATTTATGTAAATCAATTATTTCAATAAACAATTTCAATTTCAATTTCAATGTATGAATTACGAAATTAAATTTTGCCAGCGTAGAAATACATGTATCCAGTTTTGAACTCCAAAATAGACCAGTTCATTCCAGTTTTATCCAAAATAAAAAAGTAGAAGCAAAAAAAATAAATTAACTATGTCTATAACTTAGTTCAGCTACCATTCGTCATACGAACCAGCCATGAAAGATAAAAACTTATTACTTCAATATAAATCTCATTACAAACTGATTAATGATAATTAGAAAAAAATATTTTTAACCAGGACTATGAATAACTATCGTCGGAGCGCACTGGTACAGTCGATCGCACGATGCCGAGAGTCAGAGGCTACGTACGTCACATCACTCATCGCCCTTTTGCTCTTATGTGTACCGTGCCCTTTGCACTATTACACCTTCGACCGCCGTTCTTAATTCCAACCCTATAATGTACAAGGTAAGGTTATATTCAGAGTGACACGTTGTCCTTAATAGCTTGTTAGGTCACATTCCAAAATGTACTTTATGGTGGGCTAGTTTAGGGTTGGTTTTCGAATATGGCAAGTCTAAAGGTGGTTATACGAAAACCAGCCGCAGTAACGTGTCGGTCCGTAATTCAATAAGGACTACCTAAATTGACTCAGATGCGTTCAGAGTTTGTGGTCCTGCTAATTTGTTCGCAAACATATTGTTTGACGGACCGCCCGGTGTCTGGATACTGCGAATGAATGGCTATTTAATTGAGTTGAAGGTTCCGACATCATAATTTTAGAGTGTAAAATATGTAGTTTTATAGGTTTTGAATGGATGGTTTGGATGTTATTAAGCTTTAAAAGAAATTCGATTTGGATTATTAATGACAGATAAAACCTGGGTTTTGACAGCATGACTTTATTAACGTTGGTTGTCATCAAAATCTTGATTGAAAAAAGATTTTATTATAAAATTAAACCAGTATAAAGGACTAATTAATATTGGTAGGTAGTGGTTACATATAATAATATTTTATTAATTAATGTAGAGAGTTAATACAGAAAGACATGTTAAGAATAAATTTAATGCAATCGCTTCGCCTTGCAGAGACCCGTAGAGAGGTCCAACACAAATTATACTAAGTCCTCCTGTAGGTAAATACAAAAAAAAAATAGGTACAACTGGTTCGAACTGAGCAAATTAGAACCCTTGGTAAGTTGGCACAAAGAAACGAACTGAGCAAATGTTTGAGCCAAGCGACCTTTCCCTTGGCTCAAGCAATTAAAAAACCTGGACACAGAATGCAGTTTTTCTTCTTATTCTTTAAACCTAACCAAATTGCCTATTCTTCTTGGAAAGTGCCATCAATCACCTCATCTTAGTCTTAACCGTTTTAGGATACAAAATGACGTTAATGTAAATTAGTTCTTGTTTAATTACCTTTGAGTTTTACAGACTATGATTTATTGTTAGATTTTGAGATATGAGCTCTGAACTCCTTTTTAAATTATGCAGACTTTTGTTTATTTCTTTCCTTGAGACGAGATGACGACATAAGTTATTAGTGTCTGAAACAAAAAATGTAAGTTTTTTTATTTATATAAATGTGAACTTATTATTTTTAAACCGACTTAAGTGTTTCATTTATATTTAAACGCTATTTTATTTTATAAATTTTTACTTAAACATTCGTTATTATGATATTTTTGAAGATGACCAACGTCCTGGCTGGTTCTTCTCAAGCAGATTTACAACCGAAAAAATAATTGTATGCTGCGCAAAACTTCAACATTCAAAATTGGAACAGACCAGACACTTGAAAAGTTACGACTGTTTCATGTTATAACTATTTTTTGAGACACAAAAAGTATCTCAGACGTCTCATAAAAATCAAATGCGTAAAGATTTACGACCAAAAACTTTTGTAATATAATAACGTGTCAGTTAAAATTACTGACCGACCACGTGTAATAAATTCATTTTTATAAGTTTATCCTTTGAAGGAGGGACTTTTGAGTACCTGAAACCTTAATATTCTTTGATATTTTTCCCCGTAATTGGTGAGTGGCTGTTTGAGTGATGCATTCCTTTAGACTTAATACCAATAAGGATTATTCATGCTTCCTTTAAATATGTAGGCTTAGGTGAATTAATAAAATGCTCGTTGTTAAAAATCGTAATCTATATCTGTACATACAATAATAGTAGATTGTTGCATCGAGCGCAAAGTGAGTTATTAATGCACGAGTGTTATGTTGGTGCCCGAGCACATGAGAGGGCACTAAATTAATACGAGTGCATTAATTACTCACTTTAGCAAGGTGCGTAATCTACTTTTCTTTCAACTACCAATCCACCTACCATGACAAAATATACCTACTCAAAATAAAAACTCAAGTTAATGAAAACAAAGTTTTCATAAGCTTTTAAATATTTAGCCCGCGACTTTGCGGCAAAAGGTTATTAACAATTTCATTTGCAGCTGTTTTTATACTTTCTGGAGTTGAATTCATATCGCTATCGCTGTCTACTTCCATTTTTTTTTCTTGCTAAATATGTAGTATCAAGGTTTTATAATGGTAATAAACACAAAATGCGCGCCATTTGTTTTTTTCATCAAGTCGGTTTTATTCAGCCGATTTTTATTTCCAGCCAGTATCTTTTTGATCTAATGCATACATTTTATATTAAACTTAATGGGAGACATTAAACCTCTGTGGTAAATTTATATCTAAATAAAAAACAGTGCATTCATGAAAAACTGTGCAACCATATTTCTGCACTGTTTTGGTTCTAAGCAAAAAATAAGTGCTTTGTGATCGGTTTTGTAGTGATTACCTAATGATAATATTACTACGTAGTTGAAACAAAATAAAATTGAAGTATCTGTTTGTAATGTCAAAATAACAGCTTTTTACTATATACATAAATGCATATGAAAGTATATACGGTACATATAACATACAACATTTTTTTCAAAATTTTGTCTGTCTGTCTGTTTGTTCCGGCTAATCTCCGATATGGCGGGACCGATTTTGACGGGACTTTCACTGGCAGATAGCTGATGTTATAAAGAGTTACAAAAACCACTTTTATTTTAGAAAATAAGTATTGTTCCGCTTAAAAGCCATGCTATTCAATATGCACGCGAACGAAGTCACGGGCACAGTTACTAATACATAAAAATCTCTAGTAAGCTTTAATACATCTCCACATCAATTTTATAAAAGAACCATTTCGAAAGTCAACGTCAATCATTTAAAGTCGACCATTTTTTGCCCTAACCCTCTAAAACACATGGCAAAGATGGACACGAGTCCCGGAAACCGGGATCTCATCTTCCCATCCTTGATAAATGGCGCCGAATATTTTTGTTTACAAACACTTTTTACCGTGTCCAGGCCAAAAATTTTCGTCCGTAGACCAAACTCAATTTCACTACGAAATGAACGAAACGACAAAAAATGCCCGAACAACCGAACCGGTGATTTGTGGGGCACATTCATTGCAGTGACAAGCTTGTTCGGGTAGGCCCGGACCACACGACTCGCTTTCCGAATTACGTTACGTTACGGGAGTATACGCAAACATTGAACGAGTACGAATAGTGACGTTACTTGTTAAATCCATGTCGAATCTGATTCGGATTGATGTTGATTGAGTTATGCGTTCAGTTGGCGGCGAATGGCGATTTTGAATTAAAACTGATACCGACGAAACGTTTAGTTTGCACGATCCGCTAGTGATGGGTTTTGGGGAAATAATCCTGTAAATGATTGATGAGGATATAATTGCGGGTTGAATCCAACATATTTTTTACAAAACGTACAGTTTCGTAAAAGCTTGATAATACAAAAAGGAAAATAAACTGTACTGAATACTTAACAAAACGGAAATGTAACATTATTTTATTCGCTTTCAAAATTCAATTCAATTCATTCAAAATTAAACCTTCGGCGAGCTCTTAAATCTTGGTTACCCTTATTAAGTTCACACTACAATAGGTCCCACATTGCTGTTAAAATAAAATTAACATTTAACAGTAACAATTCTAGAATAATGCCCAATATAAAACGAAATCCGGGGCAATGTTATCTTTTTCACATTACAATAAATTTCGTTTCCCGATTTCCACATTTACCCTTTTTATGGCAGGTCTGTATTTAAACAAAACAGGCTCGCTAATTTGTTTACAATTAATTAATTCCAATAAACGGTCGCCTGGGCAAGGAAAGGGCGAAAAAATACGCCTAATATGCAGCAGGCTTACAATTTATTTTGGCCCGCGCCGCGCCGGTCGGCGAGAGCTTAGTTAAAAGTATAATAGGTTTCAAGTGCCGCTTTTAAGTGGGACATGAAGTAACGTTTTTATAGCATCCTCTTGCCTTTAAACAATGGACACTCGTGTAGCAAAAAAGTACGCTACAGCAGGAGGGATAATTAGTACTAAATCAAAGCTTCGATATGAATACTGGATAGGCTTTTTGAAGAGCTCGGGGAGTCTGTGAAAAGGGAATAGGTTTCCCGTTTCTATTGTTCGTTTTGGTTCACTGTCTGAATTTTTAGTGGGTCGCGCCCGTTTGGTAACGCTCCCGTTTGGTAACGCTACATATTGGTACAAAGTATTAAACTTTGTCCTGCTTTTGCTTCTTTATTTAATTTCCTGTCTGTTTTTTTTGTGAATGCATTTAACTGGTATTCCTGCAAGTACCTACCAGCTTACAACTTACCTTATTGAAAAAAAACACTCGTTTTAAAAATCAAGCGATTATGTAAAGATAAACATTGTGGCGTATCCATTTCCACAGCTAAGTAATAAGTGCGTAGATTAAAATGCATTAATCAACTTTAGCGGGATTCCACCGCAAACCGCAGCTGTAATATCACCCTGTCTTCACATTAAAATGGGGTTCAGTTGAAACAAAAAACTATCTACCCTCGAGTCATCATCGCTAAGTACTTTTAAAAGGTGTTTTTACACTGCTAAAACACTGATAGCACTTTTTTTTTTTGCAAAAAAATTCAGTTAGAGTTGAAATGCCGACATCCGCGGCTCACGGGTTGTATTCAATCATAGCAAACGCCCGAGGGAGTAATAAAAAAATCTCGTGTGAAAATTAACAACACATTCTTGCTCGTTCAAAATGTGAGGTCGGTGGAGACTGGAAGCTGAATTGCGGTGCAGGAGGAGCAATAACGGATAAATTACTCTTGAATACGATATACCTACTGAATGTATGATTATTTTGCTATTTGATACGTCAATAATCTTTACACGCACACGATACGTTCTAAGAACAATGGATGGCATCCAAGGTAATAGTCACATCAAACTCAAACCAAAGCATTTATTTCAATTAAACCATTTACAGGCACTTTTGAACTGTGAAGAAGTCGGTCAGTCAGAAAATATGAAGCTAGTTGCCCATTCCAAAGCGTAGGTACCTATGGAGAAGAACGGGCAAGAAACTCCATGGACACTCTTTTAAATTATTGTTTTACAAAAATATTAGTTACACCATTAATGTTCAATTTATAATTATATTTGAGAACGATGTAAAAAATAGTAACAAAACAACAATCCAAAAATAAAATAATTAAAAATAAGCCGAGGCAGCTAAGTGATGACCAGCCCCAACTGACGGTGCCCGTTCACGAACATGACGCTTAGATCAGCACCATTCAGCTCAACCATTTTGAAGGGACCTAAATGATCCAACACACGCCACCGTCAGCGAGACATTTGTGTGAGCATGACATACTCGTACTATCAGCCGCCAGGGTTCATACAAGCCAATGAAAGACATATTATCCGGTAAATGGTAGCTCTTTAATACATACCTATGTATGACTACCCTCCAGGATGATAGCACAAATGTGAGTTCTATAACTCACATCTGTGCTATCATCTCACGCGCGCCTCAAAGAGATGTAAGCATCATCCGAAGGGGCCCGTGAGGGCCGAAGCCTGCCGGGTCAGCGGGATTGTCCGAAAGGGTCACCGCTGGCCCGGAACATAAAAGGCTAAGGAAAGAACACGGGTGGATTTTAGTCAGTAAGATTCTGTCACTCCCTTCCGCTCCACCCAGAGCGGGAGGGGTCATTTGATGATATCCCATCCAGAAAAAAAAAATATCTTTAACATATCTATTACACATTCATTTCGGAACCCGCCTACACTTACTACATAATTATACGAGTAGGCTCTTGAATTTATGTCAAAAGTACAATAAATACATAAATGCGAAATCCTTGTCTTTAGTTTAGCTCCAGCACTCCTATCTTCTCTTCTCCTGAAATAGTTTTATGAAACAATGAGAAAATTACCAGAAGCATCACAAATCCGTTTATTTAGCATGCTTATGACGCTATGTTCTCCTCGTGTAACTACTGACAATGCTGCTGTCTTTTTAGCCATCATTACAACCAATAAAAAGCCAAAATTGTCGACATTCAAAACCAGCATACTTTTCCAAAAATATGCTTAAACAGTACCCCGAACCCCATATGCAATAAAAACTCCTTTTAACAAGATTACGGAAGCGGGTGCAAGTTATCTAATCTCCCCTTGTTTCCTCCCAGAACTGGTAATGGAAGTAGCTTCATTAAGACAAGCCTAACTATGATCGACGATAATTAGAGGAGGTTGTATGTAGCTTATGACGTGTTTTAAGTTACATAGGGGTGATTATAAGTTTATGATGGTTATGACCTTTTTGTCCTGTTGAGGAACTAGGGGGTACTTTTAAATTGGTTTTATTGGTAAAGATATTAAGAGTTATTGGAAGTCTTAACCGTTGGTGCCTACATTTTGAACCCTCTGAGATTTTGTAATTTATGTTTTTATGCAGTTTTCGTGCCACGTTAACAGCAGGTAATTTGGCTGATACTTGAACCTATTCTTAAGTTAGTCATCTTCATTATTGATGATAAAATGATGTTTATTTCTCTTGGGTACGAACACGTCAATAATATTTTAAAAAACTAGATGGCGTTGGTGTATCTTATCCGACTACTCTGAAAAGGAAACCCGAAACAAAGTCACAGGAGGTCACAGTGTCTTTTTAAGTCTAATGATATTATAAATTATTAAGATGCTTATGTACTACTTACGTTATACTAATAACTAGCTTCTGCCCGCGACTTTGTCCGCGTGAAATTTCTTGCTCCCCTGACCCGACCCGTCGCATCGCATCGTCTGCATGCGCTATTAGGTACCATACGTTCGTTTTCGCGTAGCATTTTTTTTTCTTTTTGCTTGGCTCATAAGGCCCTAGTATGATGTAAAATAGCCTATAGCCTTCCTCTAGAATAGAACTATCAAATGCAAAAGAAAATTTCAAATCCGTCGGTAGTTTCAGAGATAAGAGCGTTCAAACAAACGAACAAATTCTTCAGCTTTATTATACCTATTAATAATTGCTAAACATAGTTTGTCCAAATTATGCTATGAATCTTCGGATAATTTAGTCTAGAACAAGTTAAATACCTAAAGTAAATAACTAATTCGTTAATTCTCGTATTTCTGATTTCTCAACCTGAATATTTCACATAGTGTAGTGATTACCAGACTATGTTCAAATACTCTTGCCTTAAATTAAGCTTATTAAGTCTCAACAAGTTCGATATTTGAGATCATAATTATTTTATAGGTTAATATTAAATTGTACTTAGCATTTGCGGTACATTATTTTAATGTTAAGAAGATAAGTAGGTACTGTTTTTCCACATTATACTTTTAATAATAAAATACTAAGCTCTGTCTAACATCTAAATGTAATTTAACATCACCTGAAGGTAGTAGTAGTACTTTTATCTCACGAATCGACACACGCTTTACTTGTGCTTGCCAAATGTTTAAACACGCTGTGCATGTGTATGTAAGCGCAGGATCTCTCGGTACCGTCCGGACGGTACCGAGAGATCCTGCGCTTACATACACATGCCACTTCCAACTTCGCCATTATCTCGGACGCGTCCGAGACAATGGCGAAGTTGGAAGTGTGTGTGTGTGTGTGTTATATACTGACGCTACTCACCTTCACGCACACATTCACAGTTAGTTGCCACAAGTAAAGGGCGTGTCCCTTCGTGAGATAAAAATACTGTACCTATTGAATAACGTAAAGTGTTAACGTACGTCACGTTAACGTAACGATAATTTATAAAGAGAAAAGATGACACATAGTATCTTCTAAGCCCCAAAAACAACAAATTTCCATCACCAAAGGCTCTCCTAGGACACTTAACAAACATAACCTCTGAACTACCAATCGATAAACTACAAAAATGAAACTATAATTTAAGACAGTCACCTCCAAAATCCTTGCGACACGTCATGTCATACATCGCGAACAATCCTCTCCGTGATATTAAAATAAATGTTTCCGTTCCCAAAAGGGCACGAAATGTCGTCTCTAAAAACAGGTGGTCCTATTTAGGATAATCCTTAGTAATACTGCATCTGTCTTCTCGATATATCACTCCCTTTTAGAGCAGTTTTGAAATATGCTACCGACTCAGACATATGTTAAAAGTTTAAAGCTCCTAAGTCGATCTGGCGACGAACCGTGCATTTTTTTGGCTGTGGTTTTTATTGTGATGTTGTGAATATCTTAGGGGTAAGAAGGAAAGGAAATTAAATTAAATATTCCATGAAATTGTGTAATTAGGGTTCCGTAACAAAATGGTAAAACGGAACCCTTATGGTGACACTCAGTCTGTCTGTCTGTCACAGCTGGATATCTCAAGAACTACTAGTGCTGTCAACTTGAAATTTGGAATAGTTTTAGATGACGTTTGCTCAACCATTTTGTAAAATAAGAAAGAAATTATATTTTTTGCAACAGGGACTGAAAGGGGGTCTAAAAAATTCGAAGTGGGCCTACTAGGGCATGTGGGGTATCATCATATGAAAGAGCGTAGTTTGCACATTCTTAAACATTTTTTCTTTTTTGTTTAGACCATCCAGCTTTCGACTTTTGATGAAAAATGTAAAAAAAAACGTTCCCCCCTTATCTCCGTAGTTTGCAAAGAGAAAAATCTGAAATTATTATATGTGATAGAAGTTTACATAAGTATTACAGGAAAAATAAAACGAAGTCTCTAAATAGCACACTTTCTCAGAAATCATTAACAAAAGTTAAATTAGTTCCACTATCGGTCAAGAGATGACGCTGACATAAACTGCAATAATTATTATACACCGCAGTGCACAGTGTTAAAATTCTCTGACGAAAGGCTTCACCGATGAAAAATTAAAAACATGTACGGAACCCTCGGTACGCGAGTCCGACTCGCTCTTGACCGGTTTTTTTTTGACGTAGGAAGTAACACATTCAAAGATCGGTATGTACCGTATGTATGAAAGTCTACTTTAGTTGATAGCAGATTCAGTGAATATGAAAGTAAACTATTTCTTTTATTTAGGAGGGCAAAAATAAAAACAAACTAAAATAATGCCGTCGGAAAATTCCTCCGCATCGCTGTCGACTGGTAAAACAAGAGACTAGCGGCATTGCCATGTTGTATGGTAGATAGGCCCAGGTGATGGAAAGGCGAGTGGACTGTATTTAAGGTTTATTCGGTAGGTACAAAAAGTAGCAAAACTAAGTTCCAAAATTATGGTGCGATCGCTGTCGTGGCGGACGATGCAGTGTCGTGCGGTCGGCGCGCCGGTCTCGCGTCGCCCGGTCCCCGCGCCGCTCGTCGTCCATGCATGTGTGATGTGACGTGTTCACGTGTGTGTGTGAACATATGGTAATGCATAGGCTCTGGCCAAGGTTAAAGCCAGCCCTTCGGTCACGGGAAGTGTCAACCAGCTGTTTGGAGATTTCGTTGAATAGACCATGAGCACTAGGACACCACGGCCCGAGGGTTTCAATCCCAAACGGCTCCAAAATATACTCGTTTCTAGAACTTAATAAAATTATCTTTTTTTTTTTACTAACTACCTCTTTTTTTCAACTTTCGAACTTTATATTTTGTAATCTACAAGGCCTTGAAAGCGAAACTCAATTTGTAATTTGAAACTTTAATCCAAAACGTGGAATAGGTAACATCATCTATTAGTTGATCAAATAAATAATCTGATAGGATTTCTTTTTTATGCAAAACCAATTTCTTTTTAGCGTTAATTTCATATTGGAATCCGCAAAGTGCTTTGTGACGGATATTTTTTTATCTCATAATAACATCACGTTTATTATGTTTAAGCCGCATCACATTAGCATTTTCACGGCTGTCATTCAAGCCCAACGCGAGATATCAATCTAAAGTATACCTTTACCTTTGTTTCGAGGAAGCGTGTGGAAGAATTCAACGACACCAGCATCCCATTGGCACTGAATCATGCATGTGCCGATAGTAGATGTTGGTATTGGTATTATTTTTCGGATCCGGAAAATACATATACAATGCGGACGAGACCACTATCTATGTATGACACGGTAATATATACATAGAACCATCGTCCGTACCGTCTAGTTTTCAATAAACATAATGTAAAAAATAATGTTTTGGTTTGATTGATTCTTGTAATTGGATAAAAGTCCTTGTCTAGCTTTTAGACTGCTGTACCTACTGTAAAGAATGATGATAAATCCATAGTTTATCTGTTGATATCAAAATAAAAAAAAGTCAACTATGGTCTTACATACGTTGACATAAATAGGTAGGGTAATAACAACTTTAAATAATTAAAATCAAAATATTTTTGCTTGAACTTCAAAGCTCAAAAATATCTCGCCCAAATGATAATTTTGGCCTTGACAGTGCACTGCGCCCAAGTCATATCCAAGATTCTCAGCAACGTCGTCGTTAAACAGTGACATATGGCTGTCAGAATTAGTCGGATTAGTGATTTCACGGAGCCGCACGGCGCGGATCCAATTACATGCAGCGGAACTCGAAAATTAACGGAAAAAAACAAACATGACAATTGGGTTTTAAAAACGGAGCGAAATCCGTTTATGGATGTCAACTTTGTTTGAGGTAGCGCAAAGTTGAATGAATTTAGTTATGGTTTGTGCAACTAAAAAGGTAATACATAAGTATTTTTGGACTTTGATTTCGATGTTAAGGTTTCATTACTTTTGCTACTGTGTTTGCTACTGTTAGTAATAATTCTTATTCTTTGTTGTTAACTTAAAGAATAGCACCACCCCATACTTCCCGTGGTCCACACCACGGCGAAAAGGCGACTAAAGGTCGTACCGGAGAATGGGCAGCAGCGTTCTCTATGCATTTCACCACCATACTGCGATCGCCAACGCGCCTGCTAAGCGTGGCGATTATGGCAAACCCCCCCAAGAATGACAAGCACAAAAAACACTTTTTGGTGGAGGCTTATGTCCAGCTGTGGACGTCTTTCGCTTGAAATGATGATGATGACTTTTGCGACTTACTAAGTAGGCATGTACTATACCTAAGTTAGGTGAGTAAATTGGTAGGTATGTGCGATAGGTCGCCCATTGTAAGTTTTGTAGTATTTTTTTTTGTTATGTTTTTCTAGTGTACAATAAAGTAGGTATATCCATACTAATATTATAAATTGAAAAGTCTAAACCACTGAACGGAATACTACTGAGATTGCTATTAAAATAATAAAATTAGATAAGGACAAAAGGATGATAACGTAGTTACCTAAATTAAGAACTCTCACTAAGTATTCTATTATTTAGACGTTTGTGCGCAATAAAGAAAGTTTGTAAAGGTTAGGAACGAAAATAGTTTACGTTGAATTAATGTGTTTCTATTATTAAATATTTTCTTTTACAGTAAGTACTGAAAGTGGTGAAAGGTTTATAGCAAATTTAAATGCAGACAGCTTACTAAATATTATTAAATAACCTTCATTGAACTTAGTTATTTTTAGCTAAAATAGGTGTAAGTACAGTAAAAAAAAGAGATAAGTATACAGGATCGTCGGATATAGTTGAAGTTTAGTAAGAAACCGATGGATGTTGTCGACTGAAATTTAATTTGATAAATGAGCTGTTTGTTTCCTATAAATAAAATTAAATTTTGTTCGAGAACATCCATCGGTTTCTTATTAAACTTCAACTATATCCGACGATCCTGCATACTTATCTCTTTTGTTGACTGTAGCTAACTACCTAGGAAACTCGTATAATTTAACTTGACTATCAGGAATTTCGAAGTAGCAATCCGGAGTCTGAATTTTTGCCCGGTTGATGTTAATAGACTCGCCCGCTATTACACGGAATTACGGGCGAGATATGGGTGTATACTGTAGTATAGGTACACCTCTACCCAACTCTTTGGGGATAACAGGCGTGATGTTATGTCATGTTTGTTTAAACTTCTCTTAGATTCTACTCCATACTATATTATGCGCTTGCGCATGACACAACTAACGCCATCTATCAACAAAACATCAAACTAATAGTGTTTGCGCTACTCACCGCAAGATGGCAGTTTTACAAAAAGTCATCAGCTTACCTAATGAAAACCAAAATATCCCATCCTACCCATTGAATATTAATTATTTAAGTGTTTTAAGATAACTCACTAATGGCCATCCATCTTCCAAATCCCTTGTCAACGAAACGCTTTTCCCTCACCCCCGTTATTAATTCAAAACTTTAATTAAAACAATTCAAAATTATAACTGGAAAATTATGAAATAATTTCGCCCTTTAAGCCGCCTGTCAACTAAACAATTCTGTACAGTCCATCAAAATTAATCTAACCTAATCCGGAGGCTGTCTCAAGTTTAAACAAAGATATTGCAAACTGAATATCAAGTGTAGGGGGGAAACATACGGGTCGGTAACTGTAGCTCGCTAATCCGTACAAGAAAGCTGGTCCTGCTCCACAACCACAACTAATTGATTAACACTTGAAAATACTGTTGGAGCTGCTGAAGATTGTAAGACTATCTTTGCAATCTATAAACTCAATTTCCTTTGTATTGTATAATTGAATAGCACAGATGTGAGTTCTATGTACCCTATAGCTACCATTTACCGGGTAATAATATGTCTATCATTGACTTGAATGTGCCCTGGCAGCTGATAGTATGTCATGCTCACTCAAATGTCTCGCTTACGGTGGCGTGTGTATTGGATCATTTAGCTCTCTTCAAAATGGTTGAGCTAAATGGTGCTGATCTATGCGTCATGTTCGTGAATGGGCGCCGTCAGTTGGGGCTGGTCATCACTTAGCTGCCTCGGCTTATTTTTAATTATTTTATTTTTGGTTTCTATTTGTTGTAATCTGGACGCTTTTAACGCGTACGTTTTTTTTATTTTTTACATCGTTGTCACATCATATAATTTTTAATTCAAAAGTAATGATGTAACTAATATTTTAGTAAAATATAATTTAAAAAGAGTGCCCATAGATTTTCTTGCCCGTTCTTCTCCATAGGTACCTACGCTGTGGAATGGGCAACTAGCTTCATATTTTCTGACTGACCGACTTCTTGACAATTCAAAACTGGCTGTAAATGGTTTAATTGAAATAAATGCTTTAAGTTTGAGTTTAAAGGGAGCACCTAAAGTCTGAAAAAAGGTACTTTAGCAAATTATTGTGAAAGACCTAGAGAGTAAAAAACGCCAATCTAATAAAACATTGGAGAAAAACCACTGGAAAAAAAATTGCGACTGAAATGAAATAATCCAGAAGGACCAAAAACTGCTCTCAAAAGGACCAAACACGAATTCATGTCAAATGGCATTCAATTTCCTTTTAAACCCACCAAATAGTCACAATCAACACACGTCACAAACAATCGAAGCGTGCCATCTCAAAATCAGAACCCCTATATTTGCTACAGCTAAAATGTACCGTATCTGTTGAGCCCCTTTATAATCGTCGCTTATTATTAAGCTTTCGCCCTTCTGTAACACAGTTTATACGAGTAACGATCGAGTTTCAATGAGTAAACAATTTGGCGATTCGATTCGGAACTTTGCAACCCTGTATTCCGTAAACGGGGCTACATAGTTGTATTTAACTGATCTACACAGATTGGAATTATTTTGTGGTAACAAAAAGGTTAAGTATTTTGATTAAGGTTACATTTTTAACTATCTATCTATATCTTCTATCTGAGAGTCTATTAGATATCTATTAGATATAAGAATATTACAGCTGAAGAGTTTGTTTGTTTTTAGGGTTCTGTACCCAAAGGTTAAAAACGAGACCCTATTACTACGACTCCACTATTTATCTGTCTGTCTGTCTGTCACCAGGCTGTATCTGTATCATGAACCGTGATAGCTAGACAGATGAAATTTTCACAGATGATGTATTTCTGTTACCACTATAACAACACTAAAAACAGAATAAAATAAATATTTAAGGGGGGCTCCCATACAACAAACGTGTTTTTTTCGGCGTGTTTGCCATATGGTACGGAACCCTTCGTGTGCGAGTCCGACTCGCACTTGGCCAGTTTTTTCGTTTGTTAGTCGGATTTGAAAAACTATTTTTACATTTATGATAGCCCAATTCTTGAGGAAGACTATATAGGGTACTTAACATCATGCTATGACCCTCAGGATTAGGAGTCGAGCAAAAACAGAAATACCTAATCATAAAAAAGAAAGAAAAAAAAAGAGAAAGAGGAAAAAAAGAAAGAAAAAAGAAAAGAAAAAAGAACGAAAAAAAAAGAAAGCGAAAAAGAGAGAGAAAGAAAGAAAAAGAAAGAAAGAATGAGAAAGAGAAAAAGAAAAGAGAGAAAGAGTATTCTATTCTATTCCATAAAGAACGCTGAGCGAAAACGGGGTAATAGATCGGGCATGCGATGCAATGTGTCGGTGTAGGTCGGGGAACAAGAAATTTCACGCGGTCGAAGTAAAGTGCAGAAGCTAGTTAAGTAATAAATGTAGTCGTGCATACTTAAAGTATATTCAAACTTATGTTTCAAACTGGTGTTATTTCAAGTTAAATAAATATCGAATTAATTTTAATGGTAATTAAGTTGATTTCAAAGTGACCATCACTATTGAAAAAAATACAAAAATGTTTGAAGTTGTAGCGTAAACTGAACTTAATTGTGTAGGAATTAAAGTTATTTTTCCATAAGCTCATATTTGTTTACATTTTTGGCAAATAAATCGCGAATGCAGTATACATAGATAAACTCACATCTTTTTCACATGGGGGTAGGCAAAATCTAGAGAACGTCACCTGCTATATGAATGCTTTCATTCTTTAGCTTTTTATTGCCAATATTTGGAAATACCTTTACAAAGGTATGTAGAAATTCTACCAATATTTTTCTTTTTCTCCAATACTATGAATGAAAAACCTCTATCCTGCACTCCTATTCTATAATAGAAAAATGAAAGCCTGTCATTTTATTTATTAAAATACATAAATCACGAATTCACACTACTCCACCCTTATTTTGCTTTCGGTCAAAACAAAGATCAAGACAGAAGAAAAATGGCTCCAATACCTCCAACAGTAATATACTTGGTATTTGACCGTTAAATGTCTCGAAGTTCTTCCTCAACCCTCGCAAAGGGCAGCGGGTGACATGCAATGCTTCAGCTTCGAAATTGCATCGCGTGCTCGTAAATTGGTCTAAGGCATCGGCAAATTATTTGAAAATCCCTACCGTTTATTTGTTACGGCTTTTTACTGTGATTTATTGGCGTTTCCTAGCGACTTCAATCGATACCAATGGGTGCGAAAATAGACAAGGGAGTTTATAATGTTTCTGAGAAATGAATATACGATTTGCTGTTTTGTTCGTAAACAGTTAAGGCTCCTACAGACAGACGCGACACGTGATATAATTGCGCGCGACACAAAGGCACCGCTCGTTGCGCGACTTGCGGTGCCTTTGTGTCGCGTGTCGTGTCGCGCCTGTTCGTAGGAGCCTTAACCTATGTGAGTTTATGTCAAAGATATATCTTTTAATAATTTCTAACGTGACGATATTGTCGTGGACGTCCACGTCTTTACAATTGTATGGAAATACGTATACATAGATAATATACATAATCAGCCCATAATGTTCCCACTGCTGGGACACAAGCCTCCTCTGGTGTGAGGGGGTGCTTCAAGGGATTGCAGCCCTGAGTATTTGATATTAATTTCAACTTGATAACTCCACGCGTTCCTGAGAAAAAGGGTCTTGACTAATGGACAGACAGATGGACAACAAAGTGATCTTATAAGGGTTCCGTTTTTCCATTTGAGATACGGAACCCTAACTAGATGAAGTTGGCGTTTCCTATCTGACTACTCTGAGAAGAAAGGCCCTAACAAACTCAGATATATAATATTAATATTTATCGCCGGGTACTGTACATATCTATGTACAGTACCCGGCGATAAATATTGCACATCAACCTTTGGAAAGAGACAATCGGCTAATTTCGGCTTCGTAGAGCGTTATCTCTGTCGCACGAAATACAAACAGTCCGGTATATATTAGGAGCTGTTAAAACAATTATGATTTGCTTCTTTTGATAATTATTTTCATTCTTTGTATAAAATACAAAAAAAGGTAAAGGTCGATGTGCAATATTATCGCCGGGTACTGTAAACACATGGAAAACAGAAACATCTTCGCAACAATGCGCATGCGTAATTATAAAAAAAAAACATACAGTTACATAACACAGCATCACGCCTGTAATCCCTCAAGGGTTAGGCAGGAGGTGTATCTATAGTACAACCATATTTCCTTAATTATGTTTAAGTCCCATGTTAACCCGCACTGGCCTACGTGTTGGATTATGGCCCACTCCCTCTCATAGAGAGAAGGCCTGTGTCCTAGCAGTGAGAACATTATAGGCTAATTATGCTAATAGGGCGTTTTCAAATGTCCTTTATAAAGGCTCCTTCAAACAGGCGCGACACGACACGCGACACAAAGGCACCGCAAATCGCGCAACAAGCGGTGCCTTTGTGTCGCGCGCGATTATATCGCGGGTTGCGCCTGTTTGTAGGAGCCTTAATGCGTACAGCAAAAAAATGGAACTCTCTACCTGCGCCTGTGTTTTCGAGGGCATGCAACCCGAATCTATTCAAAGTAAGAGTGAACAGGCTTCTTCTGGGTAAGCTCACTCCATCGTCGACTTTGTCTCTGTCACATCTGACGTAGACATTTCGAATAAAAAAAACAAAAGATATGGGAAGAGAATAATTATAATATTTAGCGTATAAAACAAAACAATATTTGTCGACCTCAATTCAGATCCGCTCCGAGTCGCTAATTCATAAAATGCCATGTTTACGCTCAGTTTAGTATACAGCAAACAGGCCACAATAAGAATAAAGGGACCGACTAAATTCTAACGAGAAAAGAAACTACAAAACCTATTATTTATTGCCGTAAATCGATCTCATTATTTTTAACGAGGCGAGCTAACACGTGGCAAAAATATCCCCAATTTATAGTGAAAAAATATAAATAGCTTGGTGATTACAACACCGATGGCATTGTCCGCGGAAAATACTCCTTATGGTGCTTGGGTTTATGGGCTGGCTATTATTTCACAATAACCAATCAGTGCCATACATGTCACTTGCCTGACGCACCCCGGTATAGTGTGTCGGGGTGACGGAGCTAGCAGTAATGTTGGTACATTCAATACCGTTTTTTTTGGTGGTGTACCCCGATTGAGATTAATCATTTATATTGTTTTGTATTTTATTCGTGGTAATCAGGTAATGTTCCTACTAACATTTTCCTATTGTTATGTTAAGGTTTAACAAATATTTTTTCTATTCGAAGTAGAAACTCTAACTAAAGTGTACTTTTTAACTTATTCACACTGTACATAATCTAAAATTCTGGGTACACACTCTGTCTACATTTCCACAACGCTACCGCGCTGTTTGCACGAACTTTGTACAGATTGAAAATGAACACATTAACGGGAGCATCACTGTTCACTGGTGTTTGCTATATAAAAAATGTGACTTTTCAGAACAATTTTTGAGGGAGGAAATTACATACCCTTTGAAAGTTTAATATTGAAAATGTGTTTTATATTTCGGGTCATTTGTCAAACTGGGTAAAGAATTAGGTACAATCAGGAGGCTAATAATAGCTTTAAGGGGACTACATGACCTAAACGCAAAAAAACGCAAGTCTTATAATGCCTAAAAGTATATGATTGACTACAGTAAACAAAATTAGAAAAATATATGATATTCTTCTGGATATATGCTAGATAGATAGTGTGTTGAAACATTATACAACTAATTCGATACGATAGAAAAAAAACATGAACATACCTCTAAAAACTTTTTTTACAATAAAAACCATACTTTCACTTTACGTTTCCTGTACATCTTTCAAGATATTGTATGTTATCAAACAATTGGTGATATACAATATCTTGAAAGAATAACTTACTTAGCCACGATTTTGCCAATGATGTAACAACTTAACTAAACATAAATCAATAATCTCTACGGCGCGGCGCAGCAAGCGGCGCCATCTAGTTTACTTACGAAGTTACTGGAATCGCCGAAAAGGTTGGATAAGAGTGACATTAGCTGATAACAGTCATGATGTGAGGTGAGCCGCTGTCATACCATGTCCACGACGAACTGCTATATTCCAGCAAAATCCTGATGATACTGAAGCTAACCACTAATACGATGACCACTAATCTGGTAAAGGCTGCCTTGCACCGGTAAACTAACTCTAAGAAAATTCCATTTCCAAATTCCTCACATCCATACTAATATTATAAATTCGAAAGTAAATCTGTCTATCTGTCTGTCTGTCTGTACCTTTTCACGCCTAATCCACTGAACGGATTTCGATAAAATTTGGCAGAGAGATAGATTGCATCCCGGGAAAGGACATGGGATAGTTTTTATCGGCATACCTTGCAGATGAAGCCGAGGGCGGAAGCTAGTCTTTAACCCTAGATAGCTAACGTTCCTAAACTTCTATGATAAGCTAACCATTCGACATTTTGACGACCATTTTTAAACGTGTTTTTTTATTTAAAAAAATTGTTATTTTAATCAGGTTTATTATATTTATAGGAAATATGGGATGTAAATTAAAGATCATTATAACAAAAATGAATATTCAGTAAACTTTTAAGTACTAAATCATAAATCTTAAATGGCACATGTTTCATTGAGATCATTAAGGGACTAAATCTTGACTAAATTAGGAAACTAAGTATTGTTTAAAAATTTCTATTTTTATTTGTAGTATAATAAAGAAAAAAGATTAAAATTAATCTTGAGTATCAAATTACTTAGATTTTTTTAGCACAAGTTGGGCAAAAGTCAACCATATGTTCGCCACAAATGGGAACTCTGCAACTATTGCAGTGCTTCTTGATTATGCGCCTTTTTTATAGGAACACAAACTGCCGCTTTTCCTTTTCCTTGTTGAGGTATTTTCAGGCATCAAAGGACTACTTCCAGAACCAGATTGCTCAAGGTCTTGACCTTGACCTTCAGCGCGATCCCCATGGTTCAAACCCATGACGTCTCTTATCTTGTCTTTCATTCTACGAGGCCTTGTTGGTATATCCAGTCGACGTTTTAGCCATGGTTCAACGAGTTTTTCATGCAGTTGTTTCATATAGCTCCTTCGTGCCAGTGGTTTACCTCCAGACACCAATACATCACAGAAGTTCGGGAAGAAGTATGTCCTTTGTAAGTTGCCCACACATGACGATTTTTGCCACGACTATTAGGTTGAGGCAAGTGGATTATGCTGTTGGAAGCAGATGATGAATCCTCACTGAGTGGACGAACATCGGAAGGTGACTTGTCTTGTTCCTTTTCAATATCTAACGGTGGACTTACTGAAAGTCCCTTTAAACGTCATCAGTCAACAAACCATCCTCATTTTCACTATCAAAAACACCCTTGTGTTGACATAATCTTAATCATCTAACGCCCGAACTATGTCGTCAACTGTGATCAAACTCGCAGCCATTCTTCACTGTCAATTAAATAATAAAAAAAAAACGAAGCAAAAATCAACTCAAAGCACGTAAGCTAAAAGTTACGCATAAGCTAACCATTCGTCAAAATGACGAGTACGCAGTAGGTATCTCAAAAACAAAAGTACTTACCGGCTAAACGCAACCACTACGCGACACAGTCTAGCAGACCCTAAGTTGGCACGAAACCGCGAGTGTGTAGGTAAAACGATGAGAAAGGCAGACGAAGATATTTATTAGATGCTCGTCATTTTGACGAACGTTAGCTATCTAGGGTTAAATAAACACACAAATTAGGAACCCAAAACAAATGAAACGTTCAATCCGAAACCAAACTATTCTCTAGGAGAGCGTTTAACAATAAAATCAGAGTACCACAACTTTGTTCACTGCAATTATACAAATTGAATGTCGCTGAAATATTCATGATAGGAACGCTAACGTGAACCACTGTGTTTTAAAACTATTAAAATACCTACGTAGCAATTTCTGAACCGTTCGTGCAATAAAATAAAATCATAGCCATTGGCGAGTTGTGGGCCATTTGTGTGGCTGTAAGAATCAAATTATGACTCATGCTGTGAATGGTGACAATTAGTAATTCTTCGATTGCCTCGTTTGTCTAGCGGTCACAAGTGCTATTGCTGAACATGAGGTCCTGGATTCGATTCGGATCAGGCAAAGTGTTATCAATAATAATAATAATTCATTTATTTCAGGTAAATATAGGGTTATGGGTGTTTTATCAATTAAAAGATGGTAATTAATTAGATATGAAAACCTTTTAATCTTCAACTGCACAGCAAGAACACGATGTAGAATAAACCATAGAGTGTCATAGACAATGCTATCACCTGGTTAAACTTTTTAAAAGCTTATTTAGGTAACTCAACAGTAAAGAACACCCATTATTACCACACGACATAAATTAATAGAAAACATAATAAATATAAATAAATTAAATCAGATAGAAACCAAATTAGAGCACATCAAATCAAATAAAATGCAATCAATATAAATCAAATTAGTATAAACAGAAGAAATTACCTTAAAATAAATCAAAATAACTCGAAAGAAAATCAAATCAAATTAACACTAATAATCATAAAAATAATATAGAAAGAGCACATCAAATCAAATAAAATGCAATCAATATAAATCAAATCAATATAAACAGAACAAATTACCTTAAAATAAATCAAAATAACTCGAAACAAAATCGAATCAAATTAAAACTAATAATCAAAACAATAATATAAAAATAAAAATATATAATAAATTAAAAATTTTGGTTTTTTCATCTGGAATTTCTCAGTAACAGCCGAAGTCTAGATTTGCGCCCGTTTGATCGCAATAGGCTCGCCCCTATTTCATGAGACTTAAACATATCTGGCAAAATGTGGTTATACTATCGGTACACTCTGCCTAACCCTTCGGAAAATACAGGCGTTATGTAATGTAGAAAATATGTTTCTATAATGTCGATACCATATTAAAAACTTATTTCAACTCTGTATCATCATTCTTAGCTTGTTTATCCTACTATCCATACTAATATTATAAATTCGAAAGTAACTCCTGTCTGTCTGTCTGTATGTTACCTTTTCACGCCCAAACCACTGAACGGATTTCGATAAAATTTGGCAGAGAGATAGATTGCATCCCGGGGATAGGATAGTTTTTATCCCGATATTCCCACGGGATCGACACTTATGTGGGTGAAACCGCCAAACGCTGCTAGTAATATCATAAATGTGAAAGTTTGTGAAGATGTTTGGATGTTTGTTACTCAATCACGCGTAAACCGTTGAACAGATTTGGATGAAAATTGGCACATAGATAGACCATTTCTTGGATCAAAACTTACGCGGGTGGAACCGCGGGGCGCTGCTAGTAATCATATATTTTAGATGGAGTATTCCCGCTTGATTACTACACCAGATATTTCTCGATATAGCAGAGGAGCAAAATGAGATTTCTTACAAATACATATACCTAATGTACATGCTTAACTAAAAACATTTTTCTTCTACACATTAGTGTTTTAATGGTTAAAGTAGTAAAATTTCGAAGAAAAATACTATCAGAACATTTTTATTTAGATAAAAAATACCAACAATAAATACATAAACGTAATTAGTTTGTGTTGTTCTACATAAAATAATAAGGTAGGTACAAGTTACGACAAATAAAAGTCTTATTGTTCCATGATATTTTTATTTAGATCTTAGTGCATAGATACAATTTTTCAGAATCGAAGAGGCCTTATATAAATCCTTTTAAAACCCAACTTATCTAAGTCAGACATCAGAAGACTAACCGAAAAACCCACGCATAACGTATCCCATGATAAAAAATTATCTCCACCCAATATCTCGTCAAACAACGTGGGCACTGAAATAAATCAGAGCATCAAAGCCCACCTGAAATACGATAAAGGGATTCATTCACTCAATAGACAGAGAAAATGATAACCTCGGCCGGATATCCGGTTACGCACTCCAATCAAAGATGGTTGCCAAATTGTACGAAGCTGAGAAAGATCAGTCAGAAAAAAGGGTGACAAAATTCCAATTTTCCGGAGCGTTCGGGATATAGGAACTGGATGATTGAGTTGTCCGCCTTTAGGAGAGCTACAAACGAGCAAATGTGAACGAGAAAGCTGTGGGAAAAAAATTTCTACGGTATATTGAATCTGGTTTTGTTTTTACACAAACGATAACCGTTTTAGTTTCTGTGATTCGAATGATGCCGGCAAATGCATTTGTGAGAAAAATTACGTGTAAGACCTTTGTCATCGTCGTTGGACATAAGTCTCGCCAATCCCACTTCTACCAGCTACCTGCGAATAATTTTCTTTGCTTTAATATGATACAAAAAGTAACTAAACCCCTCATAAAAAATTACGTTTCCTGTCCATCCTCACACCCTTTCCCTTCACAAATCCATAAACACCGTTAAATCACGTGCAATAAAATGTCATTAACAACGACATCAGTACCTATGAGTACTTACCTTCCTACGTATATATAAATAGGTTTTTCAGTGCAACGTTCGGCCGGTGACCACTAACTGCGGCCGGCACCGAAATCGCCCCTCACCATTACTACCCTCGCCCGTTCATTACCGGAAACCTGGCCGAAAACCCAACTATTCTATACCTGGATTATATAAACAAGGATAAGTTGGAAATAGGCTATCGTACCCAGTTCTATTTTCTTTTTTTATTACAAATTCTTACTTAAGATAACAGCCGCACGGGACTATCGATCAGGTTAAGCTACGCTTGATCTTTATATCCCAAGAACCTCTCTGTGCCTCGGAAAACACGTTAAGCTGTTGGTCCCGGCTGTCATTCGTGGACAGTCGTTACGGGTCGTCGAAGTCCGAAAGTTTGACAACCAGTCTAACCAAGGGGTATCGTAATACCCACTGGGTTGTGGAAGTCATATATGCAGTCGCTCCATGTAACATACTGGTATTCAGCTGCATCCAGTTAGACTGGCTGGAAGCCGACCTCAACATAATTGGGAAAAGGCAGACGATGTCTTAAGAAATTCAACTGTATTGGATATCTATACCATACCTAATGATAAAACACAAAATGCATAAATAGACAGACCTGGTACTATATGCTTACCAAAGGCTCTTTGTTGAAAATTAGAAATTAAAACTGTGAACCGTAAAAGCTTCTGCAAACAGGCGCAACGCGCGACCCAAAGGCACCGCTCGTTGCGCGACTTGCGGTGCCTTTGTGTCGCGTGTCGTGTCGCGCCTGTTTGAAGGAGCCTATTCAAACTTGGCTAAGAATTGGCACTTTTCGAATGTCATAATTACTTAAGACAGTCCTCCAAAACGCCCACCCTTCACCACTTTCTAGTCTTTAGCTGGGAAGAAGATAATGTTGTGGAGGAATCAAACACAATCACACGCAGACACAAAGGCACCGCTCGTTGCGCGACTTAAGGCTCGTACACACAGGCGCGACGCGACACGCGACACAATGGCACCGCAAGTCGCGCAACGAGCGGTGCCTTTGTGTCGCGTGTCGCGTCGCGCCTGTGTGTACGAGCTTTTACGGTGTCTTTGTGTCGCGCGCGATTTTATCGCGTGTCGCGCCTGTTTGTAGGAGCCTTAATACACAATCTAATTTTAAAATAATGATTATACTGTTCCAACGACTTAAAAATACCTACTTGGTTGATATTCGAACAGATGCAAGTATGAATAATTTCGATGCTGGAAGGACTATAAAGGAATTTATTGCATGTTTATCCGACACAGTTCACTGGAACGATACACGATACGACCCAATAAATCTAAAGACAGCGTCTGAGTTTACAAACAATAGACGCAGGTGCCTATTTTGCAGTACTCTTTTTGTTTGCATTTAACTTCTGAAGAATTTAAAAACAAAAATCTGTGTTTTCCTGCTAACCTGGACCACGCTCTATGTTCCATTCCCGCGATTTCTGTAGCAAAGGAAAACAAGGAATTATTAATCGGTAAGCAGGAAAATTATACAGAGTCAAATTAAATTATTAAAAAACAAATTGTATATAATTATAATTGTACTAGTTTATTGTAACTTATTGTAAGGGACAGGAACTGTTATTCCTTAACACAGGTTATTCTATAACCTAGCTAGGAAAGCAGAACTTCACCCACCAGATTGTGTTTGACATGGTACAAATTTATATGTATAACTTTATGTATGCCTCATGTACTACAATCTCCTTTTTTATGAAATAGGTATATTATTATTATTATTATAAATTATCTAGCGAAACTCTGCAGACGCGATAGATGTCGATACCTAAACACGATAAAATAAAAACAAAAAGATTTGATGTTTTTTTTTTTGGGGTTCGACGACCTCTGGTTGCGTTGTTACTCGAAGTATTAGTTGAGAAAATCTATTTTCTTTAGTTTTGTCGTGTTGAGATATCGTCATAATAAGCTGATTTTTTTACTGATATTTTAAGTGACTACACTATCAGAGATCGATGACCCCACAAAAAAATCGACGAATTCATTTTTTTTTATCGTAATGATATGTCGATACCTATCACGTATGCGGAGTTTAGCTAGCTAATATAAATAGATCCTGTATAGTCAGCTGACGGAACTTTTGAGTTGCATCAGACGTGCTTAACCATTTGATCCATAAGGGCTCTATTTATGGCCCTACCAAAGTAACTTATAAAAACAGCATGTGTGCAATTCACACGTGGTAGAAGTGAAGCCTTCAATCTTAAATCTTATGAATTTACATGTCTCTTTTTACTGTCGCTATTTCGTTTCATAAACTTTCAAATCACAACGATGCTAAAGAACATCCATCCATCCATCCATCCATCCATCCATCCATCCATCCATCCATCCATCCATCCATCCATCCATCCACCCACACCCACACCCACACCCACATCCACACCCACACCCTCATCCACATCCACATCCACAAATTAGTAGCATAGGATTAAATGTGATGTCATTTTTAATAATAAAAAACAAAAACACTAAGCATTATACATGCTTCCTATCTCATTTTCTCCCACGTTAAATCTTTGTCTCTTTTTACTGTCGCTTTTTCGTTTCATAAAATTTCAAATCACAACGATGCTAAAGAAGTTTTCACTTCAAAAGTTCCATTCCTGCTAAAACATAATCTTGGTTTTGATACAAATTCCGTTCGTTTCGCTGGAAAAACTGACCATTGTCCACGCGCCCCGCTGTTTGCTCGACCCCTGCGAATGAAAGCGTTAATGAAATCGATTATTATACGATTTCCGGTGATAAATCGTTACGGTGAATCCGTGTCTGTGGTTTATATAAATTAATCGTTACCTCGATAATTATTCAATTACAAATGTTTTTGGTATTAAAATCACCAATCCTGAATGAAATGTGTTTGGCCAAAAGTTACATAATTATGTTGATGCAAATTTGACTTTAAGTGGGTAAATTGCTATAGGTGATGAAGTAAAGATCAGGACACAAAACTCTCCTATTCCACTTTACTTCACTTTGGGAGATGTAGAATAAACAAAAGGAAAAATAATCGCTACACTTTTTGTTTTAATTAAATCTCCTACAAATGATGCAACATCTGAGTAACTGCGAATTCTTCGAAATCAAATTTCCCTTACCATAAATTTTGATAAGAATAAAAGTGTCACAGTTTTAAAAAGTTCCCTAGAAAACCAATTAAAACGTACTCGCGGCTTTATCCTTGCTAACTTGTATCACTATAAAACCGGGATTTATGACAACCGCAAAATACTTAAAAGTGTTTACAAAATTAGTCACTGCAGGACATAAGTCACGGAAAGTAAAGCGTATCTCAGAAAAATCGTTGTCAATAAAATTTATGGGATTTCATACGACGGTGTCGTAAATTTTAAATTCTGTGCGGTCGTTGATATATTGGTAAATTTATTATGAACTCGGGAGCATTTCGTTTCCGAATTTATTTGGCATTCGCAATGGTCAACCGCAGGAGTTGCAGTTTACAAAATGACACACAAATTTCTACCTTGTTGCTTGAGTAAACGGTACATTTTCCAAATAATAGTGTAGCAGTACTTCAGTACTCTTAAATATCTCTTTATTGAAAATCGGTGAAGTGTAAACTTAACAATGCGACAGTAAGGAAGTTATCAGACGACCTCATTATGCAGCGTTTAAGTTTGAGACATTCATGAAATGTTCATGAAATAATGTCAAAGTAGGCAAACTCTTGTCTTACCACAGCTTAAATAGTTATATTGGGTCTATTGTGAAGGTACTATACCTTAGGAAACCTACCAACTACCCGGAAATAGGAACTCATACAAATTAACGTTTTAATTAAAGAACTTTTGAAAGTATGTGCCAAAAACCATGTCATAATGTTACAAAACAAACGCCCCGATTCGCATTCCCCTAATCTGAAACGGATCAAACACTATCACATAATAACGCCGGTAAATCTCAAAGTCGCATAAATACCTTCAGTATTTAATGAATCACACAAGTGACTCAATGGACCATTAAATGACCATAATTTATGACTTTGATTGAGTATCTACGTTTGTGACCATTTTTACGACCATTGGCCTTTTTAGCCTTATCTAGATTCGGTCTAAGTAATTAATTTTTGGTGTACATTACACGATGACGGCCGATTTGTATGAACCATCTGATAGAGCTTTTATTATATTTTTTTATTTTGTAATGTGATATTTGATCTGATTGTTAGAAGGGAAAGTGAAAATATTGTGAAATGAAATAAGAATGTGATATTTGATATTGTGTTTACGGCTTTTTACCGACTTCAAAAAAAGGAGGTTAGGTACCTATTTGTCGTAACATTGAGGCATCCGTCACTTGATGATCAAGATTAAAAGTTAAGTTTTTAGCTTGGGAAAGTCAGCGTCATATGCCTAACCTTTTCTCAACTACATTCAGTAACATACAGCTGAATACCAGCATTTTACATAGAGTGACTGCCTATTTGACTTTCACAACCCAGTTACTAAATAATACGATACCCCATGATAAGACCAAAAAAAAAAAACCCCATGATAAGACTGGTGGCAGCTACAGAAAGTGATACGCAAAAATAGTTTATAATTCTACAGCTGATGTATAGTTTTTTAAACTCATTTTTATTTGGTGTGTGATTATCTCAAATGAAAGTGTTACCGAGAAGAAACCTCTGTTGTTCCATCTGAAAAACTCATAATTATGGAGACCTCTGTCGCTCCAGCAGATGAATTTATATATGTATGTATTTTTACTGCTCTCATTTCTTACTGCATGTACCGCTAATAAGACCCCTAACCCTTATTAATGGCGAAGTAAAGTCACAACCACTATATCATTCAGGTATCATACATTTATCGAGGTTTTAGTTTGGCATCTACCAGCACTTACCCTCGTGTTTATTAATAAGGGGATTAGAGATCACTTTTACCTTTTTTCTATCTGTTGCTGTGTCTATTTAGAGTTATAGTGGCCCAGCGATAACAGCCGCGACTTAGGAGTTGTAGGTCGTGGGTTCGAACCCAGACAGGTGCTTTACTTTGTGTAAATTGTTTCATCACTACTGCTCTTAAAACGGTGAAGGAACCGTGAGGAAACCGGCACTTCATAGAACCAAAAATTCGAAGATATGTAACATCCGCCAACCCGCACTAGGCGAGGTGGATTATGGCCCACTCCCTGTCACTGTCTGTGTCTCAGCAGTGGGAACATTATAGGCTGATTATGATGGGCAGCGTAGTGAGTTACATTAGTATCTAAATTCAATTTTGTTAAACTAGTTGTAAGTACAGATGTTCTATGTCACGAAGTCCGTTTGGCTATGAATGTTGACAAGCGTGCACATGCACATTGTGATCAACAGAGACTCAACAATGGGTGAAGTAAAACTGTACATATTCGCGGAAATAGCCTCATGCGACGGCAGCAAGGGGCAGCCGCTGTGGAAGCGCGCTTGTCGGGATACGTCACTACTACAATCAAAGCCGAACGGACTTCGTGAAATAGAATATCTGTACTTATAAAGTAACTGTTTACTATTACTTTTTTCCAGTTTCTTACAGCTATCACTGTTGGAGGCATTCAGAAAAGTTCCAGTGATACCCAGTAGGCTACATTTATTGAACTCAAGGTACTAATTTTGCATTAATTACCCAAAAAGCGAATTCCTGCATCGTAAGGTCAAAATTTTCCTCGCAACTATTTTGCACAGAAAATCACAGCACACCTTATGTGAGGGTGCTTATCAACCCGCTACAGAGGCAAAAGTCAACGGAGGGGAGAGGGTTATTACGGTACTTATAAGCAATGGACTTACTACACATCCCTAACTACTTGCATCGTAGGTAGGTAAGTTGAATGTCTACACTAGCAACGCACCCGGGGCTCCCTCAGTACCCCGTAGTGTGAGTTTTGCATGGCAAGTGCTGCCTATAACGGATAATGTGAAAAAGGTAGGACAGGCGGCTGTTTTAGTGGCAATATTTTTTATAAAGCTATGAATAGCCTATTTTTTCTATAATATTTTTCTATAAAATAATTTAATTTAAGCAGTGATGGCCCAGTGGTATAGTGTGGCAGTGGCAGTGGTATAGTGGCAGGTATTAAATTCTCTTTGTCCCCTTTAACGAGGACATGGGGGACAACGGGAATACAGTGGCACTTTGTGTAGTTCATTTCATTACCACTGCTCTCAAAACGGTGAAGGAAAACAACGTGAGAAACCAAAATATATCGAAGACATTTGTGACATCCACCAACCCGCTCTGGGCCCGTGTGGCCAATTATGGCCCATTCCCAGAGAGAGGAGGCCTGTGTTCAAGCAATTGGTTGATTATGAATCAAATAATTTTCTGCATATACCTACTCACAACGAACTGAACCAATCGAAGTCAACTGTAACCACTTTCAGGTTAAGTTTGCGATAAATCAGTTTAGAATTGCCTCGTCGTCACAACACTTACCCTTTAAAAATACTTCAAAACTAAATGAGTTGGTTCAGCGTAGGCGTAATCGTCGCTTTGATGATAGGCGTCTACACTGTGTCACCACCTACACTGGATCCAGTGTGAAATCCTCCAAATACGAATTTAACAATGCAAATCCAAATCGATACTCTAATATTTTAAATTCGAATGTAACTCTGTCTGTATGTTGCCTTTTCACGCCTAAACCACTAAACAGATTTTGATAAAATTTGGCAAGGACATAGATGGCATCCTGGGAAAGGACGAAGGTTATTTTTTGTCTTAAAAATAATACAGTAGGAGGTGATATAGGGGATGAAAGTTTATATAAAAACTTTTTGTCCCGATAGCACGTTCCAGTGGGATAATTTCCGACATCCACGCGCGAAGCTACAGGCAGATGCTAAATGATTAAATGATGATAAATGATTTTATTTTTTGTAAGTAGGTTTGCACAAACACTTTTACACGTCAATCATATTTTTTAAACTAGATGAGGTCGGCGTTTCCTATCTGACTACTCAAGAAGAAAGGCCGAAACAAACTCAGAGGTCATAGTTTCTTTTAAAGTCCAGACATAATCTTGGTCAGGTTATATGAAGAACATGTAGTTCGATGTCTGAGATGGTCTTTTGAGGAAAGAACCACACAGATTGGGAGGACCTGTCCAGTCAGTGCACGCATTTGTCAGAAATCGTGCAGCTCAACTCAAGACTTAAGGAGCTCAACGATTCGACGAACAATACCAAAGAAAGGACATTTGGGTAGGCCACATAAATTACTCAAACTGCCAGACCATGGAGAGAATTATAAAAAAATATAAAAATAATGAAATAAATGACCCACATTGTCACATGCTAGTAGGTTACAAATAAATGCTGCTTGTGGGAGTCGAACTTGACCCAGAGTAAATCTACAGCAGACTAATATTGCCTTGGGCAAGTGTAAACAAACCCACAAAACACAATGTATTGGGTTATATTAATTCGGAACTAGACGGTATATACCGATGTCACAAATTCAGGAAATTGGTTCCATTGGCTGAGCAAACTTTCTGTATTCCCTCGCGGAGTACGTTAGAAGTAATGTAAGTTCGCAGACAGGCTACGCTGCTGTCGTTTTTAGCCAATTTCAGTACTAGTGAATAATTTATTTAAGTTCCGAACGTTAATATAACTTTTTTAATACATCACCTAGTTTCTGGAAGGCCTGAGTTGCTTGAGTTTTTAAAGTCGTTACTCAATGTATCTTGCTACTTATAATGTGAAACATTGGAGCTTTGAAAGGATTTTCCCTATCGAGCGTAGATTGTTTTTGAGATTTGTGTCTTGGGATTGAACGGGCTTTATTTTGCTTATGATAAAAATAAAGTTTTAACAAAGTATACTAAAAACAAAACCACGATAAGCTGATTGATTCTTAGCTTGATATGCACTTTTAAACTTTTAAGGTACCTATAATAATATATTTGTTTTATATATATTTCTTGGTTCTTTTGGTGCCGCCATGTTGTTTTTTCAATATAATTTTACAAATCAATGTCTACAGCGCGCCCTAGTCAATGTTATAAGCTCTTTGCAGCACGAGAGCTGCAAGGATCATTGATGACCATTCGGGCCCGATTTATGGCATTTTCTATCACTCTTGCCAGAACTTCGGGCGATAGGTTCTCGTATGTTTGACTGATATTCTCTTTGAGGGCTTTAAGAGTCTGAGGCTTGTTGGCATAGACTCGTAACTTCAAAAACCACGATTAAATCAGGCGATCTTGCCGGCCAGTGCAAATCGCCAAAAAGAGAGATACCGCGTTCTTTAGGAGTAAAACAATGCATGCCTTGTTGACGTGTATTTTGTATCTGTTTGCTTTACAAATGTCAAAGTTGAATTGACATTTTCATTTGCAAAACAATTATAGCATCTTCTGATAGGGTGATGACTTTTGCGCCACCTTGTCTATGCTACGAGTACTTACAGACGCCAGCACATCAAGCAACCCGAAACTGTCAAATTTTCCCAATCAACCTTGAACCATATACTTTAACGATAAAGTTGAAAATCTATTAAAGCAATTTGACAGATTGTAGTAGATGTGCTAGCGTCTGTACAGACGCAGCATTAAGTTCAAGGTTGATTGGGAAAATTTCAAAGTTTCGGGTAGCTTGATGAGTCTGTATATAATTTTATGCACGTGTCAACGAACCAGTGTACCAGTGTATCTATTCAACTTTTAATTCTCGCTCTACAGCATGCTGACAATGCCTTTAAGTATCAAAACGACCAAAGCCAAAACAAATGACGACCATTAATAAAAAAATACGAACGCATATTGTATGCAAAGCGCCAACGATATCAAGTAACCCAACAAATGCGTACGTCAAGCTAGTGTTAATTTATATTCGCATCTTCTAAATGCGTATGCAAAAAGTTAATTAAAGGGAAAAAGCATAGACATTGAATGACGAGCGGCCCCGCCCTTTGAGTATCGCAATTTATACGGTTCGCATTACTCCAGCCTTTCGCATGCTTCTGCATCAATTACTGTTCAAGTGTGTTCGTAGTTGATCCCGTTTTGTTGGGTAAGGAAGACTGATCCGAGATTAATCGGCGTGCATAGTATATGGGTAATTTACTTTGTGTGGTGGTTTAACTTTGTCGTTTATATCGAATGAAACTATTTAATTACTTTTATTGGTAGGTACCTATGCTGTACTGTATTTATACTATATATAGTATATAAATATGCTATACTATATACTATACTGATTCAATTTGAATTTCTGTGATTGGACATTATTATAAAATCACTTGAAACAGCTAGTTATCCGATTTACTTTTTTCTTGTCGTTGCCTTTCAAATGCAAGCTTTTATTGACTTTATTTTTTTTCTGATGAAACACAATATAATCAATTGTTTAGTTAATCCAGTGTTAAAATCGCTTTACAAAAAGGTGATTTCTGCCATAGCAGTAATATAAGCTTAGTTATAGCTTAGCTACGTAATTTTTTTTTGTTTGAACGGTGTGATGAGTTTTTTTCAGGGAAAAGAATTGCTTGAATTGCTCTGGATTTATGGACCTGGCCTACTGGCTTTTCGTTAAACATAAGTGAATGTTAATAATATAAATATTGCATGCCGAATGGTGAAATATGGCTGAGCTTAAAGTATTTTAACACCTATTATGAATCTATTCTATTCTAGCAGACCTCGTAATTACTTTTGACAACAACAAAAGGACAAAAATTCACTAAGGTTTAAACTACTACCTACCACATAGTAAAATATACCTTATCGTTTTATTACGTGCAAGTGAAATTCAACCTTAGGATGGTAAACCAATTATCACGATGAATTTTGCTGTCCCATGTGATATAAGCAGGAGTGTTTCTAAAATATAACCCGTCTATGTGTAAACTAATCTTAATTGACTTACAAGTAACCTCATTACAAGTACACGAGTATCGAGACGATAACAACTTACACGTTTCACATTACGCCACAGTTTTGTATCAGAACATCGAACATGTTGTCTTTAACTTAATTACTATCGAAGGGTTTACAAAGTTTTCCTAATAATATTGCTTTAGCCAGAAACTTGTATAAATGGTGTATGTCTTCCTAATAAGATGGATTTTTTTAAAGTTAGTAGGTACCCGAGAAAAGGAGAAAATGCTTGGTCATTGCGTGTTTTTGATTTTAAACTTTAAAGTAAGTCGACGCCCAAGATAAACTTAGTAGGCATATGAACATATTGAAACTCAATATAAGTCACATAGATTCTCATCAGGCTTTGGTAATGTTGCTGTTCTTTTAACCTGTCATTAAAGGATCTAGTAGCTATCAGCTACCATGAAAAAGATTCTATCGTGCTTACAACCTGTGTTCATTTTGTGTACATCCTGTATATTTCCAAAATTATATTATATTTGCGAAAACAATCTGCGTACCCTTAACTTGGAACACTATTAAGTTATCTCTTCCAATCAATATCATAATTGGTTTGCTATAATTTTCTTTGAACTGACGAAACTTGGGTAATTATCTCTGAAATAATTAAATTACGGAAAGGCAAGATTTTCGCTAATACATTAATTTCCTTTACGCTGATTCATCGGAACCCTTTCGCCTTTCATGTGGTAATTTTATTTTGATATTGATTCTATTAGACGCATTATGTAGTTACTGTCTACCTCCATGAGAAGAAGGTGCGAGTGTATGTATTTTCTCCTGATTCTGTTAAAACTAATAATTTCCTTTCTCTTGTCTCGTATCGCTAATACCATAGATATCCGAAAGATATGCCTTCACTTTATATTTGTTCGAGTTCAAATGTCGCCACCTTTTTCCCACTCCTGAAACTCACACAAAAACAAAAGAAATAGATAGGGCTCACATGATGCTTTTTTTGGCACACACTATAAAACGGGCACTAAAAAGTAAAGATACAGTCACTGAATGCTTACATGCAACTCTGCACTGCGTAACACACTAGCCATCTCAATCAGAACCATTTTTAAAGATATTGGTAATCCATTGCTTCATATGTTCGAAAATTTGTCTACTCAACAACGTAAATAACGCAATGAATGTTGTTGAACTGACAAGACCCATTGCAACTGATTGTGTGTATATTATATGCAATTAAATTTTTGGTCAATTTGATCGGATGGAGGCGACATGTGCTACGTTGGTACCTACCTATAGGTTGGTATGGCCTCGCTGGTCTAGTGGTCTTGTTACTGCTGAAAATAAGGCCTCGACTTTAATACTCGGGTCGAGTAAAGTGTTATTCGGTTGTCCAACTGGAATTTATCAGTATCACCCCGGAGTCTGCTGATAGCAATAGGTTCGCCCCTCTGTTACGTGGGACTTAAATATAACTGGCGAAATACTATAGGTACAGCCGCCAGCACACCAAGCTACAATCTGTCAAATTTCATCAATAGATTTTCAACTTTATCGCGAAAGGATAAGGTTCAAAGTTGATTGGGAAAATTTTACAGTTTCGGGTAGCTTGATGTGCTGGCGGCTGTACAAGGTGTCTCAAGACGAAAATCTTTGACCAGTACGTGTTGCCAGTGATAGCACTGAAACGTGGTCGCTCACAATGGATCTCATTAGAAGGCTGAAGGTCACCCAAAAGGCAATGGAGAGGGCTATGCTTGTAGTTTGCGTTATCGAATCAGAAATGAAGAGATCCGCAGGAGAACCAAGGTAACCGACACAGCCCGAAGAATTGCCAAACTTCAGTGGCAGTGGCCAGGGCACATTGCTCGTAGAACAGATGGCCGATGGGGCCGAAAAGTTCTGGAGTGGTGACCGCGTACCAGAAGACGTAGCGTTGGAAGGCCTCCCACACGGTGGACCGACGACCTTGTGAAGGCCGCAGGAACCCGTTGGATGCGAGAAGCACAGAACCGGTCGAAGTGGAGGTGCTTGGGGGAGGCCTATATCTGATGATGACTATAGGTACACCTCTGCGTAACCCTTCGAGGAATACAGGCGTGATGTTATGTTAGGTTGGAAGCGTAGCTGACTTCTTCTACTGACTTACATGTTCGGTCCGACCAGTAAGTAGCGAGGTCGCTACGTACGCTGGCAAACTACAGAGCTGTTCAGGTGAACAGCTCTGTAGTTTGCCACATGTTTTAAATCCTGGAGGGTGCAGGTAATCGTGCACGACAGAAGAGAAGGTGCCAGGGTTCTGTGTCGGTGCACCATACCTAGCTAACTGATTAGATTGCATGTAACATACTAAATAGGTGACGTCACTTGTCAACAATGTAGTTCTCGTGTTGATCTATTTGTTGTGGCTGCATAAAGACGCAAAAGAATAATCAGCTGTCCCATTCAAAACTTCAATACCTACTTGACCCAAATGTATGAGACATTAGGTATTGAAGTTTTGAATGGGACAACTGATTATTTTTCTGCGATGACGATGTTGGTCCCATGGAAAAAGTTGTTTAGTTAGATGATCTGTACCACCACCCTCAAATATGACCACACACTCCTTATACACGATGTTTACATAACAAGTAAATGATACACAAAGCCAGCTACCAAGAATCTAATATAAAACCCGTAGCCACGACTAGTTTATTAAAATATTAAAACAAACGCAATTTCTTTGTAGTGGCGTTCTGTATTAAAATTTATAAGAACGCCGCCTGGCATGGTTTTAATTAAGACTCTCATATCCAGTCACATCTGACGCTTGTGATAATAAATAGCTGGATTTTAAGCAGTTTCGTCTATCGATAGCTATGACGTTGGCGGTGTTTTCGTTTTAAGGTACTTGATCTGCATGATGGCTGTATTTGCACCGATATTAAAATTTAGCAAAGCATCTTTTGAAACTAGCAACAAACAAATCTCACACTTATGAACTAGCACTTTAGAATTTGTTGGCAAAGTAACGGAATGTTCCATTTTTCTGAAGTTGACATTGATTAGGTATAATTAACACCAATAGGTACCGGTATCATTGTGGAATTATTTGGTCCTTATTAACGCTGTCTATTAGGTACCGACATAAATAAGATGATATAAGTCTCTATTAGCAGTTTGATCTTTATCACGTGAAATACAAACTAAATGTTTTTATTTCTCCTAAAAGCTAAGCATTAAACTATAAATTATATACTTTGAGCGAATATATATACAGGGTGGAATTTTGTAATACCACCTGAAGGGAAAGTACTCTTAATACTGCAGATAGAAAATTTTACTCTAAGGAAACATTCCTTTATTTTTGAATAGAAAGCAAACTGCATTCAAAGATTTTCGAAAATTCTCTTCTCCCACACCCGGGAATCGAACCGGCTAAAATCTGAAAAAATTCGTCCGCATCGCTGTCAACAGGAAACGTGCCCAATAAGCTGGCAGCATTGCCACGTTATATGGCAATGCTGACTGATTCTTTGGCCAAAAAATAGGCCAGCCTTATGGTCACGTGAAGACTCGATTAACCGCTTGGCGATGTCTCAAAATACCAAGTGGGCTCAAACATAAGTTCCAAAGTGATTGGAGTATTTGCGCCGTTTGCGAACATTTTATATTAAAACAAGTTCTGAACTCCGACACTTTTATAAATTACAAAGGAGTATCGTAAAGCTATAAAACTTGTCGTCACAGTTGACTGTGCAATAAAAAGTAGCATTTCTTGAACTCTTATTAAATTTTTCAGGCGTCCCCTCCGCGAGTTGTCCTACTGAAATGTTAGAATATTAAATGGAAAACGGTCTTTCAGTCGCCATATCGTATGGGACCCCTTGGGGTTCACTGTACGTATCCAATAACCCATCCTCTTATTTATGTGTCGGGTTAACAGCGACAAATTGTTGGAGAAAATGTTTGTTCCAACGTTTGGAAATTGGTTCGCTGTTTGAAATTACAAAATGGTCAACTCTTATGTTCAATTCCTCTAGGACCAATCGAACTATATTTTGTAACAATAAACTTCTCACTAGCAGCGCCTCGCTGTTTCACCCGCGTAACTTTCGATCCCGTGGGAATATCGGAATAAAAACTATCCTGTCCTTTCCCGGGACTCAAACTATCTCTATACCTACTAAATTTCAACTAAATCTGTTCAACGGTTTACGCGTGATTGAGTAACAAACATCCAAACATCTTAACAAACTTTCACATTTATACCTAATATTAGTAGAATAGGATTAAATCGAAACGTAGGCTGTAAGCGATGTTTTTTTTATCTATTACATATTTATGACTTGAATATTAAAATCTTGCCGAAGTCTTAACAATTATAACGAAATCTGTATGTTATGGTGCCTTTCAGTGCCCTAATTCACAAAGATCACTGAATGATTCCTTACTTCGAAACCACGTCAATTCCTTAGCTAATCAAGAGATTTGATCATAACGTATTCTCTATGACACAATGAACAAACTCGCGGGAAAAATCGCGAAACTGGCGTTGTTTGAACTGTCAAAACACGACGCTGGATAAACGTACGTGGTTTGAACATGGTAAGATTACGCGAGGAATAATAATTACCATACAGAATTGGAGCTTTTATAAAGAATTAAATTAATATCTTACACCTGAGCCTAACTTAAAACCACTTAGAATTAAATCGTAATATAACTCTATCATACTACAACATCTTTTAAGTTTTAAATCAAACTGCCTCCCCAAGCAATATTTCAAAGCATGAAAAATCATACTAAAGTCTTAGGTACATCATTGGTTCCGTAATGCACTTTTCCGTTCCGTTGTTCCTCGATTTGATGATATTGAAAAATTGCCGTGAAATATTGCAATCGCCGCTTTGCCTTTGCAACTACATTCACAGGGGAATGCCCATCGTAAGACTACTCACTGAGATTGCTTTGCCGACCTTTGATATTGTGTTCGGAGGTGAAAAATTTACAGCGCAGTTCAGACATCCCACGGGAGTAAAGAAATTAGAACAAAAATTCAAGTACTACTTGGAAACAAGTAAAGTTATTGCACTTTTCTGGAGGCTTAAAGAATATGGAATGTTTTGGCAGTCGCTCGCTATAAACAAATTGAGGATCGACTAGGGAAATTATGTAGACAACAATGTTGGTTTTCAATGTACTGCAAGTACCTACTGAACTGTTGGATGGGAAGAATACTATAACTGTGTTGGGTTCATCTAAGATAAGTCTCTACTGGAAATAACTTCGCTGTACAATGTAGGTAGATACATTCAATAACTTTATTGAAAAAAAATCCACCGAATTGATAAACTCCTCCATTTTTTGAAGTCGGTTAAAAATTACTTTTGGTTGTTTTTGTTTTTGCTCTTGACAGTCATCATAATAATACCAGTGTCTTCGTTAGACGCGAATTAGAAGAGTATAAACAGAAAAGGCACAAGGATTAATCACCACGCTTGCTCAAGGCGGATTGGCGATGTCAGACTTCACCGAAAGACACCGTACTTTCATCATTTTATACCTACAAATATATTTTGCCAGTAAATACTAAACCATGAAGTTAGGTATGTACTAGGAAAATATAGGTATATGTAGACCAAGGCTAAAGAGGGGCTTGTGGCTAAGTAATAAAAGCCACACGGGTCGATCGATCAGGTTAAGCTACGCTTGCCGCGGTTGGTCCGTGGATGGGTGACCATCTTCACATACCAAGACCCCTCCGTGCTGCCGTTGGTTCCTTGGTCTCGGCTGTCATTCGTGGATCTATGACAGTCGTTACGGGTCGTCTGAAGCCCAAAAGTCTGACAACCATTCTTACCAAGGGGTATTGTATTACCCAGTAACTGGGTTGTGGAGGTCAGATAGGCAGTCGCTTCATGTATAAGTATTCTGCTGCATTCGGTTAGACTGGAAGCCAACCCCAACATTGTTGGGAAAAGGCTAGGCAGATGATGATGATCATGATGTTAACAAAGGTTAACGTATTTTTTTTTTCTTTTGTCCTATGTCATAATAACCCACCCATGCAACAGTTTAAAGAATACGAGTACTTTAGTTATTCAAGCGTCTAGTTTCTCACTCAGTTTCAAGTATGGAAAACCGAGCTCACCAATTAAGTATTCTAGCAATAAATAGTTCATCGACAATGTGGAGTACAATACCAAAGCGTAGTGAAACAGTCAAGGGTCATAAGTCCAACTATTCAATTCAAGGCTTAGACCTCTTAAACTTGAGAACTTTAGACATAGCTACAAAATGGACACGGTTTTTATGCACTTCGTCTTATAAAAGTGGCTTTTATCATCATCATTCTCTGGCCCTTATACCAATTTATTTGAAGTAGGCGAAGCATTTTTTCTTCTTCCATACTTCTCTATTAGTCGTCAGAAGAAGTTCTTTTTAGACATATTATCATATTTCACACAGTGCATCCATCGTTTCTTTGGCCTTACCCAATCATAGAGGGGAAGGCCAAATAAACGATGGATGAATCTTCCACATTCATACACGTGGCATTCAATGGAATTCGATATTGCTTTTTTTATATAGGTAATGTATTTTAGATAATCAACCATTTTTAACCGACAAAAAAACGGAGGAGGTTCTCAAGTCGACGCGTATAAATTTTTTTTTACAATTCTTTATCGTCATTAATATTTTAATCATAAGGTTCCTTATAATAAAAACAAACTGGACAATTAATTAATTGTGCATGCAGCACTGTCGATTCCAGCATGTTGCATGTTGGATTCGACAGTTCTGGATACTTTTTTTTGCAAAACACAACTTTAAAGCGGGTATCACACCTCCGCCGTGAAACCATACCAGAGACCCCGCAGTAGTTCCGCCATGACATGTCCGTTGTACAATAATCGGAATTCGTTTAACGGTTTCACATAATTATTTTCGCGTCTGAGGGGTGCTAAGACCCGAATAATTATTTGAAAATCTACTTCTCTTTTCAAATAACAAGGCTTAATCTCGCGTAAAATTTCGATAATCCTTGATTAAATAAGCGTTTAAACGCAGCATGTAAGACGCCGAGTGCGCATCACAGACATAACTCTCTAGGTTGTCCAATACGATCTGAGGCCGTCTGGATATGATGTCTTTAATTAAGACCTCTTGCTTCAACGACTTTCCTCAAGCCGTGCGTCTATACAGGATCTATGTACCTATGCTCATAAGTATGTCTGGGCATCATAACTTACAACAACCAATCTATTCTGTAATCATCTCACCGTGAAAACTGATGAAGTGAGCTTGAAGTGAGCTGTCAAGAATGTCAATGCGTTACGTGGAATGACAGCTCACTTCACGGTGAGATTTTTACAGATCAGATCAGCTGTTCTGTAAATAATTAGTTTGGTTTTTTGCAGTGGCATATTTCGGAAAAACTTTGTTCCCTATTTATTATGAGCACACAGTGGTAACAGCAGTGGCGGCCCAGTTGTAACGGCCGCGACTTACTATTTGTAGGTCGTGGGTTCAAACCCAAGCAGGCACTTTACTTTTTGTAAATTATTACATCAACACTGCTCTCAAAACGGTGAAGGAAAAGATCGTGAGGAAATCGGCATGTCCTAGAACCAAAAATTCGAAGACATTATGACATCTGACAACCTACACTTGGCCCGCGTGGTGCATTACGGCCCACTCTCTCTCACAAAGAGCAGGTCTGTGTCCCAGCAGTGGGAACATTATAGGCTAATAATGCATTTATGTATGAAAACACTAAACATTTAAGAGACAAATATAAACATAGAACATTACAAAGGGAATTCTTATGCTGCTGTTGATTCTTTTAATGTAGGAAAAGTTTTCCGAAATACTTTTCTGAGAATTTTGGCTAAATCTGTGTCTTTGTAAATCTTCTCAACTGCGTATCCTAAAATAAAATCTGTTACCAGAAATTTAATTTTTATTGCAGTGTTTATACTGCGATAAAATACTCCCCATATTCATTATTACAAAATTAATATTATACAGTATCTCGAATTGCTCATGAAGTTTACAGCTCGTAGATTTCCCAGTATCATAAACGTTCCAGGAAAAAATAATATTGTGTGATCGTGTGTAGTTTTCTTTGATTACCACTTTAACTGAAATTCGTTTTAAAACACTGAATTTCGACACAGCTTTATGAACTTTTCATAATATTCCGAAATCCCTGACTTCCTACAATCGTTCTCGTTTCAGAAAAGCGTTAAATTAAACAAATAAATTAAATTGATATTTCGAGGAAGCAATATTTCAGGAATTTCGTTTTATGCCGTTTTTATCTTGATCAGGCAGCAGCTCGGAAGGAGAAACAAAAAAGCGTAGTAGCTATTAATCTTCTCATACAATTCATTAAAGCTGGCTGGAAACGTGGGTGTCATCGTGTGCTGAAACAAAACTAAAAGAGCACGAGGCTGTATAGCATGTGCTGTGGAGTATACATTATGCAGTGTTTATTAGGAAGTTTAATATCAAAAGTTAAAGGTCGGGAGCACATTCGCAAGAAGCTGGCAGTATCACCACAACGGTAATGTTTTCTCATTGTTTGTCTTTTGTTTTAAGTAAATTCGTATATATTTGTGCTTATATTTATATATAATTATATTATATTTTTGTATTTAACAATATTTATTCTTCAAGTTTCATAATTGCACTGTTTGGTCTCTGCATCACCCAAAGGTTGACTCGTAGAAAATGCCTATGGCATAAAGTCCGCCTCTGTACATTTGTGAGCTTAAAGCTTTACTAATCTATTCTATTCTATTCTTAACGTATTAAATAAATAAATAATACATAAGAGTTTCGTGGAAGGACTTTGGGGAGGCCTTTGCCCAGCAATGGGACAGTATAGGCTAAACAAAAAAAAAAAAAAAAAGTTTCGTGGACTCATCAAAAAATATTACACGAACTGGAGTGATTTTCAAAAAGTAAAGTTAAAGTGATAGTAATTTCTTTAAATAAGTACAGCAGTGCTATTCTGTAAATATGTAATATCTCACCATGAAAACTTATGTGAAGTGAGCTCTGTCAAGTGTCAATCCTCAGCATCAGGTGGATTGACAGCTCATCACCTAAGTTTTCACGGTGATATTTTTACAGAATATCCCGGCTGATGTCAGAAACAGGCCAAAATTATAACTTTACATACGAAAAGGTAAGTCGTGATAACATTATAAATCGATCATCAAATATTGAAAGACTATCTCTGCTACTTCGGCTTAATGGGGTCTCTTGCGGTCTGGCCTGAGCTTAATAACAATAAATTATGCCCGTTTTATGCAAAGGTGTTTATTTATTTCCAGCATACCAAACCTCTCTAGTCTATGCACTCTTATTTTTTATAAAAAAAAACATTATACTTCACTCCATATATTATTATACTCATAAAAAGAACATTTATTTAAACAGTTGCTCGCAAAAAAAGGGCCAAAAACGAAACGACCATCAAGGTTTTAATTAAAACATCAATATTGAAATGTTTGAGATCGATAAACGGAGTGAAGTTATTCATAGCAATTAAGATGGCCGCCGTGTACGAATGCATGTAACGGAGTTTTTTTTTGTGTCGTTATAATTAAGTTAAAGTGTTTTGAATTCTGTTGAATCATTCAGATGCAATTTTAATGTTGAATATTTTAATGAGTCGTATGTTATGCAGTTTTGTAAAGTATTTTATTTTGTTCTGATTACTAATTAACTAAAGTAACCAGTTTATAAGTGCATACATAATAATCATCCTGTAATGTTTCCACTGCTAGTACACAGGCCTCCTCCCTGTGAAAGACAGTGGGCCGTAATGCACCACGCGGGCCAAGTGCATGTTGGTAGATGCCATAATTATGTGTTCAAAATTTTGGTTCTAGGACATGCCGGTTTCCGCACGATGTTTTCCTTCGCCGTTTTGAGAGCATATAGGTATATAGCTGCATGAATGTCGCTAATTGAGCAATTCTTTACGGGTGATTTACAAATATGCCTGTTCCAAGCCATTCTTTCCAAAAAAATCTTATTTGCAATGAAAACCAACTTCGTGCTCAGATAGGTAAAGGGGACTTTCTCCTTAGTAGGAATAAGGGGCTGTCTATAAATAGACCATGGTCAACAATTAGAAAATTGACAACGACCTCTGTCTACAAAATCAAAATAAACAAGCGTGATATTAATTAGTGTTACAACATACACTCTGGATATTATGATGAATAAATCGCAGATCAAAGAGAACCCATACACCCACCTCGTTAAAAATCACATTTTACACGCCAAAGGACCCGATTAAAGATGTCTACTTAATTTTTTATTTAAATCCGAAGCAATAACTTAATTATTTTATTCAATAGCGTTCCTGCTCAAGTTTTAAATCAGTGCTATCACTTAAGATCTCTATTAAAAGCTTATAAAATACCATAAGTTGGGTCGTATCTTTGACTTTAACATTATGGTAAATGAATAAATTGGTCTTAATTAAGACTGCATTTTTTCGACACCAACTTATATTTATCGGAGAGGTTTGTAGATATAGAGAGGATTTGTTCTTTTTACGCCTGTATTTTTTATTACTAGAATTAAAATTAGTTTTCTTAAAGCCCTTCTAACATGCTTACTCTTAAAAAAGATAGGTTAGTATAATGTCAAAATAATAAATTAGGTAGTTATTACAAAATTATTTTGACGTTTCATTACTTTCACTGTTACTAGCTCTGTCGGACACGAAGCCAGGTGAAACAGCGTACTTTTTGGCCATGACCACCAGTAAGTTCGAGCTCGCGACTAGTTTACTCTTAAACATCATTAAGAACCGTAACCGTATTAAACCATAATTTGTAATACTCCAAAATTATCCTTATAAAACCGAAATTAATGCGCCACGGAGGACCAATTGCAGTATTTTACCGTATTGCCGTTTACCGCCTTATAATAACCTGAATTTTTCAATCTTCCAGCTGACGTTATCTGCCCATTGATTAAGCCAGGCATACATCAGCGGCTATTCGCGACGCAGGCTCTTTGACGTCGCCTACCGCACGCTTATTAAACTTATCGATAAGGCCAATTTACACTGATGAGAACCGTGGCCTTGCATATTAATAGTAGGTGCCGATCATTTGATCTGAGTAAATCTTTGGCGGAGATGTGATCGTAAAACCGTTGACATGTTACCTTCAAAATGACTGAAGATATCATTATTGACGAAACCGATGAAAAAAGAAAAAAAAATGAATCAGCTAAGTAAAGGATGTTAAAAAGGTTGTAGGTACAGAATGGTGCAGTAAAGTTCAGTCGAAGGAGGTTTTCAATAATGAGACCCAGGCTACGGCTCGACTCTAGTTTTAAATCGCGACTAATTAAATTATTTTATAGAAAATGGGCCTTGAAGCTATTTCTTTCCAATTTTGAAAAACTAACCCAAAATGGGTTAGATTACCTACAAAACACGTGCATACAGCATACGTCACGTGCTCACGTACTCGTAGAATATACAAATATTTTCACTCGCAAATACAAGCACAAACATTCCGAAGCTTTTGTTCGATTCTTTTAAACAAAAAAAAACACATTGTTATTTTTCAACTTTGATGAACAGCGATATTATAAACGGCGACTGATTCAGGCATTGCACCAAAGCGCCTACACATGCAGTAGCGATTGTGCAATACGATATATGATCAAAGTAATAGATAGTTTATATAATACTGGGTAGTGTGTACGGACCGATAGGCAGAATGAATACATGTCCAATACGAGTCTGAAAGCGAGCCGATTGAAAACGACCCAGTTTCTATACGTTATGTATATTTTAGGTACTTAAACCGATTAATTATAAAAGTGTTTGCTGATTACAGTGAAAATCGGGAATACACCAAAATTTTGCAAAAGGACGAAATCCTTCTTACTTTTTTCTTTTATTTCAGTTTCAGCTTGAGAATAATTATAATAATCATAAGAATCATCAATACAACACTCAAGTTCATCTGGGGCCGGAGTTTGAGTCTTCAATGAACCTCCCACTTGTGGAGGTTATCCTTGCTGCGGCCTACTTGGGTACGATATCTATTTAAGGTTTTCCAAGTAGGCCACGATAACTTGTAATGGCACTAATATACGTCATTTGTTGACTATGCAACAATAATATGCAAACTGAGACTTAGAAAGAAAACCATTCATAAAAATACTACTTTGAATACGAATAACAAAGTATTCGTTTCCACAATGGAATAAAACACGAAGAAAATTACGTTTTTCTTCAAACTACACACACGAGATTGCTTCAAAGGAGCACCATAATAAGGAGTCTGTCTCCGTGCCGGCCAAAGTTCCGGACAAGTGTATTGTTAGCTAAAACCATAAAAAAAAACGTCGAGTAGGCCTACTTCACACAACACACTTAAAGAATTCACAATCTAGTCGTTACTCAAAATTAAACTTTAAGGCCCATCATTCACGACGCTGCTCAAAGAAAGAAAATATGTTTGGTGTTACATATCACAACTCAAATCAACAAATGAATAGCCAGAATGTCCTGCTTAGCGTTTTCCCAACTGTTTTGGGGTTGGGCTTCAGTCTAACCGAGTGCAGCTGAATACCAGTATTTTACATGAAGTGACTGCCAATCTGACCTCCACAACCCAGTTACTGGGTTATACAATACCTTTGGTAAGACTGGTCGTCAAACTTTCTTTTTGACCCGTAACGTCTCACAGTCCGACCTTCAAAGATTTACGAATGACAGCCAGGACCAATGGCTTAACATACTTTCCGAGGCACGGAGAGGTCTCGATATGTAAAGATGGTCACCCATCCACAGACCAACCGCGGCGCTGAAAGCGTAGCTTAACCTTCGATCGGCCCGTGCGGCTGTTATTATTGAACTACAAGCACCCATGAATGAGGTCTTCAAACTAATCAAATGTTATATATGCGAAACGAGTATATCCAATTCAAAAATCTTTCGAATTTTCATTTGGTTGACTTCGCGTGTTCATGCTAATAAGTAGACCTTCTGTCCCTATACGTGTTATCACTTGACGCTGCAAACACTTATGTATCTGTCGTAGACTCGTGGTACACTTATGTATCTGTCGTGGACTCGTGGTACAATTACGCTTTGAACATGCATTAGCTGATGAAACTCCAAAGTTTGCCTAGGCTGGACTGGACTGGACCCATTCAATTTAGTAAGAAAACACTACCGCTAACACTGCTGAAGAAAATTATTTTGGATGCCTCTTCAAAGGAAATACCAAAATACTCCTCCTCTGTTGTTAAAAGGCATCTCCTGCCGCGTAGGTTTAGCAACAGATGTTAAAAATCTTTAAAATCAACAAGCATGAATGGCTTCAATTAAAAACTAATGAGTAAATTGAAATTTAATTATTATCGAAAATAATGCACCTACGTTGTCTTTCTATTTATTTTTGACTGCCCCGTTGGTCACGTGGTCGCAAGCGCGATTCCTGAGCCTGTCGATTGCCGGTCCTGTCGGTTAGATTCCCAGGAATTTCTTAGTAACAGCCCGAAGTTTGGAACTTCACGGAGGGATACCCCCGTGCCTCGGAAAGCACGTTAAACCGTTGGTCCTGCGCCTGATCTCTCTCCGGTAGTGTCGGATTGCCGTAAAGCCGTCCCATTGGACTATGAGAGCGAGGGGCGAGGGAGTGCACCTGTGTCTGCGCGCACACTTGTGCACTATAATATCTCCCGCGCCGAAGGCTAGCTTCCGTTGAGATTACGGTCGGAAATACGGTCTGGAGGACTTTATTTTGTTTGTGCTTTTAGTGCCATTTGCTGTTATAGTGATCTTAAAGGGCTAAGGAAGGAACACGGGTGGGTTTTAGTCAGTAAGAGTCTGACACTCCCTACCGCTCCACCCAGAGCGGGAGGAGTCATTTGATGATTTCCCATCCTCAAAAAAAAAAAACACATTTTAATTTTAGATTTTTTTTAAAAGAAAAGTTTTTTAAATGATCTAAAACCAAAATGTAATTTAGGCTCCTCCATAGTTGATTTGATGAATTTGCAACCAAAATTACTAAATATTAACTTATCACGATGTCACTGCTGTCTCTTTTTCTTAACCGAGTTGCAAGACAGCCAAAACCATTGACCTACGGTATGTCGAGAAACTAGTCACAAAAGATGTTTAATACCATACCGTGTCGGTCGCCCGCATAATCAGGTCGCAGTAACGAGGTCCCACCGAAATAGAAGAATAATTCTTTCACCAAAACCCTTTGTATATTTCAGTTTGTCTCTTTACTGGCGACCCAAAAGCTTTGTGGATACTCTGAATAGACTGTCCTCTCGGCGGGTATTTTAAAGCAATTGTAGAAAAGATAGTTATTTGCCAGTTCTATACAAATGCATTAATTTTATTTTGTGTGTAGCACTTTCGAAATTCCAGTAGTATTTTGCGGGAAAAATTTATTAGGGTGCCACGAAGAAAATTTAGGAAGTATCCAAGTCACAAATAACTGTATTTTCCACGATTTTGTGTACTTATTTACTGTGTAAGCGTCGGAATTTCCCTGTTGCTTGGAAATATTTTCTTTGGATACCGCGGCTAAATTAATTCAGGTACTGAATTTTTTTGCAGGTAGGTACTTGAATGTTCGTAAAAAAAAATTTTAGTTATTTGTGCATTGTTTCGTTAAGCAAGGTATACCACGCATAGACTTCCAATTAAGTCATCAAATGAGTAGTGCAATGCTTATTATCTACTAAAACATCCCACGGTTTCCATTGACTTCCATATCAGTAGGCAGACATAGGTTTTATAGTTTGTAAAATGTTAGAACCAACACTTACAGTGCTTCACCTTTACCGCACTCTACCCACGATTAACCCAGCACCCAATACGTATACCTAAACCAAAAAAAACACAACCCGGCTTTTGAATTCACTTTTAGTAAAAGCAATTCCGTTTATGGTGACATTACAGCGCTCACAAAGGTACACGAACTCGTAAACCTTATCATGAAGATAATAAATAACACTTTTCTTTAACAAATTTCAGTTTCGGAAGTTCGTGCAGATACTGGCGGTGTATCTAAGAAAATATAACTAAAGTACTGAGTCAGGGTTCCTTATCGTAAGTATTGCCGCCTCACTGACAGGGGTCTTCATAAAAATTTAATGTCTTTAATCTTTAAAGCCCTCCAAAGTTTGGGCCGATGACAGCCCTAAGTTTACGAGGAACGCGTAAACTTCCGTAATGGTTACTATGTACTACTTTGTTGCAGAAGTTTATGTTCCATATTAAGGTTTGTAATGACAAGATGGCTGCCGAGATAAGTGGTGAACAAATTCGCGATATTATAATAAAATATAGGGGAATATTTTTGGTTGGGACTGTACCGGAACCAAAACAATAAAAATGTTTTTATTGATGACTAAGCTTGACTATATTTTATCTATTTTATTGCTTTGGGCGCGGGTCGTTTGGTTATGAAATGACTGAAGGATCAGAATCAGATCTCAACCCCGTAAAGTCAGTTCCTCATCGGCTGTAGGCTAGTCACGAGGGAAATACTTGGAGAAAACCTAAGTGTGTCTCCTTTAGATATTATTTAGTGGCCACGATCTCATTTGTGATTCTGAAGACTAGAATGGAACATCAAGCACGTAAACACACACACACACATAAAATATGCGTAACTGGCACAAAAGTACGCAAGTATCTTAAATGCCATTTCGACACTCACCAATCAGTAGTTGATATGACATAATGGCTTGCATAAGTACGCACGACGATATATCAAGGTATACATTACCATTATAAGCTGACTTCTCGTTGCACGAAAAGCCATACAATGCGAGGTCAGCTGAAACTGGAAATGTATAGCTTGTGTGTACTTTTGTGCAATTACAGGCATCTGTACGAGTATTTGCAGCTTTCAAGCTGACGCAGTTTCTAGTGTGTCGTACCGCATTGCAAAAATCTTTCAACATCACTTTCGTATATTTTGTATGAGCACACTACAGGCGGGCCGCACCGCGCTTTTTTGTATTGAAATGCGATGGGCTGCGGCTCGATGCGGCTGTATTGTACGCTTGGCTTTACGCGGCAATGTTAAGAGTAAGACAACGTACTACCTAGCCTTTTCCCAACTCTCAGTTGGCTTCCAGACTAACCGGATACAGCTGAATACCAGTATTTGGCGTGGAGCGACTTCCTATCTGACCTCCACAACCCAATTACAGTACCCGGCGATAAATATTGCACATCGACCTATTCGATCCTATCGATTTTATACAAAGAATAAAAATAATTATCAAAAGAAGCAAAACATAATTGTTTTAACAGCTCCTAATAGATACCGGACTGTTTGTATTTCGTGCGACAGAGATAACGCTCTACGAAGCCGAAATTAGCCGATTGTCTCTTTCCAAAGGTCGATGTGCAATATTTATCGCCGAGTACTGTACGGGGTAACACGATACCCCTTGGTAGTCTGGTTGTCAGACTTTTTGGGCTTCTGACTACTCGTAGTGACTGTCAAAGATCTACGAATGTCAGCAGGGACTAACGGAAGCTGGGAGGGGTGGCGATATGTAATGGACCCATCCACGAACCATTCCATCATATAGGTACGAGCCAAAATAAGAACTCGGCTTCTCGTAAAACTAGCACCTAATCGCCAGTTCATTCAGCCTCTTCCTGTAATAAGCATGGTCGCGTGCTCGCCAAGCATAAAGTATCGCTTAGAAATAAAAGCGTGCTTATTGTTTTAAATTGCCTCCCGCCCCCAGTGTGACAGTGGGCGGAATGCGTTACTCTACCGTTATTATGAGGAAAAAATCTACTTACGATGGCTTTTTGTACTTGACCATTTTGTAACATTTAATTTTCTTGAAGCGACTTTGTTTAATGCATCTCACGTGGGTAATGGTGATTATTTAAAACGATCTTGTAACTGTTTTTACACCATGGTTATGAATGTATGATGTACATAACTGTTTTTCTTTTCAACTCAAACTCAAATTCAAAGCATTCATTTCAATTAAACCTTGTCAAGGCACTTTTGAATTCTCAAAATTAAATAGTCTGTCAGTTAGTCAGAAAGTTGAAACTAGTTGCCCATTCTAAAACGTAGAGAAACTCTATGGAGAAGAACGGGCAAGAAACTCCGTGGACACTCTTTTAAATCAAGATGTTACAAAATCCTGGATACATTATTCTTGTTGCTTCTATATGTGAGAACAATGTAAAAAAAGACAAAAATGAAGAAACAATTCAAAATATAAGATTAATAATAAGCCTTGGCAGTTAAGAGAAAACCAGTCTCAACCGACGGCGCCCGTTCACGAACATGACGCTTGGATCAGCACCATACAGCTAAACCATTTTGTAGGGAACCGAAATGATCTAACACACGCGTCCACCATCGATGAGACATTTAAGTGAGCATGACACGTTCTCAACTGCCATGCTCTTTCAACATGCGAAATAAATAAACAGTACAAAATCTATAGTAATAAATCTGAAGCTGAAGAATTTGTTTGTTTGAACGCACTAATATCAGAATCTGGAAGTATCGGTCGTATTTGAAACATTCTTTTGCATTTGATAGCCCAATTCTCGACAAGGGTTATAGGCTATTTGAAATCACGCTATGACCCAAAGAAACCGAACAAAAAGAAAAACGTCAGAAACATCGCTAGGCGAAAACGAAATCATGCGTGGAGCGACTGCCTAACTAACCTCCACAACCCAGTTACTGTGTAATACGATACCCCTTGGTAAGACTGGTTGTCAGACTTTCAGGCAGACTACCGTAATGACTGCCAAAGATCCACGAATGACAGCCGAGACCAACGGTTTAACGTGCTTTCCGAGGCACGGATATCGTTATGACAATTGTCAACCATAATTCTTCCTTCAAAGCCTAATCTAGGCTTTCATTCACATAACACGACTTTACACGACACAATTAATAACATGAATCCAAAGCAACCCTTAATCTTGAACATTTATCCGATAATCTATACCAGTCACGCAATCGGTAATATAGAGCATTAAAAATCAACCACCAAAACTAATGTTGTCGTTAAAATATCAAAAGTACACGGACAAAAGTGGGAGCGAAGGTACAAAAAAGTTTAAAACCGTACAAGTAACATTTTTACATTTGCATAGGGTTTCGTGTTGTCTGGCTGACAAAGAATGTGGCGTGCCATCTATTGTGTCCGCGACAGCTAAGTTATTATTTCAACGGTATTTTTTTTATTAGAAAAAGGAGGCGTTTACTGGAAAATAAACAGAGCTATTGACATATCGCTCTGTGCTTTGTGCCCAACCTTTTCGCGTGAATTCATCGTTGTTCCGAAATCGAGAATTTGCCTATCCATTGCGTGATTGCTTCACTCCTACTCAAGCGTATACTAAACAAAACAGTCAATGTATAAAACACAGTGTAGTATACGACGGTTTTAATTGATTTTTTTAATGTTCGCAGTACGGAACTCCTCGCGTGCACGTCTAGCGTGATTTGTGCGCCTCGGAATCGCGCGTGACGTCGCTCGGGGAACCTTCCCTCCACAAAAGGGGGAGGTCAACTGTTACCCCGCATACCAGCGGGTACAGTAACATGTCCGACCCCGTTTAACTATAAAACGACAGTTTTATTTCTCCCTAAGTCGAGACAAGAGCAAGAAATCAGATTTGTTCGTGCCTTTTTAGTGGACTTGAATGTTGGAAGTTTTAAAACTGGATCGTGTCTTTGGTAACCTGAATTTGATGCATATGAGAAAATAGTTTTGTGATATCATGAGCACATAATTATTAGTAGGTAATTCCTTTCTTTTGTAAAACTAACCTAACTGAACGTAAAGTTGTAGCCTGTACCTACCTGATAAACATAAATGTGAACGATTTTCTTCTTTTGTTGTTGTGTAGGTACCTATCCAAAAATCTGTCTTATTTCACTTTTTCAATTCATAATTATATACTTTCTGATTTTATCTTGGATATTTCTGACACGGTGAAGAAAACATCGTGAGAAAACCTGGACTTTATACTTAGTTAAAGTTTGAATTTACCAATTCGAGTACAACAATGCTCATGCCTTGTATGAGAAGAGGAAAAGGCCCTGCAGTGAAAAAATAACAGGCTGGAATTATTATTATAACCTTAAAAAATATTGAACGTTTTATTCACATCTACGTCCAATTAATTTGATCAAAAGGCGCATCAGACTGAAACATTAATAAAAGATACTTAGAAACGGATTATTTCTCCTCGGCTCTTCCAGCAATGTGACGTCGCGGATTTCTGAAGACAGTTGATTATCGAAACGAGTCCCATAAAGGAGCAACGTTTGGTTTTATGTCGATATAAAGCGATACTAGAAGTGGCTCCATCTGTAAACAAAAACTTTTGACTGGACATAATTAACATAATAGAAAACAAAGCAATGCATGAACATAAAGAGATAGTTTCGAAGATCTACTGTTAATTGTTTTGTACAAGACACTGCGTTTGTATATTGCAGAAAAAATTAAGTTGAAACGAAAAATCCGCTACCACAGCTTAAAAGAAGAAAGATACAGTTAGAACGTTGGTAAGTATGAAATCTAAAGATACTAGGATATTGGAAAGCATAATGCACCCACCCCGCACACATTTATATATATAACGGTGCAAGATAGTCTTTAAACGTCATCATTGTGCTCATCTTATTAGTGGTTCAGCAGCTTCAATATCATCAGGATTGTACCCTGTAAATAGCAGTTCGTCGTGAAGACAGCCGCCACGCAACCGTAGATACGACGCTATGCTAAAGCGACTGTCACCAGCCAGCGCCACTCTTATCCGACTTTTTCGGTGCCACTTACTGCGCCATCATATTCATGGTTCGAACTAGGGATGTTATGGATATGAAATTTCGGATACGGATTAATTACGGATATAGGAATGATTATTATACCGGATACGGATATGAAATTATTTCGGATTATCCGTTAGTTTCGGATAATTTCGGTTACGGTTATTAATTTTTTTAGGAATTTCAAAAGTACAATACACATAGTTAATAAAATAGTTTTATTTATATGTAACTATTTGGTAGGAATTACAATCAGTCTGTGAATTATTACAGCTATTTAAATTAAAAATGATTATAATAATAAATGTTGAGTGTTATCTAATCTACCTAAAATGAAAATGTAATAATAAAATTATTACTTATAACTATAAGTGCTTATTTAGTAATTTCGTATTCAAAGAAAATATTAAAATTAGATTTCAAAGTCAAAGTCAAAGTCAAAGCATTTATTTCAAATAGGCACATTAAAGGCACTTTTGAACGTCAAAAATTACAACAAATAGAACTGATTCTAGTCGCCCATTCCAAAAGGTAGTTTTCGTATGGAGAAGAATGGGCAAGAAACTCCACCGTTACTCTTTTAAAATGATTTACAATATTTTGTATACATTAATTATATCATAATAATATGTGAAGACGATGCACCTAAAATAAAATTACTATACCACAATAGGTAAAAGAATTAAAAAATGAAACCATGACATATAAATTAATTATATATCTGATAGATGCATGGTGCTCACATATTTACAAACATGGTAAAAGTAAACGATTTTCATTTAAATAAAATAAAAAATACAAGTAATAAGTCAGGGTGTGAGTTAAGTAGTTACAGAATGTAAATCAATTTAAAAAAAAAAAAATAATAATAATTGTAAATTTACAATTAAATTAGCAACCCGTTAGATTTTGTCTAGACTCTAGATTGTCCTATGGAGCAGGACCAGCATGTATCCAAGCGTTCTTATCTTGGATATAATCTTCTAATTTATAGTATGCTTGTTTACAAAGTGTACGTTTAATGTGAGTTTTAAATTTTCTTTCATTTAATTGCAATATATCACAAGGTATTTTATTGTAACATTTAACACAGTACCCCATAAAAGATGTGTGTACCTTGGCTAATCTGAAAAATGGTTGATGTATTTTATCTTTATTTCTAGTATTAAAATTATGTCTATCGCTTATTTTATTAAAAAGATGTAGATTTTTTCTTACATACATAATATTTTCATAAATGAATTGGCAAGGTACCGTCATAATATTAATCCTTTTAAAAAGTTCCCTGAGAGATTCGCGGCGACGTAGATTATAAATGGCTCTGACAGCTCTTTTTTGCAAAATAAAGATGGATTCAATGTCAGCAGCTCGACCCCATAGTAAAATGCCGTACGACATAATGCTGTGAAAGTAGCTGAAATAGACTAAACGTGCGGTTTCTACATCAGTTAACTGTCTTATCTTTCTAACAGCATAAGCGGCCGAGCTAAGCCGCCCCGCAAGAGATGTTATGTGAGGTCCCCATTGCAATTTGTCGTCTACCGTGATTCCCAGAAAAATAGTTTGATCAACAAATTCCAGTTTTTCTCCATTCAATATGATGTCACATTCACTACTTCTAACATTAGGTAATTTAAATCTAATACATTTGGTTTTCTTTTCATTTAGTACCAAATTATTTACCGTAAACCAATCTTGGACCTGAAGAATAGAGTTATTCACGTCGTCAAGATTTTGTGCCCGTCTGTCTATCTTAAAGATCAATGAGGTGTCATCTGCAAATAACACCATCTTCGGTTGATTTTGAAGTAATTGAGGTAAATCATTAATGTAAACTAAAAAGAGGAATGGACCCAATATCGAACCTTGAGGAACGCCCATTGCTATTTCAGACCCTAATGAGTTTACGCCGTTTACTTGAACTTTAAGCTTTCTATCTTTTAGGTATGACTTCAGTAAATCAAGAGCTAAATTCCTAATCCCATAATGCTCAAGTTTCAGCAGAAGTGTCTCATGGTTTACGCAATCGAACGCCTTAGAGAGGTCGCAAAAGATTCCAATGGCATCTTGTGCTTCTTCCCAGGCGTTAAAAATGTTCTTTATTAGGTTGACACCGGCGTCAGTGGTACAACGCCCTTTGGTGAAACCGTACTGGTGTTCATGAAAGATGGAATTTTTATTAAAATGGCGTAACATTTGATTGAGCATCAACTTTTCAAACACCTTACTGAAAACCGGCAGAATTGAGACAGGCCTAAAATTGTTGGGGTCTTTACTATCACCGGATTTGAACAAAGGAACTACTTTACTGTGTTTCATGAGATCTGGAAAGACTCCTTGGTCTACACTGATGTTAAATATGAAAGCTAAATAGGGCGCAATCGTTTCGATGATAGATCTACAAACTTTTACAGACATTCCCCAGAGATCTTCTGTTGATTTAATTTTAAGATCTTTAAAAGCTTTTATAACAGCCTGGGGGTTTGTATGTTGAAACCCAAACTCCGAAGGGCATGCCTCAACATTCTTTCTAAGTAAGTCAGCAGAAAGCGCGGGTGAGGAATTTAAAGCTTCAGTAGTTTTAATGGGAATATTAGCAAAAAAATTTTCAAATTCCTGAGCAATTTCTATATCTGAATTGATGGGGCCACGAGCAGTCTCTAAATTAAATTCAGTATTACGCTGTTTTTTCCTACCTGTTTCATTGTTTATTATTTGCCAGGTAGTTTTTATTTTATCATCGGCTGATTTTATTTTATTGCTAATATAAAGAGCTTTAGCTTTAGAATGCACATTGCAAATATTTATTTACTATGATTTAAGTTTAACATAACAATCATAGCTATCTTTATCTTCGTGTCTCAATTAGGCTCCGCCCCTATCCGATATTATCCGAAACTTTTATTTCGGATTCGGTTACGGTTACGGATAATTTTTTATATCGGATATCCGATAGTTTCGGTTACGGTTACGGAGCTCCCTAACATCCCTGGTTCGAACCGCATCCATTCCATGTACATCTTTGGAACTTTTATAAAGCGTCCACAGAAGCAAGAGTAAAAAAGAATGAATATTACAAATGATTCAATTTGGTGAGACATTATTTTTTGTTGCTTCTTTTGATACTTGCGATTTCTTTGGACGATATCACTTATTCGTCTTTTGTATAACGAGGGCAATGTTATTCTGAAGGTATTTTAATAAGATGCCTTACAATCTATTGGTGTGACCTATTTTACCTTGCCTCACGTATCTATATTAAGAATTTTAAATGGCTAAGCTTTCTTTATAAAAGTTATAAGAAATAATAATTAAATTCTAAATAAATCTGGGCTGAGGTTAAATAGGCCTTTTTTAAATAATTATATTGGACTAGCTGCTCCCCGCATAAATCTCGATCCGGTGATTTCTAATATGATTCAATCATGATTCGAAAAACACGTGGCGCCATCTATTATCATAATAACGTTATTGTTGTTTTCCTCGGGAACAGCACATGTTTTTGGGATAAAAAAAAAAAAAAAAAACAAATAAATAAATAAATAAAATATCCGTTTCTGTACACCTGACAACGTGTATGCAAAATTTCAGGATGATCGGTTCAGTGGTTTAGGCGTGAAAAGGTAACAAACAAACTTAAATTCGGATTACGTTCTGCGTTTAAATAGCGACTTTTGTTTTTACGATTGCAAATCATAGATCTAATAGATATTCTGTAAAATACGACTAAATAAGTCTGTGACGACTTTGAAATTCAGAAAATCGCCGCGTGAATGATCCAACTAGATTTTGATTAATTTATGTATAGTTAAAAACTGTAACCAGAAATTATTCAAAAAATAAAAAGTGAATGAATACTCTTCATTTATAAGCAAGGGTAATTTATAATATAAGTGTTCCTAAAGTCTACCCCAAAGTTAAAATTATTAATTACAAAATTGAGACAGTAAACTGACTGCCAACTCTTTTTACGAAGGTAATAAAATTATCAATTACTCCTAGACAAGCTAGCAAGGAATACCAAGCAGTTAATGAAATTAGTTTTTCTTTCATTAGCAGATAGCAATCTAGTTTCATAAAACAACCTAATACCTTTAAAATGTTCCTGACAAAAATTGCAAACAGCAAGAATTTCTATTTCTTCAAGGCGGACCAGATAAAACCTAAAGGATATTTTTAAATTCTACGACGCGAGGCGATGGAGACTGAATACAAAATTTACTAGCACTTACGAAAATCAAGTGTTTTAGAAGTGTTACTGTTCGCCCTTCGAACGGTAACACTTCTAACACATGAGTTTATTTAAGTAAAGAATTTATAAATAAATGCGACACTAGATAATATTTTGATATTACACTGTAGCGGTATCTACAAAGCCACATGCAAACAACGCGTCATACTGACGTCACGCAAGATCCTGCATCTCGCAAGCAGAGTTTAGTCGGGCCGTTGTATCTATGCTAGTTGCGTACTAGCATAGGTACAATGGCCCGACATGAATCATCAGGCAGTTGCCCGCCAGACACAACACTCGTCTGGTCGGAGGATCCTTCGTTTTCCATGAAGGATGAGTGAAATTTACACCCTGTTCCTCATACCTCTATAACATTGTAGCGGTATCTACAACGCCACATGCAAACAACGCGTCATACTGACGTCACGCAAATCCTGCATCGCGCAAGCAGAGTTTACCGCGCAACTAGCATAGATACAACGGCCCGACATGAATCAACGGGCAGTTGCCCGCCGTCTGGTCGGAGGATCCTCCCTTTTCTATGGAGGATGAGTGAACTTTACACCCTGTTCCTCATACTTCTATAACATCAACCCTGTTATCTCCAATGGTAAAGCAGAGGTATTCCTCCCATATTTTTAATTGTACAATTACGTCGAAAAAAGATGGATTAATATACCATGTAAATTAAGAACCATTATAAATCTACTTAATAAATCTCCTAAATTCATTCATTCACGGAATCACGGATAAACAACGGACAACCTTAGCTACGATCTAAAATTATGAAATTTTGCACAAAAGTGGCATACATAGCGAAAGTGAGCACTGAAAGCGGATTTTTGAAAATTCGGTTGTCACGGTATGGGCATGTCGTGAGGAGAGTTTTGAGTTTGGATGTCGATGGCTATAAGTGTAGGGGAAGACCAAAGAAACGATGGATGGTCTGTGACTACCGAGATGACGACTAATAGAGAACTATGGAAGAAAAAGATATGTTTGTAGATAAAGATATGTTTGAGAAAAAGATGTGTGTGTATTAAATTGGGATAAGGGCAGGAGAATGGTGATGATAAGCTTAAATAGGCAGTCGGCTTTCTAGTCTAATATTTTTCTTAAAGAAGACTATAGGTTACTTAACATCACGCTAAGACCCATAGGAGCCGAGCGAAAATAAAAAAGTCAGAAAGACCGCTAAGCAAAACCATCTAATAGTGCGGGCAGGCAGGCAACACGGAGTGGATCGGGGAACAAAAAATTTCACGCGGACAAAGTCGCTTTCAGAAGCTAGTAAGAAATAAAAGTAATAAAAAAATACCTCTTTCAAATATTCCCGAATAAAATAAGCTTCGTCCAAAAATACCGTAACTATCAAAACATCAATGATTAGAAATCTTACCAAACTCCGTCGTAGGTAGAAAGTTATAAAAGTGTCATTACTAAAACCGATGCCTACAAACTTTGCCTATGTACCAAACTTTATAACCGAGAAATCGAATTTACCTCGTTGGTCTTATGGTGTTCTGGTCCAAGGAATCAGGCAGTTTCTGGCCAACAGCCAACATTGGAAACTACTGGTCTTTTTACATTTAATACTCTTAAGTTTGATGAAGTGTACTGCCCAACTTATAAGGAAACTGAGATTAATAACGTTTATTTTGCTAAGAGGTTTAACTCAAATTGCTTTCTCGGAAAATTGGGTTACATGATTTTTTAGTTTTCTTGTAAGATGCTTAGAGGAATGCGTTCTTACTTTTACGTGTATTATACACATACATATATGCATAAACTCACTTCTTTTTCCCTAGGCAGAAACTGCAGAACGCCACGATCCTTACATATTCATTTTGTTTCGTTTACGTTAATACATCTAGGGGCCTAAAAAAGCCACTTTGGTAGAATCTTAAAAGGATAACATTATGAATCATAATGGACAGTTAACTGTTAAGTTAATCGTATCAAATCACATTGGTGAAAGAATTTTCCGTTACTTTTTTTGTCTGTACTAAAATACCAATTAATCCAATCCCAATCTCTTTGATTATACCTACGTAGTGCAGCGAAAAAAAGAAAAACACTGACTGTCTTCGCCATAATATAATTCATTGTGATTTATGATTGTCCTTTTATGATTCTGTGGCTAAAGTGGCCTTTTTAGGCCCCCTGGTCATACTCGCACGCCGGTTGCGAGTACTACGTATCTGACATTTTTTGAAGAACATCACGTCTATTGTATGGTGAGAAAATGTCATATCATGTTCGTCGTAGAAAGTAAAATCTTGCTTATCTCTAACAATTTTGTATAATATCTACAGTCAAAGTTTAGTTTTGTTGGTATTAATATTTCATCCGCTAAAGTTTCCACGAGGCATTCCAGTTCTCAATGAAAAAAACCTCATGCAAAACGAACAAAAAACAATAATATGACAGTAGTTTGACAACTCCTGCAATTCAGAACCATTGTGTTTCGCTTCCGTGCAAATAATTTTTAATTTCCTCTTATAATTTTCATTCTCTCCCTGTAGCCCTGTAAATGTCAGTAAATAGCTTTATTTTCAACTCGGAGCATTCATGAGCAAGTTTTTTATTATGCCCATGTCGTTTGTCACTCCGAGACAGAGGGAAGCGTTAATTTGACAGGGGATCTCATGCCGTACTGACCCAGTTGCGTACTAGATTATTTTATTCTACGTGTTGGCCTGTCGCAATTTTTCGAATCGTTATAAATTGTGTTAGAACGTAGTCTTCGTGTCAGTCGTTTGTGAGATATACTTGTGGATTTTCTTTTTCAGACTGTGATTTGTTACTGTTCTGTCACTTTGCTGTGTCATGTTCATCTTTGTACAGACGCCAGCACATCAAGCTACTACAATCTGTCAAATTTCTTTAATAGATTTTCAACTTTATCGCTAAAACTTAGGGTTCAAATTTGATTGGGAATGACAGTTTCAGGTAGCTTGATATGCTGGCGTCTGTACCTAGGTAAGAGAAGATGGGAATTAATTAGAAACATTATAACGCCCATGTACAGTGGCCTCCAAAAGTTAGTGAACATTTTTCCACTTCAGCATCCGAATTTTTGAACTGCTTAACGTTTTTATTGAGTAATTCCACTAACTTTTACTTGTCATAAAAATAGTCTAGAAATCCCTTAGGAGTACCTATTTATTGTTTTATTTGAAAAAATTTCAGCTGAAGTGAAAAAAATTCAACTTACTTACTTTTAAAATTCACTCTTCCATTTAACCAATAGTCACCAAATACAGCTGAACTTAAAATATATTTCCCAGGACAATTCACAATCGCACACAGTAGTCATGCTTTTAATATACCCGTGAATTCTAAATTACTATTCCGTAAGCATTTTCCACGTAGGAATAAAGTTATAAAAATAAACACTAGCAAAGGACACCGACCTGGCTCAGGTAGTTTAAAAAGTCGTAAATATTTGAGCAAGAAATTCCCAATTCCGGGTGTGTTATATAAATCTGACAGATGAAAAGTTCATAACTAGGAAACTAATTGGTCCCAAATGGTCCGATAGTCATAGTGGATGACTCCCATGGGACGAAATAAACCTGCGAATATATAGAAATATACTCGTATTTTGTTTAAAGTACACAATAGTGTTATGATTGTTGTATTTACTTTCCTCTTTGTTCTTTTTCGTTTGTTTTCCGTGCTCTTTCATTTGTTTATTACAGCAAAATGACCTTTATATAAAGGGCGTCATAACTTTGACATTTCGGCGCATAATTTCGTGAGGATTACTTTGCTGACTTTGTATTGTTATTCATAGTTCTGTTTACTGGAGAGCTTAGTGACATTTAATTTCGGGATTTACTTGTAGGCAGCAGACTTTCACTGAAATAATAGAAAGTTCTTCATTTACAAACGTCAAATTATGCGAAAACGCAAAAGTCAGTGTAGAAATTGTTGACGTTCTCAAGATTTGTTTATGTACAGACGCCAGCACATCAAGCTACAACAATCTGTCAAATATCTTTAATAGATTTCCAACTTTATCGCTAGAATATAAGGTTCAAAGTCGATTGGGAAAATTTGACAGTTTCGGGTAGCTTGATGTGCTGGCGTCTGTACTTAAAACAACTCTCATATAAAGCTTGGACCAGCATCCTAATTGCGTAACACATTATCAATCTCAATTTGAATAATTTTGAAAGATATTTCTAATCCATTGCTTCATGTGTTCGAAAAATATATTTGCTCAGCAACGTATATAACGCAATGAATGCTGTTGAACTGTCAAAATTAAACGCAATTGCGCCGCAGTTCTGGACTAAATTAACTGTTTATTCTCCGTATGTATTCTCAGTAGGTACCCAAGTTTTCTACTCCCATTACAATTAAGGCTCTTAGCTGAATAACCCAAATTCACTTCCTAGATTTACAAATCCCATATAGGTACACACATTTTCTAAAATTAAAATGATTTAAGAACGAATTAAAAATTGATTTAGCAGCCGCTACTCTCACACACGATTCCACTAAATTGAATACAGCTGCCGTCAGGGCCATAAAATAGCATCGTCCAAACATAAGCGACAACGACCACTTTCGTATATGAAAACCAAAATATAATGACACGTCTTGCCTCACCCTAATTGGAGGAAGGCAAGCATCGGCAGTGAGATTACAGAGGTCAAATTAAATCAGTCGTGTTGTATTCAAAGAGCGAGTGCGATTTTATGATCCGTGAATATCGCGAAGGCATTTCTAGATGTTCGGATCACATTTTTATTGTTATGGAAATACGACTTTCCCGTTAGTTGGAAATTTCAAAAGGGTCGATTAGGATGTCTGGTTTTGAAGGTTCTGCACAATACGGAGTCTCCCTCCTTATTTGTAAGATGTACCCCTCGGTTGAGTTGGGCTGCATTATTTTCAAGGGTTTCCAGAATTTTTAGCCCGAAGATTTCTTTGTGATGTTGGAGTGACTTTTAAAGTTCGCGGTATTGAGTTATGGTTTGTACGCTCGATTGAATTTTTACTACGCCGTGAAAATTTTCTTTTAAACTCACGTATTTTTATGTACAGGGGCTTTATGAATGCGTGTTGATTTATTTAGTTACAAAAGTTAATAAATTGTCCTTTTTCCAAAATTTTAATATTAAATTATAGATATTTATGGAGAATACGCAGAGAGGATTTTGAATTATTGCTTTATTTACCAAGAAACAGAAAAACAAATCATAGCAATGCGGTTTATCAATTTTTTCTTTGTCTGTCTATTAATTAGTACGAGTAGGTAAAACAATCTCTAAGAAACGAAGTGATCACGCTAATATCAAATATAATAGTTTCAGTAACATTAAACCCAAGGGTATAAAAAGGTCATTTAAAATCGGACTCGGCAATGATGTTTTGTGGCCGTTACAAAATGCTGACTTAAAACAACATTACGAACACGTGTTACAGCCATTCAGAAGTCTAGGCTGCAACAAATGAAGCCATGTTCTGGTCCCAGAAACTATGGAATCGACTGACGAAATTTTATTGAATTTTCCGTCCAATATAAGAGCCAAGTCGTTATTGATGGACGTGCCGTGACGTGGCATCAGCGCTAAAACAGCGCTTTTCGCCAAAAAGCTCGTCAAATTTGAAATAAATAAAATTCTGGATACCAATTTAAGATTTTTACGATGGATACTAAAATATTGCTTAGGTGGGCGTTAAATAAAGTTTTGTTTATTTTATTATCAAAATTCACTCAGTACTGCATGTTTTAGGAATTTTTCACTTCAAAAATTATCATCATTTAAAATAAATTCAGATGACATAAGACGACTTAACATAGCTATTTTATTTCTGGCAACAAGTAAAATAGCTATGTTTTTAATCCAAGCTCAACCTGTCAATTGTATAATTATAAATCTTTCGACTTGACATTCATTTTTCCACCCACAAAATCATCAAGCGTTACGGCTCCTCTAAAATAATTACAAACCGAACATTTTAGTGGCCCAATTGGTGATGGAATACGGAACAATGTTTCATATCAAATTTGGGACAACTTTGTATCTTTTTAGGAAGGCATATCGATCACCAGCGCTGGAGATATGAGAAAATCGCATAACTGGGTGTTCCATGGATTATTTGATAGATTGGATACTACATGGTACATGGTACAAAATGCTTCAATAACGTATATTTAGGAACGGATTGATTGATCGTTTTCTAAAGATTTTTCTATGGAATAGATAGTCCAATTAGTCCTGGTAGCCTTCAGAATTTATTTCTTTGAAGAAGGGACGAATAAAAACGTAATAGGTCAAGTTAGCATAAGGACAACCAACACCATTTTTTTGTTGCAAAATATCTAGGTAGGTAGTACCTACAGTCGAGTTTATAATTTATTGTAATATCACTTTTGACACAACTCCCAGTAGATACATTGAGACTTTGTTGGCAACATAATCGTGGTCATGAATGCAAAAATAGACTTATACTCTAATTGCATAACACACTACAAATATTATCTGAATTATTTTGAAGGAAGTATACTTTACAATTTTTTTGAACATGAACACTCCTTCCATCCATTCCTTCATATGTTCGATAAAATTTTCTGCTCAACAACGCAAATAACGCAATGTATGTTTTTGAACTATCAAAATAAAAGCTTTTGCTACTGTTAGTGTGTTACACAATTACCCCGCTGGTGGTATCATGACCTGCAAGTAATATTCAACCTTAGGGCGGCATAGCAATTACGAGGTCGATTGTAGATACTGTCAACGACCTTTCTTCATAGTTAGAAGATCTTTTTTCTCACTGAGTAAATTATAAGCAGTCTTTTGTTCAACGAAATCCCCAAGGACTGGCTGTTACCTTGGCCAGTGACTAAGCATTGCCATACAACGTGGCAATGCCGCTAGTCTCTTAGGCACAGTTGACAGTAATGTGAAGGAATTTTTCGACACCATATTTTAGTTTGTTAATAGTAGTTAGATTATTATACTTTTAGTTAATTTGGTAAAAGTTTTTCCAGTGCATATATTTTTATACTATGTAATAAATAACCCCAGCATCTTTTTACTTACGCTGCTAAAATGGCAATCCGTTCTGAAAGCAATACACAGTCCCACATTACTCGCACACCATTTAGTACATAACAAACTAGCAGAACATAACGTACTAACCACACGTTGATTTGATCCGGAACAAATAAATCATGGTCCTAAACGAACCTTCACTGTTTAAATATTCCGCTCCCGAGGGGTTCAGCGCAAAACAACGCACTCATGCATTTTTCAGTCAGTACTGCACTAGCGAGCGAACAAATATGACGGTAAATTACGGTTTAATTTGACAGGGAAGTGACTGGATTTAATCATACAAGTCTTTTTTACATGCTATGAATATATTTTGTTTAAAAAATGATACCTATAAGGCATAACATCAGAGAGACATAGTGAACCAGTGGTAGCGGCCCCGATTTACGAGTTGTAGGTTGAGGGTTCGAATCCAGGCAAGCACTGGGCCCGCATGGTGGATTACGGCCCACTCCCATTCACAGAAAGAAGGCCTGTGTCCCAGCAGTGGAAACTTTATGCGCAAATTATGTGTAGGCAATTAGAAACACAATTCATAGGTTTTTTTATGAAGCCATATGTGCAATGGACAACGGAAATAATTATTTTTTCTAATATTCAAGTGGGGTGGCTACTGCAGGTGCGGAAAACCTCAAACGGCGAAAATATTCTAATCTAATTGGGAGTTATATGTTCGAGCCGCTTCGAGTTGAAATACTAGAGCCATGGGGCCCGAGTACCCACTCGGTAGACTCTTCACGTGACCAGAGGGCTGGCCAACTTTTTGCTCAAAAAGCATTGCCATACAACGAGGCAATGTTGCCAGCCTTCTGGGCAAATCTGTTGACAGTGATGCGGACGAATTTTTTGATGTCCTATGTTTTATTTTTCCCCTCCTTTAAAAAAAACATATGATGCCTATGATATTCAAATACCAACATCGGACTCTAAATAACCACACTGGATGTTTGACATAAATAATATTTTCCATTCATAGGACTTACTGCTTAAAAGCACTTTTTAATAAAGTACCTACCTACAGCTTGACATACTAACGAGCAGCACCTACTTGTCTTAATATGCAGACTTTTTCGTCCAAACGCTAAATACGTGATTTATGAACGAGACTTGTTGAAACACTCAAGTAACGGTTCAAATCTCGCAGAAAAGCAAGATGGATGTGTGCTGCACATTTGATACCTGAAAATGTGAGACGGCGACTGCAGATTGTTTTTGGGGTTCCTTGAGTAAAAAAAGGAGGTATAAATCTGTTTTAAAAGATTTAGGACAGCAGAAAACATCTAATACTTTGATTTACTTATCGTTTTGAAAATTTTGTGCTCTTTGAAGTTCAAATCAAATTAAACTAACTTTATATTAAACTAGCTTCTCCCGCGACTGAATCCTCGTAAAATTACTTGTTTTAATAAAAAATATATACTAAAAAACACTCGGAAATAATAGCTTTACAGTATTGAAAGAATTTTTGAAAACAGTTCAGTAGTTCCGAGGGTTCTTCCTAGATATTATTATTTATATATTATTATACTCACAAATTTTGCCTCTTAATAATATTGGTATATATAGATTACAGGTTTTCATCGTGGGCGATAACGCCCCCTTGTGCCCCGTTTGAGAATTTCACGTCGACTGGAGAAGACTCAGACAAAATTATATATCCCATCTTAATACTATATAATATTCATCATCATCATTACAACCGAAAGACGTCCACTGCTGGACATAGGCCTCCCCCAAGCACCTCCACTTCGACCGGTTCTGTGCTTCTCGCATCCAACGGGTTCCTGCAGCCTTCACAAGGTCGTCGGACCACCTTATGGGAGGCTATAATTATAATATTTTTAAATATAATCGTGGCAATAGTTTCCGATGGTAAATAAAAAAAATTGGGGGGTTCTAGAAAAAAATATATTCACAGTTGGCGGTGAGAAAAAATAAGGTTGAGAACCTATGATATAAATAAATCCTTAAACTATGTAGTTTCTGCCTTTATAAAAAACTGTGAGAGTAATAAAGTCCAAAGGAATCAAAACAAAAGTAAACTATAACAAATACAAATCAGCAACTTGATAATAATCTTCTAAGAAGATGAGTCATAAAATTATGAGGCAGACAAGTTGATTCATAGGGTATTAAAAACATATCAATCTAAATAGAAACAAGAAAAAATACATGTTTAAATTGTATACCTATCTTCAGAAAATATTTCGGATATCAAAATGAATCACATAACCACTCACTCTTTTGATTAATTTATTATGGTTTTGTTTTAGTAGACGAAGACATTGTCAGAGATTGATTTTGTTATAACTGACAAGTTTGTTAAAATGTACGATATGATAACTTTTGGAGCTTTAACATCAAGTCCATGTACTGAACCCACAAAAAAAGGTGGGACACAATTTCATGAATTTTTAAACTTCACAAGTTTTCAGGCATGCAAATTACGAGAACATACTTCAGAAATGGTATTTGCGAAATGAAAAATGAACTAAGTTATGCTTTCTTTTTCTGTAGAGGTAAGCGTATAGCTACACTTATACGTAAAATGCATCAAACAGAATTTAGTGTAGGAACTTGCGTGTCTGGAGAAGAGAGCGAAATTGTTAGTAAATTTTTGAGCAAAAGCTTCTAAAGGACTCACTGATATTTCAAAAGGCGAGTTGAAGCGAACATTTCTCTAGAACTATATCACTTTCATGCCAATTTAGTTTTAGTATAATTATGTCGCATTGAGCAGTGATGGCCCAGTGGTATCGACCCCTCACTTACGAGTCGTGGGTCGTGGGGTCAAACCCAGGCAAGCGCTTTAGAATAGAATAGAATTTTCTTTATTAAAGTGACCAAGACCCAAAACTTAAAGACTCAAACTCAAACAAGACTGTTAGTAAAACTTACGACTATATTAGTAAGCACAGACACTAAACAAAAACACAAGAAATAACGGTTGGTCATCGTTGCGACATCCCATGAGAGACGGCACAATAGTGTCCCACGTAAACACAGTCAAGGCGACTCGCAACCATGTTTAAGACACTGTTGGAGTCGCCCCACACCCTGCGCAGGCAGGCTTTACTTTGTGTAAATAATTTATTTACCACCGCTCTCAAAACGGCGAAGGAAAACATTGTGAGGAAACCGGCATGTCCTAAAACCAAAAATTCGAAGATATGTGACATCTACCAACCTACACTGGGCCCGCGTGGTCGATTACAGCCCACTCCTTCCCAAAGAGAGGAAATCTGGGCCCTAGCAGTAGGAACATCATAGGCTGATTCATCATCATCATCTGCCTAGTCTTTTCCCAACTATGTCGGAGTCTGCTTATGCTTCGGCTTCTCATTGTATGCTGATTATGCAAAATTATGTCACAATAACGGAAATCTACAGAAGCTTTTAGGAGGACCACAACATTGCTAACCATCGTGTGTGATAGTGGTCAGGCGCGAGCCCATCAACCATAATAAAAAAAATTTCTCCAGCAATGAAACTAAAAATAATGAACTCAATGTTGTCTTTGCAGAAAAAAGTTTGGCCAGCCCCTACAGTTTTGTGCGTGTGTTCAGACAAGTTTATCCTAGTGTTTCTTTTCCTCTGACGATGTCGTTAAGCCAAGAAGCTTTCCTTTGTACTGGATTTTTTGTCCTCACCTTGACAAACATTCGATCATCTCAGTCATAACCTTAATCCATCAGCCATCTCCATGTGAAGCCAGGTCTTGTTATTAAAAATAATTCTATCAGTAACTTGTATAATATAGCTCATCTCATTACATTACCGCAACTCAACACCGAATTCATGGAATCTGGGGATAAAAGTATTAACTTTAATATAAACAAACTGCTCTATATTATTATATATCCTATTATCATTCGTTAAATTCAGATTACAAGTGCTATGAACTGCGGTATATAATACAAACAGCCATTAGGAGAGACTAACCAACTCAAGTAACTGCCCATTTGTATGTAAATTTAGCAGTACAAAGATAATTTAAGGGATTTTAGTTCTTAAGATCATAGGTGAGGATAAGAAGGGTAGGATATAAATTATACAAGTTTGAAATGTCAGCTATTCTGAGTAGGCAATTTATGAAGGATGAAGTAGTAAGATTAATATGGGTTTGGGTTGTTTGTCTAGAATTCTAGATACTTATCTATTGGTACACTTTGGTCATATGATATCTTTGTAACTTTGGGTGGCTCGTTCTTAAGGGGCTTACATGACCTAAAGGTCGGCGGTCACTGTTGGACTGCATAGAAAAGAAAGAGAAAAGCGATGTCACAACGCTGTTAATTTATTGCAAAATATGAAGCAATTATTTGATTACAAAAAATCTATTGTTTAGACTAAAAAATCAAAAATGTTTTAGTATGTTGCTTGTAGAATATTCTGACAAAAAATCATGATGATTGTATGATATTAGTATGGTTATATTGTAAAAAGAAAAAAATCATGAAGATACCTCATCTTCATGATTTTTTTCTATCGTATCAAATTAGTTATATTATGTTTTAAATACACTACCTATCTAGCATATACCCTGAAGACTGTCATACATTTTTCTGATTGTTTACTGTAGTATTACAATTAACACACTAACTCTATAATAGAAATAAAAATATTTACAAGTATCAAAAAGAGTTACAGGGCGTCGAAAAATTCGTCCACATCGCTGTAAACAGGAAAAGTGCCCAGAAGGCTGGCAGCATTGCCACTGTAGTTGATCATATACTTTTATTGTTTCTAAAACTTGCGTTTTTTTGTGTTTAGGTCCTGTAAGCCCCTTAATCCGGTATTTTGAAATGTAACTAAGCTAAGCATAGCTATAAAGCTGTGCCATAATTGATCCATACGGCTCTACTTGTTACTGACCATAGTACTCTCCCTAGATTAATTTCAGAACATGTTTAAAAACAGTATGATAATCATGTTTAAAAACGAAGCCAAACAAACTATTGCAAAAAACATTGCATGCACCAATTAACTTGTTTTGGCTTTATAACGAGGTTTGCTCAACGCTATGATGATTTGCAAAAAAAAAGCTATAATCAAATTCATTGAGACCACTGATTAAATAGATCAGCCAACAAAAAAACTAATAACACTAGACTTGATATTCTATACAATAAAAACCTTGCATCTGCAACCGATAAATGATAAATGATAAATGATTTTATTTATGTAAGTAGGTTTGCACAAACACTTTTACACGTCAATCATAATTTTTTTAAACTAGATGAGGTCGGCGTTTCCTATCTGACTACTCTGAGAAGAAAGGCCGAAACAAACTCAGAGGTCATAGTCTCTTTTAAAGTTCAGACATAATCTTGGTCAAGTTATATGAAGACCATGTAGGTCGATGTCTGAGATGGTCTTTTGAGGAAAGAACCACACAGATTGAGAGGACCTGTCCAGTCAGTGCACGCATTTGTCAGAAATCATGCAGCTCAACTCAAGACTTAAGGAGCTCAACGATTCGACGAACAATACCAAAGAAAGGACATTTGGGTAGGCCACATAAATTACTCAAACTGCCAGACCATAGAGAGAATAATAAAAAATGAAAAATGACTAAAATAAATGACCCACATCGTCTTCACATTCACAATAATTAAAATAACGTAATACTTTAAAAAGTAAGCAAATGTCAGTTTAAAAAAAAAAATATCGTTAATGTCAATGTGTATATAAAAAAAAAAAAACATTATACGATGAACATTAAATTACAAAATATACAGTTATAGAAGACCGGCTCTATGTGGGGTTAAATTATATGGCTAGCTAAACTCCTCAGACGTGATGGTTAGCGTTATCTAAACATGATAAAAAAGGAAATTAACTTGAAGACTATTTTAGGGTTCCGTACCCAGAATGTAAAAACAGGACCCTATTACTAAGACTCCACTGTCCGTCTGTCCGTCTATCACTAGGCTGTATCTCATGAACCGTGATAACTAGACAGTTGAAATTTTCAAAGGTGATGTATTTCTGTTACCGTTATAACAACACATACCTACTAAAACGGAATAAAATGAATATTTTAAGGGAGGCTCCCTTACAACAAACGTGTTTTTTTCGGCGTTTTTGCCTTGTGGTACGGAACCCTTCGTGTGCGAGTCCGACTCGCACTTGACCAGTTTTTTTGTCTCTTGAAATATCAGTATTTATATTTTTTTTTTCACTTCACAGACGCGATAGGTATACCCAAGTAGCACACTGGCTGATTTAGTGTCGAACTATAAACCTTCATAAGTTTAAAAGTGTTATTAAAGATGTTTAAAGGTTTTGGTGGCTTCTTCATGCTGATATGTTGCATTTAAAAAAGTTACTTATTCAATAATCTGTAAAAGGCACTCCAAAAATATGTAATTACACTACAGGCTGTTTACGAGTTCATAATAAATGTTTTATTATGTTTACTGCTGAAAAGCGGCGTAACGAAATACTTCTATAATGTTTTTTGCTGTTGAATGGTCTAAAACGAATCTTTACTAACACCAGCTGGTTAAGAGTACGAATGAAATATATTTAAACGTTTAAAGCTGTGAATTGACCTTGAAGGCATCTTTTATGACGCTTTTGTGCTGCATTGTGGTGTAATTTAATACCACTGTAAGGTTGTCTGGTTAAGAGTGTAAAGGAAGCACTTATAACAGCCTAATGCTGCTTAAATTACGCGTAAGTATAAAATAATAACTCTCAAAGCTGAATAAGTGTACGAAATGATATATTTAAACAGCTTTCTTTAAGAAGCTGTTATATACCCTTTTTCAAGTGTTTTGTAATTCTCAAAGAGTTAGAATGTAATTGGTACATACTATTAAACAGTTTTTGACATCTATATACACCATATTAGAGCTCGTTGCTCTTGTTAAGTTCATTTAACAGCTTCTTACTGTCTGTTGATATATAATTCTTTCAGTTGCTAATTTTTAACTTATTACTTCTAATTCGTTTGATAAATATTAATAATGGATAAGACCTGGTCCAAAAGAAAACGAAATGGCGCAATTAAAAGAAAGTTAGCACGAGAATATCAACAATTTCAGGAACGTAATAGTGATGTCAACGAATCTGGCCAAGCGTTATCCGTACATAATGACGAGGGTTCCGTACATGTAAATCCTGACATTCCAAGTACTTCTCGTTCATTAAATACAGAAATAGAGTCTTTTGCATTAAACGAATCTATGTCTAGTAGTACAGAAGAAGAAAAAGAGGAAGAATTGAACAGGTTTGAAAAAAATATATATTTAAAATAACAAATAAGAAAGTGGGCGTTCGAAAACAATATAACTCAAGTCGCTTTAAAAGATTTAGCAAGAATTTTTAATGAATTTATTCCCAATGCTTTACCCAGTGATCCGAGGACCATATTGAAAACAGTTAGAAACGTTAATTTAAAAGCAGTCGGAGAAGGCGAGTATTGGCACCAAGGTCTCATACACTGCCTCAAAATAATATTGGATAACTTGACTGTAACGCCGTGTACGGTCAGTTTAAACATAAATATGGATGGCCTGCCGATATTCAAAAGCTCTAAAAAAGAATTTTGGCCTATCTTGTGTAACATCCATGAGAGTGAATTCAATGAACCTTTTATAATCGGAATATACTTTGGAACTGGAAAGCCAAGAAATCTCTCAGAGTATTTGGAAGACTTTGTTAAGGAAGCGAAAGAGCTGCTTGAAAATGGTATTTTAACAAGCAAAAATATTAAAGTTAATGTCAAAATAAGATGTTTCATATGTGATTCTCCTGCTCGAGCATACATCAAAGGTTTAAATCTTTTTTTTTTTTCAGTTACTATTTATTGATTTCATTATTTTAATTAGCTATTTTTAAAATATCATGTTTCCACGTATTATTACAATAATTACTATGGATTATTTATGTTGTTCAATACGTTTTGACAGACTTCAAAAAATGAGGTTCAATTTGACCCGTATGTATGTAATATTGTTGGAATTGCACAATATTCGCTTATGTTACTCTATGTGGTGGTGCCAAATTTCAGTGTATGTATGTGTGTTTTTCCACATATTTCTCTTAAACTAGAAATATAAATGCAGTGATTCATTTTTGATGGATTAAGTATCTTTCAGTTTAGGGAACAGTGCAAGTTTTTATCAAAATCGGTTCGGTAGTTTTCAAGATATAGATTTATTAAGCGTAAACACCTCAACGGTTTAACGTCGCAATTCTTTTGCGATGAAAGTCGGTTATTTTCAACGCTTTTAGCGTTGGCTGTTATTATTGTATTAAATTATGTCATTTAAAAACTACTCTTTAAACTGCTTCTGTCGGTCGTATTTTTACCACTTACTATTTACTTTTCAGGAGTGTGCAATTTCAACGGTAAACATGGATGTTTAAAATGTACTACAGTAGGAGAATACTCACACAATTCTCATACAGTAGTATTTCCAGAAATAGGATGCCCAGAAAGAACAGATGAGGGATTTCGTGCTAAACAATACGGGCAGCATCATAAGGCCGATTCGCCTCTTTTACAGCTCCCAATCGATATGATTGAGGACTTTCCTGTCGCGGATTCTTTGCACTTAATCGATTTAGGAGTCATGAAAAGGCTTTTGATGGGATGGCGTGACGGAAATTTTGGTAAAAAAACAACAAAATGGTGTGCCAAAGACATTGAAATTGTATCAAATTTCCTATCAAAATGCAAATTACCGTCAGAGATACACAGATCTTTAAGAGGCTTGGATTGTATCGCTCATTGGAAGGCTTCAGAGTTCAGGTCATTTCTCTTTTATATAAGCATTATAATTCTTCCAGACGTGTTACCCGACTGTGCATTCAAACATTTTTTGAAATTGTTTTGTGGTATAACCATTTGCACAAATGACACTTACAATCACGTACTACCACTTGCAAATGAACTTCTTCGAGATTTCGTTGAGCATTATAAAGATTTTTATGGGGAAGGTTATGTGACGAGTAATGTCCATAATCTGCTTCACGTCGTTAAAGAGGTACGAAGATTCGGATCTTTACAAACATTTAACGCTTACGCATTTGAAAATAAGCTTTATATGATTAAACGCCTTTTGAGGACCGGACAGAGACCACTGGCTCAAGTAGCCAAGAGATTAAGTGAAAATGTAAATTTTAGATGCAAAGAAAAGAAAAGTTCTGTGCCTTATTTAACAAAAGTTGGTACCACAAATATAATTAATTTCGAAAATTTTAAAATATCATCGAAATCAAAAGACAAATACTTTATGACAACAACAGGTGAAGTTATGGAGACGAAAGAAATATTGGAAGATACTGATCGCAAGTCAGTCAATATACGTGCGTTAAAAATACCAGACTTAACTGACATTTTTGATGTCCCAATAAAATCATCATATTTAAACATGTACAAAGCTAAGTTGCCCAAGAACAGATGTGTCGAGAAGATGATAACCCCTCAAGACGTGCAGTTTAAATGTGTAGCAATTCAACATAAACATGAAATTTTTTTTATACCTCTTCTCCATACCTATTCCGTATAAGTGATTATATAATAAAACAATAAAATACTTTTAACGAAGACTTTTATTGTTGCAATTAGCACAAACCTTAATACTATTTAGAAGTCGTAGAAAATAGAATATAGATATTAAAAAAGATCACAGTCACGAGATTTCGTAAAATTAACAATACAATTAACTCAACATTTGTTTAAATTTTTGGATATTACAATAGTTATATTAGATATAGATAGTTATATTACAATAGCTCCTATACCCGGGATGGCCACTTCTTTGGGAGAGGCAAACGATGGCATGGTTCAACCGATCTTGACCAAACTTGGTATGTTGATGCAGTATAGTCTAAGGAAGGTTTAAAAAATCCGATTTTCAAAATCGGAGTTTTGGAAAATTAAATTTTTCGAATTTTGCTTGCTTTGCAAGCGCATCCGTGAAAATTCGCTCTCAGCTCACTTTTTTCAAACGCAGCGCACCTGCATTGAAGTTCTAGTTAGTACAATAGGTAAGTATGAGAACAATTCGTATAATCAGAACAATGAGACAACCTTATAACAATTCGCGTCTTTCTCGATCCCACGATCATACATTTTTTAATACAGAAAATAATGGATTTGATATATAAATATCTTATTCGTTTATTCCATACAATAACATATTAATGATATTATAAAGATATTTCAAAACTGATATAACAAAGTTACATGGACAGAAACGCGATACTTTTAAAATTTATGATTTTTTTCTGTTATTCCGTGTTTATCTGATATATTAAAAGTACAATACGCCTAAAATATCGTTAATGTATTGTTATAAGTAATAACGAGTGAACAAATCACATTTTTTTATATCAAATCCACTTATTTTATGTATTTAAAAATATTAGATCGTGCGAGCTAGAGAAACGCGAATCGATTAAGGACCCTGAACAATAATTAGAATAATTAAACACGAAAAAAAAATTAAAGCAGCAAAATTAACTCAATATTATTTAAAATTATAGGAGACTTCAATAGTTCACACAAGAGGTATAATTTAACATGATTCAACAATCACTCACGTGAATTCGTAAAATCAGAAAATAAGCAGAACTTAACATTAGATAAGTGTTGAGAATTCTTAAACACTATCTGAATTGCTTTGAAAATCAGTCACGAGATTTCGTTAAATCAGAATAATGAGGCGACCTTAAGAGGCCTTATAATAAGATTCGCGTCTTTGTCGCTCGCATAATCCTATATTATTAAGTTTCAGTTACGATTAAGTTAAGTTAGTTTTTTTAAGTCATCTCCGATTGCACCAGCGTCAGTGTTTTTTTCCCAATATATATGATTTTCAGTATCGTTTTTCCGAATTCTTGCTGTTTCATCTCCTTCCGATGTACTGTTTTTTCCTTCTATATTTTCATCATTGACTTTACGTACAGTTATATTTCTTCTTGTTTGTTCACGTTCTTCATGTTTGTTTTTGTCTTCTTCATCACTCTCGTTTTCTCTTACTATAAGACTTTTTTCATTTTCAATTGTTCCTTTTTTGTTCCTGTTGTCTTCGTACCCTCTTCCATCTTCATGAAATGGTTTTTTCTGCACTTTGTATGTAATAACCTTCCTCCGCTTTCTCCTGTTTTCGCTTGTTCGTTCTTCCTTTCGTTGTAAGATCTTTCATTGAGCGTGTAGCATACCCCAAAGAGCGCTGTAAGGAGGCAGATATTATTGTTAAACACGACACCGACTGGCACGAATTTCAAAAGAACTTACCTAGTTAGTACATACTTATTTTTCTAATCGACTTTACAAGAAAATAATAAAGAGCTGCTTTTAAGACTATAAGATAAATTTGGTTTTGATTGGAAAGTACTATTTTTGTTTTTACTAGAGGAACCCCAATTTGCTGCAAAAAGTATTTGTTGGAATACAATATAACTCTTAAGTCAGGAGAACTGCATTTCCCGAACCCATATAAAAACTAAAAGTGTAAATGAATGTCTCTTATACAGAACATGAGCAGTCTATGGCTGATTAATGGTATTCTGTTCAGCAAATAGTGTCACAAGATAATATTTTAACGATTTAACCTGAGAAACTTATGGACGCCATAACTAACCTAAAAAAATAGCTTTACTATTTTATAAAATCAGTTTTAACTGTAAGAGTACACCATAATTTAAGCTTTTAACTTGATAGGCAATTTAAAGAACACATTTTATCTATGAATCTCACTTTGTCTTCCATTATAATAAATTAGAAATTCATGCACCCGTGATTTATCCACATATTTCTTAGGTTTAAATCTAATTATTTGAAGGGCGCATGAAAATTTTGTTGTTAATTGGTATAGACATCACGATAAAGTTGCACTCGCATCCTAAACGCAATTATAATGACTTGGATCATTACTTACCTAGTCCCAACAAAAAAATATTTCAATATTAAATATGGTGGAGCTGGCAAACTTTGCAATCACACAATATAAATAACACTTTAAACAAATTTCAAAATAAACGTTAAAAAAGATTGAATAGGGAGTAGCAAAAGGTTAGAAGCTGTACAAGAGCTGGATAGGAAACTCTTGTACAGAATTTAACTTTTTACGATGCTTTATGACAGCTCTAATAAAGCCTTTGATAAGCCTAACTGCAGCTTCTCTCCAGCCATTATAATACCAAAAGCTGTATAATTTGGGGCCCTTTTTTGCTGAATAAGCGCTTAAGCAGCTTTAATTCAGCCAAATTGGTATACCGTAATACAGACTAGAGATTCAATGGCAGCATTTATTAAGCACTTAAGCAGCAATTGTGTGTTACTTGGGTATCTAAATACGATTAAACATAAGAAAACAGTTTTCTCAACTCTTACTTCAAGTAACAACACTAACAGCGGACGTTGACCTCCAAAAAAACATTTTTATTTTATTTAAGGCTCCTTCCTCCTGTCGCATGTCGCGTCTGTTTACGCGACATGCGATAAAATCGCGCGCGACACAAAAGCACCGCAAGTCGCGCAACAAGCGGTTCCTTTGTGTCGCGCGCGATTAGATCGCGTATCGCGTCTGTTTGAAGGAGCCTTTAATCGTGTTTAGATATCAATACCCACCGCGTCTGCGGAGTTTAGCTAGCCAATTAAACTTAACCCTGTATAACGGGCGACACATACATAGCCGCATATGTGCAACGGCCTTAAATTGGCTCAAACGAATGCCAAACGCGAATGCACCCCGAATGTACAGATGCCAGCACATCAAGCTACTACAACCTGTCAAATTTCTTTAATAGATTTGCAACATTATCGCTAAAGCATAAGGTTCAAAGTTGATTGGGAAAATTTTACAGTTTCGGGTAGCTTGATGTGCTGGCGTCTGTAGCTTCTGTCCATCGCTATTTTGTGATTAAAGTCAATAACAAAACAATCCCTAACAACAAAAAGAACACCCAATCAAAACATAATGAATGAGCTCAACTCAGATATAATCAAGGGAAAAAATCCAATGTTTAACAAACAGGCATTTAGAGCTAAACAAGTTTCAACATGTCATCAATCATCAGGCGGATTGACGGACGGTGTCAAGTATGACAGTAATGAAATTTTACGCCCGCATCATTGCATTTGCTTCGGTAATTACGTGTTAAACTGGACGGGTTATATGCCAGTTTTTTTTTTTTTATTGATACTGGTTTGTGGAATGTCGTTAAGAAAATTGGTTGGCGCCATTGTTTTTGAAGTGAAAACTTCTTTAGCGGCGTTGTACACTTTTTTTGTAATGGGTAAAAAATGTTAAACTCGCGTCAGGATACGTGACCTGATCGAAAATTCGTAAGACGGATGGCCGTAGCCGGTACCGCGCGTGTTTTGTTTATAAGACGATTCACAAAATACACACGTAATTGTTTAAGTTTTCACTTCTGTCGGCACTCCCGGAGTGCCACTGTTTTTTTGAAGTGAAAACTTCTTTAGCGGCGCTGTGTACTTTTTTTGGAATGGGTAAAAACTTTTAAATTCGCGTCAGGTCACGTGACCCTGATCGAAAATTCGTAAGACGTAAAACGTAAGACAGCGCCATCTATCCACATCGGGAAGAACTACGAGGGCCTCGCGTACTAACTACGTAGTTCATCCAACAACGACGAGCGCGTTGTTGAGGACAGCGCCATCTATGCACATCGGGAAGAACTACGAGGGCCTCGCGTACTAACTACGTAGGCCTCGCGTACTAACTACGTAGTTCATCCAACAACGACGAGATGGCGCTGAACCACGGATATATAACTGACGACGAGCAAATCTGAATAAATTCCTTTCACGAGAAGAATAAACCAGTCACTTTGGTCATCATACCTGATTTGCAAAAAACCCTATAAAATAAGGAACACACCTTAACACGCGTGTTTTGTTTATAAGACGATTCACAAAATACACTCGTAATTGTTCAAGTTTTCACTTCTGTCGGCACTACCGGAGTGCCAGTGTTTTTTTATTAATTTATGACTTAGGAGGTTGTACATGGGTTCGAACCCAGGCAGGTGCTTTACCAAGTTCGAAGACATCTACCAACCCTCACTGGGCCCGCGTGGTGGATTACGGTCCACTCCCTCTCACAGAGAGAAAGAAAGAAAATACATTTATTTAGCACAGACTAAGAGACACACAATACACCAGATAGTTAGATAATAGCCTAACACCAGATAAAAACTAAGATAAAAATAAAAAGTGCAAAGTCCGATGTAAGAAATTAGCAGGAAAGTGTGCCTCACGGATGCGCCAAAAAGGCCCAGTTCAGCAAAAATGCCAGACAACTGTGCCTGACGCTGGTTTTCAACTGGACCTGGAGAGGAGACCTGTGTCCCAGCAGTGGGAACATTATAGGCTAATTATGTTATTTACGGTACATTCTTTACTCTTCGTGGTTGTTCTCCAATTGCTTTTCTCAGAATTGTCTGACCTGACGAACAGCTACATTTTTTATAAATATCCTATTAGTGTCTCGTTCATATTCATCAGTTAATCTTAGTGATTATGACATTTAACTCAGATCACATGACCAAGGTCTGCCAAAAAATAAACAAAAATAAACCCCTAAAAATTATATCAAATCTTAAAAGGAGTCTCATATACCTCAGCCGTAATCCAATCGTCAATCACGATTGTCAAATTATAATTTACACCAGTCAAGCCTTTAAATGCAAGCTCCATTTCTTTAACTGAAACCAGACCGAGCTAATAAGACACGTATTAAAAAGCTCTTAAATCGAAACGGCATAACACAGAAGCAACAAAAACTGACATCGAAATGTGGATACGAATAAAGAAGACGCTCTGTGACAGTCGGAGATTCCAAGATATAAAAATACAAGGATAAATCTGCCGCTACCAAACTCAATGAAAATGAAAATGTAGACCTTGGAGCTCTTGGAATAAAGGTGAATGTTGTGGATGATTCGGAAGTGGCAGATGAATGGTGATCTTGATGTCTTTAGGTGTAAATTATGCAAACGCGGCTCATCCAGCGACACTCGGCTGATTCTACTTTTTTACCGCCGTAAGCCCGTCTTTAAACATAAACGAAGAATTATTTAGAGAGCCCGGATCAAGAATTAAACCACAAGGTGTCACTGTTGAATTCTGATTACGACCCAAATCAAGGTTCGGGGAGAATTTTCAAGTGACAGTATCTTTGCTGTGAATCATAAAATGTGCACCAAATGAGAACTCGGCGTATTTTTAATAATTTCCCTGGGACGTCTTGTACACTTTTAATTTCTAATGGATCATACCGAAGAACAAGAAAATTATTTTTTTATACAAGTAAATTTTAAAGACCAAAACAATAGTCATTTTAGTAACAGTTTCTATGTCCATTACTCTAAATTTACTGTTGAATTCTCGCTTTGAAAGATACTATTTGCCGACTGCAAATTCTAACCCGCATGAGCCAAGAAACATAGTTTTAAGCTCAAAATGAGATTGGAATTGTTGCAAACTTCATGAGCATGCCAAATGCTTTAGAGCTTTATCACTCGCTTGTTCTAATTTAGTTACCTAGTCGTGTTTTATTACTGTGATAACGTTTGTGTTTATTTACCTACAGTTAGGTACCTCCTGTACTAACCTTAGTGAAACCTACTTTCAGAAATACCTCAAAACTATAGGGATCTTGAACCAATTTTAAGCTGTATTGAGGTTTTATTATCAGGTGACCATTAAGTGACTTTTATTAAAATCCGAAAAGAAAACAATTAGGTACCTACTTATCAATTGAAAAAGTAATAAAAATAAATAAAAAACGTTACTATAACTTATAGGCTTTACTGGAAATTATTTTTGTGATCCCTACGTATAACTGAGTAGGTTCGATTCATGAGGAGTAAAGCCCCATTTTGATCACTCTATTAGGAAGTGAACCCATTCAAGAAAATGGTTCCCAAAACAACATTGACCGCCTAATAACTGAAAACTATTCTTGTAGCAGTCGTAAACTCATATTGGGGTTAAAATGGTGTCCGTAATCACAAAACGTCGATAATAGTATATAATTAACATAAATTAATTGTCTGGAAATGGTGAAATAGTTTGGTGGAATTGTGTATAATGTGTCGACGATTGTGAGTTCCACATTGTTGTAGTAAACCAGTTTATTAATGCGTGTTTCACGTCGACTCGTGCTAAAGAAATAGTAGCAAATTGACGTTTATCTGCATAGTTATAAATACTAGTCAGATGTATCAATATTTTGTTGGTAAAAATATTTTAAAGGCTAACGCAGATTGGGGCGGTCCGCGCCACAACGCAAAAAATCCTCCTCCATCACAAATATAATCAATCTATTCCCTGTCCCTGGGACACAGGTCTCCTCTCTGTGAGAGGGGGTGGGCTGTAATCCACCACGCAGGTCCAATGCGAGTTGGTAGATGTCAAATGTCTTCGAATTTTTTTGTTCTAGGACATGCCGGTTTCCTCGCTATGTTTTCCTTCACCGTTTTGAGAGCAGTGGTGATGAAATTATTTACTCAAAGTAAAGTGCCTGTCAGGGTTCAGACCGACGACCTACAACTCGTAAGTCGCGGCCGATACCAATGCACCACAACTGCTCCATCACTTTCGTATATTTTGAACAGTTGAACAGTTTTTAGTGTAAAAATGCCTAGCCTGCGCCCTCCTGCAGCTGTAATGTGCGCTTGACTTAATTTTACCAATAAAAGAAGATTCCTAAAAGAAAAATAACTCCAAATTCAAAATATTCACCGTTTTGGCCAGTATGCTTTTCACAAACAAAAAAGATGCAACTATGACCTTTTCGATGAACACGAGTATGTTATTACTACAGTCTTAGTTTTGTTTTTACTTGAAATACCTGACTTTAATATTCGCAAAATAGTGGATAAACTCTATTACACATATACCGTTTCATAGCCACCTCAGGTTGCAACATTATCAAACGGAGCACACCGTATGGGGATCAGAAACCATGTAGGGACTAAACACGCATGACGATATTCCACTACAAGTCTAGCGAGGTGAATGCGAAGCGCGAGCTAAGCGAAAAACAACTGCCTATCGCCATTTACTCAAAACAAAACTCTTTCAAATCGTCTCTGGAAAACACATTGTGTTGAAATTCTTTGTTGTCCGGTTTTCAGTTGTTTATTTACCGTCGTTATTAAGTGAAAGTGATTATGTATTTGCCAGCAATCTGAAAAACGAAGGCTCATTTTGTAATTTTGTTACATTTTGTAATTTTGTTACTTTCAGACCCAATGTCTTCAATTGTAATTTCTTTACTTATTAAACTGATATTATTCACCTATTTCATAATTTTGTTTAGAATAAAACCAGGACATAGAGAAGAAGGGAATGATATTTTAAAAACCAGATGAGATCGGCGTTTTATATATGACTACTCTGAGAAGAAAGGAAACCGAAACAAACTCAGAGGTCACAGTCTCTTTTAAAGTCCAGACACATAATCTTGGTCAGATCAAGAAAAAAATGTGAAAACCATGTCGATTGATGTCCGAAATGGTCTTTTGAGGAAATAACTCTTTAAATTTGTCTCTGAGAGAGTGTCTCGGACTTAATTCATAAATTGATCGAACAGCTCGTTCGTGCAAAACAAAGATAGTCTGACGGCGGCACTTTCCCACAATAGAATACCGTACGACGTTACACTATGAAAATAGCTAATGTAAACTAAACGAGCTGTCTCTTCGTCATTTCAATTACGAATTTTTCTAATAGCGTATCTGTGTTAGATTAGTATAATATACTTTATGGGTGTATTTATTGTATTATGCAAACGGTACACCACGGACTACCTACAGTATTTGTCTGTCCTTCCCCTTTTCAAATCCATCCTAAGGTTGTCTTTAAAAGATCGGTTTTAGCGATAAGACCGCCCATCGTGTCACCCTTTGTACAGTTTCTATATTTATGTCTCTAATGTATATGGTGTACATAATAAAGAGTATTCTATTCTATTCTATTCTGAAGGGGAAGGCAGAAGAACTATACAGGGGTACTCTCTCTTCCCTCACTCTCATTGTCCGATGGGCCAACAGCTTAACATGCTTTGCGAGGCAAGGGGGTATCACACCGCCAACTTCCAAACTCCGAGCTATTACTAAGAAATTCCTAATGGAAAAACCCAATATCACTTTGCCTGGCTGGAATCGAACCCAGGACGCCACGCTCAGCAATCGCGCTTGCAACCACGAGACCAACGAGGCTATCGTGCTACCATAGGAGGGCGTTAAAACTGGCTTTAGACCGTACAAATTGACATTGGACTCCCACACGAAGCAATGAATTAATAAGTACCAACCAGATAGTAACAAATTTACGAGACACCTCACCATTAATCGCCTCGCTTCCAATGTAGGACGAGCCTCTAGGTGCACATCGTGACCGCTTGGTCATTCGCCGCGCACAAATCGCGCTCATGTCGCGTGTAGTTTATAGTACTGCCGGCGGCATCTCACCGTGCCCCTGTAGATACACGCCTTCCTTCGTGGACACCATTTTCGGTATTAAGGTTACATACAGACTGATATAAAGCGTCACTTTCTTGTTATAGAGCGAAGATTTCTACGCTGATAGCTGTGACGTGTGTGTGGTCGTCGATCGATGTTTGTACCAGAAATGGTACGATGAACGGTTCAAATAATTTGTTGAGATCCTTTGAAGTCATTGGCATAAAAATCTTTTGTACCTATTCAGAGAACACTCGTTTGATTTTGATCAACATTAAATTTCGTTTGGAATTTGAAACAGATTTCAACGAAAATTGAAAAGCAGTGAAAAACGCCATTCAAAAACATTATACGAAAGAGCGTTCACTCGTAGAAATAAACTCTGCCGTAAATACCTATTTGAAAATTTCCCGCGTTGTGCATATTAAAACATTTCATTCGCCGTTTCAGTAGTTGCTCTGCGGGGCGTGCACTACTCTACGGGAGTTCGGTTGAGTGCGCACTACAAAGGTCGAATGTGATGTGTTTTCCTTTTATTTATGTGAACCTGGTGCACTGGGCCACGTCACTAATACATAACGATCATACATTGAAAGTTACACCTTTTTGTAAAGTAATAGAGTTTATTTTGCAGTGGCGAGAGAAAAATATAATTGTGGGGTTGTGATTAGCTAAGTGTGATGAAAGTTGCGTGTTGTGTTTATGAGTTAATGTTACCTTTTTATATGAGATATTAATTTCTGAACATAATTAATCAGGTATTGGTGTTAAACTGTAACTTTGAAAATACACACCATTTGCTTGCTAATTGCTTCACAAGAATTCCCATAAACGTATCGTCAAGGATAATTGCAACAAAAACTATAAACAAACAAAACGAGTTAACACTTTCCATCTACCCTCGCAATATTTCTCCCATTCTATATCCAAAAAATCCAATTTCGCATCCGTCGACAACACGTGACGCCGAAAAAACGCCGAGTCTGACAAAGACGTCATAAAGTCCCCAAGTAATTCATAAAGTGGGAAAGTGCCATTCCTCGTTCACCCAGACGATTCGTCGCACAAGTCACGACAGAGACCTATTAATTTTTACGATCCATTTAATTCTTTAACCTGGCGGAATCAATTTATAACAGTTTTATCGCCAGAGATTTAACGTGCGTTGTAAAGCTTCTGTCGGTGTCTCGATACAGTATTGCATCGCAAGCACGCTATTGAAAACCGAGTGAGAACTACACTAATTGGATTTTCTACTTCATTTTGTATAGATAAAATGTGTGGCCATTATACGGATAGTATCTGATATTTGTCAGTGAAAAATTGCGCTACGCAATGTTTCAATTCATTATTTTTTTTTAAATTGCGCTCCTCCTCCAATGGCATCCTGAATGTGTTTTCAGACCGGTGGGACTCTCCTCTCCTACGAAGGTGGGTAAGTGTTCAGACACACTTATCTAAATAAACTGGTGTGCCACTGAATGAACAGTTTTTGTCATTCAAGTTGTTTAATTGTAAATTTAATAGGCTAAGTTATACTACTACTAACATAATATGGATGTAAATCTGAAATAAAATATTTGAATTTGAATTTGAATTAAGGGGAAATTAATGATGAAAACATCCCAATATTTTTATTCGATTTGCATCTCAGAATGAACACAAAGTATCGACCGACTGTTTATATTACCAACTTTAAAGAATCTTCATCTACTTACCTAGTTTTTTCTAACTTTGTTGGGGTCGGTTTCCAGTCTAACAGGATGCAGCTGAATATCAGTGTTTTATATGAAGCAACTGCCTAACTGACCTCCACAACCCAGTAACTGGGTAATACGATACCCCTTGGTGAGACTGGTTGTCAGACTTTAGGGCTACTGACGTCCTGTAACGACTGTCAAAGATCCACAAATGACAGCCGGGACCAACGCGCAACGGCTTAACGTGCGTTCCGAGGCACGGAGGGTCTTGATATGTAAAGATGGTCACCCATCCACGGACCGGCCGCGACAAGCGTAGCTTAACCTGATCGAACGACTCGTGCGGCTGTTGTTAATTAGCCACAAATCCCTCACCAACTTTAAAGAATATCAGCTGAAAATAAGCCTTTTAAACGAGCAAAAGAATAACCATTTTGGTTGACCAATAGTAAAGGCGGCTTGACAACAAGATAATCTTAGATCGTAACCCCAAACCTACACCAAAGTCAAAGTCAAATCATTTATTTCAAATAGGCACATTAAAGGCACTTTTGAACGTCAAAACTTAAAGTAAAATTGAATCGATTCTAGTCGTTTTAATTTTTTTTTTAATTCTTACAACAGACACAATAAAATCCTCTGTGAACAAACACGGAGGAACTCTTAAGCATTGAATGTGAACACAAGGTCAAATAACAAAGAAAAGTTACCTCATTTATGTCACAACCTTTTTCAACATGAATACCCTGATTAAATTACATACAAAGAAGAGCATGAGCGACGTTGTGACCTCAAAAGAGCCTTGAAATTTCGCTACGAGATTAAAATACGTGGAAAAACTAGAAGAAAATGATACGTGGAAATAAATGTTGAAGAGATAAAAGAAATGGGAATCGAGAATATATGAAAAGAACATTGTGTCCTTGTGATAGTTACGAGTATATGTTATGATTGGACGGAAAAGACGTTAACATAAGATAAAATCATAACGAAGTCGAAACTGTACTTTTTTTAAAAATATTTTTAAGATAATATATTTTTAGGGTTCCGTACCACAAAAGGAAAAGACGGAACCCTTATAGGATCACCTTGTTGTCCGTCCGTCCGTCCGTCTGTCAAGACGCTTTATCTCGGGAACGCGTGGAGGTATCAAGTTGAAATTAACAACCATATTTTCAGGTCTACAGTCTCTTGAAGCTGTGAAAAAATCAAACATCTAAGTTAACGTAAAAAAAGATGCGGCCATTTATGCCGCAAAAAAACGTATATTTCGACACTTAAGAGAATCAAAATTTATAGGGTACTTCCCGTTGACCTAGAATCATGAAATTTGGCAAGAAGCAAGATCATGTAGCACAAGTAAAGGAAAAAATCCGAAAACCGTAAATTTGTAGGTACAGATACCAGCACATCAAGCTACTACAATATGTCAAGTTTCTTTAATAGACTTTTAAATATATGGCTAAAGCATAAGGTTCAAAGTTGATTGGGAAAATTTTACAGTACGTACGGGTAGTTTGATTTGTTGGCGTCTGTACATAAAAAAAACCTGTGAAAACTATTTACATACCTACAAAGTACGGAACCCTCAGTGCGCGAGCCCGACTCGACCGGTTGACCGGTTTTTTTATTTTATTTCTGTCTGTTTGTCTGAATATGTGAAAAACTACCGGATAGATATTCCGTATAAAGGCTCCTTCAAACAGGCGCGACACGACACGCGACACAAAGGCACCGCAAGTCGCGTCACGAGCGGTGCCTTTGTGTCGCGCGCGATTATATCGCGTGTCGCGCCTGTTTGAAGGAGTCTTAAGTCTGGTCAGCCTGTAGGCTACAAAAGTTTTAAATAAATGGACTATACATAAAGTTATTAACAGTTTCATTCATAAATAAAAGTAGTGTAATTGAGGTGTTGTAGTTTGATTCATTGTGTGGGCACAGAATAAAGAAATACAGTATTGTTACTCGGCCGTAACCTTGATGTAAATGCCTACAGCCGCGCGGTACGTAAACATGCGATAGGGCTGCCCGCCTCCAGTATTTTAATTACATTTGCCTACTTTGTGTTTCCATTTAGTTTTGTTATTGTATTTTACTGTGTGTACATAAATAATTTTATATAAACAAATAAAATACTTTGTGAATTGAATAGGAAGTGTTTAATAAAAATGCGTGTTGTTTTGATCGCCGCCGCACGACTCCAGCTAGTGAGCAGCAGCGCGCTGTTGCTATTCAAATTTCGAACTAATCGCCGCGCGGCGCCAGTCAGTAGGCAGCGCTAGCGCGCTGTTAAAATGGCGGGAAAGCAAGTGTGCATTCACAGATTGATTTTATTTAAAATTAAAAAAACAGTTTATTCGGTAATTTAAAAACTTGGCTGCATGCTCTAGTGTCTTTGCCAACATTTTCACGCAGCCACGGCAGAAAATAATCCTCGCGCCATTTTTCTCAAATTTTCTTTTCTTTGTACTTGTATTGTGAAATGTTTTTTTTTTCTGTTTCCTCGCAAATGTGTTAAAAAACGTCGTACGATATACGTGCGTATTGGTTATAACATCTTAACGCACTAATATCGTAATGTACTATTACAGAATTATAATCATTAAAGTCATCAACACAACTCTCTAAGACCATGTAAGTCCAAAGAATGATGATTTCATGAAACAGTTATTCTTATTACAGTAACAGTTATTCAATAAAAATAATTAATTTTATTCATAAAAGTATGCAATCATTTCATTAATGTTTTGTTATGATGTTGTCACGTTAAACTATCGTCCGTAAATCGACTTTACAGACAACCAATTTTTTTGTAGTATTATTCATACACACAGTACAATAAACAACTATTATTAATAATAAAAACCACGTCTTTACTTTGAATTATACAAACTAACAAAACACACATGCGCCGAGGTTTTAACACAAGCGTACCTACCGTTTAATGATTCATGAACCGCCTATAACTACCTACCTCACTCGTGTTTATCACTTTCCTTTACTCTATTCACTTCATTTATTAATCCAGACATCTTTTTTTCGGGAGATAAAATGAAATACTTATCAATTAAAAATACACACATTATGTACCTACCTACAAGTAAGTAAAATTATTTTATAGTCTTACCTTTCAGAGTTTCCAGGTAATCTAAAAAAAGTTATCTCTGGATGCGTTATTGACGAATTCATGCAACCAAAAACAGCACAATATAGCCTACTCGTCATATTAAATATGTACTTGAACTTATTTTTAGTGCAAAAATCGCGCGGTTATTGTTAAAAAAAACAACACACCGTCCGTTCGTCACTGCAGCACAGTCGCGACTGTCTGCATGCTGAGCTCATGCCGTGGTCGAGGCGCGTAGGTATAGCTCGCGTTTCGTCCGTTTGTATGAAGACCTCGTACTGTATGTCTTTATACTGTGGTGTGAGTGTGTAGTCTAGACCTATTTTAAGGCTTAAAATACATTTAAGTTTATTGTCAAGCGCCCATAATGTTGACAAATTTAAACTGAATGACTAAATGTTTACTATAGTAAACATCACAATAAAATACATAATATAAGTATATCCAAATGTTACAAAATTAACAATTTCGACTTGTGCTTTTTGGCCAAAATGTTACGACATCATAGTTATGTGTGCTCGAGTGGACAAAATTACCCCAAAATCCTTAACCAGATAAGTTCTAAATACCCTTGGGACTTAACAAAATACCGGTAACCAGCCAGCTATCGACGTTTCAGTAAACGCAACGATGGGCAAGCGTGCGTTTCAATCGTAAATCAATGAGACTGCAGTCGCTTTGCATACTCAGCCATTAGCACAAACCACTGCGCGCGGGCCTCTGTTTTATAAGCGGATTACTGCGGTAAATAAAATATAAATAAGTATGTGTATACTTTGAAATGAAATTAATTAATAAAGTTTACGAGGCGATTGTTATGACGACAATGATCCTTATTGTATCACTTTCCAATATTTTAATGGGGTTTTAAAGCAAAGAAGAGTAGAACTTTTAAATTGAGGTATTTTTGTTTATGCATTACAGTCATGTTAGTTCTGAAACATAAAGCTTGCCATTAAATATAATTTTATTTCAAATTCTTAGTGTGAATTGTTTCATTTAGTATTTAATTCAACTGGTTATAACAACCATTATCAATTTCGTTTAGGTTCTTTAAATCGATCTTCAAATTATAGTCTGATAATTACAGAAATTCTAATTTATTCGAAATGGGTCACCCATTTCGAATAAATTAGAATTTCTGTTAACCAACGAATCGAAATAAACAAAATAGTTATGGTTTGATACAATTTCATTTTGAACAGCTTCGAGTAATAGAATAAAGAACGCTTCAGAAAATTCAAATAAGTTTTGGGATTCAATATGCATAGTGATGTAAAACAATTCTCGTAAATAATATCAGTAGACTCTAAGTCTCCCGTGCGGTACGAGTCTAACAGAACAATTTCTATGAAAACTTCATGGAAATATTTCTACCAGAATCGTGTCGTACTGTCGCATCACGGCTGTCTGCAGGCGCCTTTATATGAATAGCTTTTTCTTAGGTTTAGGGTAAATTAACTCAAAAAAATAACCTAAATTAACCTAGACTAGAGTCAAGAGCAAACCCATTTCAAATAAAAAAATCCATATCCATTCCATGTATGGTGGGATGAAGGTTCTTGCCTTGAGGTCTAATCTCACCTGATAATGACTAAAACAGGCGTTACAGATTTACTGGCCCCAAAATGTCACATTCAGTTACATCAAACTGACCAGTTTCACCTGATGGGATTGATGTATGAACCCGTTACTAACAATACGAAGCAACCCGTTCCAACATTTGATTTTCATGTCGATCGTGTAACTCTGTAAATTGGTATCATTCGCGCGTGACTGCTATTTTGATACAAACTAGATTTTAACAACTGTTCGTGTTTTGTTTGCGGGACTTTTTTCAATGTTAGCTATGTTTAGTTAACATTTGTAACCTTTGTACATACAACACTGGTTGCAAACTATAAAATGACGTTTGAATTTTAAACGTTATAGTAGTTATATAATATGCAACTGTTGTATAATAAGGGGTATTAAAAAACGGAACGTGGGTTTATCACACGAGGCGAAGCCGAGTGTAATAATAGCATCACATACAGTTGCATACAAGACTTTATCTACACCCATAATATAAATCCTCTATAAAAGGTTCTGAAACCATAGGGTGTTCTAAGAACTATCTAAATTCATGGAAAGTTTAATTGCTGGGTACCTATATCAAAGCTTGTATCACTGATTTTTGTAAACAACAAAGTAATAATTTTTTGCAATACTAATATCGAACAAAAATGACGGGATACGACGTGAATTCGAATAACCTATATATTTTTTTTTACGGCGCTTTGTTCGTAAAACGCGCGTGCATGAATGACAATGTTCTTTTTTTGAAATTCATAAAGATACCACGAATTGAGTAGTGAGAATGTGGCTGTTTGATGAGTAAGCAAGGGATGGAAAAAGCAAAGTAGATGCATAATGAAATTTAGTACAACATCATAACACTCGTTTGGATGATATTATGGTTACTATGACACTGGTTATTTTAATATTGGCAATAAGATAACTAATTCAGAAACTTTTATAGAGGATTTACAGCATGGGTGTAGATAAAATTATTTATATTCTATTGTTTCTTTTGATTAATTTTCTTAATTTGAAAATAGAATAGAATAGAATAGAATAGAATACTCTTTATTATGTACACCATATAAATTACAGACATAAATATAGAAACTGTACAAAGGGTGACACAATGGGCGGTCTTATCGCTAAGAGCGATCTTTTAAAGACAACCTTAGGATGGATTTAAAAAGGGGAAGGACAGACAAATACTGTAGGTAGTCCGCGGTGTAGCATTTACATAATACAATAAATACATACATATAGCATATTATACTAAACTAAATAAATATATACACATACATATAAATATATCCATATAATAGTAAACATGAAACAGTAGCAGAGAAAATATAATGATGATGTTTAAGGAGAGAGGAAGTGCTCTTTTACCATAATTTTAAACATGGACAAAGATTGAGCACGCCTTACCGACACGGGCAAGTCATTCCATAACCGTACTGCTTGAACAGTAAAAGATTTGTCATAAAAACTGGTGGAATGCATCGGCATCTCTAGTCTCAGGTTTTCCGATGACCTCAGATATCTATTATGTGTGTCATGACGGAACTTGAAACGTTCTTTAAGATAAGTGGGGGTTTTAGGATTAAACAAAATACTGTAGAGCTGAAACAAGATATGAGAATTCCGGCGAAGACGTATAGGAAGCCACTTGAGCTTTGTACGAAATTCTGATATGTGATCATATTTGCGCAGGCCAAATATAAATCTTATGCAAAAGTTTTGAATAGGTCGGAAAATAGGTCGTTATAATTCATCAGTGAATATCTAGACTAATTTTATTAATAGCTATTGTATTTTGCTGTGACTGTGCATTATTAAATTTTAAAACGATTTATCACGCCTGTTAGGGAACCTAACGATACTCCGCTTAAAAGATAAAACGTTATAGGTACCAACCAGATAAAAAATACGGCTTCATTTTGAGCCGTTTCCAAGATCATAGATAACTGTGAATTAATACTGACCATTTCTCAACAATGTCCTACAGCCTGAATGTTAAATCGAATAGAAAATTTAGAATCAGTTAGATCTTACTGCACAAGACGTGAAATATAGGCTTGAGACGTTTGAAATCTTATACATATTCACTTGTAGATTTCAACGTAATTATTCATTGAACATTGGAAGATCTAAGAAAATTTTATTTGAAACAGACATGGCAAAAATGGCAAATTCGGGTTCTCTGTTGCATTTGAATTTCGTTCAGCAAAGTAGATATTGTATTATTAATATTTTAATTATTATGAATACGTGGTTCATTAAATTAGTTTTCAGTTACTTTAATACTTTCATTATTATTTAAATCTTTTACAATATTTACTACTTTGTTACTTTAAATAATCTGGCAGTTTGTGTAGATACAAACACCAGCACATCAACCTAATACAATCTATCAAATTTCTTTAATAGATTTTCAACTTTATCGCTAAAGTATAAGGTTCAAAGTTGATTGTAAAAATTTGATAGTTTCGGGTAGCTTGATGTGCTGGCGTCTGCACTTTATGCGACCTAATCAAAATGTTCTTTAATATTGAAGTGAAAACTTCTTTAGGCGCGTTGGGCATTTTTTGAGATGGGAAAATACCTTTGAACTCGCGCCACTGTTACCACAGCTGTTACCGTAAGCGACAACGCGCGTGTTTTGTTTTTAAGACGATTAATAAAATACCCGCTTCGGATGTGTTCGGCTGTCCTCGGGATGTACAGACGCCAGCACATCAAGCTACCCGAAACTGTCTAATTTTCTCAATCAACTTTGAACCTTATTCTTTAGCGATAAAGTTGAAAATCTATTAAAGAAATTTGACAGATTGTAGTAGCTTGATGTGCTGGCGTCTGTACTTGGTTTTAATGTATATCCGATACGTCAGTGAGTGATGGCAAAGTATTCTGTTTGTGTTTTCACTTCTGTTGGCACTCCCGGAGTGCCACTTTTTTATTTGGTATTGTTCGTCGGCTTGTTGAGCATCTTAAGTTCTGAGCTGAGCTACACGATTACTGACAAATGCGTGATCTAACTGGACAGGTTAACTCAAATCTGTGTAGTTCTATCCTCAAAAGACTATTTCAGACACGAATAATCTGACCAAGAATGTGAAATGGAATTTAAACAAAAGTAACTATGGTCTCTGACATTGTTTCGTTATTTCTTCTCAGAGCAGCCGGATAGAAAACATCGAACTCATCTATTACAATATTATTGACGTGTAAAAGCGTTTGTATCAACCTTCTTACAGAAATAAACATCATTTATCATTAAACCATGCCAATCATAATAATATGAAAGAGAACACACAATCTGCAGCATCATCCATGCAGCGTCAAAACCCAAATGAAACCTCATTAAAATCCAAAACACCAATCTATTAACGTACGTCAATGTCATTAACAGACAGGTCTTACTTACTCGTACATAAAATAACGCAAATCCGTTCATAACACGCGCACTAATCAAAACTGATCGGTTGAATCAGCTAGTTTGCAGAGCATGCATTGAAATCATAAATCAATTGGATAGCCTATTACTTTGTGTGTTCAGCCATTAGTTAGGCTCCATGTCGAAGTAAGTGCAGCCCCTAACTTGGAAACTGACGTTATTGTAAACTAAGCCGGGAATAGTGCTGCGAAATTGAGCGTCGCAAATAGATATTATTCGAAGCGGAGATAAAGTACGGTAAAATAATAACAATAATGTAACATTTATCACGGATTTATTAGATTTCTTATTTAAATTAGTAAATACTCAAATGTATGAAAAAGAATACCTACTTCTACTTCTTTTAGGGCTGATTTTTCCAACGCCAGATAGTTTTATATGAGGAATAATTTTGAATTTTTGACAGTTCTTCTATACAAAAACTGTCAGACGTCAATTTTATTCCACGAATGAAAAATATCAGCCGATTGAAAATTCAGCCCTTAGAATGATAATAAATAGTTCCTGAATTAGGGTTTTCGTGAAAATTTACGACACCAGTTGGCACCACTGTGACAAGAGGTCTTCCAATATAAAATATATGATGACGTTCATCATTCGATTCATTCATTCGTTCATCATTCCGTCATGACTAAAGAAAATATAGGCTCTTTGACAGATGCTTGGACCTGACGTGCCAGTGCTGCCACCTAGCGAACGTTATTTCAGAAAACCCTCATTGTATATGTCGCAGGTTTTTCATAAAATTAGGTTTTTGATGAAAAACCTAGGTTTTTGATGAAAAACCGGAAGATGACACATTTCAAACTCAATTTCATCATAAACCTCTACCAATCCAGATTTTTGATCAAAAACCTGAACTAGTTTGGGTTTATGATAAAATATAAGCGCTGGTCAAATCAAATCATTTATTTTTTGCCAACATGGGTAGAGGGTAGGGGTATAAATGTTATATATGTTACGGCTAAAGGTAGGTGTGAGCATAAACTTAAGATTAGCCGGTTAAACCTAGGTTTATCTTCGACGAGGTGTTAATGTTAGTTTCTTCTATCTTTTTCCGACTAAACTTAAGTGTAACTGCAGGCCCTTGGCTAAAAATGTAGAAGGAAATCGGTCGACGTCAGGGGCACCCCGAGGTTCGGTTTGGTTAGGTTCCTTTAAACCCTGCAGACAGAAATAGGAGCCCCGCGCAGCGGGGCTCCGTCGACCTGACCTTTTTTATCATAAAACTAATACAGTCTAGGTTTTTGATAAAAAAAACTGGATTTTCTCAGGCTTATGATAACATAAAGTAATAATTTTGTCATCTTCCGGTTTTTCATCAAAAACCTAGGTTTTTCATCAAAAACCTAGGTTTTTCATCAAAAACCTAATTTTATGAAAAACCTGCGACATATACACCAAGAAAAATATATCTCGCTACCACATAACTATTCTTCCTATGACATTTTTATGAGCAATGAGCTATAAGTAGAATCGTTGCGCCTTCATTGTAGACTGCGTATACTTCACTATACGACTATAAATGATGTGTAAAGTAAGCAGCCATTATCTTGAATTAAGGTAATTGAGATGAGTTGTTACTTTGGTAGAATATTCTAGTAAAAGCTGGGGTGCATTTTTCTAACATAAATATTGTTCTTTAATAAATGTAAGCCTATCAAATGGTTGAGGGAGAGGCTTCGCTACAGTAACTAATTGCACATTATAACATGGTAGTAGGTACTTTTTACAGCCAAAGATTTAAACGCATCCATAGTTATTTTTATAATTTTATTTAAAATATTACCCTTTAAAAGCTAGAAATACTTTATCCAACAATTCCTTTCAACTTTCATTGTTAACAACAAGGTATGAAAAGTCACAAAGGTCCCTACATTGTACGCACATACAAGTTATGACTGATGGCGGAAAATCAATTTCCATCGACCGCCGACGGTCCTGACGTCTCACTTACTACGCACCCTCCCCTACCACGTACTGATCTTGCTGTTTTTCACCTTCGTTACACACGTCAAAATAAACAAAAAATGATGAATAGACTAGCTAAGGAAATCGCCTAATGGATATTTTAATGATTCGTGGTAAGGGTCGCGTAATAGACGTTATTTTCTTTGGAGGGGTTCCTCGCTAAATGGCATCGAAGATCAATTGATGTTTACTAGGATTTATTGGCTACTTATTGCCATTCGATCAAGTCTTGTATGAAAGTCGTTCCGAACCAAAAATTGTGTAGGAGCTTAGGTACAATTGAATATAAGGTTTTTGAATAGGACATTCAAAACCAAACCCAAGTCATCTTAGTTACGCATCGAGATATGGCCTCGTGTTAACCGTGGCCTCGTGTTATGGCCGTCCCATAACGTTTCAATAATTGATTGCGGTTTTTATGGGAATATGACAGTCGCCCGGACAGTCGGACGTCCGAAAGCTTGACAGACCCCAACCCCAATAGAGTAAGTAAAACCCTAAGCTATTGATGTATCTAAGAGGAAACCGTCTAATGTGTTTAACCATGCCTGCGGCGTCCCAAAATTAGAGTACGTGACTTTCTATTGCGATTTAATCATCTACGAATTCACTCGAATACAATCACTTTAGGGTTACTCAAAGGCTGGTTAATAACCCGACTATATAGTAACTTGAAACGTTTAATTGTCAACGTTTATCGCTGTTTTGTTACGACTATACGATCGTAATCGCTATTTCGTGGGGCGACGTTGTCAACGAAGTCAAGTTTCATAGATTTATGTAAATAAATGCGATGAGGAATGTTAAGTAACTTCGTTTCTTCGTCACTTTCGTATAGTGGCGGTTGGCACGTCATTTATATGAACTGGAAACAGGTACACATGAGGTGTTGAGGGGTGAAAGAAATGAGCTTTGTCTTCGCATGTACGGTGATATTATATTCTATTTTTATAAATAGGAGCGAAAGTAGGGTGACACGCGATTAACTGAAGATGTCTCTTTTGTGTCTACTGTGAAAAGGTCCGATAGAACGTCTTTTTTCCGCAATATAGTATCTGGATGGTTGTCAAAGCGAATTATGTAACCAAATATCCACGAGTCAAGCTCGATGAGATTTCGTTAAAGACGTGAGTTCCACTAAAGCGTAGATACTGTATGTTGCATTGTTTTCATTAAACAAAAACAAACGGTAACAACCTCTGACGCATCACTTCACTCACAGTCATAGATTATGTGCAAATGATACGTAGTGCCGACCAGGTCCGAGCGAAGTGTAGGGGAAGCTTCACACTTCGCGTGACGCTCCCTATCGCATCCGGGGTGAGTCCCGCGTGCAACACTGCACGTTATAAAACTGTATATATTTTAATACTGATCAAAGTAAATCTATGCGTTTGTTGACTTGATTTACTGGGGAAAAGAGGCTTCATTTGTTTTTCTTTGTTGCGTTGCGTTTGTTTTGATTACAATAATCACAGTAATAAAAGACGTTTATATTGGAAATACCTATTTTTTTTTTTCAGTAATTTTATTGATAAATAAAATGTGTCTACCTACATAAGATCACAACTTTTTCCCACAAAAGTGTCACGGACTCACGGTGTCGATATACTGAAAAACATGCCAAGTGCGTGTCGGACTACGCACAATGAAAGGTTCCATGGTTGAAATGAATTTATTTCAAGAACAAACTTAACTTTGTAGTTGCAAAAGTTTTCTCCCATACATCGTTATACGTCACGGTCAATTCTCCAACGGCAAATGTAAATTTGTAATCGCAATAAGAAAAAAAATATCAAGATATTGCATAAATAGCCGTATCTTTTTATTGCGTTGACTTAGAAGCTTGATTTTTTTAAACTCCAAGTAAACGTAGACTTACGTATTTGATATTTATATCAACTTGATACCTCCATGCGTTCTTGAGAAAAAGGGTCTTGACAGGGTAACAGACAGACGGACGGACATCGAAATGGTTCTATAAGGGTTCCGTTTTTTCCGTTTGAGATACGGAACCCTAAAAATGGATTGCCTACCTCTGCCCCTATCTGTTTTCCGTTACTGATGCAATTTACAAAACCCCAAACAGGATTAAACGTACAAAAAATACCAAAGACGAGAAAACTACAAACAACTACACGCCCATTGAAATGTTTATCCGTTAACAAAGGATCGCGCATTCCCTGCCCGTTGCCGCCATTTGTCGCCCTAAGTTTGACACGAAACTTGCTCGTCGAAGGGAAAGGAGAGAAAAAAGTAAATATTTCACGGCCCTACTGCACCCTTGTTGGTGGAATCACGCGTCGCTTGCGCGTGTTTTCACGAAGATGGATCATTGGAACGCGCGACACGTTTAGGTGGAGACGGGCGGTTGGGACGCCGCGGTTGGAACGAGATTTTTGTATGTAAAAACGTAAGAAAGTATGTTTTAGTTCGACGTGTAATAGTGTTTGAAAACAGCAATTTACCGAAATAAATATCATTTTTTTGATCGCTGTGCTTAGAAAATTTTAGACAAACTTTATGCTATGCACTAATGACATTAATGGAAGAGCTCTGGAAATCGTGAAACTAGGCACCTATTTATAACAAAATAATGTGCTAAGCTTTTTTTATGTTGGGATTGTCTGAATAGTTTTAAGAAAATATTACGGTCTGTCAATAAATCGTCGAGTGAATTTAAATGTTTAATATGTATGTAGATCTTTTATGACACTTTCAGACGTTAATATTTTAAAAACTAGATGGCGCCAGCATTCAGATCCCTGAGAAGAAATGCCGCAACAAACTCAGAGGTCAGTCTCTATTGGAGTAGGTATGTTAATTGTTCGTACGTAAATTAATTGTCAGGTTGATAGGCAATATCTAATTCCCTATGCTTTTCAGTAAACATATTATGTAGTTGACTATGAATCTATTTGAATTAAGCAAACAATATAAACCACCATTCAACCGCAGTGTAAACAATGCAATAAATCAACACGTGAACCATAAATAATCGTATTGTGGATCAATATTACAGTGAGAGGGATTTGTATACTCACATAGCAAAACCATAACGCACTAGTCAATATGAATAAATATGTATTGTTTTCAGTTTATTACTGTTAGTAGTGTGACATAGTATTTATTTACACGTTACGTGTTTTGGGAACTAATGTGCTACTTTTATTTTGATGTGAACACAGTAGGTACATAATTATACAAGCGAACAAGTTATGTATTGTAATAACTAGTTAAATACCTACTTATTTATTAGTGAACTAGCAAAAATACTAAATTTAAACTAAATTAAAAACAAATTTAAGGTCATCGCACTTTCTTCGTCCCTGCTCATCATCATGTGTCTTTTCCAGTCTTACCCAATGCAACTAAGACGCTTTCTTCCTTCCTTGCAGATTTTTTTTTTTTAAAAACCTTGCCCCACACTTGGAATTACTCCTGTATCGTGGGTGCGTTTACAAACATTTAAATTCACATACACAAACAGCCAGACCCTTTTATTCTTTTCTTATATCTGCATAATATTTATATCCAAAAATAGCGCATGTCTTTAAGTTTAGGTGTTCGTAAGTCGATCGTGTCTATGCCGAAAGTTTTAATGAGACTCAATAATGGCAATTAAATCACTACATAGTATAAAACAAAGTCGCTTTCTCTGTCCCTATGTCCCTTTGTATGCTTAAATCTTTGAAACTACGCAACGGATTTTGATGGGGTTTTTTTTAATAGATAGAGTGATTCAAGAGGAAGGTTTATATGTATAATAATAATAATGTTTCCGTGCGAAGCCGGGGCGGGTCGCTAGTAATCCAATAAAATATTTCAATGGCAGCGTTCGAGCCGCCCGTCTGCACATCAACAGCTCCCTCGAAGATGGATCATCGAGACGGCGGGGGGCGAGCGATCGCGATAAACCGACGCGATATGGAAAACTGCGGAATGTGAACACCTAGCTACCTCACGAATGCAACTACTCCTACGTTCGCTTTGTGTACTGGTCGTGTTCAATATTCACACATTTGTGTACTGTGTTTGTCTGTTTCGTTTTTATTTTGTTTGTTGGTAACAAACTGCCTATTTGTTTAGCTAAAAGTTTTTTTATTGCAAACAACTTTAACTAATCAACTGGTCATAACCTACTCAATAAAAATCTTAAATTCAGTGACTGACAACGCACAGCTCACCGCTGAGTCTAGAAATATGAAAGCACAAGAGTTCCCGATAAGGAGGTGAGCACTAAGGAAGGATTTTTGACAATTTATCCACAAAAGTAGTCAAACAGGAGATTCAAGTTTGAATGAAAGTTGATTCAGGCGTGCGGCTACTCATGGCATAATTTATTTATTTAATACTTCAAGCACATACATTTACTGAGGCTAAGTCGCCTCAGTAAATTAAAATGTCATAGGCATTTTCTACCAGTCAACCTTTGGGTGATGCAGAGACAAACAGTGCAGCAGTGGTAGCTAGGTGCAATCATGAAAACTGAGGAATAAATATTTTAAATATAAAGATGCGCATAAACCTATTAAAACTATAACTATAATATACTTATGCCTAATTACATATATACGCACAAATAAATAAACAAAAATACATGAATATACTAAAAAAGATAAGACAAACAATGAGAAAATATTACCGTTGTGATGATACTGCCAGGTTCTTGCGAATATCGAGGGTTTACTGCGAAAACCAACTAACTGCAGTCAAGTAAGTTATGAGTTATTGCGTTTTAAAAGTTTATACCTAATTAAAATACTATAATTTTAGTAAATCCTTAATACTGTAGTAGTCACAAGTTAGGATATGTAATAAATATTTTAATTTTGTGTAGTCTAAGTAAATATGTGTGATAAAAAACTGGAAATAAGGAAATTCATGACTAAGGTCGTACACTTAGTCGGTTTTACATGTACATGGCGAAAATGCGCTTGAAGCTAGATTATTGATGTTTTATATGATTTATATTGCAAGTTAGGTAGTTTTGATAAATAACAGCATGATAAGTAAAATTAATAAAGCTAAACGAGGGAACTTATTGTGTAGTTGATCAAAGAAAAAAGTTAGTTGGTTTTACCTGTAAATGTTTATTAAGTTTCAAAAAAGTAAAAGGGTTACATGCACAATTATTTTAATTGGTTACTTTTAATCACATGATAATCAGTTTTAGTATCCTTATTATTCATCTTCTCCACTTTCACCTTCACCAACTGCTGGTTCAGGTAATTTATCAGCAATCTGATTTTCAGTTTTTAGGTTTTTGAACCAACCGTGAAGCTCTTCTGGTATAATTTGTTTGTTACAAAGATTAATTAGATCTTTTTTTTGGTTTCACTTATGTTCAGCTGTGCTTCATAGAGGCGGTTTAATTTTTCCGGAAATTGAAGACAAACAGGTGGTAAATCATTTTCAGTAGGCCGCTTCTTATTTCGTGTAGAGTAGGCGTGATTCAGCGCACTTTGGAATTTGGAAGTCGATGAATTTTCTCGAATCTCTATAACATTAAAATTGTCGCTCATGTCGTGGTTGAAAAAAAATTCTCTGTCTTCTCCTTTTACATACTTAATACGTTTTATCTTCAGCCATTGAACCTGTTTTCCTTGTTCATCTTTCGTTCTATTTTTTATTATTGTATTGGCCAAAAAGGGTAGGTCAAAAAACTCGTCACATTTAAATTCTTTTACAATGTATGGTTCTCTTTTTATATTTTTCCCATCAACTTTTACGGTTTGCTTGCGTCTAGCACGCTTGAAAATAGATATCCAATCCATCATTGAAAAAACAGAGGTATTTTTTTTAGCAGATTCTATGCTACTATGCATTGAATCTGCTTCCATCTGCGTATGTCCGACTCTGAAAACTTTTGCTCAATGACGCTATGATGGTCAATTTTTTGCACTGCCCAAAGAAGCAAAGCAGCCACATATTGATTGCGGTTTTGACCGCTACAAGTGTCTGAAAATAAACTTATTTCTTTGACATTTTCAGGGACACAGTTAGAAAGATAGTGCAACAGTATACTCCCAATTTCAGAGCTACCCTTCCTTCCATTTACCTCTGACCACGAAAAACAATAGGCATTATTGGGTAAAGCAGCCTCGTAAATCGTGAGGTTGTATATAGGGATGTTATGGATATGAAATTTCGGATACGGATTAATTACGGATATAGGAATGATTATTATACCGGATACGGATACGGATACGGATATGAAATTATTTCGGATTATCCGTTAGTTTCGGATAATTTCGGTTACGGTTATTAATTTTTTTAGGAATTTCAAAAGTACAATACAAATATAGTTAATAAAATAGTTTTATTTATATGTAACTATTTGGTAGGAATTACAATCAGTCTGTGAGTTATTACATCTATTTTTATTATTAAAAATGATTATAAATAAATGTTGAGTGTTATCTAATCTACCTAAAATGAAAATGTAATAATAAAATTATTACTTATACTTATTTAGTAATTTCGTATTCAAAGAAAATATTAAAATTAGATTTAAATTTAGAATGCACAATATGCACATTGCACATATTTATTTACTATGATTTAAGTTTAACATAACAATCATAGCTATCTTTATCTTGTGTCTCAATTAGGCTCCGCCCCTATCCGATATTATCCGAAACTTTTATTTCGGATTCGGTTACGGTTACGGATAATTTTTTATATCGGATATCCGATAGTTTCGGTTACGGTTACGGAGCTCCCTAACATCCCTGGTTGTATACACACAACTTTCTTGAATAATAGAGCAGGCCTACGTCGCAGGAAGGTATTTGGAGTACTGCTTGCAAGTCAAATGTTACAGAACTAAAATGTCATTATACTTAGTTACTTATTAGGTTTTTGCAGTACAGTTATAACAGCGAAATCAACAAAGTTCTTCCGCTAAAACCGTTTAAGCTCTTTTAGATTGTATTTACTGAATGTTTGTAAGAACATTTTGTTTAACTTAAAGAAAAGAAAAAGAGGTTATTAGCGCTTAGTTTTTTTTTGCATGTTAAGATTTATTGAGAAAATATTACTAACGTCGTTTATGTTATTTTAGCAATCGAGTATTGAGCGGTTTATTGTATTTAACTGTTTTTACCATGAAGTATCTTCTAAACCGTTTAACGTAGCGCTTAGCCGGTTTTACCAGTATATAAAGCTCATCAAGATAAGAATTTTCATGTATTTATCTCATTTTTGCCAAAAATGTTGGTTAGCAGGTTTTCGCAGTAAACCCTCGATATGCTCGCGAACTTTAAATTTCAAAGATAATCGGTTGGTTACCTTCGTGATTTTCTGGGGGAGCGCATTCCACAAAGAGATAGACTGAACGAAGAAGGAAGAGTGAATGAAGTCTGTGCGGTGAGTGGGACATTGGAGACGACGATTGTGTGATGAACGTAGATTTCTGTTGTGGTTGGTGCAAATTTACTGAAAGTGGATAGAGGATAGATAACCAAAGCAAGACGGAGTATCATTAAATGAAAACAAGGTGGTCGGCGCCCTTACTCGTAGCTCTCTGCGCTGGCTTATGGGCAACCATTTTAGAAATAACCGATAATGCAATTAGGAACACAGTGTACATAGAAACAGTTTTGTTAACACCACGCTTCGCGAACGTATTGGTGATTGAAGTGTTGTCATCCTTATCACAAACTTCCGCTCCTGTCCTGTCCTGTGTTATGGAATTCCTAACATGACAATCCTACTATTCCTATACTAAATATGTATTATAATTATGAAAGTTTGTATGTTTGTAGGTACGTACCTACACACAACCGGCTAAACTGATTTGGATGAAATTCAGCACACAGATAGACCATGACCTTTGTAACGACATGGCTACTTTTCATCCTGGATCGCATAGCAAGTCGCGGGCAACAGCTAGTGAACAATATAATTATTGAGGTATCAAATCGATTGATTTAAAATATAGTAGGTAACGGTATCTTCGATAACTAAAGAATCTGTTATTTTTCATAAGAGGTATTATTAAACTAAGCCCCAGACGATAACAAGCCGTAAATCAGCTTAGTAAACGAAAAACTAAAACCAAAATCTAGGAAACGCGCTAATAGCTACGAAAAAACTACTCTTAGACTATCTCAAAATATACCTAATCCCACTTAGATGTTCATCATAAAAAAATACTTCAATATTTTTCTACAGAATATGAAAACAACATCAAAGAAAAATATTCTAGGTACTTAACTTAAAAACTTCGAGTGCTCAAGTGACCAAGGTCCTCATTGCGGGGCTAAGTAAAGAGACTTGTTAACATAACTCAACAATCTAGGCCGCCTGTCCGGACGTAAAATAAAGAAGTAATAGGCTATTAAAGTTTGTGGTACATTCCTTAGAATTCTAGACCTAGGGAGTATAAAAATGTACTTAAGTTCTACTTTATAACTTGTTTGTTGTCGTCGTAACAATTACTGTACAGTCACGAGAATAAATACCGTACACTTAGGCTTATATCTCACTGGGACACCATGGTGGCGCAACCATGGTTGCCCTGCCAGCAAAATAAGCTTTATGGTGGGTATCTCACCAAGCGTCCAAACGGATGCGCAAGCAACCACACATCTTTTGATAGTGCGACCATGGTTGCGCCGCCATTGGTGTCCTAGTCAGATAGGGTCTTGACGCAAAATTTAAGGCCAGGACTCTCGGAAATCTCGGAATCGACCTATTTTTGATTCAACATTAAACAATCAAATATTCTTTGTTTTAATCTGAAAAAAATATATGGCATAGTTTAACTAACATTCTTGATTATTCTATGGTTCAAAACACGATATTTACAACTTCACTCGATCATAAAAAATCGCAAACAAATCGAAAACAGCGAAGTTTTTAATCGTTTTTCAAGTCGCATTTGAAGTAGACTTAACTTTTACTCGCAAAAAATATATGAAAAAATAGGAAATGATGTATAGTAGAACATTCTACGGTTAATTTTTCTCAAAACTGATTTTTATTGTCTTAACAAGATATAATCTAAAAAGGCGGCCTGCGCGCTTCACTTCAGTAGCCCGCCGGGCGTTACCGAGGTAGGACCTGTGTCGCTTTTGCTGGCTCGCCGCGTTCCCGCTAATCGATCGAAATATACGTTATAATATTGTTAGTTAATTTCCGTGTTTGTGTATTAGTTTCAAAATTCAGTCTGTAAATATTGTTTAGGTTCTAGTATTAATAATTAAACTAAATATTAGTTTGTTATAATATAGTTGTAATATAGTGATAATTAAGATTAAATTATGGGGAATAAAAACAGAAGAAAGAAAAAAAAACGTTCAGCATTGAACTGCAAAGCTTAAAAAAAAATAAGGTAATTTTGATTATTATTTTTCTACGTATTTATAACTACCCACTTATAAGACGACGCGACAGAATAATATTGTAGTTGTATAGGTTCTCTTGCTTTCGTCACAGTACTAGCAGTAGCAGGTCGGTACCATAAATTTACAATTATCGTAGTATCTGTAATAGATTTTCAACTTTACTACAACGGAATAAGGTTTATATTCAATTGCAAAATTTGAGTTTTTGAGTTTGTGTTTCTAGTTTTGTGATTGTATAGGTAAAATATTATATTTTTTCGAAGTGAAAACTTCTTTAGCATTATTGTGATTTGAAAATTTTATGAAACGAAAAAGCTACAGTAAAAAGAGACATAAGATTTAACGTGGGAGAAAATGAGATAGGAAGCATTATACAGTGTTTTTGTTTTTTATTATTACAAATGACATCACATTTAATCCTATGCTACTAATTTGTGATGATGATGGTGATGGTGTTGGCGATGGCGATGACGATGGTGATGGCGATGGTGATGGTGATGGTGATTATGATGGCGATGGTGATGGCGATGGTGATGGCGATGGTGATGGTGATGGCGATGGTGGTGGTGATGGTGATGGTGATAGCGATGGTGATGGCGATGGTTATGGCGATGGTGATTGCGATGGCGATGGCAATGATGATGATGGTGATGGCGATGGTGATGGCGATGGCGATGGTTATGGCGATGGCGATGGCGATGGCGATGGCGATGATGATGATGGTGATGGAGATGGTGATGGCGATGGTGATGGCGATGGCGATGGTGATAGCGATGGCGATGGCGATGGCGATGGTGATGGTGATGGATGGATGGATGGATGGATGGATGTTCTTTAGCATCGTTGTGATTTGAAAGTTTATGAAACGAAAAAGCGACAGTAAAAAGAGACATGTAAATTCATAAGATTTAACGTGGGAGAAAATGAGATAGGAAGCATTATACAGTGTTTTTGAAGGTTTCACTTCTACCACGTGTGAATTGCACACTTGCTGTTTTTTTATTGAAAAATATGAAATTCGTTGTGAATGAAATAGGAAGAGTTCAATAAAAATACGTATTGTGGTGTTTTTGATTAGTAGATTTAATTAAAAAAACTTATTGACGAATTCAAGCAACCAAAAAAAGTGTTTTACAAAAAAAAACAACCGACTCAAAAAAAAAACACTACAACGTGAAGAATATAATTATTTTCATTTTTTGACACCGACTTTCGAAACTAAAGTTATTTTTCACTTTGTAGTGTTTTTTTTTTGGAAGTCGGTTTTTTTTTGTAAAAAGTTTTTATTTTTCACTTTTTAGTTGTACTTACCTACCCCAAACAAATTCATATGTCACTACTTGCTATGTGAATATCAGTAACAAAGCTATTGAACACATCTGCTTTACCCTTTGAAGGGTACAGGCGTGATGTTATGTTGTGTGATTGCGATTACATATGCTATAGCAGCAATCGCGGTTGATTTGCTGGCATTTATTGAATAGTTCCGTTGTTTGTCTCTGAAAGTCATCATCAGATCTTTACAAAAATAAAAAAACAGCATGTGTGCAATTCACACGTGGTAGAAATGAAACCTTCAAAAACACTGTATAATGCTTCCTAACACATTTTCTCCCACGTTAAATCTTATGAATTCATGTCTCTTTTTACTGTCGCTTTTTCGTTTCATAAACTTTCAAATCACAACGATGCTAAAGAACATCCATCTATCCATCCATCCATCCATCCATCCATCCTTCACCATCACCATCGCCATCGCCATCACCATCACCATCGCCATCACCATCGCCATCACCATCGCCATCACCATCGCCATCGCCATCACCATCGCCATCACCATCATCAACATCGCCATCATCATCGCCATCACCATCGCCATCACCATCGCCATCAACATCGCATCACCACCATCGCCATCACCATCGCCACCACCATTGCCATCACCATCGCCATCGCCATCACCATCATCAACATCACCATCGCCATCACCATCACCATCGCCATCACCATCACCATCGCATCACCATCATCATCATCGCCATCACCATCGCCATCACCATCACCACCACCATCGCCATCACCATCGCCATCATCATCATCGCCATCATCATCATCGCCATCACCATCGCCATCACCATCGCCATCGCCATCACCATCATCCTCATCATCATCATCACCACAAATTAGTAGCATAGGATTAAATGTGATGTCATTTGTAATAATAAAAAACAAAAACACTGTATAATGCTTCCTATCTCATTTTCTCCCACGTTAAATCTCATGTCTCTTTTTACTGTTGCTTTTTCGTTTCACAAAATTTTCAAATCACATCACAACAATGCTAAAGAAGTTTTCACTTCAAAAAAAAAAATTGCAGATCTGTCTATTTACGATGGAGTTATGCCCCCCCTAACATACATTAAAAAAAATAGAAATATCCGAATTGAGAACCTCCGCCTTTTTTGAAGTCGGTTAAAAATATAATATTTACAATCACAAAACTAGAAAGAAACTAAAGTAGGATGATGAAATTAAAATACTGTAGACGAGCAGCTCATATAGAGCTGCTCGTCTACAGTATTTTAATTTCATCAAGAATAGGGCCGATTCACAATACTATTACTTATAAAAATAACCGTGACAGGGGTCAGCGAGTTCATTCGAACTGCGCTTTCGCGGCATTTGCCACGCGAGGACGGAGGTAACGCTAAATGCCTACTACGCTCGAAGATCCTGGCCTTAAGCCCAAAAGTCTGACAACCAATCTTACCAAGGGATGTCGTATTACCTAGGAATTGGGTTGTGGAGGTCAGATAGGCAGTCGCTCCATGTAAAATACTGGTATTCAGCTGCATTTGGTTAAACGGGAAGCCGACCCCAACATAGTTGGGAAAGGGCTAGGCAGATGATGACACATAAGCAAGATTTAAAAGCGATTTTCTTCTAAATTATTCATAGACATCTTATGATGTTAGCCTCATTATTAAAGTGACGTTTTTTTACCTACGTACCAACTTATTGGAGATGTTCTACAGAAATGTTTGGTGCTTAGTACTAGCAACCGGCGTGCGTGTATAACCTGACATATGAACGTAAACGAGGCAAAAGGAGGATCTTAGCAGAGGCGTTCTGTAATTTCTCCCTACCCCCATAAGAAGAAGGCGTGAGTTTATGCATCGTCTATTCAAAATTAACTTAAGGGGCTAGTGAACTTCGCATACTAATGCGTAGTTCATACAAACGTAATAAGTAGGTACTAAAATAATTTCTAATTCAAACATATTCTTAAGGTAGTGTGTATTTATCTCGATTGGATTACAGAATATCTAGGTTCCCAAATATAGTTTGAAAGGACTCTGATATAAAGACGAGTTATGAGGAATTTCAAATTTCTATAGAAAACTTATTATCTTTAGGCGTTCCACAGAACGGTCCCCCGACTTCCATATGAATTTATCTGTTTTAGTCTCGTTACATAAATTCTTTAAGTCGGGGGTTTTTAAATTATTTTATCCTTACACTCTATTTTCCATTATAAACTTTTAAGTCAAGTTCAGTCCCGTATTAAGGGAATCAGAAAATACATTAAAAAAAAAAACAAATATACACTACTGTTGAATTTAAGTGCTAAGTTTGCGCCTGACGCATGTGTTTTCTTTGCCTCCATTCTTGTGCAGTATGGCTTAAGCAAATATTAACATTTACTTTTGGCATTTTCTTTTCCCCTCTGCCTATGTAACGGCCCTCGGTTACAACGCGGTAAAGTTGTTTCGATGATATCTGAATGTATCTGCAAAATCTGTATCGAACCACTGCGGGGAAATCCAGTTACACTTTCCTTACAAAAAAAAAAACCCATTACCTAAATTATCATTATTTTGATTACTTAATGATTTTTTCTTAATTGAAAGATTTCCTATTTCATTATTTAGATAGCCTATCTATATTGAAATAAAAAATGTTTTGTGTGCCATCTATAATGCAAATCAGTCACGAAAACATAAACTGAAAAAACACATCCCCAGTTCGGATACCACGCGGATAAAATTTTCAATAACGCACGCAGCACGTCCCTACTTTCGAACAAAGTTCCAAAATGGCGCTGTACAAAAAGAACACACACTTAAAATGGCATTATCTTCTTATTTTTATATTAAACTTGAACTGGGAGGAAGTCTTGTAATCGCCTTAAGCTTTTCATCATTCAAGGACAGCTGGCGCCCCTGCGACATGTTCCCCGGATTTTTACCAAACTTTCTTTAAATTTTATTGCTATATTGTTTAGAAGTCTTATGAAGTCTTTTTAAGTAAGTTTCCTGATTTTATAGAGCACTGAAAAGAAAAATGTAATATTTTAAGTTAGTTCAGCATTGTTCGCCCAGTGTACACAGTACAGCTATGGCATAAAATAAGAAACAAATACAGACGCCAGCACATCAAGCTACCCTAAACTGTCAAATTTTCCAAATTAACTTTGAACCTTATACTTTAGCGATAAAGTTGAAAATCTATTAAAGAAATTTGACAGATTGTAGTAACTTGAACTTAAAACGCTTGTGTCAAATACTACGTCGATTGACGTGTAAAAGTGTTTGTGCAAACCTACTTACAAAAATAAAATCATTTATCATTTATCTACCAAACAATTAAAATCTGGTTTATTACCGACTTCAAAAAAAGGTGGTTATCAATTCGACACGTATGTATGTAATATTATTGGAACTGCATTATATTCACATATGACAATCTATTATGGCTTCCAAACAAGTATACAATATTTTATAGATGTATGTATGTATGTTTGTCCACGCATTTCTCCACAACTATTAATCGAATCGTGACCATTTTTTTATTGGTTTACATTTACCTCAACTTAGGGAACAGTGCAAGTTTCATCAAAATCGATTCAGTAAGTTTCAAGATATGAACGAATACGTGCAAGTGTGACGACCTGGCTTATTAATACGAGCTACAGGTGTAGTGGCAAAGGGAAAACATCTCAAAACCTTGGTCAAATTCTAGTGCAATATTTTATTTTTTATTTTAATGAATTATGTTGATTTGTAATCTTAATCACATTAGGTATTTTGTAAACTTTTGTATTATTTTACTCATCTGGCAACATTTATTTAGATTTGTATTATTTATATGTAGAAAACAAAAGATATGTACATATGTGGAGTACCTATTTGTATAGCGATAAAAGGACTTGGGAACATGAGACTTTTTAGATGAAATGCGTCAGATAATCTCAGAACGGAAATTGATCGCACATGAGATCTAAATACCGTACTAACACACATAATATATCCTCCTAAAGATCGTTTTCTTTACTGTGAATCAAATGAAGTAAAGAACATAATGTAAGAAAGTATTTCGTATATAAATCCATTATAACTTCACTATAAAACTTAAATAAAATTACAGCGTATCCGAATGATCCCATTCGATTCCCAACTATGGATATTATAGCTTTACCCTTTTACTATCGGATAAAGCTTTCATCTTTCGGACATTCGGTACGGCCATTTCGCATAATGATATTGGCCACTCTTTTACATACTCTGCACATTCACTTTTTATTACTTTTTGAGAAATTCTCTTCAGAGTTGAAATTTAATCAAATAGTGAAAGAAATGTTTTAACTGCTGGTACTTCGCAATGTTGTTTCGTAAAAAATGTTGAATGAATTTTAGTTGCTAAATTAAAATTCATTTTCTGCTGCAATATACTGTTATAGTGAGTTTTTTTTTGCGCAAATGAATATAGCACAAAGTGTTTAATTTTCAGCTTCATTGTAAGCATACTTGCTGGCTGATTTATTTTGGCCTACTTTAATAAGGACCACAGTCGGTACAACCCTTACTAGAAAGCATAAGAGCCTTTTTCGACTTAGAGCGTTGCGCTTGTCTCTTTTTGTGAGATAATTATATTCTCACAATCATTTGCTAATATTTTTTGTCAATATTATCTTTTTGATTAATTACGCAAACACTGTTTTTTTGAGGGGTGGGGTTGGTAATCTGTGTGACAGGTTTTCCTAGAGCAGATACCAGTCTTCCAAAAAAGATTTATCAGATGTTATAAAACATTATTCATATTTTTAAGGCGCCTTTTTGGAAGAGTTTATTTATTTTATTCTTTATTTATTTATTAATAGTCACATTTACATTGTTACGAAAAATATAAGCTGCATGAAGATTCTGTAAAGTCTACACGCCAACGAGGTAGACAAAAGAAAGTGTTATGTTCAGACATACCCTTATCGCGAAGTCCGAAAATAATGACGGACAAATTGGCATCCGAAGGTACGAATGTTTTCATACAACGCATAACGCGGCTATCTTTATTCCGTTAGTAGCTGATAACTTATCTAGCAACAAATTGCCCTGTATAATTCATAGAGGTTGCCAGGTGACAGGGGTACGCTATTCAACCCTAAATTATGTGCATACATTCATATATAAATGTTCTTATATCTATTGTTAGAGTAGAGAAAAACCCTCCACGTTTGTTTGTATTCATTATTTTGAAAGCATTATGTTGTCCTTTGGGCGTATCGGAATATTTTTGTTCTATGAAGGTAATGAAATGGTATCGATTGGTTGTTACTATTATTGTGTTTTGGTGAGATTGTATCTCATTTTCTGAATAATATGATTTTGGAAATGTTTTATCAAGAAAACCAGAACCCTTATTACGTAACAAACTTTCAATCATAATCTGAATAATTTTTAAGGATATTGCTATTCCATTGCTTCATAAGAACGAAAAAACGTAAATAACGCAATGAATGATGTTTCTTAACAACGTAAAAAACGCAATGATGTTGAACTGCTAATATGAAAGCCAATAGGTACGTTAGTTTGTTACGCAACCACCCCGCGGCTTTGATTTAAGTGTTTATTTGGTCTGTAAACTAGAAAGATACCATATTATACATTGATTTAAAAACATGGAATTAGGTTTTCTTTAAAGAGAGTAAATTAAAGAACGTAGCTGTATGTTGACACAGTTTCCAGACCAAACCTAAGCGCAAAAATAAGATACTAAAAAGGACGAAAACTTCATTAACTTAACCCATTTCCGTAATTAAAACGCGGAAACTATGAAACTGTTAGCAAAAGAAAAGCTTAAAATGGTTGCAAAAACCAATGCCCAACGTACCAGCAGTGTAAGGTGCGCAACAAAAATTTAATTTTGCTACAAAACTTTCTATGGGCTTTCTTAAATTACTGACGTGGTACGGTGGTACCGGCAAACTTTTCTTATTAGTGATCGCAGACATTTTCGAACAACTCTTGCCGGACATAGGTAGCTGCGTATTTTTAACCGACTTCAAAAAAGGAGGTTCTGTATTCGACCCGTATGTATGTATGTATGTTTGTGTGTCCGCGATTTTCTTATAAAGTAATGAACCAATTTTGATAATTCATTAATATGATCTACATACTTTCAGGAAGGTTTTAGTATATAATACATTAGGTAATTGTTCTTATGTATTGTTTATATGCATAAATATACTGCATCTCCGGCATTTCTATGCGAATTTTGATGATTCTTCTAGTCGGTCTTCAATTCTTCAATGCACTAGTGTTAATTGAATTTATGTGGCGTAGGTACAACTAAAAAGTGAAAAATAATATCTTTTTTGCAAAAAAAAAAACAACCGGCTTAAAAAAAACACTACAAAGTGATAAATAAATTTAATTTCGGAAGTCGGTGTCAAAAAACGAAAATAGGGAACCGACGACACCTTCTTCTTTAAAGACTTCTGCAATTAAAGTTATTTTAAATAACTTTGTAGTGTTTTTTTGAAGTGGGTTGTTTTTTTTTGTAAAAAAAAAGTTTTTTATGTCTTTAATTTAATGATGAACTTTCTCATTTTAGGTATTGGAAATTAATATTTTGATTGCATAAGTCATTCATGGACCTTTGACAGTCGTTACAGGACGTCAGTAGCCCGAAAGTCTGACAACCAGTCTCACCAAGGGGTATCGTATTACCCAGTTACTGGGCTGTGGAGGTCAGATAGGCAGTCGCTCCATATTCAATACTGGTATTCAGCTGCATCCGGTTAGACTGGAAACCGACCCCAACATTATTGGGAAAAGGCTACTCGCACTTGGCCAGATTTTTTCTTTCATTACCTTAAGGCAGTGGTCCTATCGCAGTTGGCAATAAAAGTTATAGGCTCCCACGATTTATGACTGGTTGGTTGGGCCTGATAATAGGAAAAAACTTAATATCTCCGACGGCGATATCTAGACCTTTTTTTTTAATCCTTAGAGATGATTCTGGGAAGTTTGAATAGCTCAATTTTCTTTTTTTCTTGAAGGCCGCAATCTTGACTGGCTTTTTTTTTTAGGATGGGAAATCATCTAATGACCCCTCTCGCTCTGGGTGATGCGGAAGGGAGTGTCAGACTCTTACTGACTAAAATCGAGCCGTGTTCCTTCCTTAGCCCTTTATGTTCCGGGCCAGCGGTAACCCTTTCGGACAATCCCGCTGACCCGGCAGGCTTCGGCCCTAACGGGCCTCTTCAACTGGTGCTGACATCTCTTTGAGGCGCGCGTGGAACACGTACGTGCCGTGCGGCACGGGCCTGGTCCTGATCGGACGATGAGCTATCCATTTTGACAAGTTATATAATTCTAATTAAAGGATAAATGTTTGTTTGCTTGATAGAGATGACGACTAAGTGTTCATACACACGAGCGGCACCCGTGAACGGCAGAAGCAAGTACAGGTCTACTCATGTGCTAAATTTCACTCAAATCCGTTCAGTAGTTTTTACGTGAAGAAGTAACAAACATACAAACACACTCACAAACTCTCACCTTTATAATATTACTAGCAGCGCCCCGCAGTGTCACCCGCATAAGTGTCGATTCCGTGGGAATATCGGGATAAAAAGTAGCCTATATGTTAATCCAAGGTATCAGCTACCTCCATACAAAATTTTATCAAAATTAGTGCAGCCGTTTGGGCGTGAAGAAGTAACAAACATATAGATAAACACACACACACTCACAAACTTTCGCCTTTATAATATTAGTGTGATAACAAAACAAATTCCCCTTCAACTCACATAACTAAAGGAAATCACGAGAGAAAGTTGCAAAGATACATCTTTAACGGTCGATAGAGTTTTGAAAGATGCCGGAAAAGAACTTTAGTCAAGGATAATAAATACTTTTCAGGAGGAAACTATGTAGGGAGATGAGCAAAGTTGAACGGTTCGCGAACTAACAGCGTATTTAAAATATGCGACCAGTGACAAACCGGCTAATAATGTGCAAATATTTTTGAATTTGGATACGGTCATAACTGTGATAAAGGTCATTAATATCCTTTTTGGGTTCTAAGTTGTAGAAAATCCTTTTAAGGAGAAATGTAAGTTTTAATAGATTAAGGTAAATAGAAGCGGCCAAAATCAGAAAACTGAATTTTTTTTTTGAAGTGAAAACTTCGTTAACGACGTTGTACACTTTTTTTGTAATGGGTAAAAAATGTTAAACTCGCGTCAGGACACGTGACCTGATCGAAAATTCGTAAGACGGATGGCCGTAGCCGGTACCGCGCGTGTTTTTTTTTATGAGACGATTCACAAAATACACACGTAATTGTTCAAGTTTTCACTTCTGTCGGCACTCCCGGAGTGCCACTGTTTTTTTTTTTTAAACTTGACATCACGCCAGTATTCACCGAAAGGTAAGGCAGAGCTGCACTTATAGTGCACCCACACTCCGACAGTTAGGTTTAACTCCTATGTAATTAGGGGGTGACCCTATTGCCATCAACCGGGCACAAATCCAGACTCCGGACCGCTACTGAGAAATTTCAGACGGAAAATTCCAATAACACAATAGTGTTATTCCAATAACACAATAGTGTTATTGGAATTTTCCCTACCCGAGAATCGAACACAGGACCTCATGCTCAACAGAAGTGCTTGCAACCACTGTCTAGACCAATGAGATATTTTTTTAAAGATAGGTATCAAAAAGTAGGTGGGTTTATGTGTGTGAGAAAAGTTAATAGCAAATTAAACAAAAAATATTAACTAAACTAAAATCAAACAAAAAAAATCAAGTGGCACTCCGGGAGTGCCGACAGAAGTGAAAACTTGAACAATTACGTGTGTATTTTGTGAATCGTCATATAAACAAAACACGCGCGTTACCGGCTACGGCCATCCGTCTTACGAATTTTCGATCAGGTCACATGTCCTGACGCGAGTTTAACATTTTTTACCCATTACAAAAAAAGTGTACAACGCCGCTAAAGAAGTTTTCACTTCAAAAAATTATAAGTATCTACAAAACCCTGTCATTTTTATAGCACTATTCTGTCTCCCACAATATTTCTATCTTACATAGTTTCCGCATATCACTAAAGCCATAAGCAATGTTCAACCTGAAGTTCACCCAAGCATACCAAAAACCTTTATACGAACGAAAACGATTTGATTTATACTTTCAAGACCGCTTTCCGTGTGACGGGACATGAGAAAAGCATTTTAATATTATCTTCGTACGTAGAAAACAACGAAAAATCCACGTTTCCTACAAGGGAATACGCTACTTCATATCCCGGGAATAATAAATCTAAAGGGGGACGCATCTGTCAAAAGTGTAAAATATGTATTTCTTGTAACGCCTGCCTTCTCTTTTAGACTTAAGAATAAGATGCATTACTATTGTAGGAGCCAGTTTTAAAATTTATTTTTGACGGTAATGTATGTATCATTGTATCACGCAATGTGTCTTTTCAGGAATCCTTTTTGCTGTGGATTTTTTTTCAGGAATCCTTTTTACTGTGGATTTTTTTTCAGGAATCCTTTTTGCTGTGGATTTTTTCGGGGGAGTAATGTCACCGCACCTGCCTGCTGAACCACATTGCTGTCTTCTAGAGGGACAAGACTTGTAATCTTAGGAACGTTCACAGTTCATTACCTAAGTTTTTGGCAAGTTTTTGACATTTGATTGATGCTAAGTTCAGATTGCGACTAGGTTTTGAAAGTTTTTAGTCGTAATTACGGGAATTGGCCTTCAGTTATATAAAAGCATGAAATATTGTAAGAAATTATTCGTATTTTTTTTTAAATTCGTTATGTTTAATTAGTTTAGGCGTTTCGTAAAAATATTTGAGAGGAGCAATGAAAATTATTTTATTGGCATAAATACAAACAATTACCTAATTTAAAAAGCAAAAGCGCGTGAGTCAATTACAGATACGATATATTAACAATAAAAATACAAAAAAAAATTGTATTCAATTAAGTCGAGCTGTGGTGGCCAATGGTGACGGCCGCGACTTACGAGTTGTAGGTCGTAGGTTCGAACCCAGACAGGCGCTTTACTTTGTGTAAATTATATCATCACCACTGCTCTCAAAACGGTGAGGGAAAACAACGTGAGGAAACCGGCATGTTTGCCGCGTCAGCGGGATTGTCCGAAAAGGTTACCGCTGCCCCGGAACATAAAGGGCTAAGGAAGGAACACGGGTGGGTTTTAGTCAGTAAGAGTCTGACCCTCCCTTCCGCTCCACCCAGAGCGGGAGGGGTCATTTGATGATTTCCCATCCTGAAAAAAAAAACCCGGCATGTCCTAGAACCAAAAACTCGAAGACATGTGACATCTACCAACCCGCACTGGGCCCGCGTGGTGGAAAACGGCCCACTCCCTCTCACAGAGAGGAGGCCTGTGTCCCAGCAGTGGGAAAATTATAGGCTGATTATGTATGTAAGTCGACACACAAGTTGACTTTGTAATATTATTCTGCAAATTGTTTAAAACTATGAAGACAATATTATAACCTTTCTTTCGGCCTCGTATAGGACTTTTTATTTCATTTTCCTTTTGTTACTTTTTTTTTTATATAACTTGAATTTTTATTTTACTGTGTTTAGTTTAGTTTGTGATCTTCCTGTACGATTCGCAATAAATACTTTTTCTTTCTTTCACAAGGTGGTTCGACGACCTTGTGAAGGCCGCAGGAACCCGTTGGATGCGAGAAGCACAGAACCGGTCGAAGTGGAGGTGCTTGGGGGAGGCATCAGCAGTGGACGTCTTTCGGCTGATATGATGATGACTCTTAGGAGTCGCGCAAAATGAAAAAAGACAGTAAGAACGCTAAGCTAAAACAAAGTAATAGCGATAATAATAGTAATAGGCGATGCGATGCGACGAGGTGGGTCGGAGGAACAAAAAATTTCACGCGGACGAAGTCGCGGGCAGAAGCTAGTTTATGCATATTCTCCGTCTGACGTCAACAGTACAATAGCTTTATACGGTTTCCTGGAATTCCCTCACTAAGTTTATAGCTCTGGCCTAAGTTTGTAGCCTATCTCTAGAGCGGATCTGCAAACCAGTTGTAAAACCTAAGTGGATTTTTATTGGTTCCATTTTGGATAACGTTTTCATGGATTCCATTGTAACAAAGATATCCATACTAATATTATAGGTAAATTCGAAAGTAACTCTGTCTGTATGTTACCTTTTCACGCCTAAACCACTGAACGTTTTCAATAAAATTTGGCAGAGAGATAGATTGCATCCCGGGGAAGGATGTATGATAGTTTTTTTTTTTCCGACATTCCCACGGGATCGACACGTATGCGGGTGAAACCACGGGGCGCTGCTGGTACACACGGCAGCACATCAAGCTACCCGAAACTGTGATTTTTTGCCAATCGAATTTGAACCTTATACTTTAGCAATAAAGTTGAAAATCTATTAAAGAAATTTTACAGATTGTAGTAGCTTGATGTGCTGGCGTCTGTACTTTATATTTTACAAAAAAATGTTATTCAAGCAATATTACCCTGTAAATATTGTAAATCCACAGATTTTTTAAACGTCAACTAATTTTTGACGACTGTAATTCAAGTATTTGAAAATTAATAGCCGGTTATCCTAAAAAATAAAAAAAATATCAGGTAATCCCTTACGTAATTGAATTAGGGCTGATTTTTCAAACTCCAGATAATTTTATACGAGGAATAATTTTGAATTTTTGACAGGTTTTCCATACAAAATCTATCAGACGTCCATTTTATTCCACGAATAAAAATTATCTGTCGATAGAAACCTCAGCCCTTAGTCAATAAAAACGTTATAGTGTATAGTTCAAATATTTGAAACTAGAATTTTAAATCATAATAATATGGCCAGTTCAAATATTTGAAATCAGAATTTTAAATCATAATTTCCTTATATTTTGTGTAGGTAACTCTGTAAGTTCACGTACGACTGAGCCCTCATTTGAAATCAATAGGACAATAATCTGCCAATAAACTCAGTATATTTGTCCACAAATAACGGTAGTCCCAGTATCAATTCCATTTCGTTACTTGGCGTACCGAAATGGAATATGCAGAGCCTCACACATTAAACGGAATTAGGTCATATATTCAGGGCAATAGATTCAAATCCGCAACAAGTACACTTCTGAACGATTCCGGCAATACCGCTTTGATCAGTGGCATCCGCAAATGCTCCCACTGAAGGATGGCTGGTCGGTCATGCAGAAGTTATCGCTTATTGAAATCGATCCCGCGACCGGTACCAATACCTATTTCCGAGACTTTTCAAAGCACGAAATGAAGAAAATTGAAGTGACGTCACGTTTGCCGGAACTGGGTTAAGCATGAAGGTGTGATAGAATTTGTGTTTCTTAAACTGGTCAGAAATAAAATACTTATAAGCGTTTACGCCACTTATGTAATGTCAGCTGAAGGAAGCTGCAAAGATGTAGATTTCCGTGAACAACAGAACTAATCACACTAATATTGTAAAGGCGAAAGTTTGTAAGTGTGTGTGTGTTTATATGTTTTTTACTTCTTCACGCTCAAACGGCTGGACCAATTTTGATAAAATTTTGTATGGACCTCCATACTAAATTTTATCAAAATTGAGCTACCTAGCTGACACCCTTTTTTTTTTTATCGTGGAGAAATGCTCATGCATACTGCACTACCACGGGGAGATAGTGCAGTTATGTGGGACTCTAACCCACTAAAACTCCACGGTTTCCTCCTCTGCCGCTTACGGCGGGAACACGGGCACGCGTTAGCACTCATCCGCGCACCCGCCGCGGCTGTCCGTTACCGGACCCTCCTCCGGGGAGTACTCCCCATCACCGGCGCACCAGAACACAAGCACGCCGTGACCACCCCAGGGACCAAACCAGCACATGGGCGCCAGACGACCCCGTGTCTGGGCACCCTTGGTCCCCCTGCGCCGGGTCAGGACATTGGCCCCGCCGCCTGCCAATTTTCGGCTGCAGAGGATAGGGAGAGCGGCCAACGTAATACCGACACTCCTCTTCCCCTGCAGCCCCACCGCGTCCGCCATCATACGGTGGCGACCCCGTCAAGGCCGCGGAAGGTAGGGAGAGCGGCGCACCGCAATACCGGCACTCCTCTCCCGCCGCGGCCTCCAACCCTCAGCCGCGATGCCTCCGATACGACATCGCGGCCCGCCTCAGTTGCGATGTCGCCAAAGCGGCACCGCAACCTACTTTTGGCCGCTACGTCGTTGGCTTGTCAGCAAAAGCCCTGACGAGCGGCCCCTCCTCAGGTTCCTCTTCGCTTCACCGTGGGTGTCCAAGCCACGGCTACTGAGCCCACCGGGGGGGACCTAGCTGACACCCTGGATTAACACATAGGCTACTTTTATCCCGATAGATATCCTCACGACATTTACATGGGTGAAACCGCGGGGCGCAGCTAGTGTCAACATAAATGTAACATTAGTAGCTAAGTACCTACCTCACAAATTGCCGTCGTATGTAGGTAACATACCTATGTTACCTACATACGACTGCAATTTGTGACCTACCTTTAATTTAATTATTTATTCAAATCATTAGTACTTTCAAAAATGTAATTTGACCCGATTCGGTGGCTATGGTAATCGTGGGATGTGTTAGAGGAATCGAGGTCCTTAAAACTGTACGGACACGGAAAGTGCATACCAGTAATGGCAGTAACCTAATAATAAATATACCTACTGTCATCTACGTACGTATTTCTAGTAAAGCTATTTTTCCAGAAGTAAATGTAAACAAGAGCGTGTCGAGCCACACTCAGTGTAGGGTTCCGTAGTTTTCCGTCCGTCACAATAAGTGTTCCCACTTATTTTAAAGTTGGTATCCATTATGTTCGCGCTCCAGCAGAGCGCTCCGCGCTCCTGCAATTATTTTGTACAACTTTTTGTCTTTTTTGTACAAAAACTGTTGTTTCCATCAAGTTCAAAATGATTTTCCTAGAAAGTCCTTATAAAGTTCTACTTTTCAGATTTTTTTCATATTTTCTAAACTTATGGTTCAAAAGTTAGAGGGGGGGGGACACATTGTTTTTTACTTTTGGAGCGATTATTTCCAAAATTATTGACCTTATCAAAAAATTATTTTAGTAAACCCCTATTCATTTTTAAATACCTTTCCAACAATATATCCCACGTTAGGGTTGAAATTAAAAAAAGAATCACTTCCCACTTTACATATAGGGGGGCTACACTAATAAAACATTTTTTCCCAATTTTTATTTTACCACTTTGTTGGCGTGATTGATATACATATTGGTACCAAATGTCAGCTTTCTAGTGCTAACGGTCACAGAGATTAAGCGAGGACGGACAGACGGACAGACAGACATGGCGAAACTATAAGGGTTCCTAGTTGACTACGGAACCCTAAAAAGATACCAACCTACTTATTACCTCGTCCAAACTTCCTTCCCAACAGTTCTGAACTTCATCGCGACCGCACGCTCGGTTGACTCGCGTCGTTGTCACCTTTTCAGTTTCGCATCAAAGGCTCCCTTTTGATCGGTTTCCACGGCCCTAATTAGCAGTACCTCGTTCAATATTCGTTCGACTGGAAGATATTGTTTATTGGCAGTAGATCCGTCGTGCCGGAGCGCCTGGGGGCCTATTGGCACGGAAAATTGAGGCAAAATCGCGCCTAAACGCCAGCCCCCGTTCCGTATGAATCTTGAATTATTTCGATATGGTGCTTTTGAGCGAGAGAAGTTTGCCGATTAATTAGGACCTTCGATTAATTACACGTATGACGTAACCGTAATTAAATTAGTTGTGGTGTTGATTAGTTTGTTGTTCGAAAATTGTAGGCTTATTTTCGGTGTTGTTTTTGTTGAAATTATGTGTTTCAAATACTTATGTAATAATTACCTTGGTACATTAAACAAACACTTATGTGAACTACAACATTCCACATAATAAAATGTACGACCGTTCTCACCACCACCGAAAAAGTTCCATTTTATCCATCGGATAATTTCTTTTTAATTTATTTAGAGCTGATTTTTCCAACGCCAGATAATTTTATCCTAGGAATAATTCTGAATTTTTGACAGTTGTTATAAAACAAAATCTGTCAGACATCAATTTTATTCCATGAATAAAAAATATCTGTCGATTGAAAAATTAGCTCTAAGTGGTAGAGCTCATCAGATGACCTTTAGCTCTTTTTTCTTAATCATTGTCAAAATAATGCAACAAGCAAGTGCTTAATCCAATATTTTTTAAACTTTTTTTCAAAATATTTGCATCATTTCGGAATGTTTTCTGTCAAACGTCATACACTTCTGAATACCTAATACTTGCCCACACCAGTCGGGGGCCCGCGCCGGCATCGTTAGAAGTAGGCCACTGTCGTCCTCATAACGGTTGACAACTGCAGGCGTGTCTTCTCGCTCCAATGACTACTGCTGCTTGTCACCAACAAACTAAGCAAGGGCAAGTTTTTGGTAGTCTGTTGTGTCATTTGCAATAATTAATGTTGCGCTGAAAATGCATGTCCAGGAAAAACCCTGTAGCTACTTATTTTTGTTTCTGACGATCCTTCAGGAATAAAAACAAAAGAAAAAGCGGATCAAACCGAAATGAGAAAGTTTATAGTGGATAAGACAGAGATTAAAACAAAAGACGCACAAGCAGGGGATCGAGGAGGAGGGGGTGGAGGGGGGGGTTCAGGGGATCAGACCGGAACAACTCATAAAAATAAAAATATACAAATATTTGATGACTTGAAAAATTAAGCAGTGCTTGACATTTTGTTGGTGTTTGGTTGGTTTTTGAGAAATGGCGGCGAGGAGCTGGGGGCTTGGCTTCACAGCCTGGCTCATCGGCGTAATGTTGCTTGCCTGCCGGTCTTATACAAACTGTACTTCGGAGAAGCTCCACAACCTGATCCCACCATCTCCCTTTCACTACCAGATGTACTGCTGGGCCATCCGCACTTGGTCGATATACCGACTAGTCGTATTCAGCACTTCTCCTCCACGTTTATTATTATTTATATTTATTTTGGTCCCTTCCACGCTTCCTGTAAGCCTTCAAAGCATCTTCTGGACTTGCTTGTTCCATCATAGACCGAATCCATCGCTTTCACGAGATCCAGGTCAAGCGCTGGCCAATTTTGCAATTAAAAAAAAACAAAAAAAAAAGAACTGACTTTACCTACATAGTAAATAAAAGTTCAAAAATTTCCAGTATCTACACAACGCCCTGTGTAAAGATTCTCAGAAATCGGTGTGGTACCTACAAAGCCATAAAAAAGAACAATCACTTTTGCAGGAGTTTATCAAAAAGTCAGGCTTGCCTACATTTATTTTCAGCTCCGAAAACGTCGATACGTAATCCTCACACTATCTTGAACACTACGAAACCTTGTTATTTCATATTATTTTAACAAATTCCCCTTCGGGATATTGAACTAAAACATTTTTATCTTTTGTCTCAAATATTTTCGCGATACTTGTAAATAAATTAGCTAGGCCAAAGTTCGCTCGTTCGGAAGATATTGCTTATTGGAAACTATTACTACCCAGTTACTGTGTGGATATGTGCATCCAACCGTGTAATATTTCTTTACTGCAACAGTATTTTTGATGGTTCTTTCAGTTCGTGTAATAAACATGAAATGGCTGCCGTTTCAGGATATTGTTGATAGGACGAATAAGTTTAGTTATTTCTCTATTATTTTCCTCTATTCTTATCCATAATCAAATTGGGCTACAAACATAAAATGCAATCTGGGACCACGGAAATGATGTAATCGTTTGATGGAATAATAAAGTTATCTCAAACTGAAGAGGAAATAGTTGAGATTAAATGAGTTACGATTAAACAATTTGAAAACCCTAGTTAGCGACATTTGCTGAAAGACTGAAAATTAAAAAAATACTAAAAAAAAAAATTTCGCTTTTTAAGAAGATTCCTTGAGATTTTTTTTCTTGATTAATTTAATATCAGAAAACTGTATGTCATTCTTATAATAATGTAAATAAAATTTATTTCATGGACACATAATTTTAAAAGCTAACAGTATTAAAATAATAGTTATAATATGTACAAGTAAATAAAAAGGAGGGGAAATAATCAAAGGTCATCAAAAAATTCATCCGCATCGCTGTCAACAGGAAACGTGCCCAAAAGACTGGCAGCATTGCCACGTTGTATGGCAATGCTGATTCTTTGGCCCAAAAATAAGCCAGCCCTCTGGTCACGTGAAGAGTCGACCAATCGCTTGGCGATGTCCCGAAATAATGTATGGTTACTAGAATATATTAGACAGGGTCAGGTTATCAACAAATCATTTTTGTTTTGTTTTTTCATGTTTAATAATTTTATTAGACCCTGTATACATTTTTTCTTTAACGATAAATTTTTAATTTAAATAATTCACAATCAAAATCAATATACACATAAGAAGTATGTAGCCCGAATGAATCGTAAATAGGAAATAAAACTTAAATAAACTAAGTTACAAAAATAGAACCTCAAACCAGTGTCAGACGTTTTTAATTGCAAAACATGACGGGACCAGGAACTTCCTCCGATAAGAATCTATGAACCAAGTTGAAATTTAGTTTTGCGGACTGTCAGTATTGATATTCGAACAAGTTTTATCTTTCAGTACTTCGCTCTTTTTATTATCAACGTCCATTTTTTTCATCGCTTTTGCGAAGACTCGGTAAATGAAATGTCTTCGACAATTCTGCTGAGACGAATTTTGTTAGATTGAGATCCGCATATAATTTTGATTTTTATAGGTAGCCATTTGATTGGCGGCTGAAAGTCAGGAGAAAATCTATAGTAATAAGGTGTCGTGTCGTGCCAATTTTAATGTAAAATGTGAGAAGATTTAGTAGATTTTACTTTATATCTCAAAAGTACAAAAGTGAGCAGTGGTGGCCCAGTGGTAACGGCCTTGACTTACGATTTGTAGGTCGCGGGTTCGAACCCAGGCAGGCGTTTTACTTTGTGTAAGTAATTTCACCACCACTGCTTTCAAAACGGTGAAGGAAACATCGTGACGAAACCGGCATGTCCTAGAACCAAAAAGACATGTGACTTATACCAACCCACACTGGGCCCGCGTGGTAGATTATAATCAACTCCTTCTCATAGAGTGGAGACCTGTGTCCCAACATAGAGAACATTATAGGGTCATTATGCTCAAAAGTACTTCCTGAACAATTTTATTAGGTTACATAAGCCAATAAATAAAATACAAAACAAAATAATACCTATTGTTAGTTAGCTTAGTAGACTTCAGTATCAAACTCGTCTAAAAGGACCAACACAGAGAAATGTAAGCAGAATTTGAATTCAGAAACCTGTAAACGTTAATAGGATCCTTCATCATTTAAATTTTTCATAACGCTCATAAAAAATCCGACGTTTTTGATAATTCACAGATAGCAATAAATTGTGATCAAGTCCCAAAATGTAGCAATAAAATGCCACGTGGTGAGCGGTTTATTGCTTGAAACGGAAATTTAATTAGACTGTTGCTGTCTTTAAGACTAGGGTGAAAATTTTAGTGGGCAATATTTTTCAATTAAGTCTCATACCAGCTCGTAACGATTGTATTAAAACTGGCGTTTAATAGCAGCTAGGATGTGTTGGCGGTGAGCATCGCTTAGGTAAATCTCAGTCACAAACGCTAAAGCGTTTCGTACCTATCTTTCGTTTCTACTGAATTAAATAATTTTTTTAAAAATTAGACTTAATTTCCATTAAATTATCCATACAATGGTATACAAATTAAGTAGGTTCTGTGTACTAGCAGGAGTATAACAATAGAAACAGATGCAGAAAGGAGGCAAAAAAAAATATTTTCGATCGTAAAGCACTCTAATGATTTGCGTTATGATTCGTGCAATAACCGAAGGTTAATTTTTACGCTGGGAGGTTTAGAGTCATGTGCTGAATTAACAGCAGCAGTTTGCGCGTCGACATTCCTGCCACCCTTATATGTAATTAAAAGCTCCGAAAAAAGGCAGTTACGTATTAAAATAGTCGTGACGTAGACCCCTAAAATTTTGTCAACTGTATCTTTTAGTAACCAACTGAAAAACTGCGCTGCCAAGTGCCTAGCCCAATCACTTATGCACCGAGTCGTCCTCCTACAAAAAAAACCATATTATATACAGGTAGCATTTCGGCCAGTATTGATCGGCCGGCTAGACGATCCGACACGCCCGGGACCATACTTCTTCAATTATTCAGCTGCCTACTTCCACGGCAAAACTCGTTTGTTACATCTTGAGTGTATTGCTATTCCTCTTTTATGGTTTGAGGAAATCATCTGTCCTTGTCGTGTAGCGTAGGAGTCCGAAGAACGAAGCGTCTCCGCGGGAATGTTAATAAAAATGTATTTCGTTTCCCAAATTCGGACTGTTTTATTGCTGTAGCGACATGAGTAAGGGTATAGGGGAGGAATTTGAAATTTTCGGGGTAGTGTATATTTGGTTCTTTAGTAGGTACAGGAATTTTTAGACGAATTTATTGTATTTTTACTCTTTACAAAGACAAAAAATAGAAAAGCAATTTTTGTTTTAAATACTTTTAAAAAATCCTATAGACGTATCTAAATGCACCTTGTCTTTGATTAATCAGAGACACGTTCAAATTTTCCCCACTCCAAATTCTCTCTACTAAAAGCTCTTAAACAGGATAAATTTTGTCAACAACCCAGTACCTACTTTCAGGGCCCGGTAAACGTTTAACAATAACGTAAGCGGTTACAGCACCAATAACGATAGGTAACTGCATGTACAGTCAAGTGCAGAGAAAAGGTACCCCACCAAGACTTAAAGATTATCGCCCGAGCAAGCTCGGCCCCGCGTGTCACGTGAGCCTTGAGCAGCTCCCTCCCCCGCCGCCGCACCCATCTCTGCCCGCGTGCATCCACCGATCCGCCTCAAATAATATTTGCAAGTATTTAATAATTTTATATGGTATTTTATCGGCTTCCTTCTGGCCGAACTGTATAGATACCAAGAATAACTTACAAAAAGACACTGCGTGCGATTAAGATACGAACCTGCTTCACCAGGCGCCAGCCGATCAACTAGACCGTGCCTTATACCACTAGGCTATTGGCTCAGTTATCAACCTCAACGAAAATTTGAATAGCATTACTCCTTTTATCGAACAAGGTTATTAACGGTCTAATCTTCTAGATATTAAGGTTTAAATTTCAACTTCCGTGTTATATTATTTTAATACTAGCACCTTACCGTCTTGTTTTACAAAATGCAATACGCAACTCCTCAATTAACTAAAACATAAGGTTGAAATTAGCATAGATTTCTTGTTTGGTTGAATAGAATGTGTTGATTCCGATTGTTGCACTACCCTCATTTTACTTCAGAAACTTAACTGACGTATGAACTGCGAGTTAAGGTTGAATTTAGTATACTTCTTCGCCTTATTTACTAAACTGTGATTGAGGGTATTTTTACTTTTCAAATGGTTTCATTTTCGTGCCGATTCGTTTGTGTCTAATTATCTTCATCGTAATATTATCCAATTTATTATGTTTTTGGCCAGTTGATTTTATTAATCGATGGTATGGTTCGATTAACAACTTTATTGAAGGCTAAAATTGTTGTTCTGTGGGAAAAGGAACAAAACAAAGTAAATATCACAAGATAATATGATCATAACGGTAAGATTTACGTTATTCTTACAAATATACCTATTTAATGTTGCAATCATATTGCATTATTACTTACAAGTTGGATTTTTTTTAATGTATTTATAATATTATTATTTTCATTACAGAGAAAAACAGTTCGTAGATGGATACAAAGGTATCAAACGACGGGTGATGTGAAATGTGATCACCAAGGCCCTCGCCCGATTGCTTACACTAATGAATCGAAGCGACAACGTAATATTTATTGTGAAAGTTCACTCAGTGGCACCCTTCAAAACTACGCGTTCAAATGCTGACTTCAAGAAGTGTTAGACAGTGACGGCCTTCCTATCCGTTATGAATAGGCAACTCGGCAGATTGACTGTGTAACTTATTTGATAAAATTGCATTGGAACATTTATATGAGCAAGTGTTAATAATTCCCAATATCATTCCATAATCAGTGGGATCATTATCTCGTAGTTAATCAAAAATAAACAACCTTTATTATTATCAATCCAGTTACTCTTGTTTACAAGTAGTCTGTTAACGATTCATATCTGACCTCACATATTTTTCTAATATTGTGTTAAATAAGGCTAATCAGAAAATGTGATAAAAGAGAAAGATGTATATTGCTATACTGTTATAGTTTAGCATGTTGGTTCTTCCTCTGTAATTCACAGGCACAAATGACAACATATCATTTTCAACCAAGCTTTTTTTCCGATAAGATCATACAGAGTATAAAAAATGTATGTTTTCACAACTTTAAATAAATAAATATTACTGTAGTTATGTTTCTAGAAATATCTATAAACGAACCGTTATCTGTTAAACGTTCTAAGACAAAATAAGGTATCTATTTTGTGTTTAGTTAATATTGTAAGTAAACAACCCCAATTTAACATAGACAGGAATCTGTATATTCAACCAGGAAGTGGATTCCATAAAGTGCTAGAAATGTAATTAGAAAAATAAATGAATATTGTTTATGCAAAATGCCTAACTTTTATTACAAACCTCCATTTGATTTCTTAATAATAATAAACAAAAATCACCTACTAAAGAAACTAAAAATAAATAATAAAGGTAAATAAATAAAATAAAAAAAACCCTTCTCATGCGCGGATTTGAACTCGAGACCATCACATTGCTAAGCCGCAGTGTATACCACTAGACCAACACGCCATTTGCGTTACATTACAAAAAACTTAAATAGGTTCGATGTCCTTACCAAGGGGGTAACTATCACTGTGAAGCGGACTGTACAAGTCAATAACCGTTACAATTACCGACCCGCTTTGCATAATACGGCTAATATAGCAGTGCTTACGGGGGAATATACATACAGTGTTGTGCATGGGAATAGGTTTATAGCTACTTTTGTAGCACTAATGTAACTTTTATTAGTAGCAGCGTCATTGGTAACTCAACTGTGTTTGTGTTAAGAAAACTAATGGAGATTTTTGGGTAACTTCGAAAGTGGCAGTCGTGGATGTTATGTTTTTATAAATATTCAGCCTATAATGTTTCCACTGCTGCCACATAGGTCTCTGTGCGACAGAGTGGGCCGTAATCTACCACGCGGGCCCTGTGCGGGTTGGTAGATGTCACATGTCTTCAAATTTTTTGTTCTAAGACATGCCGGTTTCGTCACGATGTTTTCCTTCACGCGTTTGTAAACGGACGACGTCGTTTATATAATGACGAATCATACAATCTGCCGCCGACATAATAAGTACAAAACCCAAAACGTCAACTCATTCTCTATGAACGGTGAAAAACCCTATAATAATTTAAGTATTTCCCTTTACAAATGTAATTGCGTGGAGTTGCGGACACCAGCCCGCTGGTGTCCGCAACTCCACGTCAATGCGTGTATTTTACGTAAAAATTCGTTTTAACAAAATCCATACTAATATTATAAATTCGAAAGTAACTCTGTCTGTCTGTCTGTACATTACCATTTCACGCCTAAACCACTAAACGGATTTCGATCAAATTTTCCAGAGAGATAGATTGCATCCCGGGCAAGGACATAGGATAGTTTTTATCGACATATCTCGCGGGCGAAGCCGCGGGTGGAAGCTAGTAAACTATATGAAAGACTATCTAGCGACAAATTCATAGAAATTCTGACATGATCGAAATGATAGCTATTTAAGTGGTCTATTTTCTCGGTAATTTTCTAAAATCACTCTATTAACTTCATGATGTAGGAACTACACCATATTTTACTTGGAAACATTAATGTGGTCCTTTTGCCCTTGTTAAGTAGGCTTATTATGTTTCATGTATTTCGAAATGACACCATTCCTCATTCAATCAATCTGCCTTGATCCAGTTAAAGGCTCCTACAAACAGGCGCGATACACGATAAAATCGCGCGCGACACAAAGGCACCGCAAGTCGAGCAACGAGCGGTGCCATTGTCGCGCGCGATTCGCGTCGCGCGTCGCGCCTGTTTGGAGGAGCCTTAACGCATAATTTATAAATACAATCGTCTGCCTAGCCTTTTCTAACCCTGTTGGGGTCGGTTTCAATTTTAAACGGATGCAGCGGAATACCAGCATTTTGCTTGGAGTAGCTGTCTATCTGACCTACACAGTTACTGGATAACACGATATCCCTAGCTAAAACTAGTAGTTAGACTTTCGGGCTACTGATTACCTGTAACGACTGTCAAAGATCAACAAATGACAGTCATAATGTTTAAATCCTATACCTACACAAAATAAGTACCACAACCTCAAGTTTGTCCTTTCAATCTGGGGCATAAAATCACGCCCATTTGCGCACATATTCCAACAATAAAATGTTCCCCATAAAAAATATAGCACCATCCATTGTACTGTGCTACCTAAGAAAATTTAAAGGACATAATTCTAAAGCATTTCCATCACAAGGCAGCGGTTTTCATACAATATGCGCCCTTTCCAAACTGAAGTTAATGTAGCGCATCGGCGCTGCAAAGTGGTGTATGACATTTTTCAATCGCTTAATGGTGCAGCATTATTGGCTCATGAGGCCGTCCATAGCGGAATAATGTTGTAGGGTGACTGAGGATTCCGGGAAGTTATGAATCGTCCTGACATTACAGTTGTTATCGTTTTACGTTTTACCTTCATTATGAGAATTATACTTTGTTGTTTATTTAAAAAATAAATCAAAAGTATGTATAACACGAATCAAGAGGACATTAAAAATTATGTTTTTAATTATTCTAGACAATGCTTAGAGTATTATGGCCATATGTATAATGAATTTTTAGGCAAAAAAATGCAAATACTACCTATAACTTTGTTAGTAAAAAAATAAAATTAATGTAAATTATTGTTTAAATAATACCTATTAAGACTAAATACATATGTGTTACGGCCGCGAATCATATTTTAATCAACGTACAACTTAATACTGACCAGCAAATTGCAAAAAAACGTAAAAAAAATGAATTTCGCGGGCTACCTTAGCGCTTCCCCCTTAAAATAACTGGCCTAACCTATGTGTAGGTATGTTATATTATTTATTTACGTAATCTCGCTTAATTGACTTTGTTTTAATTGAATTTCGCGGGCTACCCTGGCGTTTTCAAGGCAGCGGTTTTCATACAATATGCGCCCTTTCCAAACTGAAGTTAATGTAGCGCATCGGCGCTGCAAAGTGGTGTATGACATTTTTCAATCGCTTAATGGTGCAGCATTATTGGCTCATGAGGCCGTCCATAGCGGAATAATGTTGTAGGGTGACTGAGGATTCCGGGAAGTTATGAATCGTCCTGACATTACAGTTGTTATCGTTTTACGTTTTACCTTCATTATGAGAATTATACTTTGTTGTTTATTTAAAAAATAAATCAAAAGTATGTATAACACGAATCAAGAGGACATTAAAAATTATGTTTTTAATTATTCTAGACAATGCTTAGAGTATTATGGCCATATGTATAATGAATTTTTAGGCAAAAAAATGCAAATACTACCTATAACTTTGTTAGTAAAGAAATAAAATTAATGTAAATTATTGTTTAAATAATACCTATTAAGACTAAATACATATGTGTTACGGCCGCGAATCATATTTTAATCAACGTACAACTTAATACTGACCAGCAAATTGCAAAAAAACGTAAAAAAAATGAATTTCGCGGGCTACCTTAGCGCTTCCCCCTTAAAATAACTGGCCTAACCTATGTGTAGGTATGTTATATTATTTATTTACGTAATCTCGCTTAATTGACTTTGTTTTAATTGAATTTCGCGGGCTACCCTGGCGTTTTCGTCTTAAAGCCCCATGTGCAGAGGCAAGCTTATTGCGATCAACCGGGCACGAATCCAAACTCCGGAGTGGACTAAGAAATCCCAGAGAAAAAGAAAAGAATTCTAGAGTGTTCCACAAGTGTGTGTTCTGTGTGAGTGTTGTGTGCGTGCGTGTGTTGTGTGTGACCCAGAACCCTATGCTCAGCAGTAGCGCTTGCGACCTTTTACCAACGAAGCAGACCTAAATCATAATTTGGTCATCATTACCTACGCGAATTATAATATGTTTATTGTTTAATCATAACATTAATTGATTTAATCACCTCTAATCGACTTGGGCAACGCTCAGTAATCAGCTATTACAGCTTATCAATGCGTGCTTATGTAATCTGTAAGCCAAACCAGATTAATTAAGATTACACCATATGTCGACATTGTCTGATTAAATTTAGGTACAGACGCCAGCATATCAAGCTACTACAAACTGTCAAATTTCTTTAATAGATTTTCAACTTTACTGCTAAAGTATAAGGTTCTAAGTTGAGTGGGAAAATTTGACAGTTTCGGGTAGCTTGATGTGCTGGCTTCTGTGCATATCTTCAGTAAACTAGCTCATTTCCGAAGTTATCGAAGCAGAATAATGAGGAATTAAGTAGCTCTCATGCTAGCTGCTCATGTATATGTCGCAGTTGGATTGTAGAATCCGCTGTTTTACAAAACCGCTAGTGGTTTTACAAAACAGCTCCGTTATGTAAAACAACTTAACAACGTTAAAGGGTTTTCCATAATTACTGAACTTGAACACGCAGAATTGCATGACCGTATTGCATTTAGCATTGCAGCAGATCAACAATTAGCGGCTTTGTAAAACAGCAGAAATGAAACGTCAGATTGTTGATTTTAGTTCTAAATTAATATATCGCTCATTTGGAGAAATGTCGACGTAACTGCTACTTTACTTTTTTTACGTCTTTGTTACTCCTAACGTAAATATGCTTTCTAAATGCTTTGTCATATTTGACAAATATTTGGGAAAAAATACATTTACGTTAATGTTTCTCCAAATGAGCGATATAGTGATTTTAAGGACAATAATATTAATGAAAAGTTATCAGAGTCTTATGAAAGACACTCATTGTGAATGCAGATAGGCCATTCTGCATAACGTCGTAACGTCGCTAGCAGTTTTGTAAAACGTAGAGCAATGACAATCCAGCTGAAGATGTACCTAAAGTAACCCACATTTCGCCAGGTACGTATAAGTTCCATGTACAGACACCAGCACATCAAGCTACTACAATCTGTCAAATTTCTTTAATAGATTTATACTTTATCGCTAAAGCATAACGTACAAAGTTGATTGGGAAAATTTGACAGTTTCGGATAGCTTGATATGCTGGCGTCTGTACAAAGAAAGTTGTTGTTCTCAGTTATTTATTAGAAAATCAACGCTGGGGGTCTCGCATAGGGTCGCAGCATTATGCTGATCGATGGCCGTTTAGCGTGGATGTGACGCAATTTTTATCCAACTTGTTCTTTTAAGTATTTGTGTTCTTTATTGCGTCATTTTGACCGCAATTAAACGTTATTTCTTTGTTTTTTTTTCTAGATCTCTTCGAGACCCCTTCCCTAAAAATAACTTCTGCTTACCACCATACCTTCTTCTGCCGTCAAGCAGTGATGCTGTATATCGGTTTGAAAGTGATGTTAGTGTTACTACAGGTACATGAGACATTTCGTCTCTATCTCTAAATATATATAAAGAATTTGAGATTATTGGCAAGTTATGGAACAACAAACTGAATGTGATACTTAACAACGTTCAAATTCCATTGCAGCGAAAAACTTATTAGGACCTTAAAGTTAAAAATAGTCACTCAAAAATAAACTGAGACCATATTTCACTTAAGTAGGTAACTAATAAGGTGGCGATGGAATGAAAATATCTGAGATTATCAACACTGCTATAGGATGGCAACGCACTTGCGATGCCTCTGGTATTACAGAAGTTCTTGAAGATGTATAAATTATTTACTACTGCGAGTCGCTGCTGCAAAAATATCCGTTTAACTTTCCCTAAATCATGGTATCCACCATAATGTCCGCTGCACAATGCACTGACAAGCAGTTAGTGCGATCGTTTGCAAACCATTTACAACAGTAGCACAGAACAAAATGGCGTATTATACAATATACAGCTAAAATTAACACTAAATTACCAATTTATTGTTACACTAGCCCATTTTCATTTCTATTATTTATGCTAGCGAAAATAATTTGAATACAAATGCAAGCTTTGATAATTAGCTCATTATTTGGAAAATAAATGTTTATTAGGCGAGACTTATGATAATTTTTGACATGTTTGTATAACAGTGGAGGTGTATGCCAAATAGTATTAGCCCTATTTTAGGAAAAGCTTTTATTTATGTTTATATTATTAAACCAAACAATGCATATAATTAAACAGTATTTATGTGTGTTAAAAACGTAAACAATTCCTTCCACATTTAACTGGTCTGCATTCAGAGCAAGATTAAACAGGCACCTTCTGAGCACGTCGTTTCATCATAAACCTCATCCATCGCTTTCCATCAGGCGTGATCGAGATCAAGAGAAGGCCCAATCAGCAATTAAAAAAAAGCTGTTGCAATCGTATTATTAAAAATAATAGATATCTAAGATTTTTTTTTTCAGGATGGGAAATCAAAACCCACCCGTGTTCCTTCCTTCGCCCTTTATGTTCCGGGCCAGCGGTAACCCTTTCGGACAATCCCGCTGACCCGGCAGGCTTCGGCCCTTACGGGCCCCTTCTTTTAATGCTGACATCTCTTTGAGGCGCGCGTGGAACACGTACGCGCCGTCCGGCACGGGCCTGGTCCTGATCGGACGGTGAGCTACCCATTACTCTCCGCCCGCAGGCCCGCGCCTACGGTGGCCGGGAGTCGTCGCGCGGCTCCCGACGCCCGGAGCGTCTCCCGCGGCGGCTGGGACGGGAGGCTCTCTCCCTCAGCCGTCCCGCCGCCTCCTTCGCTAGCATGACTGCTTCGCAGAAGGAGGCGACTGCTCCCCACTCCCTCTCGCCCCGGACCATGGCTTGAACCAGGCCCGGACGCGAGAGGTCGCCGCTGCTGCCGATCGCCTAATACCTATGCCTTGCACAAAGTTTAACCATACCTACATAATATTTGATACCTTTTTACCTTTTATACCTGTTTACTTCCGTGTCCTTTTCTATTATTGCTGTTACTCATCATCTTCATTATCAGGCATCAGCAATCCACTGCTGAACATAGGCCTCTCCTATTGCATTCGTTACTCAATCCATATAAATTCGTATGTACTCCACCAAATTCAAAATAAAACTACTAATCACTTAAATAATATTTAATAACATACAAAAAACCGTCTGTAAAACAATTATCATTTATTTTGAAGATATTAAAAACATACTTATATAAATGACACCTTTTGAGAAACGGAACACAACCATTACAGTTAGCTTATCGTCAAAAATTCCGTAGCTATTAGCCATATCTCGCTCGGCGATTGTCCAATTGCGCAAGTTTGGCGGTTAAAACGCGGGGAAAAGTTGGACATTTAGTACAAAACTGGCACCAGCAGAGGCCAACTAAGATAAAACTTCTCAATTCGACGATTGGGGACTTTGAATTGGCTATAGTAGTATGCTAAGTTGAAAACTCGTCATTAAATCTGACAGCCAGTCACACCCGTGCTTGGGTCTGCAGCTAATGCGAAACAGATCATGCTTGTGAATCTGACTCTCGCTTCATCATGAATGGGGCGATTTGCGACGCCGTTAAACATAATATATGGAACGAAATTAATTGTCGCCATTGGCCCGGCGGCTGCTGCTTGAGCTTCCCTGTCCAAATCGTCTCCAGGATTTGCAACACAGTAGTCAACGTCCAACAGATTAACACCAACGGCTTGCGCGCAGAGATACGATCCTTGCAAGAAAGAGGGGAAGGGGCTGGAGAATTCACAATTCATGTAGTGAACCTGAGCATCCTGATTGTCCTTCAGCATGTTCAGAACGCATCTGTGCAGACGGTTTGCCCAGCAGTCAGGTTGGAGAAATTGGCAGGTAATATCTCCATTGAGTCCATCCCACTGGGTTCTTCCCCAGGGCACGAATTTAATCTCCAGAAAGTCTCTGTATAAACGGTACGCTTCCACTAAATGATCGCGAATGAAATTCACTGTATCACCACATCCTGATGTCGTGCCTATCGTTACTTTGATCTTTCCATCGACTACTTGCAATCCTTGTCCACTAACTTGTGTAAAGGCTAGCATAAAGCACGCAGCGATGAAAACTAAATATTTCGCGGCCATGACGACTATCGTGCAACGTGCTTGTGAAAAAACTGAAATTTACATGTCATTTTTAACTTATCTAAGCGCCCGATAAGATCAATAGGAAAAAGAAGAATGGGCAACTTCGTATACGAACAATGAACATATATACTTCGTAGCTACATCTCCAATGCTGTATCAAGTTTATACATACCTACCTGTAAAAATTTGGGCCGGTTAAGATTTCGTAGCAGTTTGTCTGTAACATATTTAATGATGCTCGCGCACACACATGTTTGTGTGTGTGTGTTACATTTTTCTACATATCGCGTGCATCGCCGTCTGTACACGGCTTTACATCTTTCACAACTAGAGCAACGAAAATTAGAATATTACTTTTCAAAGGATTATTTTTAGTTACTTAAAAATAGTTGAAAGCAGACAGAATCATTCATAAACATTACGACGCAGAATTTTGGACAGCAGTATTTTAGGCAAAATAAGACTCGATTTCATCCAGTCCTTAGAAAATTGAGAGACTGGTTGTGATAAAAAGCTGCAATGGGTTTTTTTTATTACAGCCTTATGCAGTGAATAAGGGTTACCAACACAAACTTCAATAACTAGGACATTGAGAATGCCAGCTTATTCAAATACACAGTTACCTATTTTGTAGATTACTAGCACTTGGCCCCCGTCTTAGTTCGCGTGGATTTCATATTTTCCACTAAGGTATTCAAGGCCCCACGCCGCCCTTTACATGTATTTATCGACAATAAATTATTACCTGTAAAAGAAACGATGGATGGACTGTGAGAAAGATGATATGGCTATAAAGGGGGTGACTACCGAAATGACGAATAATAAAGGAGTAGGAATGAAAAAGACACGTTGCACCGACCCCAAATAAATTTTGATCAGAGCAAGAGAATCATGATGATGAAGTGATTATGTATTCGGGCCAAGTTTCAAGTTTTTACATCAAAGAAATAAGATTTTTCATATAAACTGTCTCCCGTTTTTATCCACAGCGCTTGATTTTTGAAAAACTTTTTGTGAGATTATTTGACTTGAAAGATTATTTATACCAAATATGGTACAAATAATGTAAAATAAATAAAACCTGTAGGTCCGTCTTGAAATAAAATTTAGATCGATACCTAAAAGAAGGAAAATATATAATTCCAGGTAGTTCGATAAAAAAACACGAGACTGTAGGTATAAAATATATTGTAAGCCAAGCCAGACATTAAAAAAGACCATTCAAAGATACCAAAAACATAAAGATATAAATAACATCTATTGCGAAACTGAAGACAACTATTCGGAGTAAGCCTATAGTAAAGCTTCTGAATTTGGCGAACTATTTGGGACTTTGGCTTTGCTATTGTAGTATTCTGCCACTTGAGAACTCACAATTAAATCTGACAGCTAGTTACTTCCGTGCTCGGGTCTGCAGCTAACGCGAAGCAGATCATGCTGGAGAGCCGGACCCTCGCTTCATTCTGAAGGGGACGATTTTCGACGTCATTAAAGATGATGTATGGAACGGAATTAATTGTCGCCATTGGCCCGGCGGCTGCTGCTTGAGCTTCCCTGTCTAAATTGTCTCCAGGATTTGCAACACAGTAGTCAACGTCTATCAGATTGACACCGACGGCTTGCGCGCAGAGATAAGATCCTTGCGAGAAAGAAGGTAAGAGGGTAGAGAACTCACAAACCATGTAGTGGACCTGAGCATCTTGATTGTCCTGCAACATGTTCAGAACGCATCTGTGCAGACGGTTTGCCCAGCAATCAACTTGGCCAAACTGGCACGAAAAAACTCCATCATTACTCAACGTAGTTCTTCCCCAGGGCACGAATTCAACCTCCAGAAAATCTCCGTATAAACGGTATGCTTCCGTTAACTGTTCGCGAATGAAATTTATTGTATGAACACATCCTGATGTCGTGCCTATCGTTATCTTGATCTTTCCATCGACTACTTGCAATTCTTGTCCACTAACTTGTGCAAAGGCTAGCATAAAGCACGCGGCGATAAAAATTAAATATTTTTCGGTCATGATGACGGCTAATCGTGCACCGTACATATGAAAAAACTGAAATGCTTGGGGTTGTAAACCACTCATATCGTATTAATATGATTATTTTTATGGGTCAGTTTTAACTAATCCTAGGACATGATAAGACTAAAGGGAAAAGGAGAATGGACAAATTTGTATTAACTCCGTCCCCAATACTATATTAAGTTTATATCGTTCAAAACTGCGTTTGACCGGTTAAACACGCTTAGCAATTCGACTGTATGTACAGACGCCAGCACATCAAGCTACCCGAAACTGTAAAATTTTTCTAATCAACTTTGAACCTTATGGTTTGGAGATTAAGTTGAAAATCTATTAAAGAAATTTGACAGATTGTAGTAGCTTGATGTGCTGGCGTCTGTACCTATAATAAGTAAATTAACATATAATTATTTATAAAAAATGCTTTTGTTGGTGTTTTGTTTTTTCCGATCCATATTTAATTTTATTCGTATCTACTTGATGTAATACGAAATTATATACCTCCGAGCCATGTGTGTCCATCTAGATGGTTGCTATAGTGCTGAGTGCAATTTAACTAAATAATTATTGTTAATCTGTGACTCGAGCAGTGCAGTTCGGATTAGGTACTGCATTTTTTTAGTTGTCGCACGCTGTAGCCTGAGGCATGCGTGGCGAACCATTTGCACCGCATAGCTCACATTCTCGCAAGGTAAATGCTTCGTATGCGGCTTTACATCTACCACGTTTTCTTCAAAGGTTTATCTTTCTTAAATACAATTGCTAAAAAACAGATTTTGAAAAGCAGTATTTTCATAAATATTCTACCATTGTAATTAGAAACCTAAATGTGACAAAATGTAACTCGATTTCACTAAGTCCTAAGAAGAATAAGATACTTTTTTAAGATTATGATAAAATTTGTTACAATGGGTATTTTTTATTACACTCGTGGGTAATGAATTCGGCTAACCAGCAGATACCTTAGAAACTCAAAATGCTATCTTAAACCAATAAGAAATACCTGTCTACCTATTTCTAGCTTATATAATACCACTCCAATAAAATTTATGTTTTTTTTTATCATTTGTTTTACTTAATAAAATAACATTATATAAAATATTAATTTTACAGCTAAACAAAAATAAAAAAATAACCACCATCTTTAATGTGAAAATAATTATCGTTAAAGATGTACCATTTTTTCCCATTCTTTTATATGTACTATTTTACATTAGGTCTGTGCGCTATCATTACAGGTATTTCGCGATTAGGCTTATCTTCATTAACGGCATGATAATGAAATTTTTGATACGATATTGAAGATTACCATTCCTTTAGCAATGCAATTTACAGCTGGCAATGCGTAATTGGAGCTGAGTTTTGTCGTCTTTCATAACCCTACATGAATAGTTTAATTGGAAACTCACTTCATTGGAACTTAAAGACTCTGTGGGTACTTTTTCTTTATTTGCATCCTCAGTTACATTGTTTTAATGATATTCTGGCAGTTTGAGTACATTATGTGGCCTACCCAAATGTCCTTTCTTCTATTATTCGTCGAGTTGTAGAGCTCCTTGAATTCTGAGTAGAGCTACACGATTACCTACTGATAAATGCTTCCACTGACAGGGCTGGTCTACTCAAATCTGTGTGGTTATTTCCTTTAAAAACCAATACAAACATGTAGATTAGCATGGTCCTCACATGATCTAACCAAAATTATATCTGAACTTTAAAAGAGACATTGACCCCTGAGTTTGTTTAGCCATTCCTCCTCAGGGGTAGCCAGATAGGCATTTTCGCATCCACATAGCCTATATTTTCAATATGACATGTAAAACTGATTCCGATATCCCATTGACAGAATCAAAAATTTTATTTTATTTTCTAAACTTTAGTAACTTTACTAACTCTGAAATCGGCAACCTATCGTAAGCAAGTGTGGTCAGCGATGCCCGTGCCTTCTCTGTACAAGAAGAGAGGCATTTTCCCTGCAGTTGTACAATAGCAAGCTTGTTTTATATTTTTTTTATTTTATATACATTCACATTTAAAAACGCCGTTTTCGATCAGTATTTACTCTGTGTGACTGCCAGCTAAGACGAGGGTAACGCTACCACTGTTTGCAACCGTTTCTTAAATACATGCTTACTTTATTGTTACATAAGACTTGGAGTAGTCTTCTGTACACAGAATTCATTCAGATTTGTCTGAGAAATAAACTGATTTCAGAAGATAAAAATAGTAGATAAGATATTTTACAGAAGATAGATCAATAACAAAATACGTGTCTGTAGGGTATAAAAATATAATTTATTGAAAGGATAAAAAAAATATAAATTACACCTATTGCCAAACGGATGACAATTATTTAGAGTAAACCTATTGTGTAACTTCTCAATTCAGTACATATTTCACTTAGATTTAGCTTTTCTAGTATGCTAACACTTGAGAACTCACAATTAAATCTAACAATTGGTTACTCCAGTAATCGGGTCCTCAGCTAAAGCAGAACAGATCATGCTTGTGAACCTGACCCTCGCTTCATCATGAATGGTGCGATCTGCGACGCCGTTAAACATGATGTATGGAACGAAATCAATTGTCGCTATTGGCCCGACGGCTGCTGCTTGAGCTTCCCTGTCTAAATCGTCTCCAGGATGTGCAACGCAGTAGTCAACGTCTATTAGATTGACACCAACGGCTTGCGCGCAGAGATACGATCCTTGCAAGAAAGAGGGGAAGGGGCTGGAGAATTCACAAGTCATGTAGTGGACCTGAGCATCCTGATTGTCCTTCAGCATGTTCAGAACGCATCTGTGCAGACGGTTTGCCCAGCAGTCAGTACGGCCATATTGGCAGATAACATCTCCATCGAGTCCATCCCACCGAGTTCTTCCCCAGGGCACGAATTCAACCTCGAGAAAGTCTCCGTATAAACGGTAGGCTTCCACTAAATGATCGCGAATGAAATTCACTGTATCGATAGATCCTGATGCCGTACCTATGGTTATCTTGATCTTTCCATCGACTACGTGCAATCCTTGTCCACTAATTTGTGTAAAAGCTAGCATGAAGCACGCGGCGATGAAAACCAAATATTTCGCTTTCGCGGTCATGACGACTATCGTGCACCTCGCATGTGAAAAAACTGAAATATTTGAAGCTATGAATCATATCGTCATGAGATTATAATTTTTAATCTAATCTAAGTTTATGGTCGATAAGGGAAATTTATGGTCAAGTATCCAAATATATAATGATATAATAAAACGATTCGATGAAGAGTAGTTAACCTAATTGTGTGAAACACGACAGAAACCCCGAAGACATTTGTTTGATTATAAACTTTGCCAAATAAAAACATCTGTAAAACAATTTTCGTTTTCACCCTCTTCCCTTCGAAAGTATTTCAAGGTAAGCTCTGAAGATTACAGCACAAAAAAAACTCGAACTCTTTAAGCCTCCATATTTTTTTTATGTGAAAAATATGTTTTTGTGGCAGCAAGTGGCCCGCATAGAATAATAAACAGAAGAAACTTATTAACTTTCCTAAGAAGAAATATGTACATGTAGCCTTATTGGGGATCTGGAGGTACGAAGTAAAACGCCTCCCCTAATATATTCCAGTTATACTTTTATTCCTTTTAAAAGAATGCCGGGGTTATAAATTTTGACTTAATTACTTTCTGGGTACATTAGGGAAGGTTTTCAAAATCTTCATAGACTTAATGGCATGTTGAGTTCTTGTTTCATTTTATTGCGTAACATTGGTGGATTCACATTTACAAAAAACTGCAGTAATCACAAGTTTTGAGAAATACATAGTTTTAGTTTTTATTATGTTCACTCGCGGACTATGGAACGAAGTATACTAGGTGTCAAACTCACAGACATCACTAGTTTTATCTAAACTATACCCAATATTGATTAGATGGTGCAAGAAAAATGTTTACTCTCACTACAACCAACATTTAGTTTTGATAATGCGCTTGTAAAGAATTTAACTCTAGGTGATGTCGTGTTTTCGTTAATGACGACCACAACTACAATCAAAACAAAATGAAAAAAATATACAGCGCCTAACAATTTTTAACAAGACCAAGGTTCTGTTGTTGGCTGTATTTATTTCTTTACATCCTGTTTAGATTTTATTATTATTATAAACCTGTGTTGTCCCACTGTATGGCGAAAGCCTCCCGTCCGTCTTTCCACTTTTTCCGTTCCATTGCTATTGTGCTCCAATCCTTTAAGAAGGTATCTAGCTCATCCCGCCATACATTTCTTAATAATATAATAATTAATTTGTTGGTTTTCTCCATCTATGTTTTTTTATTTTTTTATCTTTCCTCACTTTGTATAATTTGTTGTATGTATGTATATAAGTATTTATTATTATATTTTATTCCTCAAATTTTTCTGTTCTGTTGCACCTACTGTTTTGTCTCTGCATCACCCTAAGGTAGACTGGTAGAAAATGCCCAAGGCATTAAGTCCGCCTTTGTACATTATGTGCATAAAGTTTTAATAAATAAAAAATAAATAAATAAATAAAATTTCTGAGCCTGCCGCTTAGTCGGTTCCTGTTATTTAAGATCCACTGAGTGATGGTTTTTTGCGTATTGCTGCTCCGACATGCGATAGATATGGCCAGTTCAGTTTCAGTGCAGCCAGCAGCCGCTATTTATGTATTCAAACGAAGTATAGAGTCCCTTATGTAGTCTGTGAGTTTGACACCTAATATACTTCTTTCGATAGCCCGTTGGCAGACTCCAAGTGAGGACTTTCGTCGCTTTGTTAAGGACCATGTTTGCGCTCAGTAGGTGAGGGTGGGAAATGTGCACATCTGTTTAGATCAAAATGAAAAAATAAATGCAACCCCAACAAAATCCTTAAGAGCACCACAAAAACCGGAACCAAGACACCTTAATCTTAATTCATTGCACAGAACGCAGGTATTCAATTACACTTAATATGTTTAAAAATGTACGCCCCCTTAGAAGGGTACCAACCACAGTATTAATGAAATTGACTTCCCCTGGGATATACCTGGGGGCCCGTGAAACGTGGTTCCCCTTGTAGTTGAGGTCGCTATGTTCCGGGACAGAAACAAAGGTATTGATGCCGTATCAAATTAACGAGTTGCTGTAAAATTCCAAGTTTCTAAACTTGATATTAATGATGCTTTGTAAATAAGAAGGGTCTACAACAATAGGAATACTGTCGCAATGATTGAAGTTAAGAGTTGATTGTAATGATGGTTTTAATTAAGGCGGTGTAAATGCAACTGAATCTGGTGAAGTTCATTCTGCATATATGACTAGCTGTGAGTGCAGACAAATTATATATGTAAACTAGATGACTATTCACATAATCAATAAGTAAGTAAATAAGTATATTTATTGAAATTGAGCAATGCAAGCAATGCCAAAATACGAAAAGAAATGAAATTAGCAAATCACTTTATGGCGTGCACATCACTCGGCACAGAGGCGCATTCACAACTCTCACACAATCTGATTTAAACTTTTTACGAGCGACCACGCAATCTCATCAGCTGTGTCGCACACTAGGGAAATGTGTAACACCTACGAAATTTCGCTAATTTTAATTAATTCAAACTGCACAGTGAAAGTTAACTCTTAAACACCCTCCTCGACCATAAAGATGAATCCTGTCTACAAACGACTGTTAGAACTTAACGAGTTCATACATCCCCGTCTACGGTTACAATGGGGCTCGTAAAATTAATACCTTATCTCTGAATCGTCGGGCTACCTCTCTGGATGGTAATTCCCCCTTAAATATTTAAGTTTTCTGTGCACCCTCCACCCGCAACAAGATTCAATTTCACGCCCTAAAAAGGGGTTCGCTTTGGGCGATTCTCGGCTTCTCAAATGTCAAGAGACATGAAAGCACCCAACTACACAAGAACTCTATCAATTACTACATACCAGTTTTCGAATGTTGTGTTTGTTTGTGCTGTAAAAGGCGCAGGAGGTCACGTTATGTTGGTGGGAACAACGAAGAGAAACTCTTCAAGTATTACCCGGTTGCATACAAAATGGAAATGGTGGAACTCAATTGAATCAATCTTGCGTCAAATTGGCGAAGATTTGAAGGGAAGTTTACATTTTAAGTTCATTTTCTATTTGAGATACACAGTTTACGTCTGCACCCGTCGTTTTCCTTTCAAATTGTTGTTGAGAAGTCTTCGAAATACATTTTTGGTTTCATAAAGATCCATAGTAAATTACATTTGTATGTGAAGGATGTTTTCTAAGGCGTACTAATTGTGATCGAGAACTCGGCTCACGTATCGTTCGATATGACCCCTTAAATCACATATAACGCTATCAAACCGCATGATTAATTTGATTAGCTACGTGTCTAGCCTTAATGATATCTAGTGTGGCTACATTATTCACCAAGACGTACAAAATTAATCAGTTAACTAGTTTATGGTTAGATTGATTTTCACTAGAGTAACGTGAGCTACCTTTGATGGATGATGTTAAATGTATTTATTTGTTACTGTTTCTTCTATCAGGTAAAGTTTATTGTATGATCTATTAGGAGCAGCATCCTTGTAATTCATTCATCTCTTTTTTTAAGTGTGTTTCTCGTGCACTTTTTCCTTAAATATCACCATTGACATACTCATTTCGTTCAAATTTCAAGTTACTAGTTTTCAGGAAAATATTATCTGAGTTTAAAAAATCTGGCCAGAAATTCTATCCTTTTGTACAGCAATGTTTTCTCTTTTTACCATTTACCATCATAATCAGCCTATTATAATGTTCCCACTGCTGGGAAGGCTTCCTCTCTGCGAGATCCCCCATTTATTATACAAACTTTCAATATCACGAATTCTTTTCTTTCTACCTTCTGCGCTACACGAGCTTAAGATTTTCCACTGGAGCAACAGTAACTTAAAATCTACCTTACCTAACTTATTCCTCTTCATGTTTACTGCAAACTTTAAGCTAAGACTGTACCTAAGATGGTTAGAAGCCATAAATATCCCAGCATTCCGCGTACAGAATACGTAAAGCACAAGACTTCGTGATCTATATACCTTGGGTATTAGTTACTTGTGCGATATAATCGTGCTTCAGTATCGGTAACAGCTACGGGTATTTAGTGGTAATATTATTATGGTCTAGAGGTTTTGACAGCAGAAAGCGGGGACATCACGTCGCTGCGATGACGCTGACAGTGGTGGGGGTGACACACCATGAGCCGTGTGCTCACTTGCCTCTATCACTTTTGCTGCGGAGCTCGGATGGGACGGACGCGTACTAGTGATCGTATTGAATTATTTTCTTGTAACGGTTTTTGTAATTTAAATAAATAGTTGTAGGCCGTGTCGTGTTTTCTTTTTAAAAAACGAATTAGGCTTCTGGTCCTTAGGGACCAGAAACCTAAATCGTTTTTTAAAAAGAAAAAAAAATTCAAATAACTTAAATAAACTATTCTTAGGAATAGTTTATTTACGTTATTTGAATTATTTTATCAGCAATTAAGAGATGTGGAATATTAATCTACCTCGTTGGTCTAGTGGACGCAATCGCTACTGCTGAGCCTGAGGTCCTGGGTTCGATTTCCGGGTCGGGCAAAGTGTTATTTGGTTTTCCATCTGGAATTTCTCAGTAGTAGTCCAGAGTCTTGTGTTGTGCTCGGTTGATGTCAATAGCCACGCCCCCTAGTACAGTACCCGGCGATAAATATTGCACATCGACCTTTGGAAAGAGACAATCGGCTAATTTCGGCTTCGTAGAGCGTTATCTCTGTCGCACGAAATACAAACAGTCCGGTATCTATTAGGAGCTGTTTAAACAATTATGATTTACTTCTTTTGATAATTATTTTTATTCTTTGTATAAAATGGTTTTATGTAAAAAGGTCGATGTGCAATATTTATCGCCGGGTACTATACATGGGACTTACACATAACTAGCGAAATCTTCATGTACTATAGGGTCTATAGGTACAGCTCTGCCTCACCCTTTCGGACAATACGGGCGTGATGTTATGTTGTGTTTAAATATTAAAATAATACATGAAGCTTAATTTATGTAATGAAGTTTCAAAATTATAATGAAGGTGATATATTGAAAAAATATGTGGTTTTTCTAAATCGTGTAACTTGGTAAGTATGTGGAATAGGGATTTAATATTTTGGTACCTATACAACGTGTAACGGATTAAGCGCAATACCTCAGACACCCCAATTAGAATATAAAATTATAAGTCTAAAACAACACCCGTAATTAAATAAATTTAAACCAAACCTGGTCGTTTTTTATAAAATGTGGTCGTCCAAATCAAAAGGGACCTTATGGCGGTAACTAGTTTCCGAGATATTAATAAATTCGTAAAATACCTCAAAAAAATCGTTTTTTTATTAACTGTATTTTTAAAAAGATGATTGTATTTACTACATGTGTGTGTGTTCAACTTTTCGAAAAGTCAATTTAAAAAAGTTTTGTATTCATCTAAAGTTTAGTAAAAAAGGAACCTTATCGCGGCAAGACCTAACAAATCGTTTTTCTTGTAATTCAAACCATATATTATATCGACATTTTAATATTGCAAGGTTATAATAACGTATAGCCGCCATTTTTTTTTTTTTTCAGGATGGGAAATCATCAAATGACTCCTCCCGCTCTGGGTGGAGCGGAAGGGAGTGTCAGACTCTTACTGACTAAAACCCACCCGTGTTCCTTCCTTCGCCCTTTATGTTCCGGGCCAGCGGTAACCCTTTCGGACAATCCCGCTGACCCGGCAGGTTTCAGCCCTTACGGGCCCCTTCGTTTAGTGCTGACATCTCTTTGAGGCGCGCGTGGAACACGTACGCGCCGTCCGGCACGGGCCTGGTCCTGATCGGACGGTGAGCTACCCATTACTCTCCGCCCGCAGGCCCGCGCCTACGGTGGCCGGGAGTCGTCGCGCGGCTCCCGACGCCCGGAGCGTCTCCCGCGGCGGCTGGGACGGGAGGCTCTCTCCCTCAGCCGTCCCGCCGCCTCCTTCGCTAGCATGACTGCTTCGCAGAAGGAGGCGACTGCCCCCCACTCCCTCTCGCCCCGGACCATGGCTTGAACCAGGCCCGGACGCGAGAGGTCGCCGCCGCTGCCGATCGCCTCTACGAGGACACGGCGGTGCTCCGCCCAAGCGAGGCAGACCTCCACCGTGTGCTCCACCGTGTCCTCTGGGCGATCCTGGCAATGGTGACACCCGGGCGTTTCCTCCCGCCTGATTATGTGCAGGAACCTCCCGAAACTTCCGTGTCCGGTGAGGACCTGCGTCAGGCGGTAGGTGAGGGCGCCATGACGCCTCTCTAGCCACTCCTCAAAGAGGGGTCTTACCGCCGCTATCGTGGCGTGCCCTGCGCTGGGTTGTGACAGTCGCTCTTTCCATGCCGCCATGAGATCGCGCCGGAGGTCCGTCCGCTCCGCCGCAATTTGCTGCGGAAGCGGAGTTTCCCCCCGGCGTAGTGCCTCCGCGCGCCACTCATACAGGCGCGCGAGGACTATCGCCTCCAGATCCCATGGCGGCAGTCCGGCAAGGAGGCTTGCCGCCTCGCCCGAGATCGTGCGGTACCCCCGGATCAGCCTAACGGCTACCACCTTCTGGGGCGCGTTCAAATAATGGGCGGCTCGCCGCCGCAGTGAACGCGCCCACACCGGGACCCCGTATAGGGCCATGGACCGCACGACCCCCGCGTAAAGCCTCCGGCAGGAGGCGTTTGGCCCCCTCAGGTTGGGCAGGAGCCGCTTGAAGGCGGCCCCGGCCCGTTCCAGTTTGGGAGCCAAACGTCGGACGGAAATGCTCGACGAAGTTCCACCGGCTGTCGAGGACGAGACCAGGTATTTCATCGTCGTCTCGACGCCGATGTGAACCCCTCCTACCGTTAGTTGGGATCCCGATGGTGGCGTATTCCGGGGCCCATGAAACGACATGGCCTCGGACTTGTGCAATGCCACCTAGAGAGTAGAGACCCAACTGCCGGATCCCCTCCACGACTATCGCAACCCCGCGTGCCATCGCGTCGGCCGCCGCCTGATGCGACCTCCGTTGCGCCAGGACTAGCGTGTCGTCAGCGTAGCGTATAGCCGCCATTAGATAGTGTCGCACGCCGCCGCATGCGGCATTCTTTGTATATGCGTCTTAGGTCTAAGGTCCCACTATTGTAGTCCATATTTTGTTTAGGTAGGTACTTTTAATAGAGGTAAACAATCTTGTTATGTTTTTTATCATAAAATATATTTTTAAAATAGGCTAAGGCTAATAGCAAAAGTAATTCATTATAACATCTGTTATTTCATTTTGTTTTTTTATCTTGTAATGGCTATAAATTATTTCATAAATGTATTTTTCGACAAAAACGTATCAAGATTGTTTACCTTTATTTAAATACTTAAACTAATTAACTATACTAAGAGATAAGTGTCAGCAGACTGCAACGGACCGCCTTAAGGGCCCTTTTTTACGTATATACTTGTTACGAACATTTTGTTAAATAAGTAACATTTTCATACCTTGTGATAATAAAAAAAAAATTGTTAAATAAGTAACATTTTCATACCTTGTGATAATAAAAAAAGAAAATTTAAGTTATCTTGAATGTTGCACTAAAATATTGATTATGCCTGCTAAGAATAAAAAAATTTGTTTAGTGCCTACCATTAGGGCCCTTTTTTAATTTGTTTGAAGAAATTGTTCAGTTCTCTATGTAACTTTACAAGATCATAACTAATAGTTATCATTGATCTCTTAGCTTTATTAGCATCTAAACCAATTATGTATAACCTATTTAATAATATATTTAATAATAAATTTAATGGAAATCGGGATACAAGGATCTGCCCTTGAAATTTTTAAATCTTACCTATCAAACCGATACCAAGTAGTTAAAATTGGTGACACTCACAGTGATCCTAAAATTATTACATACGGTGTGCCCCAAGGCTCAATTTTGGCTCCCCTGTTATTCCTACTGTACATAAATAGTGTCCACAAAATTGGTCTGAAAGCTGACCTAACATTATACGCAGATGACACATGTTTGTTCTACTTCGGCCACTCAATCGATACTATCGTTAACCAAGCACAGAACGACTTAAACTTACTCAACCTGTGGTTTCAGCAAAATCTTCTCACCATTAATACAACTAAAACAAATTACATGATATTCACAGCAAAAAATAAAAAAATTGGCAATTATACACCATTAAAAATAAATAACCAAACCATAAACAAAGTAGATCAAGAAAAATATTTAGGACTAATTTTGGATAGTAAATTGACATGGCTTCCACATATTCAAAAAATAAAATCAAAAATACAATCACTCATGGGTACCCTACGAGGTATCGTTCGTTGCTTACCACGCCAAGTTCGCTATTTAATTTACTTCTCCCTTGTCAAGCCGCATATTGACTACCTAGTGGAAATTTGGGGTACCGCTGCCAAATCACATACGAACCTACTACAAACTGCTCAAAATAAACTGCTAAAAACGTTATTTAACTATGACTATCTTACTCCAACAGAAACTCTTTACAAAAAAATTAAAGTAATGAATATACCTCAAACCTACATATATAACACATGCATACTAATTCGTAAAATATTAAACAAAAATATACACACAAATATAACCTTTACAAAAAATATAAAAAAACACAAAATGAAACTCAGACGTGAACAAGACTTTTTACAATTACACCCAACCCGCACAAACTACGGAAGGAAAACTATCGTGTATGAAGGATCTAAAATATTTAATAAGTTACCGAGAGACCTTAAAGAATCTAAATCCAAAACCACTTTTAAAAAGCTACTTAAACAATTTATAATAAAAAATTCGCAGTCCCTACAATAGTGTCGAGCCACATCCAGTTACCGTTTATCTATGTTACATGGATACTTGTTTGCATGTGTCGGACAAACATTTTGTCCATAATGATTTGTAATGTACCCTCAAAACATTCATATAACCGATGTCTAATTTTTGTAATACCCCAACTTTTTGATCTTTTTAAGTGTTTAGTTTTAATATTCTCATGTAAGTGAATATTGTAATTCTTATGAGAATAAATGATCTTAAACCGCATTTAGTGATCAAGTGTTGATTTTGTTACTGTCAGATCTCAAAGTTTATAAAAAATAAGAATTCTTGCTAGTAAATAAAAACTATTTTTTTTTTAATTATGTGTTGTTTTTATTTACATCTAAGGCCTTTCGCAAATCTATGTAATTAGTAGCAATATAAAAACAATAAAAGTTTAGTGAGAAACAGGCGGTTTACTTATTTTTAATACTATTATCGATACTTTGCATCTCATTGATAATGCATTATGTTGGCGGGTCTAGTTCCCACAACAAACAAGTTTATGCAAGGATTGTAAGAATTTCCATTAGTAATAATCATGGTCAATCAAAGTATACCATCAGTTACATAACTTCACACTAAAACATAACTTTTTTGTACGGCATACTTAAATTGCGATTTTCTCGAAACTTATAATTTCGATCAGTGAACTTCAAAAATTCGTAAAAAAATAACGGTAGTGGTTAGAAGGTTGGTTCTTGGGTCTATAGTTCGGTACATTTATGTAGTTTTCAGCCCTGTAGATAACTCATTTCCGCCATAAGGTCCCTTTTGATTTGGACGACCACAAATAGTTATCCTTAATAAACGCAAAACGTATGTGCAGCAACATGCCTACACACACACTCATGCAATGTTAGCAGCCGACGCGACACGCACATTCGAGCGCTTGCCAGCTGTCCATAGCTGTCAGTAGGCATTAGATGTGCGTTAGTTCAATGAACGAATTTTACTTACATCAGGTGAGATAGTGGATAGTGGTCAAACGCGCCCCTATCAATAGTAAAAAAAAGTACCTACCTAAAATGTCACAGACTGATATTATGAATGAATAACTTTTGATACTTAATTGAGTTTACAGTGTAATGTAATGATTGATAATTTTCTAGCAAGTGAAATTATCAACATGAATCTAAGACTTTACGCTTAGTAACGGGGATGCATTTAAAATAGCGACTTTTTACCCGAACTTCGAAATTAACGAAGGGCGAAGCGCCCGGACTCCGTGCGACACACGCGGGTAAAAAATATTTATCTCAGATGCGTAACTTTCGCAATATTATTAGCTACCTCTTATAAGCGTGTTTACTGCTAATTACGTGAAACAAAAATCAGTGCTTACAAGATTTTAATCACAAACTGCAAACTTTGCTGCGCAAGTGCGCATGAAAAAATACCTACTTTGAAGATGGCCGGCCGGCATCGGCAGCCCGGAGGTAGCGCGCGCGCGCGATATCAAAGGGTCGCCGGTTTTGTGCATCTTGCTCTTTCACATTATTCTTACGGTACATTTTGCAAAAGAAAATTATCTACTACCTAAGTACCTATTTCGACATTTCTCAACAAATCAATTAGAGAGACATGCGGAATACAAATCGGTCGTGCATTTCAATAAGCCTTATTATTTGGACGGAAGGATTAAATTCTCTTACATCAACTGTTTTATTAAACGCGCGCGCGCTCGAATCCAAATGTAAAATGCTTTGATATTATTCATGTGCAGGTGTGTATCATGGACCTAAAAATTAGGTTTTGCATTTATGTTTGTTCAATTTTAGCGGCGCGCGCGCCAACGGTGACTACGGTGAGTGCCTAGTTCTAATGTAGGCATTAGGCACCTACCTATGGCCGTATGAACGATACTTAAATTACCGAACATTAGCTAGATGTGATATTGATAAGCGATATCACCCGGTAATTTTTTTTTTTCTATCAAACTTTCACAGGCTTTGAATTTAGTCTCTACGCATCGCGCCGCGCGCCGCTGCTTGCCGTTTTTATCTACCTACCTACTCGTATCTTTCGAGATTGCACCCCCGCGAATCTCGCGATCCCTCTGATAAGTTCGTTGTTAGGTAGGTCCAGTTTATTGTTTGTACTACAAAAATATGGTCAGTGGGTCGTCTTAGGCAAAGACGGCGTGTTTAAAAGATTATAATAACAATGTTTACAGTGATTAGAATACAATCGTATTGATAGGAAGAAGTAGGTACTTACAGAACTGGACTATTTACACTTAACACTTAGGTTATTAATTTGCACTATTTCTGCGATCCACTTTCATTAAAGTTTCAAAATGACCGCCGCCTTGATCTATGCACTTATTAGCACGCTTTCTTAAATTGTACTTTAATTTTGTAAGCACTTCAGTATCACTTTTCACCGTCACAAATGCTTGTTGAATTTTTGATTTTAGCTCCTCGACACTTGTACATTGACTGACGTACACGAGCGATTTTATGCGACCCCACAAAAAAAAGTCTAGCGGTGTTAAGTCTGGCGATCTGGGAGGCCACGGCACAGGTCCTCCGCGACCTATCCAGCGACTGCCATACTCCGCATCCAGATGCCGTCGAACGGTCCACGTGAAATGCGCGGGAGCACCGTCTTGCTGGTAATACATGTCACGTGAAAGACCGACAGGGACGTCATCCAGTAAGTCCGGCAATGTTTCCTGCAAGAACCGCAGGTAGGTATCTCCGGTCAACCGTGGAAGGAAAATTGGGCCGAGTATGAATGTTCCGAGTATACCAGCCCACACGTTGACGGAGAACCTATGCTGGAACGAATCCACACGGCAAGCATGTGGATTCTCATGCCGCCACAAATGCTGGTTGTGCTGGTTGTACATGCCAACACGCGTGAAGGTACTCTCGTCCGTCCAAAGAATGTTCTGTCGCCAGTTCTCCAACAACCACCTACTGAATTCCAGTCGTGGCAAGTTGTCGGCCGGCATTAGGTCTTGACACCGTCGAAGATGATATGGGTGTTCACCATCAGCACGCAACGTTCGCCACACGTACATGTGGCTGCAGTCAAACTGGGGTGCTGCTTCTCTCGAGCTGTCCTCTGGATGTTCATCGAAATGGTCGAGAATACGCTCTTGCAGACGAGTAGTCCGCACATTCGTCCCTCTGTCCAAAGCCGTATTAGGAAGGAACGTCCCAGAGTCCCTCAGTCGCTGAGTTGCAGCCAGCATCGTCCTGGCGCTCACACTGCAGCCAAAACGGTCATTGAACTCCCGACAAGCTAACGCGACATTATCAAGACAGCGAGCCAGGGTTCTCACCATCTCCGTGTATTGTATGTTGGTGTACCGGAAAGCCATCGCGCACGGAATCAAAAATGTCACGGAAGAAAACTGAAAAACAACTACACTAGGTCGCTACCGGCGGATGACTAGATTTTAATTCATTTTAATGTTAGGTACTCATGTTATTCGGCGGTAGCGGCGGCGCGTATGTCGGCATTTCGCAAAAAACGTCAAAGAGATTGCCGACAAATGCTTTATTTCTTTGCAATAAGGTTCAAATTTCTTCAAATTCAATAATTTTATTTTGTAATAATGCCATAATTTGTTTGTGTGTGTGTAGGGCTACTCTGATGACCGCACTAAGTTTGGTCGTGCATTCAAACAAGCCTTACGCATTGGAGATAAAGTTGAAATTCCTTTAAATTACCTATTTAATTTGACGCACACTACTTTTATTGTAAAATGCATTGATATTATTAACGTGTGTGCATAACGACCTGTGAGCGAAATACAAATAATGTCGTGCGTTTAAGTAGCCTTTATTGCTCTGAGTTAAGGTTTCAATTTCCTTGAATTAAGGATTGTATTAATTTGTCATGATACTGTGTTTCTAATTTAAGTCATTTAAAAGATTTTTCCGTCAAAATTTAACACCTATTTTTGATGACGGAAATCGATTCAGAAGCCGATTCTGAACAAACTACTTTCAGGAATTGCGTTTATTCTGTTACACGTTGTATATTTTTTAACTCTTTGGTCTAGTATCATGTAAAAGGAATACATGATTCAAATATTTTTTCTGGATACAAAAAAATTGCAGTTGTATCATTTTTTTTACTTTTTTCGACATCACGGCGTAACGCTTAAGAGTTATTCAGTGGAATTTACTTTAAAACGTAGAGAATTACCATATCAAAGTTTACTCTAAGTAATTTTAAATTTAATACATTTATTTTGTTTAAAAAAGGAGTAAATTTGTTTTGGCACATACGTCGTTTTATTCCGAGCACACGCACATTATAGCCATCACTCTTCTTTTGCGTTTCAAAAGTAATTGCATCACTTTCGCTCGCTTAGTAGATCAGTCGCTACGATTTATTTTCGAGGTAGCGCCTTTATCTTAAATATTATGTTATAGAGGATAATACACGGATCATTATTTAAACACGAGTACCTTTATATCATTAGGTACATACATGAAAAGTAAAAGGTTACGGATATAAATAAAATATGTTCTTGTTTATGAATTCAAAAATAACGAATATTTATAGGTATCCAATCAGAGCTGTCGGCATAAAAGTACAATATACAGGGCTGGCACGCGAACTGTTTGAATTAATACAATAATTTGAAAAATCGAACGAAATCAAAAACAAAAGCTGTCGAAAACATTAGCGTTCGATCAACTTTCGTTTTGTGTTATGTCGTTCCAAAGTAATTTTATAATTATTGACGTGACAACGTCTAATAAATCGATGAAGCTGTCTGCACTCACGAAAAAACATGACTCATGTAGCGTTACCTCGCGGCCTCGCTCTGTAGCGTGGAGGCGTTCCATGGCGGCTTGAAGTGCAAGCGAATATTAACAAATGCAATGCAACTATTCCATCAGTATTTTCTTATGACGTTGTCACGTTCAACTATCGTCAGTAAACCGACTTTACAGACAACCGATTTTTTTTTAAAGCGTAGGAGCGTAGAATATATTATCTAATGTTATGCACTGTGTTTCACAGAACCAAAAAATGTCCAAAACAGAATCGAGATGATAACTAATATTAGAACTGTTCGAACAAAAGTGATGTCAAAGAAGGCATAGTCAAATGGGTTATTCGAAAAAAATCTATAATATCGATGGAAATATGGAGAAGCTACACGCTTTAAAAGTTTTTTGGAAAGGGTTATACCCGTTTTTGACGCGCTGTACGGACAATGCATTGCAAAGGATATTGCGAACCTTTTTGAAAATAATTTTGTTTGAAAATCGCCGCTGGGGAGCTTTTGTGTGATGCTGGATGCTGAGCCTCGTTGTGGCGAGGTGGGTACGCGCTTCAGTGCTAAAGATGTGGCCAAGGTCATCAGGTCTACGACTAGAGGCAAATCCCCTGGCCATGACGGGCTTAGTATTGAGCATTTACAATATGCTGGTCCTCACTTACCGAGGGTTTTGGCACTGCTGTACAATTTGTGTATTGGTCATTCGTACTTGCCTTCCGACCTCATGATTCCTATTGTTAAAAGTAAAACTGGTGATCTTTCGGATAAGGAAAACTATAGACCTATTTCTCTAGCGACCACAGGTCTGCTTGAGACACAACTAAACGAACGTCTTGTGCTGCATGACAATCAGTTCGGGTTTCGGCCAGGACTATCTATTGAAAGTGCAGTTCTGTGTCTCAAGCACACCGTCAGGTACTACACAAAAAGAACACCCGTATTCGCTTGCTTCCTCAATCTGTCCAGGGCTTTTGATCTGGTTTCCTACGATATATTGTGGAAGAAATTTGAAGCTATAAGCTTCCCTATCGAGCTTATAAGTATCTTCAAGCATTGGTATGGAAACCAGGTCAATAATGTTCGGTGGGCGGGTGTGCTATCGGAGCCACATCAATTGGAGTGTGGAGTGAGACAGGGGGTTTGACCTCCCTGCCCTCTTCAATTTGTATATGAATGCTTTGATTAAGGCGCTTAGCACTCATCATGTTGGTTGTCATATTGACAGTGGTCTGTGTCAATAATTTAAGTTACGCGGACGACATGGTGCTGCTGAGCGCGTCACTCGGCGATATCAGAACACTATTGGCCACTTGTGAACGTTACGCAACTGAACATGGGTTATTGTATAGCGTTAAGAAAAGTCAGCACATTGTTTTTGAGACGTGCCGTTTAGCCGCATTGGAGGCACAACAAGATGGTACCAAGTACCATCTTGATGTGCCTCCCATGCGGCTAAACGGTGTTGCTCTTGAGCGAGTGGAACAATTTAAATACCCAGGTCACTTGGTCACTACTGACCTTAGAGGCAATGCTAACATTAAAAGGGAACGCAGGGCTCTTTCCGTGCGTGCGAATACGATAGCCCGCAGGTTTGCACGTTGTACCGCAGACGTAAAGGTGACGCTCTTTAGAGCTTTCTGTTCCACCTTCTACACGTGCAGCTGCCCTTAGAGCCCTTCGTGTCCAATTTAACAATGCATTCAGAAAACTGATGGAGTTGCCATGGCGTTGCAGTGCGTCAGGGATGTTTGCGGCGGCGCGTGTAGACTGTTTTTACACAATAATGCGCAAACGCGCAGCATCGATGGTGGCTCGAGTCATAGCCAGCCCCAACAGGGTTCTGAAAATGATTGCTGACAGAGTAGACTGTCCGTATATAATTCACTGCTGTCAGGTACATGTGCCATCGTATCGTGTTGTTTACTAACACTTAGTTTTAAGAACAATTTTACTTACCATATGAGTCTTCGCACGAATTAAAGTTTTTGAATTTGAATTGCGCTAGTATGACGTTACATGCTCGTGACGTCACTTAAATGATAATGTCGTTTCTATCTAGCAGTTATTTAAAAAAGAAAAATAAAATTGTTTCCACTTTTTGCAAACAATATTTCATAGAGTTTTGAATATAAACAAAATAAATGTCAACATCCCTATTCTAATCTCTTTTATGCAATTTTCATATACCGGTAGGTATATGAAAATTGCATCCTACAACTTTAGCTTGATAACTAACGCATTCAGTTTCGTTTGCCTTGCCATCACATTGTTGCCTTGAAATGAAAAGTGTTGAAATGATGATTATGATGATGACACACATGAATCTCTAGCTGGTAATCATAATTCAACACAGAATCAAGAAGAAAAACCTATAAATAAAACAAAACGGAATCAATTATTACAAAGACAATCGGGTACATAAAGTTTAGTGGCCGTGCAGTATCTACGAGGCAGCCCTATTGTGCTAAAACACAGCCTATTAGCATACAAAGAGGGCCAATGCGTCGCCCTGCAGTTGTCGCTGCAACGAGCCCGCTTTGTATTTGGACAGCCCTAATAAAATTATTTAAATTGCTCTATTAATTTCTTTGGGACTGTTTATTTTTCATGTGTTGCTTTTGCTGTCTGATATTTGTCTCTAATTAAGAGTACCACGGAGTTTTAATTGGACTTTAAAGGTAGTTGTTCAACATTAATTTTCTAGCTGTTTTCTGAGATTTTGATACTATATTTGACTTGCTCTGAGTTCCGTATTTAATCTGGCAACCAGTCTTACCAAGGGGTATCTCATTATCCAGTTACTGGGTTGTGGAGGTCAGATAGGCAGTCGCTCGATGTAAAAGTACTGGTATTCAGCTGCATCTGGTTAGACTGGAAGCCGACCCCAATATATGTAGTTTGGAAAAGGCTAAACAGATGATGATTTGACTTACTCATTGGTTAATTGCTACTGCTGAGCATGAGGTCCTGGGTTCATTTCCCAGGTATGGCAAAGGGTTTGTCTGGATCTGTTCCCGGTGGCGGATGACAACAGACCCGCCTCCCGGTACCTACTATACTATGTGGGAGTACTATAGGTACACCTAACTGCCCCGTTGGTCTCGTGGTAGCAAGCGCAACTGTTGAACGTGGGTCCTGGGTTTTCGATTCCCGGATTGGACAAAGTGTCATTGGGTTTTCTAGGTTTTCTATTAGGAATTTGTTAGTAACAGTCCGGAGTGTTGGAAGTTGGCGGTTTAATACCCCCGTGCCCTGGAAAGCACGTACAGTACCCGGCGATAAATATTGCACATCGACCTTTGGAAAGAGACCATCGGCTAATTTCGGCTTCGTAGAGCGTTATCTCTGTCGCACGAAATACAAACAGTCCGGTATCTATTAGGTGCTGTTAAAACAAATATGATTTGCTTCTTTTGATAATTATTTTTATTCTTTGTATAAAATACAAAAAAAGGTAAAGGTCGATGTGCAATATTTATCGCCGGGTACTGAGCCGTTGGTCCTGCCCCTGATCTCTCCCCGATCGTGTCGGATTGCCGTCACATCGAGAGTAAAGGAACAGAGAGTGCATCTGACTTTACGCACATACTTTTGCACTATAATATCTCCTGCGTACCTGGCTAATCTCCGTCGAGATTGGCCACCGTGACCGAAATCGGTCTGGAGGCTATTATTTTTTTAATTATAAGTACACCTCTACCTAACCCTTTGGGGAATACAGGCGTGATATAATGTTATACTACTATAATTTCTAATATCCACAATAACACCTGACGAATACCTACAACAAAGAAACAAAACTCTCACAAATATCACCTTTAGCAATTAACCCTAAAAACGTCACTGGCAATAATACCGCACCTTTCCCTCGAAGAATTTAGTGGTGGACAAGTTTAAGCTTCGGGATAGAACGCACTAACTATCTCGAACCTCGCGTGATCCTAGCAGGGAAGCCATAATGGCCACCCGACTATTAGGCACACGGCCAGCCCAACTTAAGGCCGACTCACTTGAGCCAGTTTAATCTGGGATTGAAGGAGACTGGAGAACTTATTCTCGGGATGCTTGAGTGTCGTAACATATGGTAGGATAATAATGTGATAATTTTAGGGTTTGAGGATTTTCGTCGTGTGATATGTCTAACTTCGTAGTTTGGTAACAGTGAAAATCATAGATTTATGATAGAAATTGTGTCCATTTTTTCTTAGACAATGCTTTGCCCCAATTCCGCAGACTCTATTCCAGAGTTGGTTTGTTTCCCAGTCGATTCTTTTTCACAGAAAGTGAACCGCGTCTCCCACCATACATAGAGAAGAGAACCTACTTCTCAAAGAATAACAGTGAACTGAGAAAGAGCAACATTGATTGTTCGCTCGACTACAAATTGTATAGACTTTTCCTGTACTAGCTTTTTCTGTACACTAAAATAATACTCATTACAAAAATACGTTGACAGTATTATTATAACGGAGGTAACGTTATAATAGAAATGTCACCGTATTTTTGTAATGAGTAGGTATTATTTTGTCGTCATTATTATTTTAGAGTATTATGTGGTAAAGACTGAGTCGAACTGCCATACTGAGGGTTCCGCGCCTTTGTAGGAAAAATATTTTACAAAATTCTAAGATAAATCATTGTTGGCTTGCGCATAAGTTTGCTTGTAAAGGAGTTTCGCTGAAAACTAAAAATGTTGTTCTAAAAACTGTGCTAGTTAGAGGCATAATTTTATATTTCCTGTAATATTTATTTAAAATTCAATCTACTAAGTACAGTGCAAACTTCGAAATAAGGAAGGTGGGTAGTATTTTTTCGGACATATTTCATTATAAATCAAAAAATATGCACCAAAAAAAAATGAATATAAATGAAGTCGCACACACAAGGGCCTTTTTACGATTTTAGTACGAAACCCTAAAAATATCGAGTTTCTCATATAAGTGTATTTTTAAATCCAAACATCTTTGCTCTAGCGAAGAGAATTCTAACGAAATCCATAATGGGCGAAGAAAATATATAATTATATAAATATACGCAAGTAGGTACTTGTTTACCTTGTATTAAGGGCGAACTCCATCAAACATTTATACCTAGAATGAGTCTTAACTAGAGTTTTCTTTAAATTTTTGACAGTTTCCCCACACTAGTACTGTCAGACGTAAATTTAATTCCATGGATAAAATATATCTGTTTTTAGTGAAATCAGCCCTAAGAAAAATGATGTTACTTCAACTAATCATCTTGGATCAGCTGTAGTGAAAACATCAGCAAAGTCAGTAATGGGATCGACTATCCAGTATGATAGCTGACCATCGCTGAAACGGAAGAAATGAAAGATAAAATGACATAATGTAGAAAATGTAGAAAGATTTCTACAGCGTGATGTCAAAAATTAAGAAAGGGAGGCAACATACAATCTGTTCGCATTTATTTTTTACAGCAGCAACATAACAGCTACCATATTCTGACGAGAATAAAGATCACAATGATTTTGACAGACTTGTCTGTAGAAGCAATCGGACAGCAACCTTATTAAAATGAGAATAAAGATCACTGTGATTTGGACAGTAATGCAAACTCAAAGGTAAAATAACTGTGAACGGACTGTTGGTAAATATAGTTTTTTTTTTGTAGAATTGAGATTAGGTAGTGGTAAAGCGCGGTCACTGTCGGACTGCATAGAAAAGAAAGAGAAGCGCGATGACACAATGCTGGTAATTTATTGCAAAATATGAAACAATTATTTAATTACAAAAATCTATTGTTTGGACTAAGCAATTAAAACACTAGTATTTTAGTATGTTGCTTGTCGAATAATCTGGCAAAAACTCAGAATGATTGTATGTATGGTTTTTATTGTACAAAGAATGTTTTTAGAGGTATCTTCATGATTTTTTCTATCGTATCAAATTAGTTGTATTATGTTTTCAGCGCACTATCTATCTAGCATTTATCCTGAAGAATATCATATATTTTTCTGATTTTGTTTACTGTAGTCGATCATATACTTTTATTGTTTCTAAAACTTGCGTTTTTTGTGTTTAGGTCCTGTAAGCCCATTAACAATACTAAACCACTTTGTCCAGGACTGCATGCGTCGTATCGGCACTCGTAAGACCGTTTGTACACATACGTTTTTCTTGCCGTAAAAAACTATGGTTTATTTGCCGTGTAGGCACGGTCTTCAGTGTTGTATGGATCACTATGGAAACTTGTTGCCGGAAAAGATTCTTCTACGGCGCGGTTTATACGTACCGTAATGAGACAGCTAGTGCTGTGTACAAAGGGCCTAATACTGTATGTCCCATATAGTGGAGCGCCGCAAGGCATAAAAATTGTAAAATCTCGGAATCCAGGGCCTGTCAATGAATTTTCATAAAAGCTGTTCTACTGCATTGTTAAGAGCTCAAATAAAAAAGTTAAAAAAAAAAATTGGCCGATCTTGATTACAACAATTTATAACAACGATTTACTGAAAAATGAGAGGGACAAGGGAAAAAATTTAAAGATATGATATGAAAAAAGTAAAGATTTCAATTTTATAGCGAATAAATTATATTTGCATAGTAACTTTAATGTTAATTTATAAATATTTAGCAAAAAATAACGAGTTACGAAAAAAAAAAAATTATCAACTATATACATTTCTAAATTATTGTTCATTATTTTCGTCGTCATCGTCATCGATCTCATTGATGTGGATTGTAAGTGAAGGATTAGTACAGCTGTTACCATTGCATTCTAAGCAAGCTACAGTGCAATTTAATCCACTTTTCCTGCACCCGCAAGATGCTCCGCATCCTGTTTTGCATGCGCAAAAAATCATTTTTAGTAAGGCTTCTGGAGCGGGTAGCTGCGTCATTGTTGGGCATCAGTATTCCGCATTCATATTTCCAACCCCATTCTTCTGGTGATATTTCTCTTCCGAGCCATGTTTGAATTTGCAGATATACTCTTTTGAAGTGTCCAAAAGCGGCATCTGCGGTAGGTGGCAAAGACGTTTAACGCAGGTATTTTTAGCAGTTGCTTTCAAAAAAGAGTTATATCTTAGTACATATATTGAAATCTTTTATTTTTTGGGGGGCAGCGTATAAAGCAAGATCAGTGCATGTAACACCAGCGTTAAAAATGTCATTAGCATCTTTGCATTCATTTTTGAAAACTGTCGCAGCATTTTGTAAGTCCAGCCGTTTTTCGAAATTTTTTGCAAACACATTTTTTGAGAAAAAAAAAAAATTGAGATCGGGCAAAAATTTTTTTTTAACATTTTTCTATATACTGTTAAAAACACATTTCAAAAATTTATATGAAGATTCATTGACAGGCCCTGGATTCCGAGGTATAAATCTTACGGCGCTCCACTAATACTACACTCTGTCTTACTATTGCACCAACATGCAATAACGTAACGATGTTCTAGGTTACATTGTCCCATGTTAATACAATTGATATGTACGTAGACACTAAACATAAATCTTAGTTTAATTAACACTGGAACATGGTACTAACACACTAGTAAATTCACTTCATAGGTGACTGTAGTTGTACGTAAATCTGAGATTAAGTGCTAGACGACCGATTAGCTGGGCCATGCCTGCACAGTATCGGCCAATTGCCTTTAAGCTGTGCCAACGGTCCCTCTAATCCTGGGATGGTTAATATTATAACTGAACCAGTGCCGATAATTGGGTGTTAAGAGATATACGAAGTTAAGCTGCTTGGGTTCTGTCAATGAAGTTTTGGAGTTGGATTAACTTCGATTTAAGGCTCCTTAAAACAGGCGCGACACGCGATATAATCGCGCGCGACACAAAGGCACCGCTCGTTGCGCGACTTGCGGTGCCTTTGTGTCACGTGTCGTGTCGCGCCTGTTTGAAGGAGCCTTTAAACATTGATAAACAAAGGGTTAAACGTTTCATGGTAGAGAAATCAGTGGCTCTGGTTGGCTACTACCCTGCACCCTTGCGCAACATACTTTCAGTTACAATCTGAAGGATTTTGAAGAAATTGTCTAATCCATTGAACCATAGATTTGAAAAAACTAACACAGTGAATGTCGTTAAACTGTCAAAATTAAAAGTATTGCCAATGTAAGAATGTTATACGCAATTACCCCGTTGGCTTGACGCACTCTGGGCAATCTCCCGCTCTCCCCTTCAATGACTATTATTTTAACCAAACATGAGCTACTCTCATTTAGATCGTGCTGATGCGAGAAAAGAAGACTACAGTGCAGCCGACGCGCGACGAGAGAATGCGTTCTTACCACCTGTCAGTTTCATACAAACGAATACTTACAGTGCGTGCCACGTAAGAAGAGACTTGACACACCACGTGGTCTGACATGCGCAAAACACGATTTTAGGTATCTTTAGCGGTATGAGGTCTGAGTGCGGGACGGGACCGGACGTCATAGGGGCGGAGGAAAGAGGCAGGGGAGGCGGGGTCAAGTCTCTTTTTACGTGGCACGCACTGTACATGTTTTGAGAATTTGATCATTATTAGCTGCTTAAATTGTCGCACTGGCAGGTATCAAGAACGCATTCTCTCGTTGGCCGCGAAACAATTAATTTTGTTATTGTTCAACTTTTAAATCTGCATGTGACAAAATCAGCAACTATGCAATTTACTTTTATACTTTTGAGAAGAGATAACAGAATCCATTCCACGCAAAGCACTCAGATTTCCACACGAGTTACCCAACACTTCATCACTCTGGTAACGTCTTTTGTCAACTTCACAGTAAACATCAAAACACAAACTTTGTACAGTATGAAACATTTTACGACTTCCATGTGTCAAGACACTGTCATTGAAACCACCAATGAGAAGGCTACAAAGCATCCTTCCCCCTCTTTCCGTCTAAAAGTCTTTAAAGCAAACATAATAATAATTTCGATCTCGTCTCAACATACTCAAATTAATTGAATTATGTTGACGTTGCTAACAACTCGGCATAATTACTTGTGCATTAAACACGCATTGCTTCTGTGTACTTTTGAATAGAGTAGGTAGTTAATGGAGTGTTATAGTAGATGACTTATGTAGATAAATTATTATTTTCCTTTATTTCATTTATAAACCTATTGGTTACATTTTTAAATATTAAAAAAAAAACATTTAAAAATATTAAAAATAGTGGCAAAGTTATCAAAATTATTAAGTAGGTATCGCAATCACTTGATTGCTGATTGGCTTTGTTTTATACTTACAAATACACATAGGTACTTCCTTACACAATAAAAGTTATCAAAATACTCATCATTAGACTATTTAAATCCTGTTATTAAAAAAAGAATCACACATAAGTATAGTCATATAGCTTGATCTGTTTTTGAAATTCTGATTGGTTCAGATGTTGATCGTGTTTTCTTATTATTTTTATGATAATGTACATACAGTAAAATCCAGAGCGTAAAATACAAAACCAGCCAGTAGAAGTGGCAGTGCTTGGGGGAAGCCTATGTCCAGCAGACGACTTATGATGATGATGTTACAGTAAAATACATAGAGAAACGAAATGTAACTTTTGAGCACCTAATAGTAAATAAAACTCCTTTTTCATATCATCAACTTATCACTCCACGTCTTCACTACTCTGTTTCTCTGATATCATTCCTTATTCATTAACAGAGCACGGGAAGAGGCAAACCAATTAAAGTGATCAAATACAAGGGGCTCCGTGTTTGCACACAGACGGGTATGGCTTCTCTTTGCAAGGGTGCTGTAATGGTGTGTGCAGGATACGGATGTTAATACCCGATATACAAGCATTGTTTAATCGTCAGCACATATGAATTTGTAATACGGTCACATCGAATTGTGAAGACTGCGTAGATGATTTAAATCCAAGTACTGTTTTTTTTAAAGTGAAAACTACTTTAGCGGCGTTGTACACTTTTTTTGTAATAGGTAAAAAATGTTAAACTCGCGTCAGGACACGTGACCTGATCGAAAATTCGTAAGACGGATGGCCGTAGACGGTACCGCGCGTGTTTTGTTTATAAGACCATTCACAAAACGTAATTGTTCAAGTTTTCACTTCTGTCGGCACTCCCGCAGTGCCACTGTTTTTTTTGAATTCTCTTTCTCGTCTTTTTACTTCCTTGGTTCGAGTCAGTTTCCTGTCTTACCTGAATGCAGCGGATGCAGCTGAATATTAATTCTTTCAAACGAACTCTTTCCATTTTTGCTTTGCATAATTATTTATATTGCTTTTTCTAATCAGTGAAGGCTATAGACACCTAATTAGGCTAGTAGGTTTTAAAAAAAATATTGATAGGTATTGAGTATTTCAATACAAACTACAAAATATAATAATAAAAAATAAAATAAAAGTTAATAATAGAAGTATAAAAGTAGTGTAGTATAAGTATTAATATAAGATAATAATAATAATAAAAGTTAATTCTTTTAGATAACAATCTAAAAGAATTAACTTTTAATTTAGTTAATTCTTTTAGATACCAATCTAAAAGAATTAACTTTTATCATCAACAAAATATATCTACTTATCTACATATATCTTAATTATGAATTTCGATAAGCAGATAAGTTATACAAACACTTTTTGCAACGAACAATACTTTTGACGCCTTTAAACGCCTGAAAACAGTTAATACAATTTACTCGAATATTTTACATTCTGCACCTCGATTGCGTAAAGCTATGAGATTACGTCTGCAAATTACCGGCGAATGATGTCACTGAAACGTTATTATTGAAAGAAAGTTGTTGTGTTTTCCTAGAGATCGTGTTTTGACACCGTAAAGTCAATCCTCGCTGCCGTCAAGGTTTTGTACCCAACGAGTAACACCCTCAACTGTCACACTGTTACTTGATGGGAAATTTTTAAGAAAAAGTTCCCAACCAGTCACACTGTTACTCGACGGGAATTTCTTATTAGTAATTTCCCAACCAGTCAGTTTTAATGAACTCTCTACCTGCGTTTGTGTTTCCGAGTGCATACAACCCGAATCACTTCAAAGTAAGAGTGAACAGGCTTCTTCTGGGTGAGCTCACTCCATCGTAGACTTTGTCTCTGTCATCTCTGACCTAGACTAGAGTCAAGAGCAAACCCATTCCAAATAAAAAAAAAATAAAAAATCACATTTCACAATAATAACGGTATAAATATGTTGTGACAATTAAAATTAATTAATAGCAAAATAAAGATAATTAATCATGACAGCCGTCACTGCGGCCTAATGGCCGTCACGATTACGTGACGGCCACCGCTCTACTAGGAAACTGTACCTTTACACATTTCCAAACACAATCTAAAGGATTTTGAAGGAAGTTCCTAATCCATCACACTAATATTATAAAGGCGGGAGTTGTGAGTGTGTTTGTATGTTTGTTATCATTTATCATTTATACGTTTTATCCCGATAATCCCACGGAATCGAAACTCACGCAGGTGAAACCGCGGGGCGCTGCTAGTTGCTTCATATATTTGAACAATTTTCGACGACGAATCTCCACGCAATTAATGTTATTGAATTGTCAAAATAATTGGCATTAGTATAAGTGTGTTACGAAATTACCCCACTAGTGTCATTCAAATAGCAACAATGTTGGTACACATCGTCGGGTCACACTCAAAAGGACTTTGCAACAAAGTTAACATAAGCGGATCATCAAACAGGCACTGCTCAGTATTCCGTTACCCAGTCAGTAATGGCACATATCAAATTAAAACGTTCTTGCTAGATAAAGATAACATGGAACGAGGAAATTGATATCGAAACAGGAAAATGTGTGGATACGCCTTATCATAATGAGAGTGATCATCTTGATAATGGTTCCGTATTTTCTGTTAAATTACAGAAATGTAAATTATACGAGCTTGGAGGAATAACAACTTCAGTATTTATTTTGCAAAACCATTTTAATGATACGAATAAAAACAAATATTTAAAATCTAAAAAATACACAATTTTCTAATCATATTAAAATGTACAGATTAAATGTTATCACAGTAACGGTTTCTGATAAAAATAGGTAGGTTACCGGCTTATCAGATAAATAATATACGTCCGGAATATCGATTTTTTTCGTAAATAAACGTTTCTTTAAAATAACAAACGCTTCTTTAAAATAGAACGACTTAATAAAACCCTGCTCTAGGAGTTCCGTAATGAAAAAGCGTATTGTGGACCCAAATATAAAGCAAACCACTAAGTAGCTCACGAGAAAATATCGATACGGAACTAAAAAATAATAATCCCAGTTACGATGCATAATCCCCTGAAAACTCCATTATATAAAGAACACGAACAATATTTCAAGGCGGAACTTATGTTGAATGGAATCTGATTTTTAATTAAATTCCTCATTCAACATACTTGTTCATTTAGAAATCTGAGCTCCTCTGAATAGGGTTTATTCGTGCTTTATTTTATGCTTTTCTCCCTTCTACTTTTAGAGCGCTTTTCTTGGATACTCTTTTAATGTGATGCTTGCTGGTGATTCTTTGTGAATTGGGTTTTTATACACGAAGTATTACTTACGTCAACCTTTATCCGGTGAAACTGTTTAAAGTTACACTTTGTTTGTTAATCCTGTGCCCCTACTTTTTCATCTAGAATGTTAGGAAAGTTTTACTGGATTTATAGGGGCAGCCTTTAAAACAAAGTGTCCAATAGTTTTGTAACTTTGCGGGCTCTCTTTCTACTCTTTTCGTTCTCTTTCTTGCATGGGCATTCATTCGGCAAAAGGAAAACGAAGTCAGCGTTCACGTTACGCATGCTGTTGCTATTACAAAATTTAATAGCGCCGTATCAACCGCCGCTGAGCTAACAAATGCGCACGGGTTTTCCATTCGCAATATGATTTCATACAGATGGATACCCACAATGACTGAGTAGCAATTAGATTGAGCAAACACATGAAACCACTCGTGTGGAACAATATGAGAAAGGGTGCACAGCCTAACAAACAAAACCTTTATTGGAGCTTATGGTTATATTGTAACCTGTGATATTGTGAATCGAATTCCTGCGCAATTAGCGACCTTATTGCCTGTAATTAGAGGTCAAAGTGGTAAATAAACAGACGATTACACGCACTGTTGTGCTGAATCGAAAAATAATAAGTTGATCGTTTCCGCGTTCAGTGGACTGAGAGCAAAAGCGCGATTATTGTGTGTCGGTAATTATTTTGCATACACAAAATAAAAGGTTCTGTCATTGTTTTGACGTGAGTTCCATAATAATTCATTAAGAGCGCGTATACAGAAAGTGGGCAACGTCGCAAACAGCTGTCAAATATTTCCCTGTTTTGATTAATTTGTCAATATTACTGTATGAAAATAAGAAATATGGCTAACTAATGAACTAGAATATTAATAATGAATTGCAATTAAAACACTGAATTTGATGTTGTAACCGTTTTACGTGTAAAAAAGGCATTTGTAAAGTTTCCAAATACTTTTTTTACATCTAAAACTAAATATTCGGTGTTACGATATTAATTATTGCATTTCATAATCAATATTCTAGTTCATTAGTTAGCCATATTTCTTATTTTCATACAGTAATATTGACAAATTAATCTAAACAGCGAAATATTTGACAGCTATTTGCGACGTTGCCCACTTTCTGTATAAACGCTCTTAAGGCCGCAGATTTGCAAAATATATAGAGGTGAAGTTAAACAGTATGAATACCGATTTCATCTAAAACAGTCATTATGATAACAATGACATTTCTATAATGTTTGATATCAAAAGTCGGTACCACATTAACAGCATAACTACCTAAATATCTATTAACTGCTCTCAACTAACGTTTTTTTTTTTTTTATTTTGTTACCACATCTTTGACATAATCTTCTCATTATTTGACAGTATACACCTGCAATTCTAATTTCAACGTATTATTACTGGCCTTTTGTTAAAATACGTTTTTATTTTTATTATTTTATATAGATTCTTTTCAAATTTGTGAATGTGAGAACGTTGTAGGCTTTGTAGACTGTATATTTGCAGACCGTTTTCTATTTTGTTAATTACCTGGTAAGTACTTGCTGACAGGTCTACACTGTCCTCCCATATTAGTTAATACTGTATTTTGAAAACATTGTAAAAGTCAATTATTTTTAAAAGAGTAACCGTAACAGTAAAACGACCAACTGGATCCGTGCACCTAGCTTCTAACGTGTCGTAAGTGCCCATGAAGGTTTATGTAAAATAAAATCTTTTTAATTGATTTTGATTTTTAAAGAACAGCCCATATTATAGGTACTATAATAAAATTATTTGCACACCTACCTACAGTTTCACTCATCACCTGTCCATATATAACCTTTTAAAACATTACAGTGTGTTTTAACTTAGTAGTAGTAGTTACAAAAACAATTTTATAAGCCATTGTGTCTCGCGTGGATCCACGTTCCGGTATACGAAGGGTTAAAGCCAAGATCGCCACAAAATTTAACAAAAATTGTACCAACAATTACACAATTCTATTCCCAAAGCGTTGCAGCCGAGACAACTTACAATTACAGACTAACAATAAAATCCAAATCCTATTAGGAGCAGAAAAGGGTACAATTTGTATCGCGCCCGCATCTCTAACTGCAGATGAAGCCTCAACAATGAATGCAACTGTTAAGAACGTATAAAGGCAGCGGTTAGAATGGTAGCCTGTGAAATGTAGAATTATGGTTGTCACGATGGTATATTTAGAAGTATTTACATTGTACAAATCACTATGATGTTGTATTTTGTTATCACTGCTTATTGTTGGTGAACAAGTGTGGGTCTTGACTTAAATACCAACGAAAAATTTAGTAGTGGTAATATAGGTACGTCCTAAGAAATTTTCTTTTTTTTTATTTACCATTTAAAAATTAATTACATTTTTTTCAGCAGAATAGCATTTTTAAACCACTAAGGTTTGTACTTAATGCTACATGTAATGCTACATCTTAGTAAAACAAAATCAATGTAAACAATTTCGAAACTATTTCGAAATTTGATAATATAGTTTTCCGTCTCAAATATATAATAACGCGCCAATACATACCCAAGGTGAATCGAGAAAATCAATTAACTAAATCGTTTACATTCTTCTGCTAATTGTTTCAAATTAGTCAAAATTGTAACGCAAAACATTTATTTCAACACCCACCAATATATTTCCAAGTCCGTACGTCCCTCCGACCATCGTCAGCCGTGCACAAGCAAGACAAACCCCTCTTTTGTTGCGTCCGTCCAACGTAATACGTTCTATGACAAATTGGAATTTCAACTTGTAGAGACAGCAGTGCCATTCTTGAAAGGCTCGATAATTAGTCTCGAAGACCATTTCTATCGTCTTCGCCGCTTTGAAATGTTCTGTTGTATTCTGGGTGCCTGGTACATTGTATTGATTGATTTTGCTTGCAGTTGTGCTATTGTTTCGGGAAAGTACTGTTTTGATTACCGTTTATGTAATTGTAGGTTCTACGTACATATATTTTAAGTGTTGTTCTAGATTATTTAGCAAACAATAAGTGAACAACAATGAAAACGACGATGTTCTTTACGAAGGTCAAGTGCGTAGCAGGATGTGTGAACGTAAACAAAGCAAAAGGTGTATGAAAGAATCGTAGCAGTTGGCGTTCTGTAGTTATTGCTACGCACATGGGAAAAGGTGTGAGCTTATGTATGTACAGACGCCAGCACATCAAGCTACTACAATCTGTCAAATTCTTTAATAGATTTTCAACTTTATCGCTAAAGCATAAGGCACAAAGTTGATTGGGAAAATTTGACAGCTTCGGGTAGCTTGATGTGCTGGCGTCTGTACTAGCAGCGCCCGCGGATTCAACCGCATAAGGCTCGATTCCGTGGGAATATCGGGATAAAAAGTATCCTATGTGTGGTTCTGGTGTATATGCTACTAGCTTCGGCCCGCGACTTCGTCCGCGTGAAATTTCACCCTCCCTCATTCACCCTCTTAGGGGTGGAATTTCGAAAAACCCTTTCTTAGTGGATACCTACTCTTCACAAAGAACAGACCCTCCAAATTTCATGACTCTAGGACCAGCGGTTTCGGCTGGGCGTTGACATAATCAGTCAGTCAGACCTTTGAATTTTATATATGTAGATATTGCTGTAAAGTTTCATCAAAATCTGTTCAGTAGTTTTTACGTTCTCACAAACTACCGCGTTTATAATATTACTAGCAACGCCCCGCGGTTTCACCCGCATAAGTCTCGATTCCGTGGGAATATCGGGATAAAAAGTATTCTATCTGTTAATTCTAGTTATAAACTATATGTGTGCCAAATTTCATTTAAATCCATTGAGTAGTTTTTGCATGAAGAAGTAACAAACATACAAATACACTCACAAACTTTCGCCATTAGAATACGTGATGTACAGACGCCAGCACATCAAGCTACCCGAAACTGTCAAAATTTCCCAATCAACCCTGAACCTTATGCTGTAGCGATAAAGTTTAAAATCTATTAAAGAAATTTGACAGATTGTAGTAATTTGATGTGCTGGCGTCTGTACATGAGAAAACTACTGTTTCTTTGTAATAAAACTTATGCAAGGAGTAGGACTAAGATGAATTTTTTTTAGCATAGGCGCAAGTAGTAGCTAGAAACAGTAGATAAGCAAACGTCTACAGAAAACTAAAAGTTATTCGTGATTCTTATGAAATATTATAGCCTGTAAAGTTACTCTATCCTGCAAATAATGAAGATAAAGCATTGGATTAGTGTCCAAATATTTTAAAGACAGTTCAGATATAACTAAGACTAGACGCAGGTGTATTTCTAAGCTCCTTTCAACTTAAGTGCTTCTGTTTACTACGTTTTGGATAGTCCTTCATTCCTTTAATAATTTAACGAAACTGAAGTTTTAAGACCTAAAACTTCCACTATAAACTGAGGATGAAGAGAAAAACTTGGAGTGTTTAAATATTATATATTTAAACACTCTTTATATATTTAATTTGTTGTAAGGATTAATAAAAAACTTAGGAGAACAGTACTTAACAGCTATAAAGTAATGATGAAGTAAACGACTTGTTACTGAAAGTTTCAATTGAATGAAGAAGAATTTGTTAAAATTTTGCAAAACGCGTTTCAAAAGTCTTTCAGTCTTTCTTTAGCATATGCATGGAGTTTCCATAGATTATTGCTTATACGAGAAAGAAGAGTTCAGAGTCAACACCACTACGTACCGTGCTGATCTATACCCAGATCAGCACAGTACGTAGTGGTGTTGGCTGCCCAGGGCATACATTTAAATCGTTAGATCCGCCCTACCGCGTCAAAACATCGTCGCGTTTCTGTTTCGTTTTGACACCTGTATGTCAGTCACACACAATTTCACAGTGACTGCCATGGAAACGCCGTATTATACGGGATGTAATAATGCTGCTGGGATGTGTGAGCTCATTCTTCTTAGTATTGACGAGACGAGGTGTGAGAGCAAATCTAACGATTTAAATCTTTGTTCCACCGCGCTGGACACTGAACAAACGCACTTGTGGAGGCTTTTTCATTTCACTCTTTTTATGATGATTACCAGCCTATTGTTGACCCATTGCAGGGCAAAGGTCTCTTCTCGTACAGAGAAGCCATGAGCATTGATCACCACGTTTGCCAATTTGCCTTAAAATTGGTGATCTTAGACTTATATTAATTACTAGCGAGGACAGGCGAGGCCTTAACCATTTCATTACGGTATTTCATATATAGTATATTTAGAACCATATTCTGTTACCCGACGCAGTACTAATGAAACCGAACGCGGTCAGCACATCTAAACCGCGTTCGAGAGCTGTCGGTGTCATAATTGTTGTGGAATATTGACACTGATAGCTCTAGAACAGCGCACAGTTTCATTGGTGAAATCCGCACTTAGGCATCATTTATTATGTACTAGTTTCCGCCCGCGGCTTCAGCCGCGAGGTATGTCAATAAATCTATCCTATGTCCGTCTCCAGGATGCAATCTATCTCTCTGCCAAATTTCATTGAAATCCGTTCGGTGGTTTAGGCGTGAAAAGGTAATATACAAACAGACAGACAGAGTTACGTGCTTTCGAATTTATAATATTAGTATGGATCTAGTTCCATTATTCAACGAACTATCACTCAGTTGCCCGACTTACGAGTGGACCACTCACGATCACTCACCAAACACTTACAACTCGTAAAGGCTCCTTCAAACAGGCGCGACACGCGATAAAATCGCGCGCGACACAAAGGCACCGCAAGTCGCGCAACGAGAGGTGCCTTTGTGTCGCGCGCGATTCGCGTCGCGCGTCGCGCCTGTTTGCAGGAGCCTTAAATCGTAACTGATACAATCGTATTGGCCCCGACTTACGAGTTCGAACATAGACTTTACTTTATTCTGTGTATTTACTTCATTACCACTGCTCTAAAAACGTTGAAGGAAAACATCGTGAGGAAACCGGCATGTCCACCACTCCCTCTCACAGAGGGAAGACCTGTGTAAAAGCAGTGGGAACATTATAGCCTGATTATGCTTTCACTCAATCTGTTTTTTCAAAGAATATGAAATTTACTCGCACACATGTCTGCACATCACGAATTTCTCATAATTAGGACAGACGAAATTAATTTAAATAATTAATAACAGATCTCAGTTAATTAAAATGGCTTTCAAGTTTAGTAGAAAACACGTATGTAATTAGCTGGAATATTGAGATTGCTCTCAAAAGTTACTCGTCTTGACTTTACTGCTAAATGAGGATTTACATTCACAGAATTCTGGATTAACCCACATAAGAATTTTACATTTTAGGTAGCTGCCATATTGTAAGTATGTGCCTTGTAACATAAACTTAGGCGGATCACACATTACCTACAACGTGCCACGCGACGGGGCGCAGATATCGCATCTCCGCGCGTAATTTTTTACATATCAATTCAATAAAAACGTGCTTCTGCGCGGGGAATTTGGCACCATTTCCCACAAATACGAATACTAAAGAAAGAAAATATCTGCTAATACTTTGGTTTTCAATAAAGCTATCTATCTCAGTAATATCTTATAAGTACCGTTGAGTATAATGAAATCAGAGAAAATGTTATTACTTGATTACCTGAGTCCCTCTCACAGAGAGGAGGCCTGTGTGCCAACAGTAGAAACATTCTAGGCTGATTATGTATGCCTGGGTAGTAATGAGCACAAACACGAGAAGCGATCCTTGTCTGATAGCGTAACACCTCAAAAGGAAACCCTGTTCATTATACCCAGAACTTTTAAAACCTAGCGCAGTAGACTGTCAATTAAAATGGACCTAGCACCCAGACAACATAAGCTTCAATGCAATCTTAAATTTCATAGCCCAACCACTAGGTACATGATTAGAAGTCTGACCAAGCTATACATGTAAGTACCTTTAAATAATACCCCAGACCGGACGGTATAATCCCGAATAAGCTGCACTCGAGTGTACCTACCTAATGCGCCGTGTATGTATGTAATGCACACATTTATATGAATACCACAGTGCATCCCTTATCGTTCTTATATCGAAATCCGTTTCGTTGCGATTCTGAGTGTGTCCCTTGTTTTTTGAGGCACGATATTTTTGCTCGGTGACTTGGTAGTGTAATAATGTACGAATAGAACTTGGAATATGGGCCATAACCTAATAAAATTGGACAAAAACAACAGGTTTTTACAGGAAAAACGACTTTTATTATCGAACCATTTCAACGCTCCATTAACAATTCAATATTTTAATAGTACATTACTTTTAATCAATGTATGGCCAACAGTGTTTCTAACCAAAAAGTACATATTACATTGATCTATCCTAACATACGTTCGTGATAAAATTAAGACAGTTTGTGTCTACTGATCAGCGCTAAAAATGTGTTTTTATTTTCAACTTCTAAGTATGTTGTCGCACTCCAGAGAAAAGTATATTACCAATTTGATTTATTCATAGAATTTTTCTTCTATGAATGATAAGGGGTGTCAACATATTTCATCTACTCGCATTAAAACTTAATGAGAGCCAACGTAATACGAAGCCAAAAGAAAGCAGCAATTTATGCTGCCTCCTTTAATGAGGACACGTTCTATTTAAGTTCCATCCTAGATCCTAAGAGTATCCGTCATTAAATGAGATAGACTCATGCCACTCCAAAATCAGACATCAGCAGTGAAAAGTTTCAAAACATGATTTCTGCGGAGAGAAACAAAATAATCTACCATAATAAAGAGTATTCTATTCTATTCTAATCTACTAATGACGAGGATTTTAGACAGGGCATGTATTGAATCGAACCACAAATAATTCCCATTTTGCTTTCCTAAAAATATTAATTAAACCTCTAATTTATTGAATGCGCTAAAATAATAACTAACTGCTAACTTCAAATAATTCCTATTTTGGTGTCCTAGAAATATTGAACATTCAAGTAACTGCGACCAATTGGGATGCAGCTTGCCGGCCGCCGCGACGCAGTTCTAACCTACCCTAACCCAGTTCGTCGGGATGCCCTAGCTTAGTTACTGTGATCAACTGTAAGAAAAGGCCAGAAAGTTAAAAAGAGGCTCATTAACTTAAAAAAGCGTGCAAAATTAGAACCAAAAAGTTTTAAGAGATTTATGAACTTAAAAAAGCGTAGGTACAGTGCGTTCCACGTAAGAAGAGACTTGACACACCACGTGGTCTGACATGCGCAGAACACGATTTTAGGTATCTTTAGCGGTATGAGGTCTGAGTGCGGGACGGGACCGGACGTCATAGGGGCGGCGGAAAGAGACGGGGGAGGCGGGGTCAAGTCTCTTCTTACGTGGCACGCACTGTACATCATCATTAGAAGATCGAGGATCAATTAAATATTTATTTTTAGTAAGCCAAAATCAGCCCGCTAGCAATCTTGCAAATCTATGGTAGGCGACACACTGCTACTTTTACACATCTAAATTGACATAAAATTATTCGATATACTGCATTTCATATTATAATATTACCATTAAGGGGATTACAGGACCTAAACGCAAAAAACGCAAGTTTTAGAAGCAATAAAAGTATATGATCGGCTACAGTAAACAAAATCAGAAAAATATTATCATATTCTTCAGGATATATGCTTGGTAGATAGTGTGTTGAAAATATAATAAAACTAATTTGATACGATAAAAAAATCATGAAGATACCTCTAAAAACTTTCTTGTTACAATAAAAACCATACAAATATACATACAATCATTCTGATTTTTTGTCAAATTTGATTTTCGTTTTTCCTTTTTATTTGACTACTTGTTTTATTGTATTACTAGCAGCGCCCCACGTTTTCACCCGTATAAGTGTCGATCCCGTGGGAACATCGGGAATTTGTGCAAATCTACTTACAAAATAAAATCATTTATCTCTCTGCCAAATTTTATCGAAATCCGTTCAGTGGTTTAGGCGTGAAAACTCCACACAGGCACCAACTCTCGAGAAAAAGGTAGAAATGCATCCGTACAGTGAGAACAGACGCTAAGCGCATCTCGATAAGTGCTGAGGCCAGCATCGGTTTCTGTTACACTCAGACGAAATCTAATTTACTCTTCAAAGTTTTACAAGTCTAGACATTTGACGCACGATAACACAACTCTTAGAGTTTAGTTTCTATTTGCGAGGAGACTTGCTAATTGTTTGTGTACTGTCTGGGCTTGTGTGTGGCATAATATTTATATAGGCAAGTTATAGTGGTGCTGTTATTTTTGTAGTATGGAAAATATATCAATACCGTCTTCTTACAAAACGAGACCCAGCCTAAACCTGCAAGACAGTTACTGTATTTTAAACTTTATTCCGACGAACGTAAAGTTCTTAGTGCTATTATTTATAATAATTTTATTATAGACTCGGGTTTAACGTCAGTTTTTGTAATGAGTACCTACTTTAACTTTGACGGATTATAGTTCGAAATTTGAAAATGGCTCGATAGTTTTTGATTTTTAATTATTTTAATTTTGAATTGTTGTTTTCTTACTTTTTGGTGTACTCTGGACGCTTTTAACGCGTAGGTCTTTTTTACATCGTGCTCACATATATTTATAAATTCACGTAACGTGATGTAACCAATATTTTAGTAAAAATATAATTTAAAAGAGTGTCCATGGAGTTTCTTGCCCGTTCTTCTCCATAGGTACCTACGCTTTGGAATGGGCATCTAGCTTCATATTTTCTGACTGACCGACTTTTTGACAATTCAAAAGTGCCTGTAAATGGTTTTAATTGAAATAAATGCTTTGAGTTTCAGTTTAATCCTGGCTCTAAAGGTAAAACCTTGTTTTAGGCCGAACTGTGCGCGAAGGGGTTAGTAAAATCATTGTTAAAAGTTAACAGACATGACTGATAAGTCAGCCAATCACGTTACTCGACTGATGCGTATTTTAGTCAAATACATAGTTCATTTGCTACAAATTCAAAACAAAAATGGTTCAGTAAGGAAGTATCGTTAACATCAGCAGATGAATACAGTGAACTTTAACTGAATAGCTAACTGACTAAATAACCAACGAAAAAGTTCAGATTAATAATATTTTATTTATTTCAGATTTAGGAAGTTTTTTCAGTAGAGGCGATTAAATACTCGTACAACTAGTTATCTTAACCAAAGTGATGTGGTGTGGCTAATAATACTCTTGTATCTTTACCAATATTGAAGTAAATACCTCATAGTTTTCCATAGTAGCTCCCTTAAGGAAGTAGCTATCACAGGTCAAATTAGCTTACGAATCTACTTATGCAGTGTGGCGATTAGGTTATCACATTAATTAAAACCACGTATTCTACATGTAATAAATGCGAAGAACTGTTCAAAGGTATTAAAAAGATACTATATAGATTGCAGTGCGATCTAGAAAAAAAAAGTGAAAACTTGAACAAAGTGACTGGTTTATTCTTCTCGTGAAAGGAATTTATTCAGATTTACAAATAAGCACACAGGATAGACTTCAGCAGTGCTATTCTCTAAAAGACAATTTCATGGCTGTAAGCTGCGACGAGCTCGTCGACGAGACAGCCTTGAGATCGACCGAGCGTACAGCGCTGATTCAAACCGTATTCACTAACGTGGTTGTGCTCGTCGTCGAACCCAAGGCTGTAACCTCCCGTCGCTGTTTCTCAGACGAACGTAGGGCTTGACACAAATTCTATAAATTATAATCGATCAATCTCGACTGAGAGTTTTATAGGTTTAAAATATATATTAAAGGTCTATCTTTAAGTATTATAAGGAATACAGTTAAACTATAACCAATATCATATTTAAAAGAGCTTATTTCATATTTCTTATTACATTTTAAGGCTGAATGACGATTCCTTTGCTCTATTCGTGCAACGCGACGCGACGATGAATTAAAAGTCAACATGACATAACAATAACAACCGATGACGCGACGCTAACAAAATCACTTGAATTTGTAGTTTTTAAACTTTTGGGTGCTTGATTCTTGTTCAAGCCTTGATTATTTGTATCAGCGAGTGCTTTTAACATAGGTAGTTCTGTGACTAAGAGGATAAATACAACTACCTAATGAAATGTGAGTATTATGATTTTTCCACTGATAGTATATGGCTATTATTACTACAATGTCTCATCCACGAGTATTGTATGATACACGAGATATTAATAAAATTTAAGTAAATTACATGATTAGCTATTGTTTTACTATAATATGTACGTATAACTTTATTGTTGTAACGTAACATTGTGTGTTTTAGCATGCCAAGAAGTGCTATACTTTCATTACATAATATGAAAACTGTATAGGTACTTGGAAATTATAATTTTCATATTTAATTTTGTAGAGTCCTAAGCAACCCCTAAGACGACCTACTGACCAATTACTGCCTGTAGAACAATCTACTAGAGGCATGCTCCAGACCGAACAGTCCACACCTTCAATACCAGTAAGTTAATTCTAATAAAATATAATAATGTTATGTTATATTTGCAGGGCGAACGGACATACAACCAGGCCCATCTTTGTATAGGGACAATGTGCCAATGGAAAACCAGCCTAATACAGAACAAAAGGTGAAGTTTTAAATAAAAGTCTTACAATAATATGTTTTAACTTTATAATGGATATTTAGATAACTTTTTTTTGTATTACAGTTTGAGGCTAGATCACCACTTGCAGTCTTGCAATGCGTCATCATAGGAGTAATGCCCCAATTGCATCTTCATGTAAGGTTAACTTAATTATAATTTGGTTAATTATTGGTTTAGTGTAAAAAGCACTACATAGTAGTGGTCTCACTTTTGATTCCCGGGTTGGGCCAATTTGTTGGGATTTTCTGTAGGTTTTTTCAACAGCAGCCCTTATTCAATCAAGATCAAGATATAGGCTACATCTAATAGAATCAAGATATAGACTACATCTAATATGTATACTACATTGTAATATCTATTCCTTTAGAGGGAGAGTGATGTGATGTTGATGATACTTACATATTTGTTTTACCTCTGTATAGTAATTTGTTGCATTTTTATGTTCATAGCATCTCGTAGGCATCGAACGGCACACCGCCGTCTGATCCAGCACTCACCACCTTCTCAAAGGCAATCCAAATGGCGAGCCTGACTGAATGTTTTGTCGCCATTAAAGAGAGGTGTTTGGAAAATGAGAGACTTCTTATTGACAACCAGCAGAGGATGTTCGACTTTTAAGGAAATAAGTGAGTCATGGTCAAGGCAGACCGCACTGCAGGATTTAAGAGCATCCATCAGTCGAGGAAGTTGAATCTCCGAAACATGGATCTACTACTATGTTTAGATAATTTTAAGTTTATTTAAGATGGATGTTAAGAAGTTTAAGTATAAGAACTGTTTTTTTGTAGTAAATGTCAATGTTTGTTAGCGGGCATGCTCTTTATGCCTGCAGGCTTTTATTTAGGTACTTATTTAATTTTGTTTTGCTTGGGTAGTTTTCATTGTATATACTAAATTATTTAATTAAATGTCCTGTTTCTTGTAATGTTAATTACTTTGCATACCTACTATTGTATAGAATCAAGTTTTTCTAACTGAATATCAAAAGTCATTTTGAATAAATGATTTTTGATTTGATTGATTGTTTTTAATAGTAAATAAAAAAGAAAATAATGCAGTTATCTGTTTAATTTCTCATACCCCTGTATACACTCTTACCCATTTAAAAATATAGTACAAATAGGGACTAAGGTATAAATAGGCACATATTATTATAGGCTATTGATATTATACTAATCATAATACACCTTAAACACCACACTTTAAATACACACCTTAAATGTTATGACAATTGTTGATTATAATAATATTTTTATTAATAATTTAAATACCTATTTATTGTATCTAATCAATAATGGTGAGTATATTCTATCTAAACACGTTAACCACATCTGTAAAGGAACGCATAAATTGTAGATACAACATGCTCGCCATAATTGATTAACTAAATCTCGCCTACTTATCAGCCTACTCTCTAAGTCATCATGTGTTGGAGCCTGATGTGTCAGGATTCCAAGTAACCTAGATTCTTCATCTAAGTCACATTGGTCTCATCATCATAGGAGCTGGTAGCCCGGCTCTATTACATATGTCATTTAAAACACAGGAAGCCATCACAATTTCTCCCACTTTTATAGGATCATAGTACAATACCCTATGTACTAATAAACATCTGAACCGTCCTTTCAGGATTCCAATAGTCCTCTACACTGTTTCTTGCACTGCTGTGCAAATTGTTGTAATGGCTCTGGAGTCTCAGTTTCTGAATTACTAAAGGGAGTCATTAAATAAGGCCTTTGAGGATATCCTCAAAGGCCTTATTTAATGACTCCCTTTACTCAGGATATCCTGAGTCACCTGAAATCAATGAATGAAGCTAGAATTAAGTGCAATCTTGACTTGTGTTTAAGTTATCATTGTATTGTAAATAATAACTTCGTGGATTGCCCTAGAGGCAGAAGACTGAGATATGTATGTCTACATTCTTCCCAATGATTTTTTGGTAACTTCCATTAGCCAAAAATGATAGTGTGCATAATATCTGAAACATCAGGAATTCAATAGGCTTTTGTTGGTGTGTGGTGAGGTATACCCATCATATCTCAAGAAACCTAGATGTAAACAAACCTTTAGCCTCTTGGTTAAACCACTGGAACGAAGTCGCGGACGCATATATGGACTTAAGTCATCTTCCAATATATTAATTAAATCCTCAGAAAGCCTGTAAATATGGATAAAATCTGTATCACGGAATATTGTTTTAAACTTTCGTATTTGTTTCGCCTGTCGAGCTTTCTTCAAATTATCACTTTTCTTAGCTTCTTCTAATAAATGTAGCTTCAATTGTGTAGTAAAAGAATAGAAATATTTAAAAAATTAAGTACAGTTTATTATTTTTGTCAGTCTACGCCCGAATATTTAGAGCTTTTTGATTTGACAGTTAGAATTAGGAGTGGGCGATACAAATCGTATATAGATACAATATCTATATATCGGTACAATATCCAATACCTATATATCGGACAGTACTGTATCTATATTTCAGGTATCCGCGTACCTAGAACGAGACACTATAACGATATCGTATCACATGATCTATGATATTCGGTTCAAACTGATTCCGGTACAGTAGTAGTTATACGGTTGTAGGTACCGTATCCTTGCGATGCGCGCGGGCGGGAGTGATGTAGCTAGAGATGAACGAGCGAGAAAGCGCGTTAAGCTAACGTCTAATACTAATTTTAAACATTATATACAGGAGCATAGAGTTTAATACCGAATACATTATTTTGTAAACACTTGTAAACAGGTAACCATCAATAAACGTCAAAGGGTTTTAAATCGTACCTATGGCATTCTCAACAAAAAAAGTGAGCCGTCACGGGACGCCTGGCAGATGTGAAACATTGCGCATGGCGACGCGTCGCCACACAGTACACAAGACTGTGACTGTATATATACTTACACCATCATAAAGCGTGGTGACGCGTCGCCACGGCATGCGTCGCCACGCCAGAAATTTGTTTTACATGCGGCTATAGATGTTTCACATCAAAAATTGTTTTAAAATCACTTTACGTGACCCTTGACCTTGATTGCACTTTGCTGTTTTCGTCAGTCTTCAGTTATTAGCTTCACTCATGACTGATGAATAGATACTTGACCTATTTAAATAATTGATAAAAATATAAATCTAGAAAACCGAAACGGCTGTACTAGTTTCATTTCAGAGTGCCATATTATCAACAATACATTCACTGATTTCGAATATAAAATTACAAATAAAATACAATGATGTAATGAATCGAACAAAACCGAAACCTAAATATCACAGTACCAATTTCGATTCCGAGTTCCACACTGATTCAGCCAAATAGATATTGAAATATATAGATACGATATCCGATATTCTAAACCGATACATAGATACGATTTGATATAGTGTAAAAGCGATATTACCCATGCCTAGTTAGAATCGAGGCTGTGGGCGAGACGTCTGACGTTTTACGTCTTACGAATTTTCGATCAGGGTCACGTGACCTGACGCGAATTTAGAAGTTTTTACCCATTCCAAAAAAGTACATACACAGCGCCGCTAAAGAAGTTTTCACTTCAAAAATTATCTATGTACCTAATTGCACCGAGTTGCCGAGTCTGGCCATACCGCTGTTAAACCCGCGATAGTTTGTGTGGTATGTTTAATTTGTTCAACAAGGTTTTATTTATGTTTTGTTATTGATTAATAAAAAAAAAATAATAATAAAAAAAAATAATAATAATTAAAATAATTAATAACAATTAACATTTTAGCCGTGGGACCTTTTTTCGTTTGAGTATTTAACAACATTAAACCTAATTTGTGATTATTTTGTATCATCGTAACAATAGGTACCAACTAACTTGTAACCATAAAGTGTGTGTTGAATTGTTGATACCATCGGTCCGGGCATGTCTAGTGCCTTATTATAAAGAATGGTTTGTGTCGTTCCAATTTTTAAGCTTTTTATTTTGGTTAGAAATTTCAGTTTCCAATTTTTTTTTTTGGGTTTTTTTTTTATTTTAACAGATTGGTTACAACTGATAACCTAATCGCCACCCTGTATAGGTACCCAGTTTGCCAATAAAAAGCTACCATTGGTAAGCAAAACGATTCGTTTTTGTTTATAGGAACCGAGCATTAGAAACACAGTAACCAACCTCCGGCATACCATCCACTATTTGAAATGTCCTGACCACTGTCTTTGCTTACCCATTGCTAACTTTATACAGTTACATTACACAAGAAAAGTCTCCAACACACTAGCACACATTGTACTACGTCATCGAGCGCATACACAGATCAATATTCAAAGTGTGTACAACTTATTTATTCCGCCCCCGCGCTCACGGCACGCCTCCGACATGCCTCCGTCGGCTCCTCGTCAAAATAACCAACGTTTACACTATCATTTACGTGTTGTGGCATTGTTTTTATATGCACACGGTTATGCGAGGGGAAATAAACGAGAGTTTACCTTTATATTTTTGTTTTGCGAAGGATTTTATCTTCGATAAGATAGCGACTCACGAGTTGTAGGTTGTGAGTAGGATCCCAGACAAGCACTTTACTTTGTGTAAATAATTTCATCACCGCTGCTCTCAAAACGGTGAAGGAAAACATCGCGAGGAAACCGGCATGTCCTAGAACCGGTAATTCGAAGACATTTATACTGTGACATCTACCAACCCGCACTGGGCCCGCGTGGTGGATTACGGCCCACTCCCTCTCACTGAGAGGAGGCCTGTGTCCCAGCAGTGGGAACATTATAGGCTGATGATGATGAAGATAGCAGTGGTGGCACCGACTCACGAGTTGTAGGTTGTGAGTGGATCCCAGACAGGCACTTTATTTAAATAATTTCATCACCGCTGCTCTCAAAACGGTGAAGGAAAACATCGTGAGGAAACCGCCATGTCCTAGAACAAAAAAAATCGAAGACATGTGACATCTACCAACCCGCACTGGGCCCGCGTGGTAGATTATAGCGCGATCCCTCACGAAGAGAGGTCTGTGTCCCAGCAGTGGGAAAATTAAAGGATGATTTGATTGATTATCTTCGAATGTGAGTAAGCAAGCAACTGGTTTGGGAAAAGACACCAAGAGAGTGCGCTAAAAAAAGTCAGTATATTTCTTCGTTATATAAATAAGAAATGAGCTGGAACCTTTCTGAGGGTCTCAATAAATGTTAATGAAAGCATTAGTGTCAGGAGCTCTTATTTTAACTGTCTTCGAATAAGTAGGAAGCATTTTTAAATAAATGCTATCTCGTCTGTGTCTGTAAAATCATATTTCCGGATACTTCTTTGCGTTTCCCAGTAATTTGCTATAACGAAGTAAATGTACAGATTACTATGCAATCGTTGAGCTCCTTAAGTCTTGAGTTGAGTTGCACGATTTCTGACAAATGCGTGCACTGACTGGACACGTCCTCTGAATCTGTGTGGTTCTTTCCTCAAAAGACCATCTCAGATATCTATCTACATTGTCTTTGTATAACCTGACCAAGATTATGTTTGAACTTTAAAAGAAACTTTGACCTCTGAGTTTGTTTCGGCCTTTCTTCTCAAAGTAGTCAGATAGGAAACGCTGACCTCATCTCGTTTAAAAAAAAAATGATTGACGTGTAAAAGTGTTTGTACAAACCTACTTACAAAAATAAAATCATTTATCATTTATGATAGTGCTACAGTTTATCTCGGAAATATAGTCTTTATTACTGACTTCTCTCCTGAAATTTCCCTAAAAGTTTATAAATAGCCCACAAAATACTCTACAGCTCAACGACAATTTTGTTTGGCATAAACATTTTCAAGGATCGATGCCTCTGCGACATGCAATATTGATTTGCGAGACGGAGGCAGTAAATAGCGAACGGTATGGAAGTGGACTCCTTTGAGGACAGGGTGTCTATTCTCTGAGTTTTCATTCGTTTTATGTCGCTAGTCGACATTATTGCGTTTAGGTATTTTCAGCTTTGTTTGTTCTTCCATCATCATCTGCCGTAGCCTTTTCCCAACTATGTTGTGGTCGGCTTCTTTTATTCATTTATTAATTTCGTGAACACAGGGTACAATTATGTTTTATAAAAATGTTTGGTCCATCCTATGTTCCGCCGAAAGGCATACAAAATAGTGACGCTGAAGTGCCGCTATAGTTAATATTATCAAATTTAAATTGATTATAAAAGTTTTTGGAAGTCTACTGATAAGGTAAACAGAAGGCCGGGCTTGCCTGTGAGCGTTGGCGGTATTACTGATCCAAAAAACATAGCTGAAATATTCAAAAGTCATTTCATAGTAACTTCACCGTTGGGACCATCATGGTTGGGACTTGAAGGTGTGACTCGCGGGCAGGAGCTCAGTGTAAGGTTTACGGTCAAAGATGTTAGAAAGTTTATCACGACCATAAGCCGAGGCAAGTCTCCTGGCCACGATGACGTATCGAGCATCTTAAATATACTGGCGTCCATCCTTGGCTATGTTTAACTCCCTATGTCTAGGACATTCATATCTACCTCCAGCTATTATCCAGACCGTGGTGGTACCGATCGTGAAAAGTAAAACTGGTGATATAAGCGACGCCAACAATATATTTTTAGACCCACCTTTATAGACCCATCTCTCTGGCTACAATTCTGTCTCAGGTACTTAACAGTCTTCTTAACACACTGATGAGTGGCTGTCTCGAGTTACATGACAATCAATTCGGTTTCAATTCGGGACTCTCCACCGAGACAGCTATTCTGTGTTTGAAGCAGACTGTCAAGTACTATACTGATGGCAAAACACAAGTCTATGTTTGCTTCCTCGACCTTACGAAGGCGTTTGACCTGGTTTTCTATGATATCCTCTGGGATAAACTCAACGACACATCCCTGCCAAGCGAATGCATTCGTATTCTCAAATATTGGTACGGGAACCAGGTCAACGTAGTTCGATGGTCGGGGATGCTGTCTGATTCATACAGGTTGGAGTGCGGGGTGAGGCAAGGGGGGTTGACCTCACCAATGCTCTTCAACCTTTATGTAAACGCACTCACCGAAAAGCTGAGCAGCACGCGTGTCGGATGTCATGTGGGTGGAATTTGTGTAAACAACATTAGCTATGCGGACGATATGGTGCTGCTGAGCGCCTCGGTCTGTGGCCTGTCTAAGCTGCTCGGCATTTGTGAGGAATATGCTCTCAGTCATGGCCTGCTCTATAACACTTAGAAAAGTGAGTGTACGGTTTTTCGGGCCAGGGGTAAATGTCCAGATAGTATCCCTAGCATTAAGTTAAATAATGTACCGCTAAATAGGGTTGACACCTTCAAATACCTGCTGGTGACCTCTGACCTGAAACCGATTCAGACATAGAGCGGGAACGTAGGGTGTTGTCTGTTAGAGCGAACATGATAGCTCTCAGGTTTGTACGATGCTCGAAGGAAGTAAAAAACACTCTTTTCAGAGCGTATTGCACCTGTTTTTATTCGTGCGTCGGTGATGTTCGCTGAGTCGCGCATTGACTGCTTATTTGCGACTATGCGGAAACGGTGTACATCCTTGGTGAGCAGGGTCCGCGTCAGCTCCAACACCATCTTGAGGATGATGGCTGAGAGGTTGGACTGTCACTACATTAACCATTGTTGCATGCATTAATATAGTGACAATAAAGGTAAAGTGAAATAATCATAACACATTATTGTTCATTATCTGACATACATGATTATTTCTACTAATTTTTAATTAAAATTTGTTGACTTTGCCAATTTAATTTCGACGCTATTTTTTGGTATCTGTATAGTTTAAAAAAAAATCTTGGCTTATTAACATAACAGTTACCAACTCGTTTAAAAAATCTACCCAAAAGCTATCGCTTGCTACCAAAATCCGTCACTCTAAAAGGGGAAGTTTCGACTAAGCTATCACACACTCCCGACTATTTCGCCAACACTAGCTCGCTACAAGGATTTGCAAGCTCTTTTTACGGATCTACTAAGAATAGAACCTAGTACCTACAGGATACGAGTTTTAAAAGTTTAAGTGAAAATAACCAGCTGACGGCACTCCTTCGGATATTTGTCGGATATTGTTTCTTGAACGAAACATTTCATTTGATGATAGTTTGAAGCTGTCTTTTAGTTGAGGTTGTTTTTAAGTAATGCTTTGAACTTTTAGTGGTTTTATATGTTTCAGAGAAGGTTTTGAACTGTTGCCTGGGGCTCGATACAATAATTTTGAGTAAATAGATAATATTTTCCCATTTGATCTTAGAGAAACTTGTGCGGATTTCTTTTATCTAGAAATCTCCAGACCAGACTCCACGCAACAAAAAAGAGATTGTTAAAAAAAATTGCTTAAAGGAAACCAGTAAGTACCTCTTTGAATAACAAACTTAGCCCATTTCAGTACATTGCCGAGCCGTTGCACTGCAACGCTCAGTTCTGTGCCTTCCGTATCCAATTAACTCCAATAATTTTCTCGATCTCCTTGATCCCACATTCTATTCACACAGAACAAACCTCGCAATGCTACAGAAGTCACTAACCGCCCTACATAACACCAGCAACCGTTAATTTATAACCTGTACAATGTTCGCATCGTAACACGCACCTTCCCATATCAACTGTTAGGGCCCACCTTGACGAGCCGGTTCTACAAAATGGCTGCCATTCGTCAGCAAGAATGAACTTATCACGGTGACATACGGCACTGCCCTCAGAATTGGACATAATCTGCATTAATTAATTAAGACCTCGTTTGCACCGCAGTATGGAAAAATGGAAGGTTTTATTTTTATTTTCTTTATGTCTTTATTGTACTTAGATTGTTTTATGCCATTTAGTTGAGTGCTGCTTTTAAATAGAAATGTGGTTGTGTAAATGTGTCCTTGCTGTGACCTGCAAGTTATGTTATGTTAGTTAGCATTGTTCTAGTAAGCGAAAGATAACTGGTTTACGGGTATTTTTGATTACTAATATTTATTATGGTCAGCAAAAATAGCCCAGAAAAAAAGTGTCCGAATTAATAATAATAATAATCGTTTATTTCTTAATTCAAAATTACAATATGGAGGTATTGTTGATCCCAAACTAGGCACAGTCTGTGTCTTGGGCACCAATAAAATAAAATTAATTAATTAATTCTGGTTAAAGACAATTCTTAAGTAGGTATATAAAGAAGACACGAACACTGGCTTTGATTATTTGTTGAATGCTGGAATTTTTAATTTGAATCCGAAATTCTAATTTTAAATCGCCTAAAAGATATTTTTCATTTGACAAATTATTATTGAGGTTAATTTTATAACCTCAACACTTAATATATTATTATTGCTTTTCACAATGTGAACTTAGGTGGTAAGTTTTGCAAAGACATGAACTTCAATGTTCAATTTTTCAATTACAATTTTATAGTTTTATTAAAAAAATAATTGTTGGTAAAAGTGGTCATTTATAAAGTAAAATCCTTCTAAATACAAATTAATCTGTTACAAATTCTCTTTCCTAAACCCTCTTTTCAAAACTCTGGGATAAAATCCAATACAAAACTCAATAAAAGCTAAAGTAATTTAAACTTAAATCAAACATCGGTAACACAAGTCGTCGAGGTTGGACATCGTCAGAGCAACTACTGTCGCAGAATACTGATGACCCCCCGTGGTCGTATGCATTATGTATCCGCCTAAGCCCGCCCAAATGAATGCAACAGCCAAGAAAAACAACGCACATGAGACAGTCGAACGAAGTGGTACTTACTGGAAGAGAATGTGGATTCGGAAAAAAGACTATTTATAGTCAGGCTTATCGGTTTTAATCTGTGATGGTCATGTGAATCTTGTGTTTGAGCAGTGGCCGATGAAAGATAAGTCAGAGATTTGTACCCTTAGTACAATTTTGCAAAGATGGTGTACTTTATAGGCGTAAATTACTGAGAACATTCTAGATTTGTAAAACAATTATGGGAAAGATAATTAACCCGTCAATTAACTGATCACTATATGTAGGTTTGCGGTAAAAATCGTCATGATTGGTTTAAAACAAGATTAGCTTATTTAGTAAATTGACTACAACCTCATTACATTAGTTCAACCTAAAGGTCAATAAACGCCTACCCCTGACTGTCAAGCGACTCCCAAGATAAGGCTCGAATACACACGCCAAAACATTCCAGACACGCACCCTTACCACATCTAGCTCTATCTAACTCCTCACACATTGTCCCCTACCTCCGTCTGTCGACGTGTATCTGAGGCTAAACGACGGAAATAAAAATCCTATAAATATTGAACAACCATATTTTTCTCACTTTGTCGCGAGAACCCGCCATGTCGTCCGTTTGTCGCCTTATACGGCCGTTGTAGACCGTGGTTAGAGTGTTTACACATGCCAGCGACCGGTCGTTGAATAGTTCGGAGTTTTCTTTACGATGTTCAGAGAATCCGTTTTAAAATTATTGACACTCAACGCCAAATGTTACAATTAAGACAAACAATAAATAGAGATATAAACATAACACAATCGCCTTATTGCAAACCTATTGGTACTTATTAACTTACCAATAACGCAATTGAAATTGCTCATAAAAATTTGAAAAGTTTCCATTGCATTTCACTGAAGAGAATGTACGACATTCTCTTCAGTGAAATGCAATGGAAACTTTTTAAATTTTATATTAAATTTCATCGTTGGCTGAAATTGTAGCGATTTGTTTCAGTGTGTTCGGTTCTTTAGTTATATTTAGCGTATGCACTACGCACAATGTGGCTCCGAATTCCATTTTTAGGGTTCCACTGGGGACTGACTGCGTTTGGTTTTATAGGCGATCATTTTTCGGGGATCAGTAGAAAATTGGTTGCCTTTGTACATGCAACGGATTTCACAATCGAATGGGAATATTTCACAATTTACCTGATCCTACATGACAATGTAGGATCAGGTAAATTGGGGGTCGAGATATGGGGGGGGTCGAGATATTGACGGATGTTTATTGCGAGGATATTTCTGTCAATACTATATTTAGCTGTATTGTACGTGTATTTACCTAAATACACGTACAATACAGCTAAATATAGTACATAGGTACCTACCTATGTACCCACAGATCTTCATGAAGTTGAGCGTCTTGAAGTGTTAGGTGGTGTTAAGTTGTGATTCATTAACATATTATCAATGACAAACAAAAAAAAACTTATAGTAAAACTTTTTAAATTCAATAACTAAGTTTTCAGTAAAATATTAAATTAACTTAACTACTCTACTTAGCTTAAAAAAAAACAATTTACCTATCGTAAGTGACGTAACCATAGGGTTATTTTTTTAGTAAACCTCGTAGATACTATGAGTTTTTCATCAAAATTAAAATCATACGGGCACTGCCTTAAATGCACACGTAAGATTTCAAAACAAAATAAACACCAACATCCATAAACGCAGGCTCGCAACCTCATCAAACTTGAGGAAGTTTACTCAATATGTACCGTACAAAGTTATCCGAAGAATAATAAATAGTGCACCACAAACAGTATACACCGGTGGTCGTAAATGATAAACTCGTCCTGTGGATTATAGAGTAAATTGGAAGTTAGATTGTACATCAGGCTGGCCAGGTGCTGCGATGAAGCAGGATAAAAAGTTCTTAACTTTATTGAGGCACAGATTTTGTTGGTAGCGATATGTTTGGGGAGGATGAAAACGATCCAAAAAGAGATATTTTGAGGAAGGAAGTCACTTTTTTTATAGAGATTTTTTTACGTGAACCTAAAATAAGAGAGGCTTTTGCCTAATAAGTAAAAGAGTAGGTATATAGGTTAATTAAGTTTTCACAAAATAAGCACCGTTTATGGACGCAAACATTTTTATTCTTTCATTTTTTTTAAGATTATGATGCGGAATGAAAAGAAAAATGACCTATGTTTAGGCTAAGATCTTGTGGGTTTTATGGAAATTGCTAAATAGTTAACTCTGTACTTAAAGGTAAGTAATACAAAAAAGCTAATGAAAAAAAAGTCAATCAGGCATTAAAATCAACTAAAAATACTTACTGTAAATCACATTGGTGCCGATTCTGTTGTTCCCAATCTAAACTAAAAAGTACAGTGCATCTTTTTATTTCTATTTCATTAAGAAAAAAGGACAGAAGATTAGTTTAGTCCTGTCAAATTAATCAACGCCTGACGGCAATTGAAGTTATTTTAGTAGCCTTTAATCACTAAACGTGTACGGAGTAGTGTCAGGCGCTGATTAATTTGACAAGACTAAACTAAAATTTATCTTCCGTCCTTTTCTTAATGAAATAGAAAGAAAAAGATGCACTGAACTTAAATTTAGTTTAGCTTGTGAACAAGGGAATCGGCACCATTGTATTTCAAAACAAAACCAAAACTCGTATCCACAACCTTACCTCATCGTGGTCACCGCAACCACGGCGGTAGTCCAGTAAACATTACGACTTAATCTCGACTAAATTGCCAGTTATCTGTTCTGGGCCAGGCTTGCATAATTGCAACTTTTTAGTTCGTACAGCCGGTTTAATTAGAAGACATAGCCTTATAAATAAGATAAGTGTGACGTAATCGCGGGATGTTACATTAATTACTTAATTATGGTAGAGTTTGCGCGTTTTGGACGGTTGAGCGGACGATTGAAATATTTATTGGGCGAATTTATACGTAGTACCTACATAATGAACGTGACTGTGGTATATGTTTTGCTGTCAGAATTGGGAGTTTAATTTAATGAGTGATGAATAATATTAGTAGTTTAGTGTACCTAAATCATCTGCCTAGCCTTTTCCCTACTTTGTTGTTGTCGGCTTCCAGTCTGACCTAGTATACCTAAATAATAACCGAAAATAAAATAGAACGAATTAAGTAGGTACGCTGTTCCTCCAAAACATACTTTATGTTGAATTCGAGATCTTTAGTAAAACTCTCAAAGGAAATAAAATATGTATCAAAAAAGGAAGGGACCTAATACTCCTGATTGCATTCATCTTTATACTTACGTTCCGCCAAAGCGGGGAAAGTGATGTCTAATCAAGCGAACGACAGCACGGAGAAGGCTTTTTACACTAATGGAAGAGCTCCCGCGATATGATAACGCTCTAGACAATTTTGCAGCGATTCAAAAATCTACTCGCGCGACGCCGAGCGTAAAATGGGATTTTCTGTTTCCACATTATGTTAAATGTGTCAACGCAAAAAAGTTAGAAAAGTTGTGTCGGAAATCATTTCGTGGTAACGTTTTGTTTGCTTCGTTTCTCTTTTTTTGTTCGGGAATTAAATTTCTCCTGTCAGATTAGACGGAATTCTTGGAATCAAATGTTGACAAAATGGCATACCGGATTACAAAAAAAAATATTTGTATAAACACATTTTAACAATAATAAGCTTCGAAAATTTATTTTCTTTAGAAAGGAGCTGTCAAAGTAGTAGGAATATTTTTTTATGAATACTGTATTTTATGATAAAAGTTGAACTCCACTTTTCGAACAAGCAACGAGAAATGAAGATAAATCGAATTGCGAAATAAGGTAAAAATCTTACTAAAGCTCAAGATGTATACTCAGATAAAACACAGTAATATGTAAACAAGACAACATAAACAAGATACTAATGAATAGAAATTAATATTAATGACACTATCAAGAAATCCACATATGCAGGACGAATTTCCATAAAAAATTTATTGCAAACAAAGTACAGGGATACAGATAGTATGGATGATTTTAATTTTCTACGCGTGTCTTTCATAAATTTGAAGTATCTCTAATATGAAATCCAAGTGTTATATCTTCTTTACATAGTATAAAACAAAGTCGCTCCCGCTCCCAGTTAAACGGATATTGAAGCAGTTTTCAGCAATAGATAGAGTGATTCAAGAGGAAGGTTTATATGTATAATACATGCATATTATAGCGGAGAAAAGCCGAGACATTCAAAGATTTGTAATGTGATGTCGTAACAAACATAGTTTTGTGCGCTTACATTGCAAACGCTGGCTAAATCTTACGAGATAGATCAAATTAATGTACTACGGAATTGTATATCTTAAAAATATCGATAAGAAAGTCCGCGATGATACCATCGCGGACTTTTTTATCCTTAACCCACAGTAACCATTTTAATCTTTTACATATTACAAAAAAAATATGGGTTATTTACCAAGCTATTTTAAACAATACAGTATTATTCCTTATCCAATTAAATACATTAAATACGTTGTGCATTTCATGGAGATCAAAATTGCCCTTTACAGCATGCCATTAAAATGAATATATCTTAGAAGATATATCAGAGATTTAAAAAGCGGGGGCAGAGCGGCTGGCGGAAAGATTACCTACTTAATACTTAGAAGAATAATAAAAACATTAGTAGAGAATGCACATTTAATATAGAAGAAAAGGAATCCGTCACGTAAAGGGATGTCATTAGTACAATAGGATTATTTTCATTAAATGCATAGTTGTCTCGGGCATTCGTACGTGTGCTGAATGGGACATGTTGTGACTTGCTTCGTCGTTTGATATTTTAATTGTTGTCTCGATGGTTCTTATTGATTGAATTGTATTATAGTTCCTTGGCGTTTTTGAGATTCAAAGAATTGAGAGTTGTAATTATGTTGTGAGATACATTGATATTGACAATTATGTTTGCGTCATTAACCATTTGGTTGTTCTGTTGAAATGATGGAAAGCAGTCACTTCGAAACATTTAATGCGCTTTACATTGAATGTCGAACTATCCATCCTAAATGAGCTCTTAGAGGCCGTCTCCACAAGCGAGAGAATCGCGGTGATATTATCGTCGTGACACGTATTTCTATACACTCTCTTAGAACATGTCTCCACACGGCAACATCATCGCGGCGAAAATTTGATGACACGGCGAGACTATCGCCGCGATTCTCTTACTCGTGGAGACGGCCCCTTACGGTTCAGAAACTTTCTGTTGAAGGCATGGCATACCGAACCATCGCGTACTTAACAGCCACCTCGGTCACTACTCACTAATCATTCATATTATATCAGATAAGACACCAAATATCACAGAAACTCAGAATCTAAAAATATCAATGGTAATCCTAAAAAGAAAGGCACAAAACGTCACCGAAACGGTTCGCGAAACATAATCAACATCCATACAAGACAAACACTAATATGACTGAGTAACACAACACACAAAAAGAATAAAAGTTGGAATTTCACCGCAATATATTCTACTGAAATTAGGTGGGACGGTCGTGGTCGGTGACACAACCCCCGTGACTCGTGACATGGGTCAGCCTCGTTAAATTTATCCGGTAACAACTCAGGTACGCTGCAAAAATGTGGATACCGAGAATTATGTACGGGAACGCTACTGCACTTGAAAAAGATATGTGGAGAAATAAGAATGATATAGCAACTACGGAGTTTCGTAGGTAGGTCTGGATTTAACTGTTGATTATGAAAAGAGTATTCACAACTGCATATTTTTTGTTGACGGTGTAGACAAAATAAGTAAATTAATCAGGGTTTTTTTTAACTACACCTGAGCCAATTCTCATATTTGCTTAATTCTAATCTCAGTCTGATCTATTAACAATACCTACCTCTATTTTCCATTCATTTAAGATATTGATTGTTGCTGAGGTGAAATTGAGACAAGATTTTTACCGTCTCTGAGAATGTTAATCAATAAAAAACACGCTTTCAGATAATTATGATCTTGACTGCTACTATTGGTGGACCGAAATGGCTATAATCAATCAAGTCTCTTTTTATGATACATGCTTGTTAGAACATTTCAATATTCAATACAAATAATATTTCAGACAAACAAAAAATGCCTACCTACTAGACTTACGAACAATATTCAATTTGTAGAATTTTCATAAAATATTCCAGTTAAACACGAAACACAGTGCGAGTCAAGTCCAGCGTTCTTGTATTTCTTTCCTTCTTTGAGGCAGTCCGCTTTGTGACCGCCGAAGTCGTATAAATCTATTAAAAGAACAAAAAAGATTTTCCTTTAATTTCTTTGTAGTAAAGCTCATGGATTTGAAGTATGATTTAATAAAAAATTGCAGGAGCTTTTCATTCAATGGTAAAAATTGTATTAAAATAAATTGTTAGAAACTTTTATAATGTGATTGATTGGAATATTATCTACTTAATACAGGCTCGTCTATCGCTATTTTCAATCCAACAGAATTAAACTTTTTACTCAGAAATTTTATTTGGATACAGAAACAGAATTAGAAATAACCTTTCCTGTTGATGTTAATTTAGAATATACATAAATGAATACTCGTTGTCCGGTAAATAACATCAAAAGTGTACCAATTAGCTATGTTTGTCGGAACAAAATTAGAAATTGTAATAATAACTTTCCGTTTATGTTTATATGGACAAGTTTTTCAGCTTTTCCGCATATATTTTTTTCCAAACGTGGTTCGTTCAAATTAAGTTCTGTTTCGTATTAAAAAAAAAAAAACAACTTTAAAACTTCTCGATATTTTTGAACAATTCGATAAACTAAACCAAAGCCATTTAGCGCTTTCCATAGTTACTAAAGTCACGATGATTTTATTTAACTTTTAGCATTTTAATGATGCCCAAAATATCTCATACTCCATTCGTTAGTCGAAAATTGAAATTCGTATTACATTTTTTTAACATGTCCGTTCTGACACGGCAGGGACATGTCATTCGTGCCGTGGATAATGACGTGACATTTTAACACTGGCAACTCTGCTAATTGCGTGTCAGACCTTTAATAACATGGATTTCGAACGCCATCGCCGCGGATTTATGTACTCCTGGTAGGCTGATCGCCACCATATTTATTAAGCGACAAATTGTATTTCATAATATGATACTTCCTAGCTAGTAATTTTGGTTTTGATTTTTATTGAATGAAAATCGATTATCTTAAAAATATAATACACTGTAATTTTACGATCATGAACCAATTTTAGAAGCCATCTCAAACATAATTTCCAAACATACTCGTATCAGCTTTTAACAGCCGAGTTTATAAAATTATCCGTACTCAACTCGCAAACGCTTCGGCAGGCACGGCTTCGCGAAATCTGAATAAGGTAACACAATATTTGTTTTAAACCCATCCTCCTGTAATCTACGAGAGAGTTTGCATTACAACTTCTAACGAAAATTAAACACCAACTACACTAGTATTGTCAGACGTACAACAATGCAATTTAATTTCCCACTTCAAATAATTCTATGCGAAGTTACCATTTATCTCTCTACATCCCTCAATAGGTATTATTCGATTAGACGGTCTAACTTCACAGTACAAATAAATCCGACTGCATTATTCGCTTTGGGGCGAGTATTGCAAGGGAATCAGAGTTTAATCCGGAATAAATTGCTTACCGTCTGCTTGAGGCTCGACCGATTATCTCTAGGATGAGTCTTTAACACCCCGGCGAATATTTAACTTGCTTGTTTCCTTTGTTAGGTCTGTATTTGTATTTGATAAGGTTGGTAAGTAGAAGGTGCTTTACTGTGCAACATAGATCAGACACATTAGTTTATTTAAAGGGATAATGGTGCCGATTCCCTTGTTCACAAACTAATCTAAATTAAGTTCAGTGCATCCTTTTCTTTCTATTTCATTAAGAAAAGAACAGACGATAAATTTTAGTTTAGTCCTGTCAAATTAATCAGCGCCTGACACTACTCCATACAAGTTTAGACGTGATTGAAAATTTGCCAACTAAAATTACATCAATTTACATCAGGCGCTGATTAATTCTTTTTCTTATTGAAATAGAAAGAAAAAGATGCACCGAACTTTAGTTTAGTTTGTGAACAACAGAATCGGCACCACTGTCTATATCAACCAGCTGTATAAAAATAATGATCAGTTTATAATTTTCCGTCTGCTAGGATACAGGCCTCCTCTCTGTGAGAGGAAATGGGCCATAATCCACATGTCACATATCTTCGAGTTTTTGGTTCTAGAACATGCCGATTTTTTCATGATGTTTTGCTTCACCGTTTTGAGAGCAGTCCAGATAAAATCATTTTACACAAAGTAAAGTGCCTGCTAAAATAACTGATGTCACTCGGTAAGCTGCCACGCTGCGAAATTGGCTGCACACATCTGCCACATGTCAGACGATCAATGGGCCAAACTTACGACCCAGTGGGTCCCGTTTAATGGCAAACGACATCGCGGTAGGACCAGACGGAGATGGCGGGATGGGTTGGACTCCTTTAATAAAGATTGGTCCTTGGCAGCTCTGGACAGAGAGAGGTGGAAAGAGAGTAGGGAAGTTTTTGCCCAGCAGTGGGACATTAACGGCTAATAAAAAAATAAAAAGGGCCTGCTTGGGATCGAACCCGCGACCTACAATTCGTAAGTGGCGGCCGTTACCACTGGCACAGTGGGCCAACACTGCCACACTTCAACCTAAGCTTTAATTTCTAGAATAAAATACTCAAGATATAAAACAAAGGAGTTAAAAGTTGCTTTTCGTACTTTCTAATAAATAATAAACCATTAAGAAAGAAATACAACAAAAGTTAAATAAGCAAAAGAAAAGTTTTCCTGATTTTTCTCCTTTACGCATTTTTAATATCAATTGCTTAGCTACTAATGCTTCCTTTGTCCCAATCCTTGTTCCACAAAGAGGATTTCCGTTTTGTTTGTTAATTTTCCGCGCGGGCGCACACGCTCGTGCCTACTTAAACGCCGAGATTGTAGCCCCACAAGTGGCGGCTTTGTGGAGACGAAGGCGAAATAAAAACTCGCTTAATGTTATATTCCAGGTTTGTTTTTATAAAAAAATACCAGGTTTCACTGTATTAAAGTAACCCTTTTAGGGAGGGCTACTTTTTAGCTCTACGACTACCAGAGTCTGTCTATGAAGGTATACCTACCTAATTTTATAAATAGGCCAAGAGTTGGCATTGGAAGGACGCCAGTGTATTAAGAAAAAGGCGACGATAATGATTTTCGAATAACTTTACCGATACCTCCTACGAAGTACCAGGGTCTCTCTATGAAGGTACCGAGTTTTATAAATAGCCCAAGAATTAGCCTTGGAAGCACGCCAGTGTATTGAGAAAAAGGCGACGGTGATGATTTTGGATTATCTTTACCGAGACCTCCTAGACACATTTTTGAAATGTTATGTTTATTTATGTAAGTAGATCTTTTAATACACGATACGTCCATATTTTTTTAGTTAATATTTTAAAAAGTAGATGACGTCGGCATTTCCTAGCTGCCTGATCCCTGAGAAGAAATGCCGAAACAAGTTCAGAGAGGTAGGTCTCTTTTAAGCTCCAAACATTATATTATTAGGATTTTATGTGAGTCTAACAATGCCAATTCAGTGTATGGAAGGGCCTTTTGAAGAAAGAGCCATTGCAGCTGAGTTGACTTTTCCCAACAGACGGTTTTAAATTGCCACTAGGAAAATTCACAGTCCTATGTATAACCCCAGAACCTATACAAGATATTTCTATCACCTTTCCTTTGCCGCTACGCTTGTATGCTTGTTTAAAACACATATCTACTACAAAGAAGCTCCAAACATGACAACATGTTTCCGTGTGTCATATTGCGTCAATTCCACGTCACATTCGATTGCAAAAGGACAATCGCTGTAACAATAAGTTTATCTGTGACCTTTAACCGCTTTTGTCTTTGTTATGTTGCGTGTTAAATAAAAGGTTTGTTGTTATGTGACGTTCTTTGGGTGTTTATTGAAAACAACTTTCTTTTTTTAAATCTATTTTAAGATCTCCAACAAATGATATTTATAGATAATAGATAATACGGGTTGGTGTCCGCAACTCCACGTCAATGCGCGTGTTTTGCGTACAATAAATATAAATAATACCTATGAATCAATAACTATGAAAACATGAGCGATTAAAATGCAATATTTGCTACTCATGTTAAATTCTTTGATCGCACTGAATTTTCCGATTAAATATAAAACAATGGCAAAAAATTATATTGATATTAACCTCTTTGAAAAACTTTTTCATCTATCATTCGAATCCATTGTTCATTTCAAATCAATAATTTCCAAAATTATTTGTATTGTAATCGTATTGAGTTTCTTAAGAAGACTTATGTCTAATAGGCTGGAAAATAACGTCCAATTCTGTTTCGTTTTCATTATCTTTAGTCTGTTCTTTAGCTTTGAATGTTGAGTGATTTCAACCACAATTATTATAACAAGTTTCTTTAAGTTTGACTTTAATATCTTTTTAATTCGCTTTGGAGTAAATTTCTCTGCACATTTAACTATTTTATTAGGATCATTAGAATCTATTTCTATGTAATTCTCCCACATAAATATACAATTCTGATATAACAAAAATAATGTTTTATTATATTATACTTCGCTACCATATTCAATAATAATTCAGTAGGTCTCACAAAAAAGCTCGAAAGTCAGTCTCTAAAGTAAATTTCCTGCATCTTTTTATTCGTACCTTTAGTTATCGGCGGGAAGTATTGCTTTTTAATGTAATTTCCGAAACGGAAAGCCACGTTGCCGGTAGCCTCCTACGGGAATCGACTAATGGATTTTGTTCATACTTCCCTCGGAACTCAATCTATCAGTTAGACTTCACATTTTAAATAGTTTTCATTTTTTACCAGCTTTTCTCTTTGTTTTCATTCGTCTTATAAATCTGTTTTTTTGCACTCTGTAATTCCGTGATTTCTTTTCGTTTCGTAAAGCTTCCCATCAAGAAAACCAACGTATGTTGTTTTATAATAGCATTTATTCCCACCAGCGTAATAATATTAAATAACATAATATTTAAAATAACATTATAACTTTACTTTATCTGAAAATAATTACCTCATTTTTTATTCCATAAAACACGGTATTCGCGTGAATGGCATCCGAGAGATGGCAACTTGATTACATTCCTCATTTCCCAAATACACCGTAAGAAACCACTCGTACCTACGTTTCATTTTCGAGCTATTCTTCTATTGTGAGGACTTTAAACCGGGACCTAATTTGATCTCACAAATTTTCTTCCCGTCGTCGGGCGCTTGGGGCTCAGTGTCAACGTTTCATTTGGATTACACATTACCAACAAACATCTTCTTTCTTAAACACTTCTATTACGAAACGACTAAGGTTTATTTTCCTTTGTTTTAAATAAAATTGTATCGTTGCGGTAAGTCGGGGTGCAGTGCAGCGGTCATTCTGTTACAGCCGGGACCAACTTGAACATCTTCCAAGACTTTGTGTTGTCATTATTAAAGGAGAATGAGTATTGTTATGGCTGCTTTTCTGTTTTTATTAAATCTTGGTATTTTTAATATAACGTAGATCTTCTCAAGATCTACGTTGATGTATGCTATAATTGTAATCAATATAATTATGTATACATTAAAGAGAGTAGCTAAAGGCTTCGTGGAAAACGGATTGTGAGGACTTAGATTGATCTTTCCTGGAAGTAAAATACATATTTTTCTTGGTATCATTCAGATTACTTGTCCAGTACATCCACTAGCAATATATATTAAACTGATACCATACTTAAGACTCCTTTAAACAGGCGCGACACACGATAAAATCGCGCGCGACACAAAGGCACCGCAAGTCGCGCAACGAGCGGTGCCTTTGTGTCGCACGCGATTATATCGCGTGTAGCGCCTGTTTGTAGGAGCCTTTACTTCTGGCCACTCTCTAAGAAACAAGCACAATCTATAAACAGTCTCAATTCTCGAGAGATAGTTTCAAATATTGATGACAGCTTACACGAAAGAATCTTAAAGGGGAAGTAAAAGGAACGGTTTTAAGACAATCCCTTTGGGAACAAAGGAGACATGAGCATGTTTGTTTCCCAATTTTACGCTTTGCCGGGTACACCGAAAAGAATCTACTAGGGAAATGAATTCTCGTTCTCCTGAAGTTATGTTTCTAGTGGAACGTTTTAATTGAAACAATGTTTAGTTATCCTTTTTCTGTTGGACAGTTCCTTTGTCGTCTGTTACGTGATCATTATTTGTTTCATTTTTATTGGTGTTTCTCTTTTTTCAGGATGGGACATCATCTGCCCTTTATGTTCCGGGCCAGCGGTAACCCTTTCAGACAATCCCACTAACCCAGCAGGCTTCGGCCCTGACGGGCCCCTTCAATTTGATGCTGACATCTCTTTGAGGCGCGCGTGGAACAGGTACGCGCCGTCCGGCACAGGCCTGGTCCTGATCGGACGGTGAGCTACCCATTACTCTCCGCCCGCAGGCCCGCGCCTACGGTGGCCGGGAGTCGTCGCGCGGACGCCCGGAGCGTCTCCCGCGGCGGCTAAACTATTTATTTTCTAAATCTTTTATTTTTATTATTTCTAGTCTATGAAAATTATTGAATGCCTACACTTTTCACTTATTTATTTTCTTTATCATCGATTTACAACGTCTTCAACTCTTTACAGTATGCATATCAACCAGTCTTCCAAAGCTAACTATTGATATATATGTGAAATAGGCCGATGCCAGTATAGGCTGACCTCTTATTCTATTGATGCTCTGTACTACGCTAGGTCAGCCCAAGGTCAACCTTTACCACTGACGTGCAGTCGATTGGACTTTCAAAATCGTTCTGCATGTTCAATGCCATATGCTTTAGCTAGAGCATCTCACAAAACACAATTTCATCTGCTAGTTTGTCATGTGCAGCATTAATGTACCTACACTTCACCCACACCGCTATCTACCAACCCAGCTTTTAAGCTTTCATTAACTTACACATCACTATAAAAATATTCCCGGAGCGCATTGATGTCTCAAGAAAGCCTTTCACAATGATTACCATATAGAGTGACATTTACACCGCGTCGACTCTCAAAGACACGTCGCTTTGTGCCCGCCTGCTTTGAAGCACACATTGATTTTATTCCTAGAGAAGTATTGGATTAGTTAGTGAATTAATTGTTAGTAGATGCGTATTTGTTTACTAGCTTCTGATACGAAATTGAAGCAATGAATAAGTAATTATTTGGCTGAGAAAGGTAGCGTGTGTGGCATGGCGTCTTTTAGAGAGTGATTAGCGATGCGAGTGTAATAAAATAAGTCAAATTAAACTAGCTGGCGGTACTCAACAGATGTGATGGATAAACATATCCAATGAAATAAAACATTTTTTTTCTATTCTCATTATTTCAACTAACTTCCAGCGGAGAATGACCTCGTAATCATGTTTTTCAAGCTAAAGTCTAAATTGATGTCATATTCCTGACGCGCCGCCGGTCAGTATATCAAAATATATATATATATATATTTTGGAGTCATTTGAACTCTCCAAATATTCGTAACCCAACATTTATGTTAAACTAAAATATTATTTGGATATGATGGTCGTTTACTTAAAATAAATGACATTATAATTTGGAAATTTAACATCTTTTGTTATTTTCGTTACAACAGCAATGCTACAAAGAAAGAACATAACTCAAAGCTAGCATTAAAAGCAAAAATAAAAATAAAATAATCAATAAAATTGCTCACAAGCAAAAACCGTCCCCAAGCAAGCTCAAATCAAAAGGGCTATTACGGCTTGTTAACTGAATTGTAAGAAGAATTATTAATGAAACGAATCCAAGGCAAAACCCAGCTTACCTAGCTATATTTCTAAGCAGTTACGCATTTGTACGTAAGTTTATAATTAGTTATTTCCGCAATGGACCCGAAGCGATCGCTTTATACAGTCGCTGCTGCAATTAACTTCGCTCATGGCGGTACTGTTAGCTGAACACGCACTGCTAGGTCTAATATGTTTGTACAGAATACTCAGTAATTAGTTGCAAATGACGGGTGTTGAATGTAATGGGTTACGCAACTACATTATGGTTTGATTAAGATTTCTTTTGAAGTAGATTTAGTTGTAGCGATTAAAGTATTTGATGCTTCAAATTACACATTTACACAATTCGTAAAAATCATAAAAAAGTAACATAATAGCACACGACGCTTGTAATCCTCGAAGGGTTAGTCAGAAGTTTAGCCATAGTAACACCGACATTACGTCAGTTATGTTTAAATCCCATGTAATAAGGGGGCGAGCTTATTGCCATCAACCGGACAAATTGCTGCTGAGAAATTCCTGATGGAAAAACCCAGTAACACATTGCCCGACCTTGTACCCAGGACCTCGTGCTCTTCAGAAGCCCTTGCGACCACTAGACGTAAACGTAGTTTACAATTTTTCCACTAATATGCTGTTGGACGGAGTATGCGATAATCGTCAACAAATAAAGTCTTTCAAAACTTCAGCATTACTTGAAATCGAGTCATCAATAATAAATCTGAAAAACATAAAAATTGCTTTTATTGACATAAAATATTTAAACTAAAACTTGTTTATAAAATTGGTTATTTAAACTTTCATTCAAAAGAACTGCGAAAAAACATATAAGGCGACCTTTTAATACATTCCTAGAACTTGCAATAAACTTATCACGATTCTAAAAAGATTAGAAATGAAAGAGCATTGTATAAATCCCCCAAAACAAAGTTAACTCGGCAACCACGATAACATTATCTTAACGTAAGAACTCATTACGAAATCGTTAAAAAATACAAACTGAAATGAACTAGACCCATATTTTAATTTCATGTAACACCGCAGTACTAGAGATTTTATGGTGCTACTCAAGTTATATGCGTAAGCGGGCTGTAGAAGCAGTTATATCGCATAATCCACATGTCTGGGTAATCTATTTGAAAATCTACAAAAAAATGATTGATAATTTAGTGAAACTAAAGCATTCTTAATGCTGTAGATCGTCACAGAATCCGCTGAATGCGAGAAGCACAGAACCTGTCGAAGCGGCGGTGCTTGGGGTAGGGGGGAGGGTGTCCAGCAGTGGTCGTCTTTCAGCTGAAATGGTGATGAAAGCATTCTCTTTGATCTTTCAGCAATATATTTTACTATTCCTTAAAGCTGATGCAAAGACATGTCTTCTTCGAGTGGCATGAGCTATACAAAAAATGGTCTTATTCAAGTAAAACATTAACTAAGTTGGTTCGAAGCGCAGAACTTCTGGTAGGTACATTTTGATGCTGTATTCCAGTACTGTTGGCGACAATACGTAGCGCTGGGAGCCACTGCGACGACCGGCGGGCGACAGCAGTTTGTGGGGAGCGGGGGACGAGGTGCCGAGAGCCGCCGCTGCTGCCACCATTGACACAGACGACACTGACAGAGGCGCGCGTTCTTATATATCTATCTTAATATACCAACCTACTTAGATTTACAGTCCGCTATTTATTTCTACCACCTCTGAGAATTATCAACAAGTACTTTAGAAACTACACTCGTGCGCGACGTCTCTCTTTTTTTAGATATTATTCACATTTCAGGACCGATTCAAATAAAACGTAGATATATCAGACATCATTCAAATTAGGGGAATACGATGACGGAACGCCCGCATCAACCCCTGACATGCACAGTACAAGGAGTGGCAAGCTGCAAGCCACTACGCAACTTCATAATTACCTATTTCCCATTTCGCCTCGGGCCCGCCGGCTTTACTGTGAGCCTTAATTAACTGCACTATGTTGTAATATTCCAAGCTTCAGTTATATTCTAAGGAATATTACAAAACAAACTCCAGCACTGCTCATACGGATGCGCTCCAGCTGGAAATTTTGGTGAAGGAAATAAATTAGGGGTAAAAATAATGAAGTTAGCTCAAAAGACTTTGTTGTACTGGCAAAATTTCTGTTCAAGATTTGGCCGCCAGTGTACAAGTCAGAGAGTTAAAAACTATACACACCGTTTACATTATTATTTTCATTATACATTATATTATGAATATAACAAGCAGCCTGTTGGCCATAGCTGCCAGCTGCAGTTTGAACAACAAACAAAGAAAAACGTGTGTGTACAAAGGTTATAAGTGTACAGCACTTAGGACCTTTGACCACTTAGGACCTCTGCCTAACCCTGCCGGGAGTACTGGAGTTATGTATTAAGGCTCCTGCAAACAGGCGCGACGCGCGACACAAAGGCACCGCTCGTTGCGCGACTTGCGGGGCCTTTGTGACGCGCGCGATTTTATCGCGTGTCGTGCCTATTTGGAAGAGCCTTTATGAACAACTTACTGTGGCATTAAACAGGAAGTCGCGAAAAAAAAATCTGATGTGGTATCATTCATAGAGATACGCGAACATACATGAATGGAGCAATATTGAGATTGGTGCTCAAATGGGAATACCGTTGGTGTTCAATGCATAGAAGCTCCAAAAAAAAAGTGCTCAAATTGGAATACTCCTTTATGTCGCGTCTTCAGGTTTGGTCCTATAGTAAAAGTTGCTTTTCAGGTTTTCAATTAAATAAATTACACTTTGGGCTGATTTTTCAATAGTCATAGAACTTTTATCTAAAGAATAATTATGACACTATGACATAATTTACTATACAAAAGCAGTCAACCGCAATATTTATTCCTCAGATAAAAGTTATCTGACTATTGAAAAATCAGCCCTTAGTGTAATAAAGTTATTTTGTCGTTATTAAGTTGCGTAAGTACAACATACGACGTCTGAAAAAGTTTTCCCAGAAAAAAATCCTCAATATTGGTCACATAATTTATACTTTGTATTCTGTATTCGCGTTGAAGGAAAGTACTAACTTGTAGAAGTAGAAATGGTCCTAGTGGCAAGTTTTTACTTAAGTTTAGCTCTCAGGAAGAACCTTACTCCTCACTATCTTTTAAGTTATATTTGGGTAAAGGCGAGACACGATATTTCAGATTATTTCAGCAAATGTGTAAAGACTGGGTTATCAATGATTCATTATAAACATGGGTTTCGCACCTATGTGCGGGTGTCATAAACCACACTATACATAAGTATTTGGTGACGGTATTACCAAAGACTAGAGGGGATTTACCCTGCCGTATTGTAAGTACGGCAGTGCCCCTCCTGTAAGGTCTTTACAAATGGGATTATATACCGTTATGAAAAAAAAACTATATTGATTCTGCTGCATTTTGCCTAATTTCACAAATCAGTTGTTCTCGAACTTGCCCAAAAATCTAGCCTAACCAGGCCCCAGTCAATAGACCTACACAGACCTACAGCTCAATGTAAGCCCCTCAGTACATAAACGCCGACTTATAAAACAAGTCATTCTTGTTAACAAATTCAAGCCCTGGTTCAAGCCATGATCCGGGGCGAGAAGGAGTGAGGGGCAGTCGCCTCCTTCTGCGAAGCAGTCATGCTAGCGAAGGAGGCGGCGGGACGGCTGAGGGAGAGAGCCTCCCGTCCCAGCCGCCGCGGGAGACGCTCCGGGCGTCGGGAGCCGCGCGACGACTCCTGGCCGCTGTAAGCGCAGACCTGCGGGCGGAGAGTAATAGGTAACACACCGTCCGAACAGGACCAGGCCAGTGCCGGACGGCGCGTACGTGTTCCACGCGCGCCTTAAAGAGATGTCAGATGTGGCGAAAGCCTGCCGGCTCAGCGGGATTGTCCGAAAGGGTTACCGCTGGCCCGGAACATAAAGGGCTATGATAGGAACACGGATGGGTTTTAATCAGTAAAAGTGTGACACTCCCTTCCGCTCCACCCAGAGCGGGAGGGGTCATCAGATGATTTCCCATCGTCAAAAAAAAAAAGAAGCCCCGCAGTACATAAACGCCGACTTATAAAACAAGGCATTCTTGTTAACAAGTTAAAACAGTCGAGGCCAGAACTTTAATTTAGGGACACGATATTGCGAACACCCCTTCTCCCCGCCAACCCTTCCCGCGCCGCCCAACTGTCAACTGCAAAGCCTTTCGTGTAAGGAAATTTAAGGTCGGTCACGCGGACCGACGACGCCAGTCTAGGGTTTACAACGGATCTATAATAAACACTGGATTTGCTTGTAGTCTGTAAGTAGGAAGTTGGAGAGACGTGTTAGTTTCCACTTGTGTTTGGGCGTTCTGTTTGTAGCAAGACATTATAGATGATAATAAGTTATGGTGTTAGACTTATTTAAGAGGGGCTAGTGGCTAATTAGTAACAACCGCATGGGTCGATCTATCAGGTTAAGCTACGCTTGCCACGGTTGGTATGTGGACCATCTTCACATACCAAGAACCCTCCGTGCCTCGGAAAGCACGTTAAGCCGTTGTTCCCGGTTGTCATTTGTGGATCTTTGACAGTCGTTACAGGTCGTCAGAAGCTCGAAAGTCTAACAACCAGTCTTACCGAGGGGTATCGTATTACCCAGTAACTGGGTTGTGGAGGTCAGATAGGCAGTCGCTCCATGTAAAATACTGGTATTCAGTTGCATTCGGTTAGACTGGCTGACACCAATATAATTGGGAAAAGGCTAGGCAGATGATGGTGTTAAAGTTATGTATTAAAAAGTTTTACGACAGGAGACGAGAGGATCCCAGCATGCTCGATAATCCTAGTCTTTAACAATATCTACTAGTAATACTACAGACTACGCCCCTTAATTGATTCACAGATCTATGTTCTACTAAAACTATTGCCAGTTCCCAAACACGAAAATTAATAATTACCTCCAAACATGCTCTTTGTATTTCAAAATCTATTCAAACAAAACACACTTCATTTTCAATGCACAACAAGCCTCAAGCAACATCTACTTATGACATTTCCATTAAAACTGCAAATCTTTAATACTGTAGGTTAGGACAAACACGCTATACGTTCACGTCAAACTGTCTCGACTTTGAGATTCAGGTTTTAAATTAGCGCAGACTACTCGGAAAACAAGAAGGAAACCACCCTTAATCTGTTTAGGTCACGCTATAGTAACGTAACGCGAAATGTAACGTTAGGGAGTAACAGCGTTTGCATTACTGGATTTGCGGCAAGACGAGCATTGTTTGGACGCGGTTTCCATTTTAATGGCAAAAAGCGAATCAGACTTGACACGTAGGTTTGTTATTAGCATATAACACGCGCGAACACACTTCTTGTTGAGTTTTCGCAATTGTATTTATTAAGTGAAATTATATTAATTATTATGAGAAGAAATGTTTGAAGATAAATGGAAAAATAAACAATAGCGCGAGTCACGAGGTGGTTTAATATTTACTGATATTAAAGCTAATGATGAAACATTATTTTTTCACGAGACTATATTTAAGATTCATAGTATCTTCCAACCCAGATTTTATAAAAGAGCTGCTGTAACGAAAAGATAAAGCAACTTATAATAGCTATTTTCTTTTTCATGAGCATAATTTCTTTATTATATCAAGTACTTAATAAATAATACTAAAATTCCAATATTTTTAACTTAGGTTAACCCAAGTAAAAAAATTTGCAATTTTAGTTTTCTTTTAAGAGAACAGGCTGAATATTGCCTGTCATCATCTCCTGTTCCAGTCAATAAAACCCAAATTAAAGTCGCCAAGAATCACAACATCGTCGACATTAGTTAACACGTTATTAACATTATTTAAAGAGCATTTTAGAGTGTCTAGATTAACAGGTGGAGGCATATAGATAATACAAAGTGCTATTTTTATAGTACAATTGTTAACAGTTAACTCCACATATAACCATCAATCTTCCAAATCACTCTCCCAGTTTTTAATTCTCGCTGATTTAATTTTATTACTAACAGCTACCATCAGTCCACCCCAATCTTTTTTGGATACCTAAGAACTTAATCTATATCTACGATATACTACGTAGCGAGAGTCAATGAACTCTCCATTAGTAATGTTAGGGTTTAGCCAAGATTCAGTAAATGCTATTACATCATAGCTAGTGAGCAAAATATTTCAAAAGACATCTTCAGTTTTAGTTCTCATTCCATGTACATTCTGATGTCAAGCATTGCGAAAACAAAAAAGCTAAGAACATTTTTATATTAAAAAAAAACGAATTCTAAATAGTAACGTCATTTGTTTTCATTAGCTGCAAGCTATCCTGATTACAAATATAGACAGGATTCGAATAATTATCTTTTCGAACAAGAATACGCCCGTTCCGTATCCACACATAGTTAAAAGACAACTCCTTAGCCAGTTTTCGTGTTGCCGCATACAGTTGTTTGCCAGTAATTATTACTCAAAATAATTAATGCTCGCTTACATTTGTAAGCGACTTATCCAAAAATAATTAATGCTCGCTTACATTTGTAAGCGAGCATTTATCATCACGTAGGAATAGCTGGTAACCAGGTGCCTATATTTATAGGCACCTGGTTACCAGCTATTCCTACGTGATGTGAGTTTAATTTGTCCGAGGAATGCTTTTTGTTGAAGTCTCCTACAGCAGCAAGTAATCCGTGACGTTGACGAGGACTGCGTAGCTTAGCAATCACAGCGCGTGGACGATTACTCTCTTTGTTTAATTTGGCTACTCTTGTGATTTGCATAATTTCCCTGTCCACAATGTCGCAACTAGTTACTTCCGCAATTTTTTGCAGAGTGCTCACTAGGTTTTCGGACTTATTCTCAGGCAGACCGTTAATTTCCACGTTATTTTCGCGCATATTTTGTTCTGTGTAGTAAGTTCATTAACATTTTGCTGGAGGTTTGCATTATCATTGCGCAGTTGGTTAATTAGGGTGTCCTTTTCATCGAAACGTTTCTTGTACTTCTCGAAGTGCTCGTTGAAAAATCCGAACGATTGTTTGAACTCCTATATTTCACTTTGTATATTTTTAGTTGCTCAGTTACTAATTCTTTGAAAGAAGATTTTAAAGCCGCGGCCAATTCTTCCTTAATAAAATCTCTTCAACCATTGTTCCTGAGTATTTGAGACCGACATGGACTGACTAATTTTCTTCCTATGAGTTACATTCGCTTCAGTTGGGGTGGTTTGGATGGTAAAAGTTTTGGGGCCGGATATTTGTTTCCGGTGAATGACGGAGGTTCGTAGTATTATTAATAGGGCGTGCCGGTGTATCAGTGTTGTCAGTTTTTAGCAGCATTCCGGACACTTCCAGGTGGACTTAAAATCATGATCCATTAGATAAAAGATGCTGTTTGGTATATTCGCACAGGAAATGTCATATCTTGACTTGCATTCGCAAAAATTCCATATTATTAATTTCATTTAGACATAAAGTGCAAATGTTCCGTTAGGTGTCTAAATTAAAAATAATAAAAAGCAAATTGACACGTGCAGACAACACTAGCGTTTATTAGTATGTAGCATCAAGCATAAAGGCTCCTACAAACAGGCGCGACACGCGATATAATCGCGCGCGACACAAAGGCACCGCTCGTTGCGCGACTTGCGGTGCCTTTGTGTCGCGTGTCGTGTCGCGCCTGTTTGAAGGAGCCTTAATGTAGTTGAACCGCAGAGCGTTGGGAGTGCGTGCATGTAAGCGCTGCGCGTGTGTGCGTAGAAGGGAGCGATCCGCGTGTTGGCCTAGGTCAGGGACGCGACAACAACGCAGTCGTTATAAAAAGGTTTTGAAAGTCATTTGCTTATTACTCACACGAACAAACAAGAATCTTGGTATGCTGTAAACACCACTGCTTAGTCCGTAATCACTGCTTCACGGAGATAATAACACTACTTATAATTAAATTTTTAAACGGTGTTAACACTTTGGCGTATGGGCAAATTATGAAATCCAGAATTTGTCAATCCAAAGAATTAACAGTACAGGATAGTAACATTCACGCCAATTAAGTATCCAATACAATGCTAAAATGGACTGGAATACCCAGAAGTGACGCGCGCACGCTTCACGGACATTTGCAGGCTTGAGGACTTCTCTATACTTGGATTTGATAGAAATGGATGGTCAGGGCACTGAGGAGTGGAGTTTTAGGTACAGTATCGAGTGATACGGTATTTTACTTTGGGGACAGGCTGCAGACATCGATTCTATTTTTATTCTGCAGGAAAGAGCCATCAGAGCCATATACTCGTATAATCTCCGCAGGCGCAATTCTCTAAGAAAACTGTTTAAGGAAATTAATTAACATCATGACGATGACGGTGCCTTGTCAATATATCTACGAAAACATCATGTACGTAAGGAAAAATTTACATCTTTTTAGTAAAAGAGGTGAAAGACATAAATAAAGTACAAGAAATAGGGACCTATTAGTTCCACCAGGCTTCAGACTGGCTAAAGTAGACTCATCTTTTATGGGGTACTGTTTAAAATCACACTAATTTTATAAAGGCGAAAGTTTATGAGCGCGTGTGTGTGTATGTTTGTTACTTCTTCACGCTAACGGCTGGGTGGCCAATTTTGATAAAATTTTGTATACAGGTAGCTGACACCATGGATTAAAATATAGGCTACTTTTATCCCGATATTCCAACAGGATCAACATTTACGCGGGTGAAACCGCGGTGCGCAGCTAGTGTTATAATAAAATACAAAAATGCCTGGCTCAATGCAGGTCCTGCTCCACAACCACAACTAATTGACTAACATTTGAAAATATTGCTGAAGATTGTAAGAAAATCTTTGCATTGTATAAACTCAATTTCCTTTGTATTGTATAATTGCATAGCACATATGTGAGTTCTATGTACTATAGAGCTATCATTTACCGGGTAATGGACTGGACGCTTTTAACGTGTACGTCTTTTTTTTGTTTACGTCGGCGTCGTTCTCACATATAATTATAAATTCAACATTAATGATGTAACTAATATTTTTGTGAAAATATAATTTAAAAGAGTGTCCATGGAGTTTCTTTTCCATTCTTCTCCATACGTAACTACTACGCTTTGGAATGGGCAACTAGCTTCATATTTCTGACTGACGGACATCTCAAAACTGCCTGTAAATGGTTTAATAAATGCTTTGAGTTTGAGTGAGTACCTATAAAGACTTACCATTACGCAAGCATGCTACTTGATTATACACGAAAGAGTTTTTAGTTATCAAAACTTCACTACACTACGATACACTATACTACGATTCGTTATACTACGATATACATTTGTATTTGGGGTCAACGAACGTAGGCAGTATAGTTACTTGAAATATCAGATTAAAAATCAGTTTTTTTTTTACAAACTTTACAGACATAATCGGTATCGATATCGTCATAAACGTCTCTTAACTTTAAGTAACATTTATAAATGAACTCCTTTGATGCGCAATATGATACACTAAAGCCAAAAATCGCAATTCACACTACAGAAAAACCACTACGATTGAAGAAATACAATAATACATTATTCGAGGTTTAAAAGGCCTAATATCACGTACTGGATCCTTCAATAAACAAAGCCCATTTCACAAATTAATTCAAAATCAATTGCCAATGACTATCCAACACTTCGGATCTTCGTATTCAAGTCGGTCTTAGTTATTGTCGCCAGAGTGGCAAGTACAATTGAGTAGTTAATTACGGCTCCCATAGGAAGGGCTACGTATCGGAGGGTATAGCCAATTATAAAGTTTGAACCTCCACGACTATTTGCCACAGACCCTCAGCCGCCCTAGACAGGGAAGCACAAAGCTTGAACCGGGAAAAAACGAAAAGACCAAGTTACGCTGGTAAAATATTTCCCTCTGTTTGCGTTTAGGTGAAAACCAGATCTGAAAGTTTGTCCTAAACAGCGTTTCGTGTTTGCATTTTGTCGCGGGGTGCGAAAAGTGTAGTTTCGTAATTTGTGAGAATTTGAGCGTACAGTTCGCGAGTCAGTTTGTAACATGTTTTTGTTATGATAATAATTTCGGTAGGGAACGGAACGAGGTTCCGTATTACAGTGAATATGGGTGAATATTTTGAAGTGGAACTTTAGATTTAGGTTTTGTTGCTTTTCGAGGACTTTTTCACATTTAAACAGGTTTGCGTGTACCTTACATGCCTAAATCACAATTTCACCATTTCGTATTGTCAAAGTTTCTTCACGAGCAGTCTACGGGTTAAGTACACACAAAAAACCTACAATGCCCTCAAAGTTGAATACATAAACATTTTCAGGGCACTGTTGCGGCTCCCGCGTTCTTGTAGTGCTTCAGGTATGTAGATGACTTCTATGCAATTATGCGGAAGAAAACCATGTCAGTCTTGAAAGTCGTGCGGGGGAGTAGGTAGCAACAGCATTCTGAAAATAATAGCAGATAAGCTGAAGGCGCGGATCTTAACTATCCTATTCTCACTATCACTTTTACACTAATTCTAACTTATCTGTCACTTCACTGCTATATAACTCAGTCATTTTCACTATTCACATGAGCACGTTCGGCGCTCGTTATACAAATATTACTTTAATAGAAGTTGTATATCTATAAACTTACCACTTGTATAAAACTGTAATATTAGTTAAGTAACCTATCGGACAGTACCTAATTATTTCTTAAGTCGCACGGGTCGATCGACCAGGTTAAGCTACGCTTACCGCAGTTGGTCTGTGGGTGGATGTCCATCTTTACATACCAAGACCCCTCCGTGCCTCGGAAAGCACGTAAAGCCATTGGTGTCATTCGTCGATCTTTGAGAGTCGTTACGGGTTATAAGAAGCCCGAAAGTCTGACAACCAGTCTTACCAAGGAGTATCGTATTACCTAGTAACTGGGTTGTGGAGGTCAGATAGGTATTCGCTTCATGTACAATACTGGTATTCAGCTGCATCCGGTCAGACGGGAAGCCGACCCCAATATAGTTGGGAAAAAACTAAGCAGATGATGAATAATCTCGAAGTAAAACTCAATTCTTAAGTAAAGAAGACCCAGCTAAAGAAAGTTCAGTAACTACATTAGCACCTGAAAGCGAATCCAAACACTCAACCTAATTAAACCTTTGTTACAAGTAAATAACCAGCAAAGTATATCTGAAGACACCCCAATTAATACCAGAGCTCGTTAATCAAGTACTATTCAAAAAGACTTCGGACCGATAATTACATTTGCTTCCCAGGGTAGCGACAAAATACAGATTATACCTTAAATGTAAACATCTTTTGACGTATGCCCCTAAATTGGTGTCGTATGCTTGTTTACCTTGACACCTAATGCTGAACTCATTACAGCGAACTTTGATGTTAATGTTGTTGTGGAAAGTAGTGGTTGACCTTATCGTGTGGCGTGTTATAGGTATTTGCGTGGGAGAAGGGCATGTGAAAGTGTGAAATGGATATTGTTGACAGCTAGCAAGGTGATGGTCGTCATTAATTAGTAAACCCTTTGATGTGCGTCTAATATCCGTTTGCTGCTTAGACTGGCCTACATAGGAGTTTCCAACTACCTACCGACGAAAATCAACGTTGTTAAAGAAATTAGCATCGCTTTTGTATCGTGTTTTGACAATTGGTTTATTGCTGCATTGGTATTTTGAATATAAAAGAAGTTTCAGTATTTTTGACACGCAGATATTTCCCGGATTCTACCCAATTAAAATACTTGGAAGAAACTTACGTACGACGACACGACGCTTCAAGTAGGTAAATCCAACTCACCAATCATTCCCACCAGCACCCTATCAACAGAATATTTTTTTTACCACAACCACAGATAAATACAACTTAGTTTATGGTATTTTTATCTCACGAAGCGACGCGCGCTTTACTTATGGTTGCCAAGTGTAAAAACACGCTGTGAATGTGTGTGTAAGTGCAGGAGCTCTCGGTACCGTCCGAGACAATAGCGAAATCGGAAATTTGTATAAGTGTGTGCGTGTGTGTGTTATGTGCGCTACTCGCCTTCATGCACGTATTCACAGCATGTTTGTACACTAACTTGGTGAGACAAAAATATTGTACCAAACTCACTCGAATCTTAAACAACGAAATCCACACTATACAAAATTACATAAACTTCATTACACCACATCGTACGCGATATAATACAGTGAGCGAGTGCGAGCTCCGAAATCGCATTATTTTAATTAAACTTGTATAAGACGGAATTAGTTGTGAGACGCTGTTTCATTAAAGCTGTGTGCTTATGTTATGTCGACAGAGAAAGCAAAGACTATGGCCCATATTACAGAACCCCACTCAAGTTTCAAGCATTACTTTAAACTATATAAAGCCATTTGTGAATGAAATGGCTTTTTTTTTAAGTAATATTTGAGTCTTGTTTCATGAGCATATTGTATGTTATTTAGGAACTGAATTTAACGTTAGTACAGACGCCAGCACATCAAGTTACTACAATCTGTCAAATTTCTTTAATAGATTTTCAACTTTATCGCTAGAGCATAAGCTACGTTGATAATATATTATAATATATAATAATATATATCACTTGTATTGGTCAGACCTTAGATGGGTGACCATTCACTACAAAATTATCTTGTTTATTATAATGACAATCTATAAAACCCAAAGTGCAAGCCTAAAATGTATTTTTTTTATAAAATAAGAACTTTGTAGTTATATCTTCTTAAGACCTAGTTTAACAAAGCAAAGTTTTAATAGTATCCGTCAAAACAATGATGAAAGTGGTATCTACTCGGAAAACCCCAGTGTTATTATTATTAAACACTCTTCAATCAAAGAAGCCGAGCTGTATATAGAGCAAACTTTATTAATATAGTAGTTATTAGTTTTAGCAATATTGGTTAATATGGAGCGCTTGAGTGTAAATCGAAAATTATGCTTCATATTTTTAGCAGGATGTGTTTATGTGGTAAGGTAAAATTCCCTGTTTTCAAGTGTACTGTGTTGTGCACTTTACACGCAAAGATTTTCTGGCACGGATTTGTTTTATTTTTTATTTATGCCTCATCATCTTCCTGTGCTTATCCCATGTTACTTGGGATTGGCGCAACACGTTTCCTTCGTTCATTCTTCCCTGTCAAGCGCCACGTTATCATTCACTCCCACTTCTTTCGTATCATTCCTCACACAGTCCATACATCTTTTTTTTTGGCCTTCCTCTCCCTCTCGATTCTTCAAAATTTATATTCATCACTCTTTTAGTCACATGCGTTTTCTCCCTGCTCATTGCATGCCACTACCAAAACCGATTTATACCTTTTAAATGAAATAGGCATGCCTATGCATACTTTAGGTGGTTGGAAAAAGTCTAATAAAACCTATGTTCAGTACCTAGTTCAATTCTAGAATTTATTTAAAAGCACAGCAACAATTCTTTGTCTTGGACATTTCTGACTATGGTAAAACAAACAGCAGTCCTGTTTTTCTTTCCCAGATCAACGTAAGAAATACAATACTAGCAAGCGTACCTGTGTCGGTTTTTACTTTCCACTCCGCCGCATACCTAAAGGCGTACCTAACAGAACAAACACACAAGGCTAACATAAAACTGAATACATACAATATTTCTGTCTGTGAGTGGAAACAAAACACGCGCTGCAGTGTAGAAATAAATCCAACATGGCCGGCACAGCTTACAGTTGATGTAATGTTGGTTCAAATCAATTCATTGCTGGTTCTCTCTGATGTATTGCGATTCAGGTCGCACTGTTTGGTAGTGTATGAATGGCGGCGACGATTTTTTTTTTTTTTTGTGTCCTTAGTACAGAGAATTTTGGCTACGTCTTATTTTCAGAAAAACGATTGATTTACTATTATTATTTCACTATTCTGCTCATTATATTATGCAGAAGCGTATCTTACTTTTATGTTTTATTGGCCTGTCGAGCCTTTCATAATATCAACTGATAGTTGTCGTTTTTTTTTCTCTTTAAAACTAAAACCATAATGACGTGACCTACGAATGATGACTCAAAAATAATAAACTTCATAAAAAGAACAGTACAATCAAGCACAAAAGTTTAATTATTACGCCTGGTGCTCCAAAGCGAGACTAGGGAAGTGAAAATAAGATCAGACAGAAGTACAATCAGGATCGATGGGTCGGTAATGCCGATCACCTCCCGGGAAATACCGATATTGTTGGGCTAACTTTGGTAGAAAATTCTTTGCTTTATCATTAGGTTGATTAGAGAAGTGGATAATTAATGTTTGTGCTAAAAGGGATGTTATAATTAAGTATTTTACTTGGATGATGCAATGGAGAAGACTTTTTGTTTAGTTTTTTTTTTTTTGAGTAAACCCTAATTACGAGTGAAAAGGAGGTCACACTTTAGGTATCGTAAAAAGCTTGTATTTATTCCTAAATAATTCACTTTCCTATAGCATGTATATACTTACAAATTCGAAGAATTGATTAATAAACTTTACATTTTGTTACCCAAATTGTCCCTAATTTGATTAACTGAATAATTTGATAAAGCAAACTTCGTAAAGGATCAATTGACCGAGGTCTCAGATTGTTACAAACTATTCCGATTAATAGTAATCGAAAACCAATCGAAAGGGCTTCATTTCGAAAGGGAATCATGCGAAATTAATACTTGAAATTTCATGGGATTCTGTAAGAGATCATTTAAATGGACTGATGAAGTCAGATCATCGGTGTTGCCAACTTTTTTGTCAGAAAAGCAACTTTAAATTTATGAGTAAGCGACAGTAATGGTAGTCGCTTAAAGTAGGGACAGTAATTTAAATAGTTTATTCAAAAACAGTGTTGCCAACTTTAATACCACAGATAGCGTTACTAATATTATTATACATATTGTTACTTTTTTTTTAAGGTAAAGATTTTTAATTCGTGGAAACATAATTTTAAAAGCTAACATTATTAAAATAGTCAATCATAAACAGCCTATAATGTCCCCACTGCATTGCTGAAACACAGGCCCCCTCTTGATAAGAGAGTGAGAGTCTACCACGAGGGTCCAGTGCGGGTTGGTAGACGTCACATGTCTTCGAAATGTTTGTTTCTAGGAAATGCCGGATTTCTTACGATGTTTTCCTTCACCGTTTTGAGAGCAGTGGTGACGAAATTATTTACACAAAGTACCTAAGTACCTGTCTGGCTTCGAACCTACGACCTACAACTTGTAGGTCGTGGCCGTTACCACTGCTCACAAGAAGTAGTAAATAATACACCTATTTTATGATAAATACTATTACTAATTTAGTTAATGCTAACATAACCTAACTCTTCTTTCATTGCCGCACACGCTGTTTTAGAACTATTCGTGTCTCAGTAAAGAACTGAAATTAGAATAAATTAAATAAAAAGCTTTTAGGCAAACCTAAGCAGAAAATCATAAAGCTAACTAGAAAAAAAACGACTTACAATCCTGCTAAAAAGGACCATGAAACGAAGTCAGTATTCTAAACACGATTTAATCGGCTTCAGAAATGAAAACTTAAGACGTTTTAGTCCTTTATGAGGCAGTACTCACTCATTATACAAATTCAAAGGAATTAAAAAGTCAACAGTCTTTCTAAGGCGAACTGGCATAAGTTAAGGCGTGAATGTGCACTCTCTTTATTTCTCAGTGATGGCGGAGTCGAGGCTTTGAAACGAGCGAATGAAAGCTCTTTAAATGCCTTCTTTCATATCAATTCTATATGATCGGATAAGGAAAATGTTTGCATTCAGCTTCTTGGCTGTTTTTCACCAGAAGATTGGTTACTAGGTTTAATGGAAATGAAAAGGCAGCTTAGTAATAGTGCACCTAAAAGATTCATAAAGAAATTTGCTTGCACAGACAGCCTCAAAAAAATGTGTACATTCGAGTTCCGTTGATCAAACTCAAACTCAAAACATTTATTTCAACTAAACCATTTAAGGCACTTCTGAATTATCAAGAGTCAGAAATATGAAGCTATTTGCCCATTCCAAAGCGTAGTAGGTAACTAAGGAGAAAAACAGGCCATAAACTCAATGGACACTCTTTTAAATTAAATGATATTGTTACAAAAATATTAGTTACACCATTAATGTTGAATTTATAATTATGTCCGAAAACGATGTAAAAATGACGCACACGTTAAAAGCGTCCTGAGTACAGCAAATAACAACAAAAAAAAAAAACAATCCAAGAATTTAATAATTAAAATAATCCGTGGCAGCTAAGAGATGACCAGTCCCAACTGACGGCACCCGTTCACGAACATGACGCATGGATTAGCAACATTCAGCTCAACCATTTTGAAGGGAGCTAATTGATCCAACACACACGCCACCGTCAGCGAGATATTTGAGTGAGCATGACATACTATCAGCCACCAGGGCACATTCAAGTCAATGATTGTCTACAATCTGTGTTCCATAATATTGTATCAATGTACAGCTACAATTAGGTACCCAATGTGTAATACGAGTATATCGTGTGGCTACACATTGATAACATTGATACAATATTTTGGAACAAAGACTTTTTCTCAATTAAATTTTTTTTTCAATTAAAATGAATTCTTGTTGGTGTATATGTTGCAGTCAAAACTCTTAACCAGTCAAAAGTACTATTGACTAGCAAAATCAGTCAAAAGTACTTTTGACCGTATGCTTTAGTCAATAATACTTTTGACTAAAATAACAGTTAAAAGTACTTTTGCCCAATGGAGCTGGTTAAAAGTACTTTTGACTAAGTGATTCCGTCAAAAGTGGTTTTGACTGGTTGTATCAGTCAAAACTCTTAAAAATTATTTAGCATATTTATTTCTTTGAAATAATGTCATTTGACCGATATTTCAAATGCACTAATTTGCCTGTTTAATATGATATGAGGTACCTAAAGGTATTCTCATTCACTCGCTCTTGTATCCAATGTCGACGGAGCCCCGCTTCGCGGGGCTCCTATTTCTGTGAAAAGGGTTTAAAGTAACCTAACAAAACCGAACCTCGGGGTGGGACCATTACATCAAATGAACATTATACCTTTTGATCAACAGCGCAAATGTTGTTATCGCAAATAAATAAAAAAATAAAAAATAAAAAAAAATTAATTAATAAAAAAAAATTATGTTAATCGATATTATACAAATTGATTATTTTCCTAAACGTTGTTCGAATTAGTAACATTACATCAAAAGTTGTTATACCAAACTAGGGTGAACCTCTTTTTTATTCACATCTAACGAGTTAATAGTGCTTTTGAGTTTTGACTGATGCTTTATTGCAGTTAAAACTACTTTTGACGAAGAGCGTCAGTCAAAAGTACTTTTAACCGCAAATTTGCAGTCAAAAGTACTAATAACCAATAATTTTCGGTCAAAACCACTTTTGACCAACCTATTCAGTCAAAAGTACTTTTGACTGATTTTGCTAGTCAATAGTACTTTTGACTGGTTAAGAGTTTTGACTGCAACATATACATCTTTTTGAGACAAAAGGCTGCATACAGACGTGGAAACTAAGTTTCATATTACAATGTTATAGTTTTCACGACTGTTAATTTCACGTAAACTACTACAACCATAATTACTATGGCGTATATATACGTACAGGGTCCCATTAAAATAGATGGACAAATTTTAACACAGCGCTCAGTACGTCCAACTAAAGATATCAAAGCAAAAAAAAAACACTGATTAAAATGATTTTATTTTGACCTAAAATAATAAATTGCCGGCACATTAGGGTATTTTCGTTAGCTGATTTTTTTTCTTGTAAGTATCTATGCGTTTTTCTTACATTTTTTTACCATCGTCCTTATTTTGGTGGTCTGAATGATTCCTAAAAGTTTGTCCATCTATTTTAATGGGACCTTTTTTTCAGGATTGGAAATAATTAAATGACCCCTCCCGCTCTGAGTGGAGCGGACTCTTACTGACTAAAACCCACCCGTGTTCCTTCCTTAGCCTTTTATTATATATGTATATAAATAATAGCGGCTGTACATGAGACTGGCCGGAAATATTATGGAATAAATAAAACATAAACATTAAATAATGAAATGACAAGTACAGTCCTTTCAGTTATTTTACCTCTTACAGCAGCAACCCAATAGCAACCTTATTACAATGACTATAAAGACCATCGTGATTTTGAAAGTGTTGGAAAATCAGAGGTAACACAACTGTGAATGTACTGTAATAGACAAATGATTTATTATTACGGCTCCACACCAAAATGCCAAATAACACAGCAGTTGACATTTCAACTAGAACTACGAGAAAACAGGACGTAGCGTACTTCAACCCATCTTCATAAATATAAACAGCACAGGTATTTGCATTCCGCCGCTTCCTCAGAGTCCCTAAATGGAGAGTTCTTTCAGGAGTTGGATCCGGTAATGGGCTCTCATACAGCCTTTGAAACTTAATATCCCGCAAAATGTTAGTTCAAAATTTGGTCCCGAATTTCGCCTTTGTTTAGCCCAGCCGCCCCATGTAAGGCTATCGATGTTTCGCGACAATATGCAATTTGTATCTACATCAGGTAATTGAAAGCAACCTTTGTTACGTTGTGAACCCAAATGTTATCAGAGGTATATTATGTTCGGGTGCCGTATTGTAACTAAGGACGAGCTTATTGGCAACTAACCGAGCAGAAGTTTAGACTATTGTGCGGGTTGGTACTCGCAGATGTCAAAAATTGCCTTTGAATTGTTTATGGTTCTAAGAGATGCCGGTTTCCTGGCGATGTGTTTCCTTCACCGTTTGGAGAGCAGTGGTGATAGAATTATTTTCACAAAGTAAAGCACCTGCTTGGATTCGAACCCACCAACTACAACTTTTAAGTTGGGGTCGATACCGCTGGGCCACCACTGCTGTCATCAGAACCATATTATATTTAAGTCCCATATCGTAACTGAGGGCGAGCCTCCGGGCAGAAATCCAGACACCTGAGAAATTCTTAATAAAAAAACCCATTGACTTTTTACCCTGAGCAAACGCTCAGGAGAAGCGCTTGCGACCACTAGTCCAAAGAGACAGCTTCTTGAAAGGTATATTAAGAAAGAATTGCAATTTTTCAATGCTATGATCAGTGTTGCTATTTAAAAAAAAGTAGATCTACTGTTTTAACAGTAGATCTACTTTTTTTTAAATCTCATCGGCGACTAGCCATCGACGTGGGAGATATTATAGTGCTCATGTGTATCAGACAAAGATACTCTCTCTTCCCTGACTCTCATAGTCCGTCTGTCCGTGTCATTTTAATACGAGTCTGGTGAAAAGGTTGCAATCGCAAAGATTGTATTGTATTCGAGAAAAAAAAGGTCAGTAATTTTATTATTCGTGTTCACACACACTTCAGAATAAAATTTTGGGTCAAGTCGGGCCTTCTTTTCTACGCGCTCTGACGCTCTTAACCTTTAATAAATCTTATCATTACCTGTTTCATTATTTAGCATGACAAGCCCCTGTAGTTAAACACCTCACTCAAATTCATACGAAGAAAAAGGAACCTTCCTTTTATCACGGCTCAGTTTTCACACATCTGTCTAATACAATTTTTCATACGGAATTCAAAATAACCATATAAGCTTCTTGTCGCAGATAAACAGAAAAGATACAGAACAGATAATGTCTTCCATTTACTTGGTGCTTAAGTAAAACATTATTAGCTCAGAATCTAGTTAGGCACGCGTCCCGCCTTGCCAGGGACATCACCGCCGGCGACACTCGCTAGGTTGTGAAGACAAGAACGTATGAAGACGTATTTTTGACAAATCTTCTGACCTGAGGGTTCTATTCTATCATATGCGAAAGTAACGCTGTCTGTCTTTTGGTTTTGCTTTTTCACACGTTAACGCCTGAACGGATAGACCTGGGTTAGGACAAAGGATTTATCCCGGTAATAAGTTCCCGTGGGATAAGAGAGAACATAGTCATACATTGTGATAAAGATCAGTTAAGCTGCGATCTCTACAGATTAACAACCATCAGCTAAGACCAAATCTTTCTCTTCCCTAAAGCATTGTTAGGGACTTTTGCTGAGCACGATATCACTTTCTATACAATAATTATAGTATACTAGTTCCTTGAAACCTTGTTAACATACCGTAGAAATACTAGCGGCTTACTGTTACTTCCAATATCGTCTTACAAACTACTAGCATGGGCTTTAGAAAAGCTAACACGTTCCCACTTAATAAAAACGGTAAGCTGGAGACAACTTTATCTCAAGTGTTTTCATAAATTAAGTAAAACACGGGCCTGTCCTAGTTTCGTAGCTCGTAGCTCATGCTACGTCGTAGACCCGCTACGATGTGCTACGTAGCCGTAAGGCGTTGTTATGCTGTTACTAAATTAGTGAGGACGCGGCATCTTGACCTATTTCAAGGCTTGACAGGTTGCCACTTGTTAGTTCCGACACTAACGACCTTAGGGCCTAGATGTACGCGGCAGGATCGGAAAACACTAAATCGCTGTAGAGAATTTTATGTTTTATCGTAGTAACGTTTCGTATATTTGTCGGCTTCGTTACTTTTACGACTTCAATTCAATTTCATTACAACTTTTAGTGTTTTGGGGTTTGTTTGTGTTCCAAGGGTTTGTCTTTTCTTACAAACTCAAACTCAAAGTATTTATTTCAATTAAACCTTGTACAGGCACTTTTGAACAGTCAAAATTAAATAGTCTGTCAGTGAGTCAGAAAGTTGAAGCTAGCTGCCCATTCCAAAACATAGATCTCTATAGAGAGGAACAGGCAAGAAACTCCATGGATACTTTTTTAAATCAAGATATTACAAAATCCTGGGTAAATTATCTTTTTGCTTCTATATGTGAGAACAATGTAAAAAAAAGACACAAATGAAGAAACAATTCAAAATATAAAATTAAAAATAAGCCTTGGCAGTGAAGAGATGACCAGTCTCAACCGACGGCGCCCGTTCACGAACATCACGCGTCATGTTCGTGAACGGGCGCCGATCAGCACCATCCAGCTCAACCATTTTGTAGAGAACCGAATGGTCTAACACACGCGCCAACATCGTTGAGACATATAAGTGAGCATGACACGTTCTCAACTGCCATGCCCTTTCAAGCTGCTTGCTGCTACATGCTTCTTTCTCTTCCTATGTCACGTTTCTATCTGTACTGCAGCATCAGAATGGTTTTGATAAATACTGATGTAAGTTCAGGGTTCATCCGATTTCTATTATCTCTGGTATTGGTATGGTAGCGGTTGTACTTGATCAAAAGATAGCAACAAGACAAGACAAGACAAGACAAAGCAAGACTTCTCTAAAACACAAACTTTGAATTGTGAAAGAGCCGTTTAGTTGCCCATTCAACAGCGTAGCAGATTTCAATTGATAAGCAGGATTTTTTGTTCAGTAAAGAAAATACGTCGAAATTGCAGCAACTAAAAGTATTACGTGCGCTACGAGCCTAAAATCTATACACGTGAGCTAAATAAATAGGCGCCACATTTAATTTGGTGCCGACTTGCTCCCGTCATCTAATGAGATGACGCCCTAAGCTAAGGATTATGATGGAAATCCTTCAGAAACTCAGTGTAGGCATTATATATGAGAGCTACTTTGTGCTCATAATGGTTAGATTTATGAAGAAAGGGAAGCGGAACTTTAACGTGAGTATTAGTTTGAGGGATCCTTGCTTGATACAAGTTTTGCCCCTTTATTTATAAACATTGCTTGAAGTTAAGTAATGATTCACGTCCGCTACACCATATGTATATTTTTAGACGTCTAAACATCCCTTAATAAGCGCAGTTTATAAATGAACCCCTATATGTGGTAAGCGTCGTCGATTAGATATATGTAAGTTATAGGTATTCCAACGTGAAGTGAACATATATTTTATTTTTCAAAGATTCAGTTAAACTACATATTTATTGCTTGTAAAACGAGAGATGTGATTTGGCCCGAACATTTAAAAATTCTCCACGAGTGGCAGAACGCATTCTAGGTGGCCAGCACGTTCCAACTGACGGCCTCATCTATTTTACCACGAAATTATCAATTGTAATAAGTACCGTTAGAAAAGAGGAAAGGCAAAGTTTTTTGTTTCTACGACGTTTCTACATTCTTAATTCTACGTGACATACTGACCATACTCATATAATGTAATGCGCAAATAAAACCAACATTTACATTCAAATGCAATCAGGGAACTGTTAAAAATATTCAATTCCCCATAAGCGGGGAACACGTACAAGTCGTACAACGTCTAATTGTTGGTTATATGGCGTTCGTGGCCAACCCCCAGTTCTGGTCGAAACAAGGCCCTAATTAAAACAATGTCCAACAATTTACGGCGCACGAAACCGTGTCTACCACGATAACTATGAATGAGTTTAGGAAAATATGGACGACATTTTTTGGGTGTTACGTTATATTTTTCTGGTTTCTGATCGATGTTTTCCTGTTTGTGCCAGTCTTGTTGTTCTGTCAAGTAGACTTCGAATCTCGTTCAAAAGACGGCGAACTCATTTGTTTTTCGGGGATACGCACTTGAATTTCGAAGTGCTGGCATATAAAGAGGTTTCTATTTATAATCGTGACCTCTTTATATGCTAGTGATGGCAAGAATGTTTTAGCGGATACAGATTGCTCAAACGTAACACAAATGAGCCATCCAAACTTATGCAATGCAACATGAAATGTAACATAATAACTATGCGAAGCTGTTTCGATGTGTATGTATGTAAACCGGTAGTACTTGTTATACCTACCTATGTAACTTGTACAGCACCCTCCGTCTAGAGAAGGCGGGACATTCTCCAGACAAAGGGTTTTCTTGTTTATTAAACCGCAGTATGTTGTTATTAAGTAGGAACTGGAGAAGGGTGGGCGTTTTGGGGGCAGTATTTTTAACTTTTGATCTTTAAATAGTTCTAGTTAGAACGAATGTTTATTTTTTTTTTATTCGATTGCACTGGAAAAGAGAAAAGATAGTATAGGATTTTATCAGGTAGTTTACCTGTCATAATCTCACAATGCCTGCAAAATCTTGAAAATCACCCAATGAAAGACAAAGAATGGCCAATTTCTTTGCAGTATTACAAGAAAAGATTATAGCACGTAGTTAGTAGCTATTCGCCACGCATAAATGGTTTATATTGTCGAAGTTACAATGTTGCTAAACATTACTCCTTCGTTATTGCGCTTATGCTCTTTATTACGATATTTAAGTGAGCCATTAAGCATTGGCTATTTTATTACGTAACTTAGCTGCAGTTTGCCCGTGTGGTCCATTTCTTCGAATTGATTGCGTCATCTATCATAATGTGTTTCTACTATGAAATTTAAGGCTATATACTTACTAAACTTAACGATTGGTTCGGCCAAAAACTGTTTGACTGATTTTCAAAGAGATAGATAAATTGTACAAATAGAAAAGAATATTTTTTAAAGTAGTTCTACCCGGGATTCACGCAAATACAAAAATAGATTAGGAGACAAAAGCTAACTCCGCGGAATATTTTCTAAAACTCTTTAAAAACAACTGGCGACGCTTCAAACAATCTAATTTCCAGACGAAACAAAAACAGAACAAATTGAATTTCACGTTTTTTGCGTTCAGAAAAGGCTTTAATCGTGTTTGTTTATTTTTACGAATAATTAGTAGCACAGAGGGTATTTTCGTGGAGTTGCTAGCACAAAATAGGTGGGTACAGAAGGTCGGCTCCAAATAACGAGCGAAAACTCACTCGGACATAGACACTGCTCACATATACAGTGCAAGGCAGTGCAAGTGCAAGCGCACTCGCGACTGGCATTCGACCGAGATCGCCGTATACGTACACTTCTATGTTTGCGTGCTCCTGTGTGGGCACGATGTAAGGGGCCGTCCTTCTGTACCATATTTATTCTTTTTGTGGTTGCTAGTTTCTCGAAGTTTATGGAGGGCTGCCCTTACGTGGACCGTGCAATATGCGGCTCTACGGATTTTTTGTGCCTATGCTGACGTGCTGTATAAACATTGTGCTTTATGTTTAATGTCATAATTTTTAAGCTTAGTACACTTTATGGGTATTCAATTAAAGAAGGTAAGAATTATGTTTTCCACAGCGTCTCGAATTAAAATTGTAATAAAAATGTTTTTTGTTTCTCATTCGCAGAAAAAGATTCCAAGATGGACAAAAATATTATTTTCTTTATTTTACCTACAGGGAAATTTAGTCACGTAGAAGAATGTAAGAAAATAAAAATATATAAACTTTCATTTTTATTCAGTATGTCATCGTTAGAACACCAGAATTTGTGTTTTTTTTTTTTTTTTTGTTTGTGTATTTGAGTATTCTATTCTATTCTATTCTATTCTATTCTATTCTATTTGTTTTAGTTTTTTCTGAATTTGATTCATTGCGCTGCATATGCAAATTGAAATACCTATGTATATTTTATCATATTTATGTCCGAAGGTGCATATAACAAAAATGTAGATATCACACTAGTTTATGACCAAAAAATATGCATGGAATAAATTCTAAACTATTATGTATATTTTAGCCGTGTTATTTGTGTTTCAATTACTTTGATGAAACAATTGAAACAAAATAAGCTTTTGCGGAAAAATAAAAATATCATTATTAAGGCAAATGGTTATCATTTTATGAAAATAAATGGAAACGGCCAGGAAAATAAGGAAGCAATGATACTTCTTAGTTGATACAATTTCCTTCTCTGCGAAAATTTAAAAAGTAGATAAGTACTATGAATAAAAATGACCTTAAAGAAACAATGACTATTTCTTTTACAATGATGTTGGTAAAGTTAATATTTTACGAATCATCAGTTTGACTTTTCGCAAAGTTTTATCATAATAACCTAAACATTATTGTTAAATATTTCGGTTTAATATTCGGAGCTCAGAAAACACTGGACTATTTTATTGCGTACATAAATATTTTTTAACAAGCTCATTAATCATATTCTGATAATTAGTTTATAAAGAACTGTAATTAAGAGTGTAATAAATGTCGGTAAAGTAGATGTGATGTATGAGTAATTTGTTATCAATGTTGTTCACTTAATTTTTTAAAGGTACTATATACTGAACTTAACGGTCAAAATTTCATGATTCGATAGGATTTGGGCATATAATCATGCAAGCGTAGAGATATCATCAGCTATTTATTACGTAGGTAAAAACGCACTTCGCTAAAGATGAGCCTCAGTTATTTTCATACCACCTTGCTTTGCGACCTAATTTATGTAAGACGGCCGCGACTTCAGGATTCCACCAAACGGCTTGCATCGCATCGGATAGGAACGGATTTTACAATGTTTAAATGATATTAAATCATGTACACAGCTTAAAGTATATATTACCAAACCGCGCACTGCAGCTTGACCGCGGGCGTCTTCCGCGACACGCGATTATAGTCGAAAGTATGCTACGATGCGCGATCGGCTCCATTCACCTGTCGTCGTATCCGATCGAATCCTTTCGACTGCCGTCCAAATTTTTATTTTTCTCTTCTGTGTTTTAAGATTATTGTCTTCTTCTTCTAATGCAATAGCCAACAATACTACGCCTACTTCAACCATTTTAAAAAATTAGAACACGTCAACACGGTAGGAATGAAACTATTTGACTAGGCGCAGAAACGGATACGTTCGCAACTGAAGGTACGGAGCCGATCGTATGCGTTGACATCCTGCCGGACGCGGTCGGCTGTCGCCGCACGCGTTCGTATCCTTTCCGACCCGATGCGATGCGACCCTTTTGGTGGAAATCATCCTTTATGCCATTTCTGTACGGCACGGTTTCTTGACCGTGCCTACACACGGCGATTAAACCGTAGTTTTTCAAAGCAAGAACAACGTGTGTTTATCAGTTGTAGGTCATAAGTTCGAACGCAGACAGGCACTTTACTTTGTGTATTTAATTTCATAACCACTGCTCTCAAAACGGTGAAGGAAAATATCGTGAGGAAACCGACATGTCCTAGAACCAAAAATTCGAAGACATGTGACATCCACCAACCCGCACTGGGCCTGCGTGGTGGATTACGGCCCAGTCCTCCTCACAGAAAGGAGGCCTGTGCCCCAGCAGTGGGGACATTACAGGCTGATTAAGCTGTTATTGTCGCTATGAAATTAATCGAATCTTTATACTATACTTACTTACTTTAACCGTAGAAAAAGATCTCACTTTTTATTAATCTCACTCCTTAATATTTCCACGAAACAACGAAACAGCACATTACCAAAATACGAGACCCAAATATACTTCTCTATCACGACATCAACACAAAACTAATATAAATTTCATTGTGCTCCCCGCTTTTAACCACAACCACTTAACTAATATCAAACGTTACATTGTAAATATAATTTCCCAGAGGCATGTAATAAACCGTAAGTACTAGCAAATATTAACGTGTTTCATAAAGTTCCGTCTTATCAGGAACAGTTGCTAATGGCGCCACTATAATTAAACTGACTCAAATGTGTCTCTTATTAAACTTTCGCTTACAGCAAAATTCGCTTACTACTTGAGTATCGTGATATTGACAGATGTCTTAATTAATGTCATCATAAAACACTGCCTCCTTGCTAAGGGAGACACTTATAGCCTATATCAGAAGGCCAATTCTCGTAACAAAAAAACGTTCAAATTCAAGTCGCAGTGCCTCAAAAGTTCCAAACTGTCACAAAAGGTATTCTACTAAACCAAAAAAGTAAGTCAAACGCAACTTTTACTGCAATGAGATTGCGACTAGACCGAAACCAAAAAATGTACCAAAACGGTATTCTGCTAAAGTTTCGACATGACAATTCAAAATTAATTGGTATTCCACTAACAATAAAAACGTCAAAACTGACATAAGCATGAGATTATTTGTACACCGGACTGTGACAAATAATTTTAGCTTCTGCATATTTAAAAGCGTATAAAATTTTTATTTCCCGTCTTTTTGTATTGAGTTCAGTAAGATAGATTTTTTGGACAGACGTTTTGTGTATTTTTTTTTGTTTGTAAAGTGTTTGGATATTGTGGTGAAGGTGGTTACATACTTAGTTGGATATTCATTTTAAAATGAGTGGTATTGGTTTGCGGTTATTATATTTAACCCAGGCGCAACGTGCAGACGATGCAGCGGCATCAGAAAGACGGAGGGAACGACGCCGCCGCCGTTCTGACCGTCGTCGTCGCCTTGCAACGGATGCATTTTCCATGAGCGACCGTGAGTTTGTGAAGACCTACAGGCTCACTAAGTCCCACGTGGCAAATTTAATAACGGAGCTGACGCCGCACATCCCTCGGAAAAGGCGCAGTGATGGACTCGATGCTGCCGCCAAGGTTAGTCTTAGTTACATAAACACTTATTTATTGACAAGCAACAAGGCAGCTAGATTCCAAACATTAAATTATCTACTTTTTCTAGGTACTGATAACCTTGGCGTTTTACGCCAGCGGGTCCTATCAGACCTTGGTAGGGCACCACTGCTCCCATTCAATTTCCCAGCCGAGCGTCTCTAGGGCGGTCAACTGACCCTGAACCACCCACATGTATTTAAGAAACATGTAACTTTCCCTTTGACAAGAGAGGCCCGAGAAAGGGCTAGGAGTGGGTAAGTCTAAAGACTAGCGCATAATATATTATAACCACATCAGCAGGGGCATCTTATTGCATAACTTCTCCAAGACGGGTTACGACGGAATACAATCAAGTTAGTTCTCCGTCGACGTCACTTGCAGCAACTTAACGCAACATCAATATTTCTTTACTATAAGTAGACCTACCTATGTAATTTTAGTGTTAAATAATTCTCTAAATGATGTAGTTAAAATGAAGTAGTTTAAATGAACAACGCGGTCACTCAAGACACGAAAAACGCCTTTAATTTATAATAATTATGTAATGATGATGCACGACAATATTACAATGATATTTACGTAAGTACAACACAATATTATAATACCTAACTGCATTTTAGATTCTATGCTAAATTTGGATTCCCGGGGATGATTGGCTGCATCGATGGTACTCATGTCTGCATCATAAAACCAACAGACCATGAAGAGGCCTATTGCTGCCGGAAAGGCTACCACTCGCCGAACGTGATGATAGTAAGTGTTAAGATTTATGTAGCTACTTAGTACTACCCAGCGGCTACAATGGCGGGGTGCGACGCATAATCTTCTATCAGGGCGGGCCTCTATTAGCTCGTCAATACTAACGAAATATTGTAATTTGTTGGAAGTAGGCATGTGTAAATAGACACACGCGTATCCACGCGCCCGCTTCCCGCGCCCCTCGCTGTCTTGTCGCATGTCGCCCCGTCGTCGCCGCGTCGGCGACGCCCGCACCACACTCCGCGCCCGTCAGTCCGGCCTGCATCTCGCACGCAAACTGCACGATTTTTGCACTGTTCCACTCAAATTCCCTTACTATTTTCTGCGTTTTGTATTGTGTGCACGATTATATTGTTTTTTGTTACGCCACAAAACTTTATTTCATTTGATTCACCCTACAATACTAATTTTCAGATATGTGATGCAGAGATGAATATACTCTGCGTCGATCCATCTAGCCTCGGGAGTTCACACGACTCGATCATTTGGAGGGATCACCCACTTAATAATTATATTGAAGGGCTTAATGAGGCTGGGGAAGCAATTTTCCTCTTAGGTATCTAAATAAGTACAATTATTAACACATTCCCTGTCCCATGAATCACATAGGATTCATGTTGATTGTTTAACTATTGTGTCTAAGTAGACACAATACACAGTGGACAGTGAATCTGTTAATATAATTTTCAAGTACTCTCATGAAATTAAAAAGAGTTTTTGTATTATGCATATTTTTTATTACCTAATTAACATAGATGAAAGTAAAAAAAAATGGCCCGTGGTGAATTGCTTGCGTGGAGCACGGCGCGCCGCAGTGTCAACAAAGCCCTGAAAGAAAACACAATTTTGTTTTTCATTTTGTACATATTATTCATTAAATAAGACTGTTTTATTTTAAACTCAGCGTTTTATTTACAAAACAACAAATGGAAGGGGAAGCCCAGAGGATTTTTCATCAGAGCATATTCAGAACGAATATGCTTGCTGAAAAATCCTAAAATAGGTAATAGGCTCGATGGTAATAGGTAATACGGGCTGGTGTCCGCAACTCCACGTCAATGCGCGTATTTTGCGTATTTTTTGTTAATTCTAATAATTAGCAATACGTTCTCTTTGAGGGGAAACAACAAAACTTGAGGTGCTGGCCCACCACCACTCCTTGTTCGGCCCTCTTTTATTTATTTGCCTCAGGTTTGCCTTCGTCCGGCTTTTGTACTGGTTGTAGTACTGCAAACAAAATAAATGATGTACCTATTTGTTGTTTTCTGAATCTCATGCGAGCACAGCTAGTGGATAGGTACAATAAGTTACTTACTTTCTTCCACTCCGGCCCAGATTTGGACAGTCCACCGGCATTGGCATTCAAAATATCGGCGCACTGTCTCCAAAGCCTTTTGGGCAGAGCTTTGCCCTCCCTGCCTCTCACAGATCAGTCTCATCACAGATCATCTCTCAGATTTTCTGGAGGAGCACCAATCATTGGCGTTGGGCAACGCCAATGATTGGTGCTCCTCCAGAAAATCTAGAAGGAGCTCCAATTGGCGAGGCGTTATTTGGCGGGTCATAATATTAAAACCAGAAAAACAAAGTTATGATGTCGTGTTATTCGATTTTTTTGATTGCGATGGCTAGGTACAATAGACGAGAAAATCAATGCAGTTATAAATAAAATGTAATAAATCTTTATAGAATAATTTCAGACAAAAATAAATTATTTAAAATTTGACATATTTAGTAAAAAAACCGGCCAAGTGCGAGTCGGACTCGCGCACCGAGGGTTCCGTACAAACCTGCAAGGTTTACAAAGTTCGTTCATTACGACAATCGAGTCATAACTATGGTATTTTTATTGCAAAATGAAATTCATAACATTACAATGGGGAAAGATGAAGGAGCATAAATTTAAGACAAAGATCTCTTTATCGTTTAAGTAATCCTTTATTTTATATTAACACATATCATTTATCTATAATATAACTGAAACACTTATACTAGCCTTGCAGCAGACTTGCGAAAGTTCTTAAAAACGCGGCGGCGGCGGCGGCGGCGGTCAAGCTGTCTGATAATAACCAACAATAAGAAATATAATAATGTCATTGAATTTAATTATAAGTATAACACTTTAAGCAGTTAGGACGCATTTAGATTATACAGCTACATTCACCAAAACATCGGGATTGAATGACGATGAGTGAGGTCGTCTTTGCCGTTTGAAAAATGTTGCCCTCCCCATACATAGTATAATAACTCGCGGTCATTGCTGTAACTACAATTATGTTTACAATCACTTTTTTTTTGGTGGTATAACTACTTAAAATTTTAAGCTTTTCTGAATTTTTCTGTTACCTGTGCTGTAAGCTATTGCTTCTTACCAAATTTCGAGATTCTATGTCAACGGGAAGTGGTCTTTAGGTTTTAATTCCCTTGCGTGTAGTTGCGAGTTTCAAAATATGCGGTATCAATGGTTGTACTTTTGCGTTTTGCATTTTTGCGTTGACTTAGAATTTTTTTTTTTTTCACGGGTTAAAGGCAATTAGATCTAAGTATTTGATATGAATTTCAACTTGATAGCTCTACGCGTTCATGAGGAAAAAAGTAATAAGTTTATATTTATTAAAAAATAATATTTTGTAATGTAACTAAAAATTTAAGGTTTTCGGAATTTTTCCTTTATGTGTGCTATAAAACGTTGCTTCATGCCAAATTTCAAGATTCTAGGTCGACTGGAAGTACCCTTTAGGTTTTGATTCCCTTGCGAGTACTTGCGAGTTTCAAAATATGCAGCTTAAATTGCTGTTTCTTTTGATTGCGTTGACATAGAAGTTTGATTTTGTTACAGCTTAAAGGTATTATAGACCTGAGTATTTGGTATGAATTTCAATTTAATACCTCTACGCGTTTATGAGGAAATGGGTAGTAAGTTTAAAATTATTAAAAAAAAATATATTATGTGATGTAACTAAAAATTTATGGTTTTCGTAATTTTTCCTTTATCTATGCTATAAGACGTTGCTTCGTACCAAATTTCAAGATTCTGAGTTCACGGGAAGCACCCTGTAGGTTTTGATTCCCTTGCAAGTGTCGAAAATTTGCGGCATAAACGGCTGTATCTTTTGATTGCGTTGGCTTAGAAGTTTGATTTTTTCACAGCTTCAAGGGACAGTAGACCTGAGTAATTGATATAAATTTCAGCTTCATACCTCCACGCGTTCCTGAGAAAAAGGGTCTTGACAGACGGACGGACAGACGGACAACAAAGTGATCCTATAAGGGTTCCGTTTTTTCCTTTTGAGGTACGGAACCCTAAAAACGAATGTCATCTCTTTTTGACATCTCGCGCTTGCGCGTGGTGATTACCAATACGTTCCATGTTAGCTTGCTAGCCGATTATTTATTTTAATGATTTTGTATTTTCAAAGATATTTAATAACAAACGGGAAATGAAAATACTATGAGCATACTCTTAATCAAGCAAACTAATAAAGACATTCAAAAAATCAGAAAATTAGGTTGCTACAAATTAAAGTATCACTAAGTATCAGAATATCGTCTGCGTACATTGAACTAATATGAAAATATGTTTAATTTCGTAAACGAGAACACAGTTGACTACTGTGAGACTATACTGCGATGATATTGCGACCGGAATGTGAACAAACCGAATTTTAAGATTAGCAGAATACCATTTTTTGGTCTATTCACAGTGTCATCGCATTCCGGTCTCATGTTTTTCAAACTGCACGTTAATTAGTAGAATTGACCTTCAGGGGCTCTACTTGCTAAATACGTCAACGAAACTACGGGCCTATCTAAAAATTTGATCGGTCAATACAAGTGTTAAATTCAATTTTTTTAAACACATCGGGATTAGGGACAACTGTCAAATCTTGTTGTCATTCATTCTTAGTTCAGAACCCGCACTAATCTTAGGCTGTAAGTGATACGGAGTAGGTGACGGCCGCAATTTCAGCCGAAACTACGTATTTCGTGATTAGGTAGTAGATAGGTTACCCCAGGTTAGAATGATATAGGTATTTTTCCCGTAGTCATCATGTTTCCAGCCAAGTAAGGTTGGTAGTGCATGTTTTTTTGTACCAAAGACACTGCTTCTCATGAGCAGACCAGAGCGCACCAGGTATTACGTCGAATGATTACACAGCTGCTATATTCTATAATTTAAGGTGTATAGATGGCTCACTGACCTTGTGCATGTGGGCGGAGCTAAGCGTCCTACGTAAAACGCGTGCGGTGGCGCGCTACACTAAAACGAAATTCAAAGAATATGCAGAAGCGCAGACATGCCGCACGTAGGTCGCCATTTTTGCCTACGATTCCAGAAGGGAATGGCGGATGCAAGACTGATATATTTTGTATTAGCTGTTACCCGCGACTTCGTCCGCGTGGAATTTAAGAAAAAAGTTATTGTTGAGTTCGCAGAGTTTACGATAACTTATTAATTCTGTATTCCGCGTAAAGAAATACCTATGCATGTTTAATGAAATTCTTCTAATATTTCTCCATTTATTTCTTTTTGATCGTTTTTGCATTTTTAGTTTAATTATTATTTATATTTAGTTTTTCGTATTAGCCTTTTTATATACAATATTTGGTGTACAATTTTCTTGGGCTAAAACAAAAACACTATATTATTATATTATTTATTCAATCAATTTCTATGGAGATTAAGGAATCTTCACGTATAGGATCCACTTATAAACATAACTATACTCCGTTTCTTTATTATGATTTGTTTACATTTGGAAGTACCTAATTAAACGGAGTATAATACAACCTCCCTATTTGAATCGGATATTATTCAATATTTAATTTCATTGGTTTTAATTTTTTTTCGTAAGAACCTATTTTCTTTTTTTTTCTAAAATAAAAGTAGCCTAAGTTACTCCTTATTCACCTATCTGCTAGTGAAAGTCCCGTCTTAATCGGTCCAGCCGTTTCAGAGATTAGCGGGAACAACCAGACAGACAGACGGACAGACAGACAAAAATTGTAAAAAAAAATATTTTGGTAGGTATATTACAAAAACAGTCAGAAGTCGACTAGCAATCTCACAAAACTATGGCATAGCAATATTAGTACTAATGTAATGACCTTCTTCTATAAGAACGTTTGACAACACTACAAATTGGCCACATGATTGTTATTACAAATTTCAATAAGGTTCGTAAGCGTTACGGTGGCCAAAGTGGCTAACACTGTACCTCGTATGGCGAACGTTCGGGTTCGAGTCTCACATCAAGCATGAAAAATATTTTTTAAGTATTACACGTTTACACGTGAAATAAGAATGCCGAGTTGCTAACCAATAATTATGTTAAATATTCCACAAATAAACGAAGATTCTTTTGTTTTACAATTATTATTTTCAAACTTAGTTGGAAGTAAAAATACTTGCATAGGAAATTGACCCGTTACCTTCTATGAATAAGGAGCATAATCGCGTTTACAATTAATATTTTCGCAAACCATTAAAGTAAAAATACTTTCATACGAAATTGTTCCGTAGACTCTAATTGATAAGGAGAATGATCGCATTTGCGAAAACTGACGCGTTGGGTACCTATGTAGTTGAGCGAGTAGCCGTATAAAATACTTTGAAGTCTTGCAATTATTTCGAGTCGGTACCTAGTGTAGGTACGTACTTTGGTATCTGTTTGTTGATGAAAGCTGTTTATTATATTTTATTTTTTGATTAGTTTTTTCTAAGTTATGTTGTTGGTGTAAATGTTTGTACTATCAGTATATAAAAAATGGTCAACAAGAAAATAAACGGAAGGCAATAAAGAGATCTTATTCGACGAAACAAATTGTAAAGTAAGTACCTACTTTTTTGTACACACCATATTTTGTTTGTACAGATTAAGATTATTATTATTATTCAGATTTATTGACGCGTAATTTCGACATATTATATTACAACAGCTCGATTGGTCTAGTGGTCTCGTGCGTCACGTCACTATAGTTTAGTCACTAACGCCCGGCTTCAAATCCAAACTTTTCCATATTTGGTTTTTTTTTATTTTCTTATTTGATATGTTTTTTTAATTATTATTTTACTTTTTGCCGATTTTCTTGTTTGAAAATTTTCAGACTATATTATTATTGCTTACACTCTTTTGTAAAACACTGTAATATAATTTTTTCCGAATCAAGCTTGGTGGACGTTTTTATTTTATTTTTATTATATTACTCTAGATTCTGAAGAAAAATAACTATAGGAATAAAAATGATTGTTTTTATTAAAATAACAATTACTTATTGAATTATTTTAAAAATAAGAAAATAAAAATATGCGCATTATAATTAAAAAATAACAAAACAAAAGATAAGTACATTATAATTAAAAAATAACAAAACTAAAGATTATGCCGTCCACTGAGATTCGAACCTGGTGATTACGCAGTGAGAATCCGGACAGTAGAGCGCGGAGGCAATCGTGCATCTTATTCGAGCCGCGAAATTACGCTTCTAAATATAATGGAAGTCGCTCATCGACGAAATCCGCGCGGTGCACCCCGCCGAAGGCGGGGACTATTCGTATCCCACTTCATCTGCTTCACCCCCTCAAATACATAAAAGTCGTCTATTCACCGCCACGTAAAGAAATACCTATGCTAATTTTATTGAAATTCTTCTAATATTTCTCCATTTAGTTCTTTTTGATCGTTTTTGCATTTTAGTTTAATTATTATTTATTTTTAGTTTTTCGTATTAGCATTTTTATATACAATATTTGGTGAACGATTTCCTTGGGCTAAAACAAAAACACTATATTATTTTATTATTTATCCAATCAATTTCATTGGAAATTAAGGAATCTTCACGTATAGGATCCACTTATAAAAAATAAAAAAAAACTATACTCCGTTTCTTTATTATATGATTTATTTACATTTGGTTAAGTACCTAAATAAACGTAGTATACAACCTCCCTATTTGAATCGGATATTATTCAATATTTCATTTCATAGGTTTTAATTTTTTTTCGTGGGAACCTATTTTCTTTTTTTTTTTCTAAAATAATAGTAGCCTCAGTTACTCCTTATTCACCTATCTGCTAGTGAAAGTCCCAGTCACAGAAATAAATCCGCACAAGAATATGAGAAGGTAAAGTGGAGTCATTGTAATAGGTAACATTTGACAATTCATCAAATATTCAACAACGTAAACTTGTAACGGCGGGCATAAAATAACATATTTTTTCGTTTTGTTAGAACTGCACAATTGCTTACCTTTTTTCAATTACGATTACATATTTATTGTAATAATGACCGATACGAGTCATTTTACGATTTGCTTTCATTAATAAACCATTCTTAACATAATAAACAATTTCTGATCTAAAGAACTGAACGTCGTTACAAGGTTACGTCAGTTAACCATTTTTCTTTTTAAACACTAGGGATGTTACTCTAAAAATCGAAAGCTGATAAGTAGAATCGAATGCAATGATGACTTGTGAAGAAATATCACCATAAATTAATAACCACGTTGTGATTATAATAAAACATTTATTTATTATTCTTTTAACTAGCTAGGTATAAAAATACAAAAAATAATGAAATAGAAAAATCATTGATGTTAGGTACAATTTAGGTGGTATGTTGCTGGCAACACCAGTGCCTGTCGATGACGCCATGTCATGTCGCCATTACATGACGCAGTCTTTTGTCGTTGTGCGAAGTGACTGTGCGTTTTTGGTGTGCTCTCTGTTATTTTCTTCTGACCCGGCTTTTTTATTGGACTGATCTTACTGACTACGTTTACCTGGCTATAAATTGGACTCCGATTGCTTAACGATTAGTAAACAAGAACAACATTACAGTCTTACCATGTCGAAACGGGGGAAAACGCTAAACAGTCAATCTCGCGAACTAGTGGTGAAATTGTACAATTATTTTGAACGGGAATCAATTAACGATGGGCCTCTTTTACCATTGACACAACCGAGAGAACGCGTTGCCGAAGCATTGGGAATAGGGAAGAGGACAGTAACTCAAATTCTGAAAGAGAAATACGGACCATCAGGCTCAGAAGATAATACTTTACGTACACCGAAAAAAAGAAAGAGGGACAAGAAAATTGTTGGCATTGATAATTTTGATGCTGCTGCAATTCGCAACCACATTTATGGATATTACTCGAGAAAAGAATATCCTACACGGGAAAAGCTAATAAGTTCGTTAAAAGACGCAGGCTTATTTTTTGGCGGTAAATCGTCTCTATCAAAGGTTTTGAAATCGATTGGCTTTAGTTTTAAAAAATCTGACAAGCGGAAAATCCTGCTAGAACGCTACGATATTATTTTGAAGAGAGTAACATTCTTACGTCAAGTAAATAAAATTACAGATTGGGACAATGTCGTGTTTATTGACGAAACATGGTTGAATGTGAACCATACGGTTTCGCGGACATGGACCGATGATACAGCGGCGTCCACCTCAAAAGTTCCACCGGGAAAAGGAGCCCGACTTATTATATGTCACGCGGGATCAGCTTCTCAAGGTTTTATTCCAGACTGCCTCCTCGCATTCGCCTCTAAAACTACAAGTGATTACCATGAGGAAATGAACTTTGAGGTTTTTAAAGAGTGGTTTGAGAAGCTGCTAGTCAGCTTAGAAAACCCATCGAAAATTATAATGGACAATGCACCGTATCATTCTGTACAAGTTGATAAACCACCAACTCAAGCAAATAAAAAGCAAGAAATTGTCTCGTGGCTGGTAAGAAATGGTGTGGATGCAAGTCCAACTTTATTAAAAGTTGAGTTGTTAAATCTAGTAAAAGCAACTAAGCCGTCCAAGCTCCGCTATGTAATCGATGAACTAGCCCTAGAGCATGGACACGAAGTTATTCGATTGCCTCCCTACCATTGCCAGTATAACGCCATCGAGCTTATTTGGGCACAAATAAAGGGTTATGCAGCGCGGAACAATACTGAACCACCCTTCAGTACTGCTAAAATGATGTCTCTGCTAAAAACTGCGTGTGCAGAAGTCACTACAGAAGACTGGAAAAAAGTCGTAGAGAAAACAAAGAAAATAATTTTACAAGATTTTGAACGAGATGTGAGAATAGACAATATTATTGAAAATGAATTAATAATATCTCTGAGTGCTGACAGCAGTGATGAAGATGACAATACTTTTAACAGTTCTGATAGTTCAACTGAATAAATGCAATTTTTTTGTTAAATTGTGTACTTGTCTTATTTTGCTCCTTAAATTTACGAAAAAAATAATAATAATGGGACAGGGATTCGCCTGATGATTTTTAAAATTCGCATATGTTTCAAGTCCGTATCGATTCATTCACTTTAATCGATGTTTATAAGCAGGTCACCTCACTATGAGGATAAAACTGACAGACGTCAAATGTTACCTATTAAAATGACTCCACTGTAGTAATCAATAAACTCAGTAATGCAAATACCTACTCGTAGATTGACAACTAAGAATGCTCATTTTTTATAAATTAAGGTATTTGAAAACATTTTTTTTTATTGTGAGTAAGTATGTAGTTATTTTCTAAACAGTCAAAATAAAATGGCCTGAAGCGGTTGTTTTAATATTACAAACAGACACTCCAATTTTATTTATTAGATAAAGTTTTAAAGATTTTTATTTATAAGATTAAGTATAGATAGATAGATACTTATTAGTCCACTCAACGAATAAACCAAAAAGAGGTGTAGAGTGCGTGAGCTGGGCCCTGAGCGATTTCTTCAGAAAGTTGCTCAGAGTGCTTAGGGAGTAAACATACTAAAAGTCCCCGCGTCTAGGAGGTGAGCCGGAGTGGGGGGTATAAAAATTCCAACTTTTGAGTTTTTCGCTAATATCTATAAAACGGTGCGTCGTCGTAGAGAAAACGTATTTTTCTTGACTTGCTTTGCTTTGGCATTTTTATTTATTTACAAATCGTCCCTTTATTGGTAAAACCGATTATCTACCGAAAACTAAACTTGTGGCAATAATGATTTAAAAGTTTGACAAAATAATTATGTAACTAAATTACATATATCTTACCTGCAGTCATGTAATTATAATGAAAAAATTAATAAAGTATGTTTGTAAATCATAAAAATAGAAGTACTTCATTGATAATGCTTGAAAAAATGCCAAACACTATCTTCAGGGAGGTCATTTAGTTGTTTTTTCCTGAATGACGACATAAGCATATATATCATTAATTAAATCACTTGGAGCTTATCTTATAGCTTCACCGTAACCTTTCGAAGAAAGTAATAAGGTACCAAAAACAAGTGTAAAAATAACACTCTTAAACATTCTACAAATTGAAATTAAAAAAATGATAATTGGTTTTGCTTGAGTAAAATTAAGAATTGTGGTAGACTATCTGCAAAATGTTCATACAACGAACTACAGCAAGCCTGGTCTATTTTTATAATTATAAAAATACCAAAAAATCATTACTTAAGTACATGAAAGTAAAAACTGAATAAAGTAGGATAATAATAAGAATGATATATTAGGAAATAATCAACTTTATTAGTAACTTTTTATTTTTATCTAAGTATACAAAACAATTTGTGAAAAAATGAATTAATTTAGATTTTCTAACTACTTAAAGAAAACAATTTGTGAAACCATGAAATTAATTCATGTTTTAGATAGAAAAACTAAAATAATGTATCTTTCCTTCATCAGCTGATGAGAAACTTGTAATCAGGAAAAAGATAAAGATAAAAAGAGAGCTGAAGAAGAAACAAATTTTCTGTCTGCTACTTTCGATTTGCAGGCAATTCTACAATTGCCATGCACTGATGTTGGTCTCCTTTACTATACAAGAAAATTAACTTTATACAATTTAACGCTGTTCGAAAGTGCGCCTTCTAACGAAGCTTATTGTTTTGTATGGTCCGAGACAAATGGTAAAAAAGGGAAGTTCAGAAATCGGAACTATTTTGTGTCACTATTTAATGAAATCTGTATCAGAGGAAGTCTCGGAAGTCTGTTTGTTCTCTGACACATGTGGAGGACCAAATAGGAATCAATTCGTGGCTGCTATCCTATTGTGGTTAATTCAAAACAGCAACCATTTACAAATCATAGAACACAAGTTCTTAGTCAGGTCACAGTTACATGGAAGCTGACCACAGATGACTCAGATTCTGACTCTTCAGAGGCGGCCACATCAGGGACGCGTTCAATGCGATCCCTATCTACAAGCAAACTTCTGTACCATCCATGGTACTCTTCTGGTATAAACCCCTTCTCACATAGATTAATGAGATCTTTTCCTTAGCTTCCGTTATTGGAAGAGGTTCATCATACAATTGTTCTAGCGGTGGGAACTGCAGTTCCGAGGTAGTTGGTAGTTCAATTACCTGTTCTGCTGCCAATCGCTTTGCTTTGTTTCTTGTTGCATAGCTGTGGTGTCCATGTGCTGAAGATGTCGATGCTGTGTTTATATTAATCTTATTTTGTGTCTGAAACAGTTACATCCATTGCCATAAATGAATTTGACATGACATAGTTATAGTATATTTTTTTGTTTCCTTTTATGTACTTCATCCGTTTTATTTTTAACCATTTCACTTGCTGTCCATCTGTTTTTGGTTCTATTCAAAATTTAGCCATTTTTTAGTATTAGCCAATTTTTTCAAGTCTTTAAGCTCGTTGTATTTAAATTGCTTGACTTGATAACAATTTTTTGTTATAGTCTTTGTGTCTTTCCTGTAATTTTTTTTTTGATCTAGCACGTTTGAAAATTTTAATCCAGTCAGTCATCAGAAAAAAGATCAACATTTTTCTTGGCAGACTCAATCGCACTGTGCATTGAGTCTGCTTCCATGTAACTGTGATCTGACTCTAAGAACTTGTGTTCTATGATTTGTAAATGGTTGCTGTTTTGAATTACCTACAATAGGATAGCAGCCACGAATTGATTCTTTTAGTTATTGTTCTGAGATTGATTCCTATTTTGTCCTCCACATGTGTCAGAGAACAAACTGACTTCCGTGACTTCCTCTGATACAGATTTCATTAAATAGTGACACAAAATAGTTCCGATTTCTGAACTTCCCTTTTTACCATTTGTCTCGGACCATACACAACAATAAGCTTCGTTAGGAGGCGCACTTTCGTACAGCGTTAAATTGTATAAAGTTAATTTTCTTGTATAGTAAAGGAGACCAACATCAGTGCATGGCAATTATAGACTTGCCTGCAAATCGAAAGTAGCAGACAGAAAATTTGTTTCTTCTTCAGCTCTCTTTTTATCTTTATCTTTTTCCTGATTACAAGTTTGCTTCCTATCAATGTGTGTCTGATATTCTCCTTGTATTTTATTTTATTCTTCTGGATTAGCGCGATTGTACCTAGTGCACAAAAGACATTGGTCTTTTTTCGGCATGAAAAATCCCAAATTAAATTCTGTAGAAAAAATTCTAAGATATGTCATCTCCGACACAGGTTCCATATTTTCGTCTTCGCATTTTGTGACGTATGTACAAAGAATACAATTTGCATAATGTAAGGTTTCAAGTTGCTTTTACTTGTATTTAAATCTAGACGATACGATCTCTGATGTTGTGGAAAGACAAATAAAGCTGTTTAATCTCTTTTAATTGAATTAAAATCTGCACAAGTGCGAAGGATTATGTTCTGTTAAAAACAAGTAGAACTATTTACTTTCTTTTTAATGTGTAAGATTCTAAGTACTTTCCAATAATTCAGCAAAACCAGAACCATTTAAAGTATTTTAATTTGTATTACTATAATGCTACAGTATGTTCAGAGTGTAAGCAAATTGCAACTAAAATAAGATATGAAACTGAATGTGGTTTTGATTGCAAAGCTTCAAAAAAATCGTACAGGTATAAGACTTTAGCTGTTATTGAATGCAGATGTTACCTAAAATCTTATATTATAATTGTTTTTTGGCGTATCTATCTCGGAAACTATGCATCGTATCGAAAAATCGGTTTTATCTGTAGATAGAGCTCAAAAAGTTGAGTAGCTTGGTGTAAATAACTCATTTTTGAAAAAAAGTGTAGATAATCGGTTTTACCAATAAAGGGACGAAATTATCTTATACATATTTACAAAATAAACAATATAAAAAAAAAACAGTATTTAGAAATGGCACCACTAATAAAGCGTCCATGCGGACAATAGAAATGGGCCCTCTGCAGCGAGCTAATCTATAAACGCATACTGATACAATTCGTTCATAAATATTTGCACTAACACAGCCAAACGCGCGTAGTCGATCGATAGCCGGGCGGAGCAGCGAGCGACACAGCCACCCCGTCTCAGTGCTAACGCACGACTGCCGCCCGCGCCCGCGCAGAGCACCTCTGAACCTATATCTCAAAATGGGGCATTGTCTTTGCAACTGTTGATTGATTTAAAAACGCTATTTCAAATATGTAGTACCTCTAACCACCAATTTTTCAGTGTAAAAATATTTCCAAACATCAAAGCCGTTTAGAAGTTATAAGCAAATGTTAGCGAAAATAGCGTTTTGGTAAATATTTTTTTAAGGCAAAAGTATTAGCCTTATGAAAAAACCCTGTTTCAAAAATGCTGTACATGAATCTATAGCAAACATATATTTTTTACAGACCTTCTAACCAAACCGTTAATGAGTTATAAGCTTCATAAAGTGACCGAGTTACGGTACTAAACGAGAGTAAGGCCCTCTCGATTTCCTTTATAGTCCAGTCAAATTAGTCCTTAAAATAAAGGTAAGGTTACAATAATTCCCATAGAGCTAAAAATTGGTATGAATGTTCAGAATACTATTATAAATGATTTGTGAAAAGTCCCCATCAATCCCCCTTGTGCAAATTTTTTTATTGATGGTCAAAGTTTGCAAAAATTGGTTTTTCGCGTTTTTCAGCTAAACGGTGAGTTTTACACCAAAAATAGTTCAGACAAAAATTGTAGATCATCCGATTCTCTACAAAAAATGTATCCACACCTTTTTTCATAATTATTGCCATTTCCGTGACATAGCGGTTGAAAGAATTGAAAAAAATATTTTATTCGTAATATGCACGTTAATGTACCTTTATATACATTTTTGAACCGTTGTACGAGTAAACATATGAGTCCCTGTCTTTTTTTTTTTTTTCTTAGCCTGCGCTGTCCCACTCATGGGCAAAGGCCTCCCTCCACTCCTTCCATCTTTCGCGAGCCCGCGCGTCCTCCTTCCAGTTTTGATGGAACCTATCCAGCTCGTCTCGTCTAAATAAGTCCTCCTCGTACTAGAGCACGAGTAAGTCAAACTACATTTTGCTTCAATCAGTGTTGTTTATTTTGCGGCAATCCAACTTTAATTCATTGCCGCAAAATAAACAACACTGATTGAAGCAAAATGTAGTTTGACTTACTCGTGCTCTAGTACGAGGAGGACTTATTTTTGATGAACCAGCTTCTTCATCTTGGCGCCGTCTTTTCACGGTATCAATGCTACTTTTTCGAGTATAATTTTTTCGACACTGCACATGAATTTTTACAGATGTCTGGTATTTTGTATGTATAAGACAGTGAGGCGGGGTCGCGGCAGACCACGTAGGAGATGGCGGGACGAGCTGGATAGGTTCCATCAAAACTGGAAGGAGGACGCGCGGGCTCGCGAAAGATGGAAGGAGTGGAGGGAGGCCTTTGCCCATGAGTGGGACAGCGCAGGCTAAGAAAAAAAAAAAAGACAGGGACTCATAATATGTTTACTCGTATAACGGTTCAAAAATGTATATAAAGGTACATTAACGTGCATATTACGAATAAAATATTTTTTTCAATTTCAACCGCTATATCACGGAAATGGCAATAATTATGAAAAAAAGTGTGAATACATTTTTTGTAGAGAATCGGATGATCTACAATTTTTGTCTGAACTATTTTTGCTGTAAAACTCACCGTTTAGCTGAAAAACGCGAAAAACCTATTTTTGCAAACTTTCACCATCAATAAAAAATTTTGCACAAGGGGGATTGATGGGACTTTTCACAATTCATTTATAATAGTATTCTGAACATTCATACCAATTTTTAGCTCTATGGAAATTATTGTAACCTTCAAAGTCTTATTTGACTGGACTATTAACGACGCGACTAACAATGTAGCCCTGCGTCTGTCTACATATTCCTTCCTCTTTTACCAGTAGTAACTATTTTCCTTAAATGAGCTAGGTCGTATAACATGATCAATATTTCTATGAAATTAAATTAAATGTTTATTTTTTGTAAGTAGATCTTTCAAGACACTTTTACACGTCAATATTTTAAAACTATGAGTAGATGGTGCCGGCGTGTCCTAGCTAAAAAAAGTCAGAGGTCTCTTTTAAAGTCCAAAGGAGGACAAACATCCCTCGTCTCCGTCTGGGCCTACCGCGATGGCGTTTGCCATTAAGCGGAACCCACTGGGTTGATAGTTTGGCCCATTGATTGTCTGACGTGCGACAGATGTGTCCAGCCCAATTTCATTTAAGCGTGGCAGACGTGGTGTCTATTTCTTCTGTAAGGAGTTGAAAATTGAAGTATGGCTGATGCTATCAAAAGTTTCTGAGTAATCTATGAATGCAATATAAAGTGGAAGCTGGAACTCTGTGTGTTTCTCGAGAACCTGGTTGATGAACTGGAGGTCGTCAGTAGTAGAGGCCGCGACGAAATCCGGCCTGTTCGGAAGGCTGATGTTTGCCAAGGGCCCCTGCTATTCTGTTGTCGATTACTTTAATGAAACATTATATTATTAAGAGTCTTTGGTCAACTGGACCTACTCGAACTGGACCCACGGGATCACTCAAACTAATTACATTTTGAATAGGTCTACTGGATTTCATCATTAGTACAGTCACAGAATAAAGCCGAATCTTTTAGTTTTATTTCTATGTCTTAAAATATAAAAATATTATTCAATTAGGTATTTACACTTACTTTAAAAAAAAATAAAAGCAGTACCTCAAATGCCAGCTACAGGCGATTTGTCATTACAGCTGACCGAAGACTCATTATTAGAATTTTATGAGAAACTAACAATGCAGGGCCTGGAAAGACCTTTTGAAGAAAGAGCCATTGCAGCTTTGAGTTGACCTGTCCTAATAGACAGCATGCATGCATCAGTCATCGTGTAGTTTAATCCAATAGGTATCTATAACTATGTATTTCTATGTTATGGGTTTGGTTTCCGCACTTATTCCTTCAAATGGACCATTGTACGTGTAAGTATGTATTTTGTTTATACGTCTATTCCGTTTTATCTCAGAGTATACAATAGCATAGAAAGGTCTTAAGTAGGTACTGGTTCTCTAAAATTCGTCGTTGTCTGCTCGTTTCAAGCGGACAGCGTTCAGTCTGAGACCGCGGTTCGTCTGCAGCTGTAACCGCAGCGAGCCTTCACACAGACTGAACAACTGTTTTATATTGTCGTTAGCTATAGAATGCCTCTAGGATTTTAGAAATTAAGTCAGACTTACGAGTAGGGGAGACCGGGGCTGAAAGTTCCGATTTTCAAATAACATGAAAATTTATGATGAAAATGATAAGATTTCAATATTGATATTAGATTTTATTAAAAAGTCTTAATCGGTCTCTGTAATAGTAAAGTCGTTTCTGCTAGTTTCTCTATATTTTTTTTTGTACAGGCATATTTTTGCAAAATTTCGGAAGGGAACATTCAACCCCACTTTGGGGCGAGTTGTTCCATGTGTGGGGCAAGTTGTGCCACTTAGATAATATTAATAAAGTATAAGGATAATGTATGGTTTCTCTGGTTAAATAAAACAATAAATAATTTCTATAGTTAGGTTCATTTATTTAGTTGTTATGCAATGCTATAAACTTTAAAAAACAACGAAAAACATTACTAGCTACAACTAGATTCACATTTTGTATTGGTTTACAAAAATTGAGATCTATTAGCTTATAAATCTTACTGCCTACATACTTAAGGATACAAAAAATCGTACTGGAAAGGATACTCGAGATAAACACTTTTATATAACTAAAAAATATTGGCAATTCCATAACAGAACTTAAAAAAAGACAACTAAATATAACTGGAAATCTTCAGATAAATGTTTCTTTTATTAATTCAACTACATATAATAGAGATTTATCAAGTTGAAAACCTTATCACAAACATAACTGCACTTATTTTAACTACATAACACAACAGGTAACCTTCATGCACACGTTTCATTAAAAAATTTAATGATAAGTGAGATCAAAACTTACAATTATAATCAAATACCAAAATGAAACTGCTAACGTCAATATTATTTATCATCTTGAAGTTATCAAATTATTTTTATTAATTGAAATAAAATTATAATAAAGACAAATCATCAGTCTTCTTTAAATCAGTCGTAATCAACTTTGGTAACTTTTATTCTTATTCATCGTTAAATTCTTCATCTGACTCACAGTTGGGACACACATAAGTAATATTATCAGTTTCATTTATACATTTAACATGTGCCCAATTTTTACACATGCTACATTCTATCCACTGTTCTCTTGGAAGAGAATTTGAATATGAATCACAACAAATTATGCAGTACCATTCCAGATCCTCATCATCACTATCACTCTCGCTTTCTTGTAATACTCTTCGTTTAGTTTTTTTTTGAGCTTTTCCCTTGCCTTTACCTTTTCCTTTATTATTGTTGTTTTCATTTCCTTTCTTCTTTTCTTTCTTCTTTATCTGTTCTTCAGCTAATGCATTTTTTTCTGGCGTGTCAGTCAAAACAGCTGTAAATTTAAGGATCGATTGCAATTGGGGTAAATTGTTCCGGGGAACAACCAACCCCTTTAGGAGGGAACTTGTAGCCCCAAATTATATTTTTGTATAAAAACTGTCATGCTAGCAAATTAACAAATTCAATTGAAAAAACATTCAAGCTATAAGATACCTAACTAATGCCACTCTAAAATTGGAAAGATGCACATAAATCGGCCAATAATAAAGAAAAATAGACCAAAAAGTTTAAATACGAAAAAATTTACTAACGTGGTGTTCCAATAGCGCGTTGCACACAGCCACTCGTCCGCCGCCGTCGGAGCAACTAAGATGGCCGCCAGCGCAGCGCGTCACCTGATGCTTAAACGACGCACTTCTCGTGTATTGCTACCTCTTTTCTTTACAAAGTTATTACTGTCGGAACAACGTGCCCCGGGAACTTCCAGCCCCGGCCTCCCCTAGCACAGTTAAAAAGCGATGCTTTAATTTTAACATCGAATGATACGCGATGAATAAGTGCAGCTCAACCTCTATGACATTGCAGGTACCCAAAGGGTAAAAACGGGACCCTATTACTAAGACTCCACTGTCCGTCTGTCTGTCACCAGGCTGTATCTCATGAACCGTTATAGCTAGACAGTTGAAATTCACAAATGATGTATTTCTGTTTCCGCTATAATAACAAATACTAAAAACAAAATAAAATAAATATTTAAGGGGGCTCCCATAGAACAAACGTGTTTTTTTCGGCATTTTTGCCTTGTGGTACGGAACCCTTCGTGTGCGAGTCCGACTCGCACTTGGCCAGATTTTTTATCAGTTTTATACTTCAAGGATCACTGGCCACAAATAACTTTATCTGTCATTGCCTCTGCCATGCCCCTTGAAACAAAAGGTCCACGATACTATCTAACTTTGTTGCAAAAATAAACCGAAATTAGTTGCAATCATAAACATACATCCAAACTTTAGCTTCTAAAATACATATTTGTGGAATATTCATGCTTTACAATGAACGTACACAAACTTGTCTTATCTGCAACCGACCGCATAACGCTGTCACTTGCACACGTACCGCCGTTTGACGCCGCAAAATTTTTGACACTATTCAACATTTCACCAATAAGTAAAGAAATTATGAACACCATGTACCTATGAAAGAATAGTTATTCTCGGACAGTAAGGATAGTGAGTAAGGTAACAAGTACGACCGCCTATAGGGTGCGCCGGACGTAGTCAGGCAAATTAACTACCAACTGCTACCAACTTAGATTGACCATATATTCAAATAACAACTGTCATTCTTTGACAGTTGTATGACAGCTATAACACGGCAAATTGACGTAGAGTACAAATTTGTTTAACAATTAATTTCATAGCTGTATATTTAAGTACCGCAGGAACCCGTTGGATGCGAGGAGCACAGAACCGGTCGAAGTGGAGGTGCTTGGGGGAGGCCTATGTCCAGCAGTGGACGTCTTTCGGCTGAAATGATGATTATATTTAAGTATAGTATACTTACGTTACGCGGGTTTTAATGTTTTAGTTACGTACAGACGCCAGTACATCAAGCTACCCGAAACTGCCAAATTTTCCCAATCAACTATGAACCTTATGCTTTAGCGATAAAGTTGAAAATCTATTAAAGAAATTTGATAGATTGTAGTAGCTTGATGTGCTGGCGTCTGTACCACTTCGATATATCCTTGTAATGCATAATGTGCCCACTGCTGGGACACAGGCCTCCTCTCGATCAGAGGAAGCGGACCCAATTCATCATGCGGGCCCAGTGCGGGTTGGTAGATGGATGACACATGTCTTCGAATTTTTTGGTTCTAGGACATACCGGTTTCCTCATGATGTTTTTGATCACCATTTTAAGAGCAGTGGTGATGAAAAAATTTACACAAAGTAAAGCGCCTGATAGGTTTCGAACCTACAAATCGTAAGTCGCGGCTATTACCACAAGCCTACCACTGACCTTAATTCTCCTTGTAATGATTTTCATTATATTAACCTACTTAATGGAGACTATGCACAGTCTTAGCAGTCTTAAAAACTGAGTTTTTACCTTTTCGACTCTTTGTGACTCCGCGCTAGGACAAGTAATTTTTAAAAGACTTTCAAAGGTGACGTTTCCAAGTCGTAAAAAGAATTCGTAAGTCGTATGAACTAGATAAAAAATTAAGTTAGAAAGTCTGTGATGCGTCTAATAAATATTATGGAATGAGTCTCAAAAGTTTCAGCGATAAAAATATCAATTTAGCTTACTTATTTTACTGTTATTTTCACCTCTACGAGTTATTTTGAATTCTGACTTAATCTATATTTATGAGAATTATTAATATGTTTCATAAACTGTCGAACAGTGTTGGTAACAGATACCTACATGTTAGTGTCTCGTACGCAAATTTAATGAATTAATTAAATTATTCTGCATCGGTGCCCGATAATATTTACAACATGTCACAGTCAAATGCCTGAGGCACCGTCTAAAGTAACCAATAATAAACCCAACCTTATATAACGTTATATTAGATATCGATAGAAGAAGAGATCCGCAGAAGAACCAAGGTAACCGACATAGCCCGAAGAATTGCCAAACTTAAGTGGCAGTGGGCAGGGCACATTGCTCGCAGAACAGATGACCTCCACAACCCAGTTACTGGGTAATACGATACCACTTGGTAAGACTGGTTGTCAGACTTTCGGGGTTCTGACTATCCGTAACGACAGTCAAAGATCCACGAATTAAAGCCGGGACCAACGGCTTAACGTGCTTTCCGAGGCACGAAGGGGTCTCGGCATGGATCTCACCCAATGATGGAGATCACCCAAGTTCTTAACATCATCAGCCTTTAACGTGGGAACTGCTGGGACACCGGCCTTCTCTCAACGAGAGGGAGTTGGCCATAATCCACCGCGCGGGACCAGTGCGGATTTGTGGATGTCACATGTCTTCGAATTTTTAGTTTTAGGACATGCCAGTTTCCTCACGATGTTTTTCTTCACCGTTTTGAGAGCAGTGGTGATGAAATAATTTACAAATTAAAGTAAAGCGCCTGTTTGAGTTCGAACCTACGACCCGCAAACTCGCGGTCGCGACCTTTACCACTTATAGCCACCACTGCTCTAAAGTACTTAGGTACGATAAAAAATTTTGCTTTGACGTCTGTGACCGCAATATCCTGTCCGATGCAGCTCTGGTATACATATAAAAAAATTTGCTGTGAAATATTTTCTATTACCAACACAGCTTCAGAAAGTCCAATATTCATCAACACACCTCACGATTCGCCTTCCAATGACTGACTACGCTATTAACGCTATAAAAGGCTCAACGTACTCCCGTAGCCTTTCCCATTTCCAATCTCGTCATCATAATAATTCTAGTGTGTGTTGCAAAAACTCTAATCTGTGGGAGCGACATGGCCGCCATGACGTCACAGCTCCCAACGTCTGTGACCGCAATATCCTGTCCGATGCAGCTCTGGTATACAAATTAAACCGACGTTAGGGAATCATGTGTGGTGACGTCATTTGTATGTGTGTGTGTCTGTGTGTGTGCGGTGGTGTCGTAGCGGTTTTTAGTTTGACGGTAGTGTTTAGATTGTTTTGGGGAATAAAGTTTGTTGAAATTTGTAATCTAATCAGTATAAATAGTTTTGATTTTTAAAGAACTAATTAGTTCGAGGTGACGCGGGAAAAAAATTTGCTGGAAGGAGGGCTTGGGGGAGGGCTTTGCTTAGGCAGCGGGATAATATAAGAAAAACAGAAAAAACAAGTGAGTCTGACTCACGCACCGAGGGTTCCGTACTTTGTAGGTAAGTAAATAGTTTATCACGGATTTTTTTGTTTAATGTACCTACAATTTACAGTTTTCGGATATTTTTCTTTACTTGTGCTACATGATCTTGCTTCTTCCCAAATTTCATGATTCTAGGTCAACGGGAAGTACCCTATAAATTTTGATTCCCTTTAGATTGTCGAAATATACGTTTTTTGCAGCATAAACGGTTGTATCTTTTTTTTACGTTAATTTAGGTATTTGATATTTTCACAGCTTTAAGGGACTGTAGACTTGAGTATATGGTATTAATTTCAACTTGATACCTTTACGCGTTCTCGAGATAAAGGGTCTTGATAGACAGACGGTCGGACGGACGGACAACAAAGTGATCCTATAAGGGTTCCGTTTTTTTCCTTTTGAGGTATGGATCCCTAAAAATAGAGCGATGATATTTATTAGGATTACAGATTTTACTTTTACTTTATATCTGAAAATATAATTAAATAAAATTGTTGAAGAAAAAGTTTCCTATAAATTTAAATGAGATAAGTAGTAGGTAAGTAACTCTTAACTTAAAAAACACAATCATAAAACTTTGTTAATTCATTAATTTGTTCAACCGTAAAGTCTTAAAACGTGCTTTTTAAAGTTTCCTATAATTTTTAAACATTCTTAATCTTTGTAGATTTACTTTGTTTCCATCTCACTAGTTATCAAAAGGCAGACTTGAAACACGAAAGGAACACTCTTTACATTCAAAGAAGGCTTAGGGGGTGTCTACACATCTACGAACGCGCTGCAAACGTATACCGATCGCACATTTAAATTCCGTAAAATGAAGCGCATCTCACGCTATTTATGCCTTTTAAGAAACATTCAGCATTCAGCGAGCGACTGTGTGTACGCAACTTATTAGTCTATTCACATGAAAGTAATCGCTAATTGCCTCATTTTGCATGTTAACACTCAAACGCATTGTCGTGAGTATGAGGCATATGATAACGTTGAAGCTACGATACCGCGTTGAGTTTTCACATAAGGCGTCTGCGGTACCGCAACTGCTTGTGTTAAGCCTCTTAGCAAAGGACAAAGAACCGAGACTGTTTTCAAAGACACGGCTTCTAATTAAACTTACTCGTAAGAATGTTCTTTATACTTGATGTCTTTGTTTCTTTTTAAAATCTTTTCTCATAATTTGCATGCCACTTCTAAGTGATATAGAAGTTTTGTAGCGTTATATCGCGACCTTATTTCAAGAAAAAAGTACTTGGCTTTACTGTTCAAGTTTCTTGTTATAAATTTGTGCTGTTAGCTTTTTTTTTCGAGGACTTACAAACTGGAAAAAGCGTCTCAGCTTACGTCTCACCTTTTAGTTTTTTCTGTTGTCGAATAAAATAGATCTGCGATCTGTAGTTGAATTTTTTATTCACAGAATAAAGGCTCCTTTAAACAGGCGCGACACGCGATAAAATCGCGCGCGACACAAAGGTACGCAATTCGCGCAACGAGCGGTGCCTTTGTGTCGCGCGCGATTCGCGTCGCGCGTCGCGCCTATTTGTAGGAGCCTAAAATTGTGACGCTTTATAAATATATCGACAGTTTATTTGATCTAAAAATGGCAAATGCCTACTTATTTTTAAAAGTCATGGATCACTAAATGTGTCTATTTCAATATGTCACTTACCCACCCACCAGAGCTCTTTTCAGAAACCAGCCAAGAAAACGTAATTCTTCTCAACAGTTATTTTACTCATAGTTCATTTCATACTATTCCTAGAAATACTTCAAGTATTTACTAATGAAATATTACGTTAAGAACAAGTCATAACCTCAGGAATGCGCGAGTGTAACCTAATTTCCCTGGAGCGAATGTGTCGAGGCATCACTTTGCGTTTCTCTGTCTAATTGATCGTATTTCAGGCGACACCCTCGAGGGCTCTGCGTCACTAACTCTAATTATTATGTGTTTTACCCCGAACCCCGTGAACTGAAGACAAATAACTTTGACAGCTCTGTTTTATATTAGGATGGAGTTACACTGTGGTGCTAAACAGAAGTGTTTTCTAAAACATGAACATATATTAGCAATACCCGCATATTATTGTCCCGCAGAGCAAATGCCTCTTCTCATATAGAGAAGGCACGAGCATTGCTCACCATGCTTGCTCAAGAAAAGTCGGCGATTTCAGGCATACAAAAAGCTCAGGTTTCCTCACGATATTTTCCTTCTCTGGTAAAGATTAATACAACAGATACTGTTTTCATTTAAAAATCATCAAAGTTTATTCTCATACCCAAAATGGCATGTTTCTCAACGCTCTAGAATAGAATGAACAGTTTTAAAAGCGAATTGCGGAAACTATAACAAGAAAGGAAGCCTTACCTCATAAAGTTTTGCCTGAAGTAAAACAGAAAGCTTGTTATGTCCCAAAATAAATTCCACAAAGAAAAGTCAAACATAAATTCGTCGCCATTACCTTTTGTTGCGAAGACGACATTCTGTTATTTCGTTACATACTTATTGTGCCTACAATTTTGTGTAGAGCAGTAAATCCATTAAAAGTGAAACAAAATAACATCTTAAAAGTTCCTAAAGAAAGGTAATAAGACAGCTCGCGTCTCAGAACAGCCAAGAACCATTTCAGAAGTTTTTCGCATTCGTCCTTCCTTCATTTTATATTCTTAATGGACTCACCTGCGGGTTTACGTAATATTATAGAGATTACGAGCGGCTGCTTCCTTTTATTTTAACTTTACTAACGTATAATGTAAGGCGTGAAAGGATTTGAGTCTATTTTTAGTTAGCCTGCAAGTGTTTTAGATGCTGCAGTAAGTAGCTTTGAAAATAATACGTACCTTAGTGAAATGGGTAAGATTGTGAGTATTTCTTTCTATTTTCTTCAGGCTGTAAGCATAATCTTTGATAAAATAAAAGTAGGAAACTAACACCCAACTACGACAAAAACGCCAATTAAAAAGGTATGAAAAAGACACTACAGAAAGATAAATTGAAAATCAGGAGTCACAAGTAATGTAATTAAAGCAAATCAAACCCCGCGGAACTATATGACACATCCAACGATACCTCGTTTGTCAAAACACGACAAGGAGTTTAGGACTTACGGGGGAAGAGATGACTATACATGAGTATGTATAGTCATCTCTTCCCCCGTAAGTCCTAAACTCCTTGTCGTGTTTTATGAATGGGAGGATGGGTATCCTCCATTGGCTTTGTCGTAGCTTTTTACAAAATAGCTGCGGAATCTTCAGTATCTCAAAACATTAGGTACGCCGAAAATCATTATGTACAACAAAATAATAAAACGAAAGCTAACGACCGTTTCAAAACCTATGTTCTGGCATCAAAATGAAGCCCATCACAAAAGGCGACCTAAAATCTTTCAAGAAAGCAATAACAAGATATCTTAGCCAACATATCGTTTATTCTTTAGCTAAAACCATCCCGCGGGCTGGCTGTGGGAATTTTCATGAGCACTTAGATGTAACGAGTCCCGTAAATAAGACTCCAGTTTTGTAATAAGAGTATGTTTGCAAGAGTAACGCGGTTTTAGTTGAGTACCTATTTTATTGTTCCGGCTGTGGGATTTTTAAAGGGTGTTCTAATTTATGCGAGCCTGGTACTGTTGGCGAGGTAACGTGGTAATTTAATTTGTTGAGGCAAATGCGTATGAGGAATAACCTAATTAACATGTTTTTGCCGACTTATAATATACTCGTATTTATATACAAAAATTATATTTTTCGTCTTCACGACTTTAGAAGACCCATACATAAATATACGTATATAAGCTGTGCACTTATATTTAAGCTGAATGCATTTACCTGCTCTGTTAATTAATAATTACAAAGTACAAACTCTCCACTGCCAAAAACTTCATCAAAAAACATCATCGAGTAACCGTACAAACCACACCACTTCAGCGTCTCCTGAAAATAGTGATGTTGTTTATACTAGAATCTATGGAACATCAACCTTGAAACTCAGCACGTTACCATGACTTTGCACGTTGTTGACTGCATGAACTTGCTCCAAAATAGCCCAAAGATAAACTGGAAACTGTACATCGGCCTTATCTATTGTGTGTAACAGGCCGTTTACGAGACAAAGTTCCGAGTTTAGATTAAGCGTAACAGAGTCGTAACGAGGAACAACAGACGCAATTATACAACTAACTCACTCAAGTCTCCTTCGGAATAAGACTGTGTAGTACGAATGAGACAATGCCTACAGAGACTTATTATGCCGTTATAAAAATTACTATACATAGTCTCAGTGGGAATTATTGAGAAACCCTCGTCGTGCAGTCAATGAAATTATTATTGTAAAGAGATATTATCATAACCACTGCGTTTAGTTCATAAATTTTTCTTAACACACCCAGGTACAGGTCAACAAGACAGAAAGTCGGTTAGAGAAAATCACACCATCATCAACCGTATTTACTTCCAGTTGAATATTAGGTACGTCGGTGTCATCAAGTTTTTTGACAAAAAGACTACGGCGAACTGAGAACCTCCTCATTTTTTAGTAAGTTGGTTCAAAAGTGACGTATCAAACGATTTTGAACTACAACTGCGGTGCGACTATCTTTCTCCTTGGCTTACCCGGCACTTAAACTGCCTTACAAATTAATCTATCACTATGGTACACGCTCAGACCGAAAACTCTAGCAATCACTAGTGAAAAAAGGCTAGCCTGCATCTATACTCAGGAGTACTCTTACTTAAAAACTCCTCAATTAAACAGGATCGTTAAATGAAAGGAACAAAAACAATACTTAATTAAGTTTCGAATTGAAGAAACTTTTCAAGTGGAATTCAATGACACTTGTTTCTTAAATACAGTTTGAAACGCAGTTTCATTGGACTCTAGTTTCTTGTTGTATGTAAATTATGCGCCGTATTTTTGAGGGAAGGACTTCTGATGCAGAAGATCGCGAATCTTTTGTAACAAAAACTTATTGTAAGCAAAATATTTTAGACATAAGTAACTGTTGCTTGGATTATTTTTAAGTTGTTGTTTTATGGATAAGCATTATGGGGTTTATTTATAAACGCTGATTAAAGTTAAGTGACGTTTAAACATCAAGAATGTGTGGTTAAACAGTGGATAAACCCTACTTAACTTTAGACAACGTTTATGAATAAAGGGATATAGATATATCATAATTTATCTATTATTTCCAAATTGTTAATTGAATAAGTAAGTTACCAATAAGTAATTCAGACTTGGCTGTCCATAATTTTGTTGGCCTGGATTTTATCAACATTATAAACCCTCAGAACTTTATCACGTAATATTTCAGAGTATAACGCAATGAAGAAAATATTAACCAACTCCCCTTCAGATTCTCAAAGTACATTACCCGAAAACTTTCTAAACACAACCTAAAACGTGCTATTTCTATTTTTATCCCAAAAATTCGCATTTTAAGATATTAAACTTGTTCACATAATATATGCGTCCCCCTGCGCCTACTTCCTTCAAGAGGAGGCTATTTGTATTCACAAGGGAAGAACAGTGAATGCATTCGCCCGCTGCAAGCCAGAGATTCGTGACGAATTTTTCATACGAAATTTCATATACGAAAATATTTATATTATTTTTGTTTTGAGCTGGAATACCTCGCGTAAATGCTTGTATGAATGTTACATTTCTGCAACTTTGTGTTATCTAATATGGATGTGTGTTGAAAGGGGAAAAGGCGTGTTCGCTAATACGAATACAAGAGAATGGTTGGAAAATGTGTCTGGAAATATGTTCTGTTCTTCGTAGCGCTACTTTTTGAACATGATGGCCATACCACTGGCGATTGTAGTATAAAGAGATGTTCATTATAATCAATTATTCACGGTATAAGCCTCTCAACTTTTTTACAGTGAATATGTTTACTTTAAGAGAATCACCAAGGTAGCCCGAGAAATTTGAATTTTCTTTCGTTTTTTTAAAATTTGATTGATATTTCATGACATAGTCATTCAATGGGGTTATTATGGACTTACGGTTATGGTCGCGAATCATATTTCAACATACAACCTGACACTGAACTGCAAGTTGCAAAAAACGTGAGAAAATTTGAATTTTGCGGGTACTTAGGCTGCCTTTCCACCAGAGATGAGCGAGGTTGCGTAGCGAGGATGTGTGTAAAACTAGCCAATACCAACGCTAACTTAGTTCAAACTATACAAATGAAGCGATGTTATTGGTTGGTTTCACACACATCCCTCGCTACGCATTATCGCTCATCTCTAGTGGAAAGGCAGCATCAAGCGCTTCCCCCTAAGTAAAAAATATGTGCCTAAAGTGTAAACCCATTCTGGATTTACTCAGACGTGATCATCTCACTCCGGTTAAACATAACAATAATTTATCATCGTAAATCATGCCTTACTTGGCCACCCCTGTTGACCAGTACAGTAAACGATCCTAGGGGATATAGTCGTAACAACGATGTTTGACATATGGATTGATGATCGTAGTGAGACGTTATCAGTAAGCCGTATACCAGAAGCCGTTTTTAGGATTCCGTACCTCAAAAGGAAAATCGAAAACCTTATAAGATCACTTTGTTGTCTGTCTGTTTGCCCGTCTGTCAAGACCCTTTTTCTTAGGAACGCGTAGAGTTATCAAGTTGAAAGTATTATCAAATACTCAGGGCTACTATCTCTTGAAGCAGTGAAAAAATTAAACTCCTAAGTCAACGCAATCAAAAGATACGGGTGTTTATGTGCCGTTTATGCCGCATATTTTGTCACTCGCAAGGGAATCAAAACCTATGAGGTATTTTCCGTTGACCTAGAATCATGAAGTTTGTCAAGAAGCAATGTCATGTAGCATAAGTAAAGGAAAAAAATCCGAAAACCGTAAATTTATAGTTACATACCTACAAATTTGTAAGAAACCCTGGGTACGCGAGTCCAACTCGCACTTGATCGGTTTTTTTTTTTCAAATTCTGAAATCTTGACTTCCGAAAGTAAGTGTATAGAATTTTCCTTTATTGTGAGTCAAAGTCAAAGCATTTATTTCAAATAGGCACATAAAAGGCACTTTTGAACGTCAAAACTTACAACAAATAGAATTCCTGTCAACTAAAAGATTTGTAGCCATTTTTCTAGAAAAATCTATGATATAATGTTTACCCAGTGAGAATTCTTAGTTTTGAGGCATGTAGGACTTGCTTAGGTAATAGGTAATACGGGCTGGTGTCCGCAACTCCACGTCAATGCGCGTATTTTGCGTACAAATATATAAATAGTAATAATAAATACTTACACTTTTGGCTATATAAGGTGTTAAAAAATTAACCCGACAAACTTTAAGAGGTGCTTTAGACCATCGCACTGAACAACTTTCACTATGGGACCAACACTGAAATCATGAGAGTTCAATACCTACTTGACCAAAATGTATGAAACAGCTGATTATTTTTCGTGATTTCAGTGTTGGTCCCATACTGAAAGTTATTCAGTTCGATGGTCTAAAACACCTCCTAAATTTATTCGGGTAAATTTTTTAGCACTTTGTATAAGAGTTCAAAGACTTTGTAACAGCCAAGCACTCTACCAGATGACCCCCACACATTATACAAATGTACAAGAATGTAAATAGAATCAGGACTCAGAACTTTCTCATTTTTTCTGTGCACCCCAAACCGCTAATAATACTTAGCGCGGTCCATTGCGTCCGACTTACCTTGGAGCAGAAACTTATTCTGGGAGCTCCAAGCTATCTCTATGCAAGATCGCAGCTACTTTAACTTGGGATGTTAATTATTTTACACGGTCGATAGGATGGTCTGGTGTTTTGGAAATTTGGTGGCTGCAAGATGTTTTTGTTAGCGTCTTCTGGACGGTTCATGGTGTGTTATACAAGGGTTTCTGGTTCAAAAGATTCCATGCATTTCTCTAGTAATTATTGAGGAGTATCTTTCTCATTTAACTTCATTAATAACTCTTTGAAACATAAAAATTAACGGGTAAGTACATATCACTTTTCACAAGACCGGCTGGCCCATTTTTAGATCAAAGAATCACATTGCCATCCAAGCTAGCCTTTTGAGCACTTTTCCCACTGAAAGCGATGCGGAAGAATTTTTTGTTGCGCTCAATGAGTTATTTCCTTCTTTTTCCCTTTATATATTTGTACATAATAGATGGGTATATTTTAGTGTTAGATTGTATATTGTATTTAAGATTTAATAATAAGCACCTAAATTAGTAAACAAATAAAATAGGTACATATCAGACTTTCATTTGATATCGATACCAAATGAAAGTCAGATATGTACTTTGGCTTTTGTTTTGTTAAAGCTGGTCTTTCTGTTTTAGTCTTACTTTTACTCAAGTCAGTTCTGCATTATATTATTTTCTCAAATTCTTTCCTCAAACATTCTCCCAACATGTCCGGACGAGCGGAGTGCTCGCTCCCTCATTTTTACGTTCCTCTTTTTCAAATGTACTCAAGCTTTCACCTCTTCATTGCTTATGGCGTTCGTATGGTGTCGGCGTTTTATTACCTTATGCGTATGGAGTTCGGCAATAACTAAGGAAATAATAATAAAGTGCTCGGTTTGTTTACCCAATTTCGTTATAAACTGGATCAGATTCGAATCATGAATCTTATTTTATGAGGAGGATGAAATTGTAGTAATCTTTGCCTTTTTCCCTAGTATTTCTGAGCAGGTACTTCCGCGTCGAATCATCTCAGTATTTTACTTTATTTTGATCAAACATGAAAAAACAAACATGTTGCGTAGCGACTGCTAATTAGGAAAACGTATACGTTAGCAAATATTTCAGTTGATGTTTTCTTGCTAAAATAAACTCAAAACACGTCCAAATTTACTACTTTAGCGTTAATAAATAACACATCAAGCTTCAGAACATATACTGTCGCATATGTATGAAAGTAGACAGACTGACGCTCTACAAAGCCATTTTTTTTTTCAAAATTCGATAATTTGCCATATTTACTGCCGGTTACTATAAATAGATTCCATTATCATTCACCAGTAACATATTCCCATACATGGTCACGTTAGCTTCAGAATACGTTCCCCGTACTAATGAGTTTTAGCCCTTTCAATCAGCGCCCCTCATGAAAAAAGATCAACCCTTGTAAACGCACTTCGCTGATTAATTACTGACTTGCTTTATCCAGCCGGATATAGGGTACTGGAGGTACTGACCCTTATTCAACTCGTGGGTTTTATTAGGTGAGTGTAATAAAATGCTGGTGGAAGTAAAAAAATATGCAGTCGAAATTTATTTTTGGGTGAAGAAATTGGACAGCCCAAAACTCTAGAGCAAATAATTATGAAATCTGTTTATACCTAAAATACTGTTTGAATCTGTTAGGTACAGACGCCAGCACATAAAGCTACTACAGTCTGTTAAATTTCTTTAAAAGATTTTCAACTTTGTCACTAAAGCATAAGTTTCAAAGTTGATTGGGAAAATTTGACAGTTTCGGGTAGCTTGATCTGCTGGCGTGGGCGTCTGTACATAGCAAGAATTAATGTCATACTATAGGCAAAACGAACGAGTATAGTTTTCGAAATGAATTAGCTTACATGATTGTGTGCTTACATGATGTCATGTGTGGGAAATAGACCCAAATTCTTTCAAAAAGCTTGAAATTACCGTATCATTTACGCATAAATATTGATATCACCAGCAAACATTATCAAAAGAAAATCAAAGAAAAACAATTCACTCCGGCGCCGTTGAGCAAACTTTGGTGCGCTCCCTAATCTCCTACTTATTGGGGTTAAACCGATGAAGTCATCAATTTGAATGAAATCTACTCCAACCCGCCCTCTTCCCATCGGCTAATCAAAAAGTACAGAGGTTAAGGAGGAGGTTAATACTAGTAGTACTTTGCTTTTTTTTCTTTTTCAATATCCCTTTGACAAACAGGGTTTGGCTTTTTTGATTACTGGCTGGTGTTGAGAATTTTCATTTTGAAATTGGAAGGTTAACGTACATTTTAGCGTTGTATAGGTTTGATTGTGTAAACATTACCTATTTTCCAAAGGAGCTTGTTTGTTCGTTCGCCATACTCGCCTCCCATCTCATTTGGCATTCTGTTATTATACTGGCCAGGTCTATGACGTACAGCAGCCTCATTGATAGGCACTACGGTCACTTCAACCCATTTATTTGGCGGTACTGGTTACCAACCCCATTTTCGGAACATGACCTATCCATCGAACTACAATGAGCTAAGTTGACTTGATTGAATATTTAATTAAGCTTCTACAATCAAACAACACATTTTTACCAATAATTCGACAATTTAACAGAGTCAAATTCGAGGTTAAAACTTCGCCACAGAATAAATAAATTGTTCTGCCAGCCCACACATATTAAAGGCGCCCACACCCTACGTTGTCAAACTTTGTTCCTCGCACTCATTGATATACTGTATTTATTTCCACACTATAAGCGACGTTGTCTATCCACTTCGCACTTGTGATTTCCCCCGGGTAGCCTTGTTTAATAATTCAAGTCGTCCCATGTTCGGACCTTACCTTAGTTACAACGATGCCGAATAATTAATTTACAAGTGCCAGAACAACTTCGGGCTTGACCCACTTGGACTGTGACGTGTTGCGGTTGGATTGTTTGCTTAAATTGTTATTTCATTATTCTTGGTTCTTAAGAGATAACGCCATTTTCACCAGCAAAACTACGATATAGGTACTGCTGGTCACCAGCATTGCCCATGTTGATGATGTAATCGAAAACCAACATCATATGGAAATCACTTCTTATAGACGATGGTCAATATATTACGCTTACAAAGTCTACGAGTAAGTGCAAAGGCTGGTATCAGTACACACGCGTCGTAAAGCCTTCGGCCAGAAGCATTATAAAAATCACCGTTACTCGAGCACAACCAACTCATTTTGCGCTACAGATTTGTCGCAGCACAACATACCTCAAAACAAACACAAAATATCCTGAAAGAAGAAAAATACATTTTCAATAATATCGGCGCTTGTGGACCCCCATATTATTATGATTCAAATAAATTTAACAAGGTCCCTTTCGCAACGTGTTTCATACATCAATAACCCAAAGCATTACATACAAATGTAGCGAATATGTCATGAGATAGGGTTACCATCCATAAGAAATGCGTTGGGACAGGTGTGCCTCCGAACGGACCTTTTAGATTGTACTCGGAATAAGAATTGATCGAATTTGTGTCACATCAATGTGGAGTAGAAATAAAGAATGGAAATATTGTTACCTGTAGTGTGTGGCGAGATTTGCAAAAATAATAACTTCGTATGGTTATCAGCGCATATATTTAGATCTAACAGAACCCTATGTAAGATACTGGACAGTAACATATTGATAAGAAAATAATACCGCAGTATATTTTATTTTATAAATAATCAAACTATGGGTATCCAATACAGCTTATTTGTATAAACGAGATAATTCCCAGCCATAAAATGCCTCAGGCATTAAGTATAGAGTATTTTTTACTTGTACATACAGTTTTTTAATGGTGTTTTATAGCCCTATACGATTGTCGGAATATTTAGAAATAGACCTTAAAATGCTGGTAAAACGGCCAGTAAACTTAAAAACTGCAATTTTCTCACAAAAATAGGAACCCATGGCCATTCTCTAAGTACATGGGGGTACACGTGTCATCCCCGAATGAGACCTCAGGTGCAATATTGCACACTCGTGTCCTGCGTTCCATGGCGACAAGGAAATACGCGCCACCTTTAAATTTAGACCCGCTCCAAAATGTCACCTTTATTGCATCTTCTACGAATATGAATTTTATTTAAAGTATAGTAAGAGGCAGGTTTTTACGATTTTTCGGTTATTTATGGCTTCCGATGGGTGCAGGTATCGGTTTCGTTATTTTCCCCTAGGTTGTACATAAATCTTTCAGAAACACCGGAAAAATATTCTGAAAACGTTGAAACAATATCAGCAATACCATTTTCTGGAAACAAATTATTAGGTAAGTCTTCATTTCCAACCGTATGTATTTCCGCAGGAAACAAATTACCCAAATAAATTGGCTAGTTTTCATGAAAATCAGTACAAAGGTACCTAATCTTATCGGGCAGTTCAAAGACCTATAATAGGCCATTAACCGGCATTGTACAAAAAACATGCCATAAATTAGCAGACCACAACTATATGTCTTACTTCCCCTAGTAAATTTCATTGCGAGCGATACCCCCGTATTTAGTGCTAACCCATCGGCTCTATACCATTGCCATTATGGGATTGATGAACCCATAATAGTAGGCATTTATCTGTCTCATTGTATCAGGGATGGAGAGAGGGTATGTGAGCTGTGGTGATATAGATAGTTGTCTGGAGTATGTATAGGTAGCAATAGAAACGTTAGGTCGCTCTGTGTTTTCCATTGAGGGGGACAAACTATACATACACAAATGAGGTTCCAGAAATAAGTACATAATCAAATTTTTTTTGGCATATTATACAGGATGGCACGGACATCGACGCGCAAACTGTGACCAGCATTCAGCACACGATTCTAGACCCCCGAGAATATAAATTTTTCGTCTGTTATTTTTTATAAATCTGCTGTTTGTCAAAATGTATGGAACAATAAGAAAGAAAAAGTATTTATTGCGACTCGTACAGGAAGATCACAAACTAAACAGCAATTGTTTTTTAAATAACTGACGAAAAATTTTTAGAATCATGGACTTAATCTATGGTAGCAGGTTGCGCCTACCACCCAGTATTGTGTTACAGATCATTCACAATAAGCAATAAAATACTCGAAAAAAATGAAGCTAAAATCACAAAATCGTATTTCCAAAACTATCCCAATATGAGTTCGAACACAAACAAACTTTCGTGATATGATATATATATATATATATATATTTAACTTTTACTATTACTTTATACAAAAAACGCAGAAGACCTACAACCTACAAAACCCTATAAACCCGGATCCCCAATAAAACAGTCAACAATGTATAGAGAAACTCAATTCCTTATATTTGATTTTATATAGGGATCAGTTGGTGGCCATTGAATAAATTTCCTTTATGTCACGGCCGCGGGCTGTTCCATAAATCTCGTAAATTATATTCATAGACTGACAAACCAAATTCTGATGCTATCAGGCCATACAATGTTACTTTACCTTCAACCTCAGATACTAGATTCGCGACGATAGCTACCTTGATCTGATAAACTACATTATTCTTTGTCTCTTCAAAAAATATTCACTTCCCTTATAACAAAGGAAGTCCTTGTACCAGCACTGAGGCCATCATTTAGACATGTCGTAGTCGGAAAATCTTTGTCATAAATTTTCTTTCTTTGTTCTGCAAAGATTTTTCAGATCACTGCTTTCATGTAATGTGAAGCAGCTTTGTGATTTAAGACACTACAATAGTTTGTAAAATCTTTTATTAATGTCGGTCGCCAAAATTGTTTCATATTATGTTACATTCCATTTTGCGTATATGTATCCCATGATTAATTTGAAACGACTGAAGCTAGCATTCAACTGATTTTCTTAAAAAAATAATAATCAAGACCATTATCATTACAGCCAAAATACGTCCACCACTGGACATAGGCCTCCCCCAAGCATCGCCACTTTGACCGGTTCTGTATTTCTCGCATCCAGAGGATTCTTACAGCCTTCACAAGGTATCGGTCCACCTTGTAGGATGCCTTCCAACGCTACGTCTTCTGGTACACGGTTGCCATTCCAGAACCTTTCAGCTCCATCAATCATCTGTTCTGCAAGCAATGTACCGTGCCCACTGCCACTTAATTTTAGTAATTCTTCAGGCTATGTGATGACCATGCTTATTTTATTAATTTTCTTTATAAAGGTTTTCAAGAGCAGTATCTTAAACATTTTCTCTAGCTGGAGCCTTGAATATGAGTATTGTAATTTTAAAATCCCAAACACCGTCTGTTAAAACGGAAATAATATCAGGACTCGCTTTTAAATTTTGTAGGATCGAAACCACATTAAGCAGATTACTGAATTTAAACCATTTCAGATAAACGATCGCTGTGAATTATTTAGTGGTAGCGAAATTAACGGATTCACTGTCTATGGACAATTTGTTGGTGTTTTGTTTGCTATGATACATTCAACAGAACCTACTTATTTAAGAAAGTGACAGAACCGTTTAACTCATTAACCCTTTTTATGTATTCCTACATAGTATTTGTATATTTAATATTATACATATATTCAAGTTATAATATTCCCAATGCTGGGTCACAGGGGGTCCTCTCTGTGAGAGTGATCCACCACGCGGGTCCAGTGCGGGTTGGTAGTTGTCAAATGTCTTCGAATGTTTGGTTCTAGGACATGCCGGTTTCCTCACGATGTTTTCATTCACCATTTTGAGAGCAGTGGTGATGAAATAAATTACCTACACAGAGTAACGCGCCTGACCGGGTTCGATCCCACAACCTACAACTAGTAAGTCGGGGCCGTTACCACCTCTATAATGTATAATATTATGATATATATACCTATAATACAATTCATTTTCATTTTAAACAAAATTAAAAATTAAAAATTTCAATGATATTTCGGATAGACTCTCCAAAATTAATTTACATTCGGCATTCACCATTATCAGATATTGCTGTTTTGGTCCAAATTATATGTATTTTCTCCGTTGTTCTCCTCATTGGAAGAAACCACAACTTTTGGACAAAATTGACCAAATTATTCGCATCTCTTTAACATCCATTCTTAATGTGGTCCTGGACGACCGAGCGTGGGTGCAAGCCACCCTACCAATTCGTTTTGGTGGCCTTGGCATCCGCAAAATTTCTAGTGTTAGCTTACCGGCGTTCCTGTCTTCTGTCCACAGCACTGAAAAACTAACCAGGAAAATTTTAACTCTCTCCCTGGTTAGCTCGGAAGTGCCGTGCTTGTCCGATGCAGAGGACGCCTGGAAAGTGGCTTGCCCGGACACGGATCGGCCCGAGAATCCGTTTTCCCAGAGACAGTGGGATGAGCCGCTCTGCAGGTTGGTACGGAATAAACTTATTAATACGTCTACCAATTCTGCTGAGCGTGCCCGCCTGCTTGCTGTGGGTGAGTGGAAGTCGGGCCTTTGGCTTCAGGCTCTACCGTCACCTAATATAGGAACTATGTTAGGTGATACAACCTTCCGGCTCGCTACATGTTTGCGTTTGGGCGCTCCTTGTGCTGCTCCACATCGCTGTCAATGTGGTGAAGCAGTCGACTGCCTCGGACACCATGGCCTTTCTTGTAGTAAGAGTGCAGGTCGGATAGCGCGGCACGCTAGCATTAATGATCTCATCCGTCGTGCTCTTGCCACCGCCGGGGTGCCAGCTGTATTGGAACCCACTGGCTTGGCACGCGTCGATGGCAAGAGACCAGATGGTATGACCATAATGCCATGGAAGTTGGGTAGGCCTTTGGTGTGGGACGCAACTTGCGTCGACACCCTTGCACCTTCCCATCTTCCTAGTACAGTGTGCTGCGCTGGGGCGGCTGCTGCAGGTGCTGAAAACCTCAAACGGCGCAAATACAATAATTAAATTGGCGATTATGTATTTGAACCGTTTGGGGTTGAAACTCTAGGACCATGGGGCCCGAGTGCCCACCTAGTATTTCGGGAAATCGCCAAACGGTTGGTCGACTCTTCACGTGACCAGAGGGCGGGCCTATTTTTTGGCCAAAGAATCAGCATTGCTATCCAACGTGGCAATGCTGCCAGCCTTCTGGGCACTTTTCCTGTTGACAGCGATGTGGACGAATTTTTCGACGCCCTGTAACTCTTTTTGATACTTGTAAATATTTTTATTTCTATTATAGAGTTAGTGTGTAAATTCTATATACTAATTAAAGCAATACTTTTTCATTTTTATTTCATAATATAATTCATTAAAATTCCGCGAGGGATTAGACAAGGGTTATTTGACTTATTATAGTACACCCTCATTATTATATTGACCATAATCACTGCCTATCAACGATCATTTTCCTTAAAGGCTCCTTCAAACAGGCCCGACGCGACACGCGACACAAAGGCACCGCAAGTCGCGCAACGAACGGTGCCTTTGTGTCGCGTGCGATTATATCGCGTGTCGCGCCTGTTTGTAGGAGCCTTAACACGAAATCCTATTGCACACAGTAGATTAAGTTTTACAATAAAATGTCGTATTATATTTCATCATCATCGTATTAACTTGCAAACTTGCGATCTCCCATATTCTCCAAGAATATCACAACACAAACTAGAACTAGAACTGCTATAAGCAAACTGCAGCAACGTATACCCTTATCGATGTAAATACAGAATTATCACTCTCCTGAAACAATACACCATTCTGATAAAAGCAGACGAAATTCTGAAGCGAGAATATAAACGGATATATATAAACCTCAGTGGGAATTGGTACTTAAACTTTCTACAACAACCTCGTGGCAATAACTAGAATGCTAGATCGTATCTATTCAAACTGGTCCACTACAAAACGAGATATGTTAGATCCAAACTAGGGGTCCTATTATCAAAATAACTAGTGCGCCAGAAAGTCCAGTTAACTTTTGACATCGGTGTGATCTCTTCCTTCATTGTGCGAGGATTTCTAAGCCCCCTTTGAGGGTATCCTTTATAGAATAGGTGCCTAGCAACAGTTGATGGATTCAGCTTTGCATATGTTGGAGTTGTGCGATCACGTTCCTTTTGATTGTCAATCATAAACCATGCAGTGCGAAATAATATGCAAAGAACGAGCTTCCTTTAACGTAGAAACCGGAAAAAAATGAATGAGACTCAATACATTAAAAATATATGATTAAATTGTTTGCCCATGGTAAACTGAAGTGTTAACTAACAAAAGAAATATTTTCCGCTCGATGTAACTATTAATTGTACAGTCAGCCTCAAAAAGATGACAAAACAGAGACAATGAAATGAATTTTTGTTGATGTAATGTCGCAAATGGATTGTCGAATCCGCTGTTTTATATAACCGCTAGCTTTTACAAAATCGCTCCGTTATGTATAACAGATGAACGACGTTTACCGATTTTCTATAATTACTGAACTGAATTAGATGCAAAACGTTTATGCAATTTTGCATGTTAAAACGCAAAATTGCATAAACGTTTTGCATTTATCAATGCAGTGAGTCAACAATTAGAGGCTATGATAAAAAGTAATATGAGTGAAAATGACCCTAACTCAAGTGAAAAAGGGTAATTTTAAGGATAATTTTAAACACAAAGATATCAATTTTATGAAAATCTAGACTAAAAATACTAAATTGCCATAAGTAACAGCGGCCAACTTGTAAGTACTGATCGCTCGGCTCACGCGCGGTTGACCACAATTCTAACCTAACCTGAATAAATTTATCAAGATGAACTAGCTTACATAGTTACTGCGACCGATTCGGGATTAGAAGCCACACTAAACCCTCATTGTGATTGCAGATAAGCCATTCTGCATTACGTCAAAATGTGGGTAGCAGTTTTCTTAAACATAACGCAATGACAATCCAGCTTAACACTGTTCAGCTGTTTTACATAACGGAGATGTTTTGTAAAACAGCTAGCGGTTAAGTAAAACAGAGGGTTTGATAATCCATCTACGACATATACATCTTTTTGAGCCTGACTTTCCTTACATAGTGCTAACAGCTTTTTCATGGTTCTATGTTAATTAATGTTATTGGTGTTGCACTGTTTTAATAATCTATAAATAAATAATAAACAGCCACATTCAAAAACAATTGACAGTTGATGGTGAAATATGAAGTTTGAGGTGGGTAACCTTACCAAGGTTACCCACCTCAAACTTCATATTTCACCTTCACAAAATCGAAAATATATTAAAATTGCCATCTAGCTAGAACATTCAAAGTATTTAAAAAGAAACTTTCATCGAGTCTCTGCTCCAATAGTTCGACTGAGACGTCAAAAATCAAACAGAAGAAAAGTCAAATATTGGCTACAAACCTTGGTAAACACGGTGTACTGAAAGTCACGGCACGTGACGAGAACTTCTTATCGGGAGGTACTCGTTAGTAAAGTGACGGATACGGGTAGGACCGCTCTGTTGTGTAGGTTTGTGACCCACTGAAGCATGTTGAAAAAAGTCTCATTTCTTAAGGCACTAGCAATGGTTATAGCAGTTCGATAAAATATCAAGATTTATTTATTAGTAGTTCTTGCCCGCGACTTCGTCTGCGATCCAGGATGAAAAGCCTATGTCCTTCTCCAGGTCATGGTCTGCCCATGTGCTAAATTTCATCCAAATCCATTCAGCCATTTTAACTTGAAAGCGTGACAGACAAACTCAGTTTCGCATTTACAATATTTGTTAGGATATGTGAGTTCCGGAATAAATTCTCTAAATTAGTAAGTTATTAATTAGTAATAATTTAGAAGAACAACGCAGTCATATGATATATGATAAATATAAAAAAATAATATTTACTAAATATATATAGATAGTCACGAATTATAATAACGTTTAGTTTCGCTACAACATCACGCTGCACGGAGAATGCCGGGGACAGCAGACATCTTACTACGACTTTGTCTTTTACAAATGTTTCTAAACATTGGTTTAATTAAGTAACGTGAGGCTGCATGTATGGCCTTCAAGGGTTAAACTTGCGAAAGTATAAAATCTATAAAGCTTTATGCTTTTATCAAATATAATAAAGTTAAGATTCCAACAGAAAATAAGTGAATTTAAAAATTAATTACAATCATTAAAGGCTCCTTCAAACAGGCGCGCAACCGGCGCGGACCGCAAGTCGCGCAACGAGCGGTGCCTTTGTGTCGCGCGCGATTATATCGTTTGTCGCGCCTGTTTGTAGGAGCCTTAAAGAAGAAACATGACCAGCTACTAAACATAGTTACGTACTGAATGAAGGTCATGAAGGAATTTGGCTTCAGATCTCATGGCAAATTCAAGACTTGTATTGTGTGTCGGATTCCTGGATACTTGTATCCACTCTTGATAAAGAACACTAAAAATGTGAAGGTACACCTTCACAATTTCCATCAAAATAATAAACAAAATTCAATACCACAATAACGTACCTTTCTAAAACAGGATCATTTCAATACGTTGATACAAAACTCAATTTACCCTGATCAAAAGCGGCGACATAAACAATGAGTGAAATATCTCTTATAAAAGTATCAGTTACTTCAGTAACTACATTGTGGTCGGAAAATAAAATTATAGAGTACCTTTTCGACGAACGAAAACGTAACACACTTGGATCGCGATCCGCATACTAAATGTAAGGAAGCACCCACGTGAAAGGTTCCCGTATCGATTTCTTGAAATTTCTACCCTAAACACACTTGCTTGGATAAAATATAAATAGGATACTCGGTATTTCCACATTTAGAGTTCTTCTTAAAAATAATTTTAGCTTCTAAATCGAGCGCTATCTAAACATTTAACATCTTTGAAAAGTCAGACCTGACCAGAATTATTATATATTCAGGGACCGCATACATTGACATGTATGTATCTCCAAGTAATCCTAACATACGGAATCCATCCTCTATCACGGCTGATCAAGTTGATCAGTTTTTCTAACTTAACAGACAGCAGCTGTACTGATGTGCTACTCTACTGGGGAGGTTTTACGCCACTTCTTCTTCCCAGAAAAAAAAGAAAGCACTATTATAGGAAGTGGTGAAGGGCGGGCGTTTCAGAGACTGTCTTATGTAATTTTGACCTTCTAAAAGCGCTGATTCAGAGCCTAATTTGAATGACTTTTGATTTTGATTGTGCAAAAAATATGGATGAATAGATGTTATGATTAAGATTCTATATTAAGGATAAATCGTTTCAAATCTATGAGATTTTATCTACTGACCTGAAAAACAGTTTAATACCTGCGGCTGTGGTCCATCCACGGTGCAAGAGTCATTCCAGGAAAATGGGTTAGTAGATATTATCCTTATGAGCCAACAAACATATCGGGTTTACGATAAGAGTTCTTACTTCCTGCAGTAAAAGTAGGGAAATAAAATTGGGTAGCAAAGTATTTAGTTCGTGATACAGGTAAATAAAGTGAGCAGTAAAATTCCACTCGTATAATAAAACTTGTAAAATTGTGTCAATTTAAAATTCTACACAGATGTTGGTATACAACTTGTAAATAAAATAATATTTCTTGTGTTCCAAAAATGACAACTTCGCAAACATTCTGAAGCAAATACAACATTTAGATGAATGAACCCATCAGCCAACTCCCGACGAATACATAACACATTTTTCAGTCATTCTAAATAACGTAAAGCCTCTATGCCGGGGATCTGACGCAAGCTTCTATTACAAACAAAAAACTGTCGCAGTAGCAACATTCACGAACTGTGAGGGAAAAAATAAAGGAGTAAAGTGAAGTCCCGTGTCCAAGGAACGTGCTGTACCTGAATATAAACGACAAATAACAAAATTGCTGCGGTCGGAACACAGGGGCCTTAGAAGGGGTCAACCCTTTGAAAAGCTTGAAATATATCCGACAATTTCTTCTGACTTAATTTGATGGCTTCGGGATCTTACAGAAGAAAGCGCAATTCATTCTTAAGAACTAAGACATTTCCTAGAATACTAATGTTAGCTTGTCAAAGGACTGACTGATCAAAGTACCCACTTCTATCTATCTTAACGAGCTTTCTGTACTGATCAGTAAGTATAGATACAATTCTCCCGACAATTCTTATACTCTCCCAACATTTTCCTATAATTTTCAGTCACAGATACAACAAAAGAAAAAATAAGCGACGAAAAATTACAAAGCAAAAACGTTTTAAGAGTTAAGCCTCGCTCCTGATTGAGTGGGATAAGGCTAAGGGAAAAAGAGCAAAGGTAAATCCCTCCTGACCAAACAGCACTTAAGTATGTCCACTTAACGTTAAGAGTAGGAATGAAAGCGGCCAGGACCCAATACGACCGGCCAAAGTAAATAGATGAAATTTCTTTTCACTTGACCAAAGCTAAGTGAATGCGGACTGTGTTAATAAAATAATAGTGCCTCCTTATCGGGCATTTCGTCCTATGCCCGCTTGTATCTGCAAAAGATCGTGCGTGCCCAAAGAAACAATGTTCTACAAACGACTTTTCTAAATGGGACCAGAGTTTACTTAGCCCCAACTTTGGTCTTTCAAACTGTGAATTAAATCCAATTGTTTAACTTGGACTTTTTTACCTAATTTTTACCTTGTGTAAAGTAAAAAGTCAGCAAATCGTCGAGCTCTTATACACAGGGACCTACCGACTTTTGCAAAACGAAAATTAGCTCTGACGACTCTAAAACGTTAAGACGCGGAATAAAAAGGCTGTTATCGGGAAATTACAGTAGAATGTTCCCCAAATACTGCACGCAATTATAGTCTATTCCTTCTCAACAATAAGACCCGAAATCGCGTAATTAAACTAATTAACAGCTACATGAACCTTACAGCATTCTGTGGTTTCCTTTTCCTTTAATTACACATTGATTAGAATCATGAATCTTATACGTTTGACCTCTGAATAAATAAGTACCTGCGTCAGAATGCTGTCTTTTTTTCTTAATTAAGGTTGCGTAACTGAATTTACATAAAGTACGGAACTTTGAAGGTAGAATAAACGAACTTAGTTCGGTAGGTAATAGGTACTATCACCTAAATTTGTTCAGTGGAAACGATATCTTATTCCAGGGTACCTATATAAAACAGAAACGTTTGCATATAGATCTCACTTTAAAAAGCTTTCGAATTTTTATTCTGGAACGTGTTCGTGTAAAACGCGTCTTTCAGAATTTTATATAAATATATACCGTCTTGTTATAAATATCTTATCTTCGACATAATATTAAACTTTGCAGAAACCCGATATTTTGTGATAACAACTTTCCTCATAAATACCCTTATTTTAGGTAAACCCTTGCCAAACAACACTTTTAATATTAACTATTAAACGCTCTAAACTATAAAGTTTTTGTTTATTAAATGTCCTTATGTTTTCCTTTTTGATGATATAAGTTATTTTTATAAGTACTAGAATCCTCCAAAAAGGTTGATTTAAACCGCTGTCAACAGAGGCCTAGTGTACAAATTTGACAACTATTAATGAATAAAGAAAAACATAGGGGCACAGTTTATATCCTTTTCATTCGGTTTATGAAATATCTTTTAAATTGGTCCAATATTGGTGGAGGAAATAGGGGAGAGTCAAATCTCAACTTTTTACTCAGGCTTTTTCAGGTCTCTCCGACCACATTTCCTCTTAAGGTCAAACTCCACGCCACTGTCACAAGAGACAAAAGAAATTTTAAAACCATTAGTTTACAAGTGTGACACACTTGTGTGACAGCCAAGTCAACCTTATTAAGCTATGGTGTCCTATAAAAACCGTGGCCGCTACATAACGGCCGCAATGACGGCTGTTATGAAAACGATGTCCGCGGGCTTTGACTTTACGGTGTCAAAAAACGCTTTCTAGGAAAACACATTAACATATACTTGCATAAGTAACGTTTCAGTGTCGTCATTCGCCATTAAATTGCGGACGCTATGTGGCGGCCACCGCTCTTCTAAGAATTCATCTTTAAGTCACAACAATAACGCAACATTATCAACTGCAACTAAATCATTCTGTATCGTTCATACATCCCCCGAGATACAACAAAGACTCTCAATCCGAGATAAAATTGAGACTACAATAGTCGAAGGCCCATCACGTCCCAAAACTTAACCTGGGAGAGTTAGGACGCTTGTTTAACAAGCCTCTATTTACAGTAACCGTGGTGAAAGCCGGCTTATAGGTACGCCAAGTAAATCTTTAGGGAGGGGGGTTAAATGAATTGTGTGTCCATTTTAAATTTAATTAAGTAATCAATTGACTTTTTGGTAAATGAAAGCTTCAGATAAAATTATCTGCCCGTTTTGGCGCCATTAAACTAGTTTGGTTCCTGCAATACTATAATTGTAGAATAGTAGTTTAGATTAGCACAAATTGCATAGGTAAACATAAAATTACGCAAACTAAATCATTATTTAGTTCGCATAAATTTGTGTTCATCTATGTTATTTGTGCTGTAAACTAAAATACACCAAATTATACAAACAGTAGTACGGCCAAAGCTTGGTCATTAGATTTAATTATAAGTAATTACGTTTGGTTAATGTTGTAACTTAATTAAGAACATTACGTTGTAATAATTACATTTAGTGGGTGGTCATTGCGGATGCTCGGTGGTTTTTAGATGAAGAAAGACGGTAACCCTCGTTTGGACGCTTAAAAAGATCGAAAAAGATAAGATTGGGGAGAAATTTCTGATAAAGGAAATTTGCATGGCTAGAAATCTGACAAAACTATAAAAATTTCATAATTTTTACCGTAATGTAGTAATTAGTATACCTGCTTCTTCTTTAGCGTATCGATGGCTAAAAGTTTAAGCATCTTTGGCCCAAAATTCAGCTGCGCGAACTCTGTTCACTGAAGCAGTGATGAGATCATCATTCTGCTGATTGTCGGTTCTTCAACCAATTATAATTATATGTACCTTACCTTAATATTTAGTGACTCAAAAATTAACAAACTTATGAATAATTACGACTGAGTTTTGAGTCATCAAATATTAAATTATTATAAATAATTATACTTTAGAAAGTGTGAATAGTTTCAGTTTTATAGATGAGCTAGAAAAGTTATAATAATATTATGATCACGACGAACATACCTATACTGTAAAAACTACTATTTTCGACTTAGCGAGTTTTGTTTGTCAAAGTTGCAAGCTTCAAAATAAACATAGCCCGTCTCGTACAAACCAGGAAGAGGAACATATTCCGGCACAGCTTCTAAACCCAATTCAAATCTCGAAAATAAAATAAAATACATACAAGATTCAATTTAAAATTTCACCGTCGTGTTTCAGTTCATACATAGTAACGGAAATAAAGCCTGAACCGTGTCCAAAGCGGAACATTGGCAGACACATGTTGGTGTTTAGTGCTGGGACGTGTCAACCTGTGTCCTCGTGTTAAATCAGGTGGCTATAGGAATAGCGGGGGACAGTTTTAGGGGCTGTTTTCAATGATTAATTTTGATATGTGTCTAAAGCGAAATGTAAAGTCAGGGAAGTTTTTTAGGCAATTGATTTGTATGTATATTCAAATCACAACTGTCATTCTTTGAAAGTTGTAGAACACGTAAAATTGACGTAGGGTGTCAATTTGTTTAAATTTCTTTTTTAACTGTACACTCAAAAACTCAAACTCATTTATTTCAAATAAACTAATTACAGGCACTTTGAGGTCAGTCAGAAAGATGAAGGTAGTTGCCTATTCCAAAGCGTAGTAGGTACAAATGCAGAAAAACGGGCAAGAAACTCCACGGACACTCTTGTATGTTGTTATATACAAAATGAAAATACAAAGTACCTAATCAAATTGAAGTTTATCAATTGAATTCCTATCGCTGCAAGCAATGGAGTTCATTTCGTTATTCGTAGTTTTGATAATGACAACTAGGTCATGGCCATGTAAGATTTTAAAGAACAACTTTGCTGAAAACGCTACTTCCACGACGTACCACAATTTCGAAGACCACAAACCCATTTCTTCAATTATATTATTAAAAATGAGTTAAACCTGAATTTAAAAAAACCTTTGATGGAACTGTTTGATGTATTGGTTCAATCTCTATCGTTTCAATAAGTCATCATCTGCCTAGCGTTTTCCCAACTATGTTGGGGTCGGCTTCCAGTCTAACCGGACGCAGCTGAGTATCAGTATTTTACATGGAGCGACTGCCTCAGCTTCACAACCCATTTACTGGGTAATACGATACCCCTTGGTAAGACTGGTTGTCAAACTTTCGGGCTTCTGACGACCTATAATGACTGTCAATGGTCCACCAATGACAGCAGGGACCAACGACTTAACGTGGCAAGCGCAGCTTAACCTGATTGATCGATCCGTGCGGCTGTTGTTAGTTTATCACAAGCAATCGCTTCAATAAGTGTCGAAACAAAAGTTATTCTAACTAAGCCTTACTCAGAACCTAAATCGCTAACTCCAGGGCCTTAAATTTATCGCTCGCAATTGTCGGCAACAATCTCATATAAATATTAAACTTTCACATTCACTGTTGTACGATTTCGTATACATACAAAGGTATAAATTGTAAGTCTAGTCAGCCATATAATAACAATAGGAAAACGTACTTTACTCACAGAACGAATAGCTCCAGTTTATTTGTGTTTTATGAGTCTTACATACAAACGTCGCTTAGGTTTATATTATTGGTTTAAAATAGAAAACGAATAAAAATTATAATCGAAATATTAGTTTCGCTACTCGTACAGTTTCTTTTTCAGAAGAGTTTGTTGGTTTGAACGCGCTAATCTCTGGAACAACCAGTCGGATTACAAAAATTCTTTTTGCATTTGTTAGCCAGCAATTCTTGAGAAAGGTTATAAGCAAAAAAAAAAAGAAAAAAAAAGAAAGCAAAGAAAGAAAGAAAAAGAAAAGAAAGGTTCTCAAGGTTCAGGTTCAGGTTTCTTTGGTTCTCAAAGAATTTTGTTTATAACATCACGCCAAGTCCCTCAGAAGAGGAGCATAAAGATAAAAAGTCAGAAAGTATGCTAAGCGTAAACGAAGTAATGCCGCTGGCAGGCGATGCGATGCAACGCTGTGGGTCGCGAGTACAAGAAATTTTACGCGGACGAAGTCGCGGGCAGAAGCTAGTCTTTATTTAAACAAAAAAAAATATTTCAGACAGTATGATCTACAAAAACACACAATTTAAAAATAATAAGCAATGAGCAAAACAATGATGTGGACTTCTTTAATAAAGATTGGTCCTCGCAATAAATACTTTTCTTTCTTTCTTTCTTTCTTTTATAGATAAAAAAGTCAAACAATATAATGGTACAATAGACATACATGAACTCTCTTCTCTTGCACAATAAAACAATATACATTTATACAAGGCAATGCAGGGCTCTGTTTTTAAAAAATACCATATTTTCAGAACTTTCATGATCATTTTCTATTATAAGTCAGTCTGTATATTGTCATGCTTCATATTTCAAAACTAAAACGCCAAAAGCGTTCATAATGACGTGGATCATTTAATGAACGTCAATGAAAAGTCGTGTTAAAAACTCAAAATTCTTTAGAAGACATTTCATTTAAAGTTTCAAAGTATTTAGCGTCTAGTCATGAACTTAAGGCCAGGACTCTCGGAAATCTCGGAATCGACCTATTTTTGATTCAACATTAAACAATCAAATATTCTTTGTTTTAATCTGAAAAAAATATATGGCATAGTTTAACTAACATTCTTGATTATTCTATGGTTCAAAACACGATATTTACAACTTCACTCGATCATAAAAAATCGCAAACAAATCGAAAACAGCGAAGTTTTTAATCGTTTTTCAAGTCGCATTTGAAGTAGACTTAACTTTTACTCGCAAAAAATATATGAAAAAATAGGCAATGATGTATAGTAGAACATTCTACGGTTAATTTTTCTCAAAACTGATTTTTATTGTCTTAACAAGATATAATCTAAAAAGGCGGCCTGCGCGCTTCACTTCAGTAGCCCGCCGGGCGTTACCGAGGTAGGACCTGTGTCGCTTTTGCTGGCTCGCCGCGTTCCCGCTAATCGATCGAAATATACGTTATAATATTGTTAGTTAATTTCCGTGTTTGTATATTAGTTTCAAAATTCAGTCTGTAAATATTGTTTAGGTTCTAGTATTAATAATTAAACTAAATATTAGTTTGTTATAATATAGTTGTAATATAGTGATAATTAAGATTAAATTATGGGGAATAAAAACAGAAGAAAGAAAAAAAAACGTTCAGCATTGAACTGCAAAGCTTAAAAAAAAATAAGGTAATTTTGATTATTATTTTTCTACGTATTTATAACTACCCACTTATAAGACGACGCGACAGAATAATATTGTAGTTGTATAGTATAGGTTCTCTTGCTTTCGTCACAGTACTAGCAGTAGCAGGTCGGTACCATAAATTTACAATTATCGTAATATCTGTAATAGATTTTCAACTTTACTACAACGGAATAAGGTTTATATTCAATTGCAAAATTTGAGTTTTTGAGTTTGTGTTTCTAGTTTTGTGATTGTATAGGTAAAATATTATATTTTTTCGAAGTGAAAACTTCTTTAGCATTATTGTGATTTGAAAATTTTATGAAACGAAAAAGCTACAGTAGAAAAAGCTACAGTAAAAAGAGACATAAGATTTAACGTGGGAGAAAATGAGATAGGAAGCATTATACAGTGTTTTTGTTTTTTATTATTACAAATGACATCACATTTAATCCTATGCTACTAATTTGTGATGATGATGGTGATGGTGTTGGCGATGGCGATGACGATGGTGATGGCGATGGTGATGGTGATGGTGATGATGATGGCGATGGTGATGGCGATGGTGATGGTGATGGCGATGGTGGTGGTGATGGTGATAGCGATGGTGATGGCGATGATGATGATGGTGATGGCGATGGCGATGGTTAGGCGATGGTGATTGCGATGGTGATGGCGATGGCGATGATGATGATGGCGATGGTGATGGCGATGGCGATGGTTATGGCGATGGTGATGGCGATGGATGGATGGATGGATGGATGGATGTTCTTTAGCATCGTTGTGATTTGAAAGTTTATGAAACGAAAAAGCGACAGTAAAAAGAGATGTAAATTCATAAGATTTAACGTGGGAGAAAATGAGATAGGAAGCATTATACAGTGTTTTTGAAGGTTTCACTTCTACCACGTGTGAATTGCACACTTGCTGTTTTTTTATTGAAAAATATGAAATTCGTTGTGAATGAAATAGGAAGAGTTCAATAAAAATACGTATTGTGGTGTTTTTGATTAGTAGATTTAATTAAAAAAACTTATTGACGAATTCAAGCAACCAAAAAAAGTGTTTTACAAAAAAAACAACAGACTCAAAAAAAAAAAACACTACAACGTGAAGAATATATTTTCATTTTTTGACACCGACTTTCGAAACTAAAGTTATTTTTCACTTTGTAGTGTTTTTTTTTTTTGGAAGTCGGTTTTTTTTTTGTAAAAAAGTTTTTATTTTTCACTTTTTAGTTGTACTTACCTACCCCAAACAAATTCATATGTCACTACTTGCTATGTGAATATCAGTAACAAAGCTATTGAACACATCTGCTTTACCCTTTGAAGGGTACAGGCGTGATGTTATGTTGTGTGATTGCGATTACATATGCTATAGCAGCAATCGCGGTTGATTTGCTGGCATTTATTGAAGAGTTCCGTTGTTTGTCTCTGAAAGTCATCATCAGATCTTTACAAAAATAAAAAAACAGCATGTGTGCAATTCACACGTGGTAGAAATGAAACCTTCAAAAACACTGTATAATGCTTCCTAACACATTTTCTCCCACGTTAAATCTTATGAATTCATGTCTCTTTTTACTGTCGCTTTTTCGTTTCATAAACTTTCAAATCACAACGATGCTAAAGAACATCCATCTATCCATCCATCCATCCATCCATCCATCCATCCATCCTTCACCATCACCATCGCCATCGCCATCACCATCACCATCACCATCGCCATCGCCATCACCATCGCCATCGCCATCACCATCGCCATCACCATCATCAACATCGCCATCATCATCACCATCACCATCGCCATCGCCATCAACATCGCATCACCATCATCATCATCGCCATCACCATCGCCACCACCATTGCCATCACCATCGCCATCGCCATCACCATCATCAACATCACCATCGCCATCACCATCACCATCGCCATCACCATCGCATCACCATCATCATCATCGCCATCACCATCGCCATCACCATCACCACCACCATCGCCATCACCATCGCCATCATCATCATCGCCATCATCATCATCGCCATCACCATCGCCATCACCATCGCCATCGCCATCACCATCATCCTCATCATCATCATCTCCACAAATTAGTAGCATAGGATTAAAATGTGATGTCATTTGTAATAATAAAAAACAAAAACACTGTATAATGCTTCCTATCTCATTTTCTCCCACGTTAAATCTCATGTCTCTTTTTACTGTTGCTTTTTCGTTTCATAAAATTTTCAAATCACATCACAACGATGCTAAAGAAGTTTTCACTTCAAAAAAAAAAATCGCAGATCTGTCTATTTACGATGGAGTTATGCCCCCCCTAACATACATAAAAAAAATAGAAATATCCGAATTGAGAACCTCCGCCTTTTTTGAAGTCGGTTAAAAATATAATATTTACAATCACAAAACTAGAAAGAAACTAAAGTAGGATGATGAAATTAAAATACTGTAGACGAGCAGCCCTATATTTCAAGAATAGGGCCGATTCACAATACTATTACTTATAAAAATAACCGTGACAGGGGTCAGCGAGTTCATTCGAACTGCGCTTTCGCGGCATTTGCCACGCGAGGACGGAGGTACCGCTAAATGCCTACTACGCTCGAAGATCCTGGCCTTAAATAGTTGGAAAAGGATATTCAGTTCATTTTATTCCTTCGAAGTGATGTTAAGGGGGAAGCGCTAGGGTGACTAGGGAGTCAGTGTCAGATTGTATGTTGAACAAAATATGATTCGAAATGAAATGAAACGAAATGATTGATGAAATGAAATAATGAAATTAAATGGTGAAATATTTTATTTTTTGTAAGTAGGATTCGCGACCGAACTATAAATATTTAGGTACAGAATTATAATAATTAAGTTCATATAATCCCACTAGCTTCCGCCCGCGGCGTCGCCCGTGAGATATGTCAATAAAAACTATCCTATGTTCTGCCCCGGGATGCAATCTATCTCACTGCCAAATTTTATCGAAATCCGTTTAGTGGTTTAGGCGTGAAAAGGTAACATACAGACAGAGACAGAGTTACTTTCGTATTTATAATAATTATTAGTATGGATTGCTTGCAGAGTAAGCAAAATGATGTGGCAGTGGGCTGGCCATGTTTTTCGAAGGACTGATGGCCGGTGGAGCAGACGAGTCCTGGAGTGGAGACCGCGTCGATACGCGGTCTCCACTGCAGCGAAGTGTGGGAGGGATGTCCTAAAGGAGGTGGCTGGACAGACTGGATGCGGAAGGCGGAGGACAGGGTGCTGTGGCGCAGCCTGGGAGAGATCTATGTCCAGCAGTGGACTACGATGGGCTGAGTTGAATCCTATTGATTTATATTTCATGACATAGTCATTCAATAATAAATAAATAAATAAAATTTAAAAAATAATAATAATAAAAAAATTAAAATAAATAAGTAATATACTTAATATTAATTATTATAATTCTGTAAATACATATTCATTACGGTCGCGAATCATATTTTGTTCAACAAACAACCTGAGATTGACCTACAAGAGTAAAAAAACGTAAGAAAATTTAAATTTTGCCGACTTCACTGGCGTTTCCCCCTTAATCGATATCTTTTAGAAGTTGAGGGTGTTTCATTTACCGTGACTTTAGACTGGTGAGCGATTAGCTAGCTCGGTCAGTGTCCGCCCGAAGCTACGATGTTTATTTTCGTTGAATTTTAAAATATGTGTGCAATAACTCCTAAGTGGTTTCGCGAAACAAAATTGACGTTAGTTTAATTTAAACGCGAGCTGTAGTGAGCTTGCTAACATGATAGCGTGCACTGCAGGAGTTCTTGTGTTATTTTAAAAACTGTTTTTTTTGGCTTAGCTTTTTGTTCATGTATTATATCAATTATCATACCTATTATATTCTGCGGGGTAATGAGGGTTTTCGTGAAAATTCACGACACCAGTTGGCACCACTGTGACAAGAGGTCTTCCAATATAAAATATATGATGACGTACATTCGATTCATTTATTCGTTCATCATTCAGTTATGACTAAAGAAAATATAGGCTCTTTGACAGATGCCTGGACCTGACGTGTCAGTGCTGCCACCTAGCGAACTTCATTTCAGAAAACCCTCATTGCGTAGCACATGAACAGTAGCAATAGCTTTCATTTTGACAGTTAAATAACATTCTTTGCGTTATTTACATTGTTGAGCTGACAAATTTTTCCAACATGAGCAATGGATTAGCAATATCCTTTAAAATTTATCGGATTTTAATTGAAAGTGTTTTTCACAATTAGGGTGCTGATCAGAAAGCTAATTCCCGTAGTTAAAAACGTTGAAATCTAGTCACAATCTCATCTCAGCGACAATCAATGCCAAAAACTTGTCAAAAAAATCGGTTGTCTGTAAAGTCGGTTTACTGACGATAGTTGAACGTGACAACGTCATAAGAAAATACTGATGGAATAGTTGCATTGCATTAATTGTTAATATTCGCTTGCACTTCAAGCCGCCATGGAACGCTACAGAGCAAGGCCGCGAGGTAACGCTACATGAGTCATGTTTTTTCGTGAGTGCAGCCAACTTCATCGATTTATTAGACGTTGTCACGTCAAAATGTTGGATAATTAGAGGTATTTTTGACAGATTGAGACAGATCAAACTGTGAACGTTCTCAAAATTACGAGAATTGCCCTTCTGTTATTCTTCGCTATTCAAACTATTGAGAATCTAGAACATAGTGTACCTACTGGCAAAGTTACGCATTCACAACACGTATGAAATAACTCATTTCATTATTCACCCGCAGAATTACAAGCACAGATTGTTGAAAGTAAAGAAACACACTGTGCACATCCAGACTTAATTCTCGTGTACGAAGCCGAAATAAACGTAGCAGTTCACTGTTATACCCGTGCCGCTTCAATATTTCGTTCATACGCGTACATACGCTGTGGGTACTTATGTAATTATTTCCTAAATATTTAGACGGGCGGCGAACCTTCCCCATAAACTTGGGTAAGTTATGGCTGCCCCGGCTCGTAACGAGAACGCTGTGCCAACCATATTGCGTACGCCCCACTGTATTTTTTAAACCTTCATGTTGCTCCCTAATAACCGAAGTCACTTTAATACCAAAGCGGATTTATGTGTGCCTAGTACTTGGTGAAGCTTCCGGTGGTTTTTGTATGACGTTTGTGGAAAAGTTTGATGTTTTTTGTGACCGGAAAATGAGTGCAAAGTGCAGATTTTAAAGAAGTTTTGAAAGGTATAGCAATAACTTCGGTTTATGCATAAGTGTGTAGTTCCTCTCCAGGTGACACTATTGCGAATTAATTTCAGAATTTTCTATTTTCATTGTGTGATTTGTTTCAATCAATGAGATTGCTGTTTATTCATAAAACTGGTTCTCTAGAAAAGAAAAGAAAATAACCAAGCTTAGCTGTAAGTAAAGTAGACTAACAAATTGGACACGAACTCGGTGCAAACTTTCAACTACTTTGCCGTACCTACATCAGTTTTCATTTGCGCTTAAGTTTTCAAAATCAATTCAATTATTTTTTACAAGACTCGTTTGCCAGCATGTATGATATTTTTGTTCTATTAGACGATAACGTAATCCAACATTTAAAAAATTAACTCTATTTTCAACTTTTCTTTTTATTCATGCTTCTCCTCTTTTTAAAAGAACTACTAGTTGAGTTTTCTGTTCAACGCGGTTCTACTATTTCAGCTTCATAGAGGTTACGTAAACCAAGTACAGTTTCGTACCATAAATATGCAAATTGATGCCACACAAAATCCACAGGCCTATCTCCACATAATAAGTTCGTATATAAACCGATATCATTAAACTTTATATCACCAGTATTACGATACTGTAAAGCCGTTCATAAATTAGCCTATTTACTTCACGCAAATATTCCCTACGTGTTGGTATACCTTTGAAGGTCGGTAAGGCATGCGATATTTCGCCAGTCGACAATACCACCTCGTAAAACGATCTCAGTTATGCATAGTCACACGTTCCCGTGGCCAGCAGCCCATTTCATACGTTTACTTTAACATGCAACTGCCGGAATTTCAACTTCGGCCAACATTACGCCAAAGTGTCGGTTTGTGTACCGACATAACTTGTTATTCACCCCACAACTATAGGGTTGTTGTTTTAGATTATGATTTTTAGTGGGTTTTCTATATGTTACAAGAATGTGATTCGAAATATTTGAGTAGGTACGGATTTAAAACGTAGTGCTGAGCGTACTCAAGCTTGAACTGCGGTGCATTTTACTACCAATCGATGCTCAAAGAACTGCTTCTGACGACTGCCCCGGAAAAGTTTCAAGGGTTTTTATAAATACCCATTTCTACCGCCCTGCATCGCCCCAGGCTGAACCGGTACGTGGGGTTACACAAAAATATTACCTGAATGTCTGATTGATCCAATTTGGTATGAAATCCTAACATGATTATACGAATTTTATTTTAAAAGAGGGGAATGCTGATAAGACCGTATTGTAGGTAACATATTTATACAAGGGTTAGTAACATACAACAACACACATAAAGATGTTTTCGTTTATCTCTTTTTACAACAAATTGAGCACAATTGCTCGCAAAACCACATGTAAATCGTCCTTATTTACACCCGTTTCACTTCAGTACAACAATGTGAGTGTAATGTTCCAAACGCCGCGCTTAATATCGCTTAAACAAAAATAACTTTCCACCGACCACAGCATAAAAAACAAAAACGTATGTCCCCAGTTTAGAATAGAGTTAACCTAAAAACTGCAAACGAAAAAAGCTTATCACGACTGCGGCGAGATTAAAACAATCTACAACACAATTCCGGGGAAAACTCCGGTTTTATATAGTGAAGGGTTTTATGTGTGTGTGACGTAGGAGACATAGGCAAGGGTTTGTGTTGCACTAACTTAGCCGACTTTACGATTTGCGGCGGTCGCGGTGTCTCCGAAATTAGGACCGTGGCTGTGTTTCAAAAATAGGAGCAACTCTCTGGAGCGTCGCGGTGTACTGTGCCCGGAATTTGTAAGTTGAGATGAGAACGAAAAAGTAATGTTTTGTGGTCACTTTATAGTATGTTTCACGTCGAATTATGCGGAATTGTGCGGTGGATTTGTATGGCGAGTTTTATGGGAGTTTAGCTCTGTTTTGTGGATGTACAACTCAATTTGAGTTGCTTTGATATGGTGCTGTTTGAAATAAATTAATATTTCAGCAAAGAGCTATAGAAATTCTAAATTTCACATGGTTTCTACTTGTTACAAATATTCTTCTTTCTATTAGTAGTATTAAGTATTATAAAATGATATTTTGTATAGACGTGATTTTTCCAAAATAATCTAAATATTAAGTAAAAAATGTTTACCTAAATGATTTAATGTCATCCGAAACATTTGTAAAGAGAAGCATTTGCCAAATAAATGTTTGTAAAGCGAGTGTTTATAAAATAAAACATTTGCGGAATAAGTTTTTTTTTAAAGAAAAGAGAGAGAGAGAGAGAGAGAATTATTTCTGATATAAATAGTATACAAAACGTTGGTTATAAACTAAAAATTTGTCAATTGAGTTTTGGTGAAACCGAGAACCGAAACATTAACAAAGATTAAATCTAAAATATGTCTAAACAAACAAAATTCAATGAACAAAAATCCTCAACGCACTTTCGCAATTAGAATTTCAATTTGACGAAATATATATCTGACGAAGTGACGACGTGACTGTTATCAGTGACCAAACTAACTCTGTCACGCCAACTGCCGTGTCAATTACACTTTATTCTAATTGAAAATAAGGGACTCCATTATACACTAAACACCTGAACACTTAATTGGATTAAAGGTTATTGATCTTGCGACACTTAACCGAATTATCATTATTATCAAATTAATTGTTTCATTATTTGATTAGGGGACATCTCTAACTCGTATGGAGAGGCGAGTTTAGACTAGGACAATACAGTTTACTCACGATGTGTTCCTTCACCGTTTTGAGAGCATTTAATTTGATAAATGAACTGTTTGTTTTCTATTAATTAAATTAAACTTTATTCAAAAACATCTATGGGTATCTTTCTAAACTTTGACTATATCCGACGACCCTGGTGACCGTAAATACTACTAAATACTAAAGATGAGATGAAAATAATATTGTCGAAACATAACTGCGAAAATCTGGATTATAAATTTACAGTCAGAAAACGCGGACTCAAAAAAATTTAGACTACTTTATTACAGACAGGAAAATCTTTACAGGTTTGTGTGTTCCAAGGTTGCTGATCACTGCGTATTTCGTACTCCCATCATATTATGCGCTGAAATATCTATATTTACGCTAGTGCGAAATAAAACAATCACTCCACCAATTCGTGTGGAAATGTTGATCTTTCACATAAAATTCACAATCATAATCATAAGTTGTGTTATAATATTTTAGTACCGAAAAAGTTTACCAGTTTTCACGAATATTTCTGCATTGATTTGTTTATCATCTGTGATAATTTTCCATTATCGCTCTTGGTATTGATGAGAGATCATACGAATATTGACACTGTTTTTACATATTATAAATACACATCCGTCAGCCTATTAGAGACTTTGTTGCGCCACTTCTTAAAGCACTAGGAAGTCGTGAAGGGCGGGCGTTTTGTCTAATGTAATTTTCACGTTTAAAAAAGTGCTGATTCTCAACCTAATTTGAATATAGGGCTTTTGATGTTATTGCATTCTATTATCTATTGCTAATAAGTTGTCCCTTATAATAGAGCTAAATGAGACCTATTGACGATACCTACCTACCTAACTTTTCCACTATCTCGTAATAGGGCAGTGCGCAAAAAGTCAACAAAAGAATATGGGCCACTGCATTCCTTATTTATAGATGACACGTGGAAAACAAAGCATACATGACTGGCATCTTCGAGCCCGATAAAACCATGCACCTGTTTTATTTATTTTGCTTAGTCATAACAAAATAACACACTATGCATGTGTTTCACTCAGGCCATGTGTTCACTAGGTCACTTGTTCGATAGCAGGAAGATGCTAGAAAACTTAAGAGCCATATTTTGAGAACGTTGCAATTTTGGGAGATTTTGAGGAAAAAACTGCTTGTTGTGTTGTTAATTGTTACCTTTTGTATTTCTGCAGATAAGTCATCGCAATTACATGGATGTTCACGTGCACTTTTACAAAAGGGTTTAAGCTTGGGCTTAGGGCTTAGTGCTTTATTTCCTCAAAGCACTTACTAAAAGCTAGCATCATGGTAAAATACGACTAGAATATGTCCAGACATGCGTACTGTCGATGTTCAATGTTTATTGTTTTAAACAGGACTAACGAGAATTCATTCTGCAGTCGCTTTATACACTTCTCTTGTGTCAAGACATCACTCACTGAAAAACATTTCCCTTGTTGTACCTACATACCTTCCTACACGAGTTCTTTGTATCCAGCCGGCACAATCTCGTCAGCCATCATCCATTCTTCGCAGACCTATTTGTAAGCAATAAAGAATGCAAATTGAAGAATCCAATTTGTAGTACAAAACGGTGTGTTTAAATATGCAACGGGGGCGTTGAAAAAAATGCTGCACTGTCCTAGAGGGTAACAGGGGTCATTCTGTTGGGGCCGGAAAAAATGGATTTATAGGGTCATTCCCGTTTATCTGTTAAGGTCCGCACTATCGTTTTCAGAAGTATTTACAGAATCTAATGTCAACGTAGCTTACGAAAAGTTCTACGAGTTAATTTATCTGTTTTACAAATTATGTTTCCCTATCAGAAGAATAACGATGTCAAACAGAGATCGGCCCCTAAAATGGATAACCAAAGGTATTAAAACAAGCTGCAAAACCAAAAGATCATTAAGATATAAATACTACGCTAATAAAACTGTGGAAAATAAATCAAAATTCAATAAATACTCTAAACTTCTACGGTGTTGCATACATGGGTCTATTAAAAGAACTAATCATCAATTTATTAGTAAATCGAAAAACAAATGCAAGGCAGCATGGCAGCTAATAAAAAAAGAGTCCACCGGTACGTGGAGTAAACAATTCATAGACAACGTAAGAAACAACGGTAATATAGTTAATAGCCCGGACAAAATTGCTGAAACATTCAATGACTATTGGATTAATCTAACAAACGATACCCATAAAAATAATCGTGTCAGCTTGAAGCAATCTGTTAGTGATAGTATATTCTTAAAACCGTATGGATATGATGAGACACATAGAATTATATTATCATTAAACAACACAAACTCAGTTGGGTATGATGAGCTAGCGACTAAAATCTTAAAAAGCTGCTCAGTAGAATTAACACCAGTCATAACATTCTTAATAAACTTATCTTTTGAATCTGGATGTTTTCCCAGCCTACTTAAACAAACGGTTGTGAAACCCTTACACAAAAAAGGCAACAAGGAAGATCTCGATAATTACAGACCAATTACTCTCATACCCATCATATCAAAAATCTTTGAAAATGCCATGCATAAACGCCTTACTCAATTCATAAATAAGCATGCTATCATAAGGGAAGAACAATACGGGTTCCAAAAGGGAAAATCCACAACACTGGCATGTTTTAACCTAATTGACACAATAGTGACTAATTTAGATAAGCGAATTAGCACAACAGGCATATTTTTTGACATGTCTAAGGCGTTCGATTTCGTATCACACAAATTGCTAATGGACAAATTAGAAAAGTATGGTATACGGGGTCTAGCACTCCAATGGATAGACAGCTATTTAAGTAACAGAATGCAGTGTGTAGAAATTGAAAAAGTTGATAGACAACGAACACTAAAGTCATACAGATCGAACTATAAACATAATGGGTCTGGTGTGCCCCAAGGGGGTGTGCTGAGTTCCCTATTATTTATACTATATATAAACGACCTTCCTGATGTTACTAATCACCCCTGTTTTTTGTTCGCTGATGACATATCGTTAATAATGACATCGAATAATAATGACATTGATAAATATACTACTGACATAAATAAGACAATTGAATCGATAATTTCATGGCTTGACGATAATAATCTATGCGTAAACATGACAAAAACCAATTTTATTCAATTTAGTACATATGGAAAAGAAAATAAGACATTAGACATTAATTATAGAGGATTTAAACTAAATGAAGTAAACGAAACAACATTTCTCGGTATCACGATTGACAAAAACTGCAACTGGAAGGCCCACGTGAATAAAGTATGCAATAAATTAAATAAATTCGTGTATGTTTTATACGAACTCGTAAAGACATCGGCGTTAAAAACTGTAATATCTGCATACTATGGCTATGTTGATTCTGTGTTGAGATATGGTCTCATCACCTGGGGTTACTCAACAGAGAGTCAGCGAGTGTTCATCGCGCAGAAAAAATGTATCCGCGCCATAGCGGGAATACGCCCGTGGGAATCTTGCAAACCCTTTTTCAAAAAGTACAAGATATTAACCCTTCCATGTCTTTACATCTTTGAATGCGCTAAATTTGTTAGAATGCACCCAGAGTTATTTAAGAAACACCATGAAATATTTTCAAAAAGCACTAGGCACAGGAATAGAATAGTTTTGCCCATAATTCCAAGGACAGCGCTATACAGTAAAAACAGTTATGCAATGTGTGTGCGTATATTTAATGCTATACCTGACAGTATTAAAATCTTGCCCACGTATAAATTTGCCAAGTGTCTTAAAGTATGGTTAAGGGAAAAGAATTTCTACTCAGTGAGTGACTTAATTAATAAAAAATTGGAAAATTAATATTAAATTAATTAGGTACTATAAAATTAGTGACATATTTTTTTTAATTATTGATGATTATTATTACTAATAAATTAATACTAAACTATACTAAACTATAAAATTTTAGCTATTGACATATAAATTTATTTGATTGACATTTTTTATTTTAATTATTCACATTTAAATTTATTGTACCTACTGACATTTTTATTTAATTTTTAATAATTTAATTTTTAATAATTTTTATAATCGGACAATTTAATGTATTTGAAAGGCAAAATGTTATTTAGGTTTGGTCTGTTTATCCGAAACTTTCTTTCATACAAACCTTGTCCTAGCAATACCGAACACAACAAAAAAAGAATTATCCAATTTGGTGCAGTCATTTGGAAGTTATGCGCGTACAGACATTTCGGTGATTTTGTTTTATACAAGTTTTGTTAGTAAGGATTTATTTATGTTTAGAATTTGTGTTTTGGGTACGATGTGAAAATTAATGACTTTATTATTGAACGTAATTTGCACGCTTGCTTGCAGGCAGAATACAATAACTTTTAGGCTTTAAGATCTTCCCTTGTTGAACAATGTATTTTCTGGCAAATAAATATTTTGAATTTGAATTTGAATTTGAATTTGAAGGGGTATTGATATGCAAATTATATTGGTATGTGTCGTTTGGATTAAAAATATTGATATGTAGCCGTATCTTTTAAATACAAGCACCTGACGGTGGAATAAAAGTTTAATAGATTTTGCGGTATATTTAAAATTAAATTACTAATTTGATGAGCATATTAGTCACACTCAAAGGCTATAACGAGTACAACGACCTGATACCTGACCTGACCTGACTTGGTGCCTAATAATTCTTGCCTTATATATAAAATATACAACCATATCGAAAATACCGTCAGAAGATAAGTTGGTTATCTTCACACGATATTTTTATATCGGGTATAAAAACCCACATTTCAACCTAATTTTAAAATCAGAAGAATATTCCACATACGCTATCTCAGGTGGCCCATAAAATCTGCACGTTACACATCATATATCATCACATAAATATAATATAACGCATTTGATGGATGTATGACGGACGGGTATCGAAGCTCAAACTGTGTCGACTCGCAGATCGATCGAGATTGACACAAGGTGAACGACATGCAAACAAACCTCCCCTTTTAAGTTGAACACGTCTTTGTTTGTAGTGATGATGGATATTGCCTTGAACTGTATATAAATTGTGATGTACGGGATCGAAAGTCATCTGTCTTGTGTTTAGGTAGATTTGTGCTGCTCCCGATTTTTTTTTTTTTAGGATGGGAAATCATCAAATCCCGCTCCCGCTCTGAGTGGAGCGGAAGGGAGTGTCAGATTCTTACTGACTAAAACCCACCCGTGTTCCTTCCTTAGCTCTTTATATTCCGGGCCAGCGGTAACCCTTTCGGACAATCCCGCTGACCTAGTGCTGCTCCCTGTGAAACGTTTTTCCAAGTCACCTTCAAATCTATTTCTGGAAACGCTGCACGCTGGTAGACTGACCAGCTGTAATATCTCATTGCCTCAGGTATACAATGATACTTTCCAAATGTGTCTTTCGTCTACGTGTTGACTATTCATCCGTAAGGGCGTAAGTAATTACCTTCCATCAGGAGCGCATTCAATATGTATGTCTAAATAAAAGAACCAAAAGTATAGTACGTTTCTTAGTCATTCCCAGGTTTTATTATTATTTTACATTTATCTCGGGACCGCGGGGTCCCGGTCCTTTGGAAGGCGTACGAGGAACCGAAGTCAACTCGCAGAGGCCCCTTAGGAAATTTTAATGAAATGCGGCACCAACCGACGATTATCCCTGTATGCACTATTCAAGTGCACCCAAGGATAACCCCCGGTTGGTGTAGGGCTATTGCAGCATATAGAAAAATAAAAAGTTGGACTATGGGTTTGGGTGGCTAAAGTGGACTGGTTACCAAGAACTATGGAAGAACGAAACGAATGTTCAATGTTTTATATATAGGTACACGGATAAAATGGCAGGGGACTTGCACACTCAATTTATAATGGGCCCCCGGAAACGGTCGCTAGCATATAGTGACGTAGCGACAAGGGGCAACATGTCCTGAAGTGCTTATGAGGAGTGGAGAGGTATTCCACGGCTATCAGGACAATCCCGGAAGTACGGTCAGGATACCTACAAGCATCTCACTGGAATACTTCCTTCCTCCGAGCACGTTTGTTCTTGCGAATCTCCACTCAAACCGGCCAATAAAGGCAAGAATAAGGTGGGAGCTCTGATCCTCGTCATTGTTCACTCCAGCCGGCCAATAAAGGCAAACCAGAGGTGAGGAACAAGACTTCTCCCGGGAGATAGGGTCCGTGCGATCGCCACTGCCCAACAGCTCGCCACATGCTGGCCTGCGGGTTTCTGTATCTCTCTTGGTCTGGCTCCTCACCCTAGACTTATTCCGGTAATGTAAACACTACCGACACAGACCTGGAGTTCGGAGCGCGCAATCCCCACCAAGACGTCAACATAGAGATACGGCGGTGGGGTTATTATTATTATTAGCCATTAATGTCCCAATGCTGAGCAAAGGCCTCCCTACTATCTTTCCACGTCTCTTTGTTATTAAAGGAGTCCAATCCATCCCACCATCTCCATCTGAGCCTGCCGCGATGTCGTTTGCCATCCCCTGGTTAATTTGTCAAAAATACGTAAGTCTTAACATACAATACTTATCTCAGAATTTCAATCTACAACTGAAAATTTAGCATCCATAGTCACATCCTTAAAAACAGAACCATTTCCATAAGACAAGAAGACCAGAAGTTTCCAGGAGGCACCGTTAATTCCTTAGTAAGACGGCACCTACGGTATTAATTTCCCTCGATAGATATCTGACATAAGGATTTGTGTTGTATGTAAGTAGGAAAACGAGCACCTAGCGACCTATGCAGGGTGAAATTAAGCTAGCAAAACTCTGCAGACGTGATGGATATCTAAACAAAAAAATTAAAATAAAAAGATTTTATTGTTTTTTTTTAGGGGTCAACGACCGCCGGTAGTTTTGTTACTTGCAGTATGAGATGAGAAATTATGAAAAAATTGATTTTGTAAACTGATATTTCAAGTGCGGTCAATGACCCCACAAAAAAAATCTCCCATCACATCTGCGGAGTTTCGCTTTATAATTTAATTTGACCTTCTATAACTAAATACACACTTCTGTAATAGACCAAAAATAGTAATTAGAAAGTAATACACGTCTTACCTTTGAGAATACAAGGAAAAGACGAGAGTGTTTCTGATAATCTGTAAATAGGTACAGGAAAACTGTGTTATTTAGTCCTCTTCATTAAGATTTATCTCAACGATTTCTTCTGAAGTGGATATCCGGTAAATCCCAATAAAGCAAGCTTATTAACACATATTTATTAGTAGTAAAGATTATTTCTCGTATAATCAAAATAGACTTCTTTGTCGCTCCTTTAGCTTTCTTTTTATACAATATATTGATGTCATGTAGCTCTATCTCAGTAACTGATCCTGCAATGTAGTTCATACTTTTTCTTTAATTTTAATCTATGTTCAATTTTAATCTATGATGTTCTTTATGTAGCAATGCGTCGTTGTAATAGCGTATAGTAGCCTAAACTTTTAATGGCCGCCCGTGACTTTTTAATCGATTTAAAAAAAGAAGAGGTTCTCAATTCAAATGTTAATTTTTTTATGTATGTTCGGGCATAATGACGATCATACTCCCTCATATAAAGACGGATTTACAAAATTTTTGTTCGAAAGAGGTTTATTCCGAAATGGTCCCATTTAAATTTCGTAAAGATCTGATGATGAGTTTCGGAGACAGACAACGGAACTCTTCAATAAATACCAGCAAATCAACCGCGATTGCTGCTATAGCATATGTATGAATTGTTTACACAATCATACAACATAACATCACGCCTGTACCCTTTAAAGGGGTAGGCAGATGTATTCAATAGCTTCCTGTCACTGATATTCACATAGCAAGCCTGCCCTGCCTACCCTAAACAAATTCATATAACATTAGTTATATGAATTTGTTTGGAGTAGGCAGGTACAACTAAAAAGTGAAAAATAAAAACTTGCTTACAAAAAAAAAACAACCGACTTCCAAAAAAAACTGCAAAGTGAAAAATAACTTTAAGTTCGAAAGTCGGTGTCAAAAAACGAAAATACCGAACCAAAGACACCGACTTCCGAAATTAAAGTTATTTTTCCCTTTGTAGTGTATTTTTTGGAAGTCGGTTGTTTTTTTTTTTGTAAAAAAGTTTATTCTGATAGGTCAACGCCATTCCCCTCTTACTATCTATAGAGCCACGTTTTCTTAACTAACGCTACTCGCGGCGCATCATAATATTCAGCGTGGCATGACCCAAAACATTTGACACACGATCTGGTCAAACAACGATCCGCTCGTATATTACAAAACAAATAATAAGATCCGAAGACTTGGACCCGAACATCATTCTTCAGACGTACTACTGAAGTGAAAGATAAAACAAAAAGAAATAGGTTTATTGTCCCACTGAGATCGAAAATACGAAATCCTTTTAAGGCACGAGAGCCGAAACGACACCGTTTTGTCAAAACCTTTTTCTACTTTTTCCGGGGCGAGCTTGTGAAAATTTGATGTGGTCCGTGCGTAACCACTTATACCCACTTTTTGCATATTTTATACTAATCTCGCATTCAGGTGTTGTTTTAAAAGTCTCTTTATATGACCCCTAACTTATTTATTTGCGCTAAGATCCTTTTGCTGTTGAGACTGCGCAATTTTCCATTTGAGGCTACAGATTGAACAATTTTCCTCGGGACCAAAATCTGTTCTAAATCGGTTCATGATTTGAGACAGATTTTGTAGATTTTTTCTGACACGTACCATTAGGTCTGTCTGCTTTTTCTACACATAAAAGCAAACCTGCTTAAATACAATCTCTTTGTGTTTCTCAATACCCATTCCCAAAATCTTAGTACGGTTTCTATTGTACAAGGACTATTGAACTAAACAATGCGAAGAAAGCTACCGAAACCATTCAGTGTATCGTTATTAGGAGGCCCATTTCAGTATATAGGACATTTCCAACATTCTGATATCTAATCAAAATTCATGATCCACTACCCAATCTCCTATACAAATGTTATCTATTGAACATCCTACCAGACCGTCTTGTACTCAGCTACATAGCTAATACAAATCAGGGACTGAGATTATTTTTCTTTTTATTTAAAATCTACAAGAAAAACTGGGCCGTCCTCCAATTTTCTCGAATTCGAGGCCGCGATAGTCAGTTTCTTAAAGTAAAAAGTCCCAAGCCTATACCTAAATTCAATATATCTACAAACCGGAGCTCGTTTACTTGAAAGCCTACGTAAAGAAACTTTCTCCATCGATAAGGTAACCTAAGGACCCTAAGATACAAAGTGTTCGTACTTATCTGATACTCATAGCCCGGTCCCTTGGCCGTTAGGACAAACAAATCACGATTAAAGGGCCAAGTCCACTTTCATCTCATTAATGTCCGTAGACGCATTTAATTAAAATTCACCCTCCGAAAGCCTGACTTTATCTTGGCAGGGTTTTTCGATCTCGTTATTAGCACATTCCGTTGCTGAGATAACGGTCTTTTACCCTTAAGAAGCAAATTGTCGGTTAAAATATTAACGTTGTTTGATTTGATAATAGTTTTATAATTGACCGATTATTTTGTAACGAAATTATAAATTTGGTTGGGGTTTTGTCGAATAATGTCTCTCATCATATGGGATTTTCGTTTTCTTTGTTGTCAAATTTTTAATAATTTTGCTATTTTAGAACAAAAAGAACCCTCACACTTTCAACACATCAGTTTTTATGTAAAAAGTTCAATATGACCGGAATATTTTCGTGACGAGCGTTCCAAAAACCGCTCACTAGCAAGAAAACCTCGATCAGAAAAACAAATATTCTAATATAAGACGGAGGAAGGATTGTGATTAATAGCGCACGGTCCGTTTTCAGACCCGGTATAAAGGCTCTATAAGACATATGGCATCGCTTAAAAATTGAGGTCGGCATATAATCCACGTTTACGTTTTCTGTGATTATGCGGGTCTGAGCAAGATTGATGACGTCGACCAACCAACGGGCGGCTGGACGGACTTAACCCGCCAAATCCCGTGGATTATGAGTTTATGACCCATAAATAGCTATTCGTGCTTGTCCTTCGAAAAGTTGCTTGTTTCTGTTATGAGTCTTATGAGGCCATGGACTCTCTTGTGTGAACTTTTTGATCAACTTGTGCAAAATGTATATGGTGTAAATGGAGGACAAATTGCCTACCAACAGCACCCTAATTGGGTAACACTATTATTTATTATTTACACACTATCAATCTCAGTCTGAACCATTTTGAAGGATATTACTAATCCATTGGTTTTTTATTTTTATTGGAATGGGTTTGCTCTTGACTCTAGTCTAGGTCAGAGATGACAGAGACAAAGTCTACGATGGAGTGAGCTCACCCAGAAGAAGCCTGTTCACTCTTACTTTGAAGAGATTCGGGTTGTATGCACTCGGAAACACAAACGCAGGTAGAGAGTTCCACTCTTTTGCTGTGCGCATTATAAAGGACTTTTGAAAACGCTTAGTGCGAATTGGTGGAATAGCAACTAGGTAGGGATGGTAACTTGCAGTGCGTCTGGATGTCCGAAGGTAGAAGGGGGCCGGTGGAATGAGGTCGTGGAGTTCTTGGGCACACTCACCGAAGTACAATCTGTAGAAGACCGACAAGCAGACAACAAATGTTCGAAAAATGTCTGCCAACAACGCAACAACGCAAACGCAAACGCAAAACGCAAACGCAAACGCAGCTCAACAACGTAAATAATGCAATGAATCGCAAACGCTGCTCAACAACGTAAATAATGCAATGAATCGCAAACGCTGCTCAACAACGTAAATAATGCAATGAATCGCAAACGCAGCTCAACAACGTAAATAATGCAATGAATGTTATTGAACTGTCAAAATGAAACCCATTTCTCTGATAGTGCCTTACGCAACTACCCCGCAGATGCGTGAACGTAAACGAAGCAAAAGTAGTATGGATCATAGAAGGTGGCGTTCTGTAGTTTTTGCGTACCCGCATGGTAAGAAGGCGAGAGCTTTATAGCATGCTTAATGGAACATTGACCCATTAGTATATAGGTCAAATTTTTTTTTTTTTACTCAGATCTCGTCAATAGTTAATCATACGTTCAATATACAAGCATTTATGATTAATTAATAATCAAATCAAATCAGTTATAAAGTCATGCGTCAACAAGTATATATCTTCATAGCATGATCTTCTTTTGCGATTTCCCAAAAATCGTCTTTTTTGGAGTTAATTAGTCAGTATTCCATTAAGCATGCGTAATATGTATATATAGGTATGTATTCTAGCCTAATAGAGCCTGTATGTATGTGTACAAGTAATTTTCTCCAGGTACTACACAGGGCAAATCTTGTGCCAAGATAACTTAGATTTATCTACACAACTTTAGTAGGTTGGTGAAGAATCTGGGTTTCGAAAATTGAAACAACAATCCTTAGAACGTTGAAAATTATCACTAAAACTTGTCGACTCCCAAAGCAAATATTCAATTCACAATGCGAGTCTGCGTTTGAAGTTAGCTACCAAGGCTGCTAATTTTCTTTCCGACATCAGTTCTACGTGCGCGATACGTCACTGGCAGGGTAAGGGAGGGATTACACAAGCCAACTCTTAAGCCTTACAAACGTTGCTCCAAATCGGTGTTATTTAGCAACGCGCCGCCGAGCCTCTCTAATTAAGCAGTACCCTAACTTTTCTTGACATCGCTACTGGAGCATACGTGTCGGTTCTAAGTAGATAGATTGTTAGGACAGACGAGAGCCAGAAACGGATTTAGAAGGATTTGCGACGAATATTGTGTAGTAGAGCGATATTCCTACTTTGATCTAATAGTCATTCAGCGTAGATACATTTATATATAGGTTCCCTTTATTGAGTTTGCAAAGTCCACAGTTGATCTTTTGTTCTTAAAAGAGTCCAACGCTCCTGAAAATGTTATTTTCAGTAGGCAATTAAGAGGATTCTAACAGTTTAGCATTAGTGATAAATAAGCTACCATACAAGTAATTAAGGCGAAAGCGCCAGGGTATCCCGCGAAATTCATTTTTCTTCACGTTTTTTGCAATTTGCTGGTCAGTATTAAGTTGTACGTTGATTAATATATGATTCGCAGCCGTAAAAAATATGTATTTACAGAATTATAATCATTAAAGTCATCAATACAACTCTCTACGTCCAACTAATCCCACATGAATGACTATTTCATGAAATCTTGACATTTTGGGATTATACTAACCTAACAAGTTGTATTACTGATTCTAATGATTATTATTCTGTAAATACATATTTGTTATGGCCGCGAATCATATTTTGATCGACATACAACTTAATACTGACCAGCAAATTGCAAAAAACGTAAGAAAACTTGAATTTCGCGGGCTACCTTAGCGCTTCACCCTTAAGAGATAGCAATGACGTTATGTCCAGACGCCAGCACATCAAGCTACCCGAAACTGTCAAATTTTCCTAATCAGCTTCGAACCTTATGCTTTAGCGATAAAGTTGAAAAACTATTAAAGAAATTTGACAGATTGTCGGCTGTCCCATTTCAAAACCTAGTAAGGGACACTTTTTACAAAAATCGTTTTATTGCATAATCTCGCTAACCTAGAAGGTATCTTCCAAATACAAAAACACCAGCGTTTTAAACTTACATAAAAGGAGATATATTTAAACATCGATACCTAGTAAGTGCACCTTTCACTCCCTAGTGACCATTTAAAACCTAGTAAGTCACTTTAACTAATTCAAAAAAATACATTCCATAGGCTGACCAATATTACGTTTATGCGCTCTCCTGTAAAATTTCATTTTAAGTCCTTACTCAAACTCAAACTCAAAACATTTATTTAAATTAAACCATTTACAGGCACTTTTGAATTGTCAAAAAGTCGGTCAGTCAGAAAATATGAAGCTAGTTGCCCATTCCAAAGCGTAGGTACCTATGGAGAAGAACGGGCAAGAAACTCCATGGACACTCTTTTAAGTTATAGTTTTACAAAAATATTAGTTACATCAATAATGTGAATTTATAATTATATGTGAGAACGATGTAAAATAAAAAAGACGTACGCGTTGAAAGTGTCCAGAGTACAGCAAATGGTAAGAAAACAACAATTCAATATTAAAATAATTAAAAATAAGCCGAGGCAGCTAAGTGATGACCAGCCCCAACTGACGGCGCCCGTTCACGAACATGACGCATAGATCGGCACCATTCAGCTCAACCATTTTGAAGGGAGCTAAATGATCCAACACACACGCCACCGTCAGCGAGACATTTGTGTGAGCATGACATACTATCAGCCGCCAGGGCACATTCAAGTCAATGAAAGACACATTACCCGATAAATGGTACATAGTGTATAGTATATACATAGAACTCACATCTGTGCTATGCAATTATACAATACAAAGGAAATTGAGTTTATACAATGCAAAGATAGTCTTACAATCTTACTAGGTTTTGAAATAGGGCAGCCGTTGTGGCAGCTTGATGTGCTGGCGTCTGTACTTACCTACATAACATAAACATTTTAGCACGCCGGTAATCCCCGAAGGGTCAGGCAGAAGTGTACCTATGATTATTACCTACCTGATGATATATGGCTTTTGTGATTTATCTATAGTACACCCACATTTCGCCAGGGGCGAGCTTATTGCCACCAGCCGGGTATAAATCCAGACTCCGGGCTGCTACTATGAATTCCGGATGGAAAACACCACAGCACTTTGCTCGACCCGGAATTCAAACCCAAGACAACAAACAACAGTAGCGCTTGCGACCCCTAGATCAACGTCATAGCACATCTACATTTTTCATGAAAAACTAACTCATCGTCAAAGCTAATAGAAGCTGAACTGTAGATAGGTACAGACGCCAGCACATCAAGCTACCCGAAACTGCCAAATTTTCCCAATCAACTTTGAACCTTATACTTTAACGATAAAGTTAAAAATCTATTAAAGACATTAAAATTTGACAGATTGTAGTAGCTTGATGTGCTGGCGTCTGTACATAAAGCCTATTGGAACCTACATAGCCTTTCAATAAGGTCGAGAATTGTATATTACTTTTACTGTACAAGCGATCTCTTTTCCTTTTCTCTTTGTCAAAGGCGTATGGATGCTCTTTAACGTCTTTAGGAACATTTCTAACGGAGTGGCTGGAGCCGTCGCGATCGCACTTTACTTTTTTTAATCGTTGAGTCTCAGTACGATCAGGAAAATATTTTGAATCAGATTGACACACTCAGTGTGTAAGGACATGGATAAAGTCTGGCCTAGCACAGACAAAAGGTTAATAATATTTAAGAAATAACTGACTATATTTGAAATCCCACCACAGCTTTCGTTACTTGGCAAAACTTTGCAGGAAATATTTCAATAAAATTTAAAAGATTATTATTTTGATGCAAGTATTCATAAAGGTCTCCCACCTTTATGTTGCTAGTTTTGGAAATAAAATGATAATGAGACATGCTTATTGTATGAATTTATATGATTTGAATATTTTTAGAATATAAAATATGTATATAAATCCATAGGAAATCCTAGACACAAGAGAAAATTTGAACCACTATAGATAAATGGGCCACCCTGTAGGTACCCATATTGAAATGTCTATTCAACGTGAAAATGAAGCTCATTTTTATGAAAACTAACCCTTAACTCTGCATACTGAACCTTTTGTTAAACGAAAATTCATGGATACAATCACGTAAAAAATGGAACAATCGATACGTGACTGGCCAAATAGTTTCAATTGAGTGCGTTGCTAAATTTTTATTAGGGAGCAGAGTTGCCTCGTTGATACAAAAACCTATATCAGGGGTCTCTTGCCCCGAGGGCGCTCTTAACCCATTTTCATTTGGTTCGTATTTTTATTCCCTCAAAGCGATGCAGGGTCTATGCGGCCCTGCTGTGGTTTTCAATTTACTAGCTTCAAACTCTGTGAAGTTTCTTCTACTACGTGGTGCGCTACAATTACTGCAGCGGTTTTTGTTTGTTTAATTAGTTTTGAGGTGAAATTGTCGGATGGAGGGTTTACTTGAAATCGTAAACAGTGTTATGAGGGGATTCGGTTTTATTTCCATTCTTGTTTTGTTTTTCTCCAAGTCGTAAGGATGAGCACGAGCAAGTAAAGCAAGATGTTTATTGTCTCTGGTAGTACTGGGACTGCATGGACAATCCTCGTAAACAAAAGTATAGTGTAATTTATTTCACTTTGTGACCGTATAGCTACCTGAGTATATGAACGACTGTGGACCAAGCGATAGTTCTACCAGAATCTATCGTACCGAAACACGTTTACAAACTAATTCCACTTGTCTAACCGTTTGTGACGTAAATAGCACGATCGAACAAGTAATACTGACAAGATCACTGATACAGGTTGGAATAATCTCCATTGAATATCTATTATCCCGATGTAAACACAAAGCTATAGCCTACTAGGTACTGGCAGGTACCTACCTACAGAACCTCAATAGGCCCGACCAATCGATACACTGTTTGTACAGACACCAGCATATCAAGCTACCCGAAACTGTCAAATTTTCCTAATGAACTTTGAACCTTATGCTTTAGCAATAAAGTTGAAACTCTATTAAAGAAATTTGACAGATTTTAGTAGCTTGAAATGCTGACGTCTTCCAAGCCTAGGTACTTTTGCTACATAGGCAGGTATTACAGGTCCTATTACAAAAAGACAAATATAATACATAACTAAACAATAGCAGCCCAGGATTCCAATTACGTCAAAGAGTCATCACCCACAAAGTACAATCCCAGGCACAAAATTACGAAACCGCATTATCACCAAATTTTTCATTACTCAAAGCAATTCCACGACCGAAGGGACGCTCGAGTAACTCAATAACAGACGACAAAAGGCATCTGAGTATAAAATTCGCCAATTATACGCAACCCACTCACGAAAACACCAATATTCCGAACGGATCACAATTAAATACCCTCCCGACAATTCTTCAAAGTAAAGGGATGATTTTAATTTAAATCTAGCCCTCCTCTAAACCGTTCCATATCTGGTCGCCGTTATTAGCACATTCTAGTGAAGCGATGTCCTCCCCGCGACCGCTTTTGAGAACCATATTAACGATTTGTCCTTTTTGCAGTATAATCGTATTCAGTTTTGCGAGGGCAAAGGGACTGACGTAAATCAAAGAGTGGGGACTGTGCTCAGTTGCCCTGGCTACAGGAATTTCGCTCGGCCGATTAGCAACGGCTGCCCTGTTATAAATTGAATCAAACGGAACGCCTGGTTTCGAAATCTAAAGGAACTAGCAAGCAGAAGGATATCTATTGTTAGTTAATCCCTTTACGCACGTGCGTAATGGTTTTATGAGATGAAAGTGAGCCACGCTATGGTGCATTATAAAATCTCGAGAGTTACATCATAGGTAAATAATTTCCTAAAGCTTTAACTACATAAATGACGTACGTACCTACGTAGATAGCCTTTTCTTGTCCTCGCACTACGTATGTACCTATCCACATGTTTATGTTTTTTCAGGGTAAGACTTTTAACAGAGATTAACTTTGGCAATTATACTAAGCAAAGTTTAGGAATTACGCTAACCAAAGATAAACATTAACATAAAATCTGTTAATGGTTTTTTTTCTTTGCACTGTATTTTATATGCAACATCTTTTGTACCTACCACATTGTATGCAAATAAATTATTTTGTTTCGATTTGATTGATTTGAAACTTGGCCTGTACCAATAAATTAATTTATTAGCAAATAGGTATGGATAGAACCACACGGCGTGATAAGCAATACATGTGTCCAAGTCGTTCATTGTAAAAGTGGTGTAACTCCTTTCTTGCCTAATGGTATCACATTTATTTATCACACCTTTTTTTTAGTTACTTCAAATTATTATACAATTTGATTGTTTTAAATGATAAAAAATAGATAACATTGAATGAATGCTTAGGTAGGTATATATTTTTTCCAAAAAGCAAAAAATTCGCAAAAAGGGTTTTATTCTAAAATTCAGTTACAAGGAGATACTCGTAATTCACTTTTACAATGAATGACGCACATATCTGACCTTTTCCCTTAGATTACCGGTGATTACACCTTTGATCTTCTATGCCGAATCGACCTACGTAGGAAGGTAATAATACACGGATAAGTAGAAACCAAAGACATTCAATTATTTACTTGACAACATCTTAAATCTCTTTGGTAGAAACTAAAGATGAAAGTAACGAAGAGGACACTTGTAATGAAATTGTCCCCCTAAACATAGTCTAAAAACAAAGCAACAGAAATCTCAAAAATACTTACATATTTGTTGCCATATCAATCATAACAAAGGCAGCATTACGTGCCACCCTCCCTACGTGAAGTGCCGACACCTCTACATGCCAAAGGTCAGAATTCGACAGACAAACAGAATTTGGAAAACAAACAATTCGCTCGGGAAACATTCTAAAGCACTCTAACGTTATTAGACCAAGACATCAACTCACATTAAATTCTTTATTCATTTTATGTTTGCGGGGTCACGGGCTCAAGCCGGAATTCCTGCAATGTCTTTGATCTAAGTCAGACGAGAGAAAAAAAACATGAACGAAAATGCACTTCAACTGTCTTCATAAAGGGGGGAAAATATAATTTATTCAAGAGATAATTTTCTCCTCCCTTTTAAGGATAGACGCCGTTTGAAGTGGGGTGGGCACGAATGAATGTTTGCACTGAGCCGGGTTTAGGCTGCACTATGCTCTCTCGGGAAGACTTTGTCTTGTATTCAACGCTATTTTTTTTGGGTCGCCAGTTTAATATTCAACATCGTAAATAGTGGCGGCGTTCTGGCGTTTTCGTGTAATTGTGTTGGGTCAACGTAAGAGGGGAACACTTGTTGTCTTCTGGTGTAAAATTGTATTCGTACAATAGTGCCTACCCAGCAGTGCGATTCTGTAACTATCTCACCGTGAAAACTTAGGTGAAGTGAGCGTGGAGTGAACTGTCAATAGTGTCAATGTCTAGCAAAAACAAACTCACTTCACCTAAGTTTTCACAGTGAGATTTTTACAGAATCGACCGACAGTAATACTTACCTTAACGCACGGAATATTATTTAACTAGCTTCTACCAGCGACTTCGTCCGCGTGAAATTTTTTGTTCCCCTGACCCACCCCGTCGCATCGTATCGCCTGCCTGCGCTATCACTTCGTTTTTGCTAAGCGAAAACTTGTGACTTTTTTCTTTTTGCTCAACTTCTAAGGGTCCTAGCGTGATGTTTAATAGCCTATAAAAGCCACGTGACGTGACGTGTTCACGTGTGTGTGAACATCTATCTTTGCTTAAATTTGTCAAGACAAAGTTAAGTAAAGGTATGACATTCAGTTTGTTGTTCCACAACTTGAAAATTATCTCAAATTCTTAATTCAAATATAGTACACTAGTTTTGAGTAGTTTTGACGCAAGAATGGTGAACTAATCAGTCACAGAACAATCAATTCACGGTCCTGTTCCAAATTAATTATAAACATCTCTCAGAATAACAAACCCACAACAAACGAACTGTTTACCACTCAAACAACTCACGGCGGGTGGAACTCTTCCTTTAGGCGTGACTGCTTGGTGAGGGGAATAAGTCGCTCGGTGTGCCTTACCACTGATAAACTACTCTTCGCCGCCACTCCATCGGTCTGCGCTGACTCTTACCTACTACTACAAACAAGGCTGTAATACAGACTAGAGAGGCAGCCACAAATAATCAAACCACGATACACGTCCAATAAATGGCTCTTTCAAAAATCTTGACAAAAATTAAAGGACATACCTTTTGCAGTCTGATAGTTCGTCATTCGTCGTGGGTCGCAGGCGTACTCGATTCACCGAATAATCTATGTCTAAACACAACTTTAGAAGACATACCTGCAATTTCAATACTGTTTTCAACAGCGTTTATCAAAAGCATCAAACTGAACTACTTTCTCCGTGGGCCCAACATCGTAACGTAATCCCGAAACAATTATCAACTATCCCATACAAAACTTCAATACCTACTCCACTCAAATGGGGACGGCAGATTATTTATACGATGTTTGTAAAGTATTAAATACATTTACCTTACCTTACGTTGTCACAAATAATATTCAGACGCAGAATATTATTTGTGACAACGTAAGGTACCTCGCGTTCACACCAAGAGCATGTGGTCCTCTACATGTTAAGTCTACTGATTTCGTTGATTGTTTACACCTAAATCAAGTTCGGTAAAGCCAATTTGTAAACAAACCTTGTAGAAATCTTGGCAAAAAAAGTTAACAAAATAGTTAACATGTCTGAAACAAAATTAACAACGTTAATACATGCCTTAAACAACGTTAATGTATGATACATGTTTTATACACGACATGTCCTTGACAAGACTTGTAGAAAACAAGTACCGCCCAATTCAAACTTTAGGCAGCTCGGAACATGAGGCGAGTCGCTGCGCAATAACAAATTCATGGGTCAGCGGGGGTGAGGGGTGGGGTACTGCGCGGTGAGTAGCGCACTTTAGACCCGCCATAAAGTTTAAAAAGGGTTAAAAACAAAGATAATTAAGTTTTCTTCGACCTTCCACAGAAAACAACGTATTATTTTCAATCGGAGCTAATTATTCGATCCTCATCTGCCTTGTCTTTACCCAAATATGTTGCGGCCTGTTAGACTGGAAATCAACTTCTAGACTAACGATGCAGCTGAATACCAGTATTTTTTACGAGGAGCAACTGCCTTTGTTTTTTTTTTTTTATTTGAAATGGGTTTGCTTTTGACTCTCTAGGTCAGAGATGACATAGACAAAGTCTACGATGGAGTGAACTTACCCAGAAGAAGCCTGTTCACTCTTACTTTGACTCTTGTTTTTACTTTGTATGTGCTAATTATTAGTTACGTAAGTTAAAAAAGCGTTTAATATCGACAAATACTTTATTTTAAAAATATACTAAGCTAGATAACATTCTCCATGTAAAAGCAACATTAATTATATTCTGTGATTCCTGAAAACAATTTCTGTGTCAGCACTAATGATTTTTAACATACGTTTTTGCTTTTGCTTACAAAATCAACTCTGCAATAAAAATAGACATTAAATATAACAAACGGTCCTGTTTTATATTGCATAGATAGTAAATGTGTTAATGTATCATTTGATTATTTAAAGATGGCAAACACTTAACAAGCCCAAAATCTCAATAACTATGCATCGATGAACAACATCTTTGACCGAGATTTATAAACTTTATGTAAATCGTACTTTGACTGTGTTATTTCTTTCACTGTCAAATTACAAGTGAAAGATAGAGACGGGAATATATCTAAGTCAAAGTACATGCAAAGAGCCGTTTTAAATATGATGCCAGTAGATACAGTAAAAAAACGTTCGTCACCTTAAGGTTGATATCAACTAGACATTGTATCGATGCCATTATGGCCTTTGTTAGCAAATCTTCAAATAGTTTTCATGTAGTATTATGCTCAGTGGCGAAGTTTCAAAATAGTATTATTTCTTGAAATACCAGAAAAATGACGAAGGTTTTTATACTGTGACATATTATGGTCGTTAATGTCGGCTATATTCTTTCAGCTGATGTTAACAATCGCGTCAACAGCGCTTGAAGCGCTTGCCATCAGTTCAGCTTAATTTTTAATTTCATTCCAGAACAATCTACTTGTATTTCTATTTGGCACAATTTAGTACCCTGATATAATAACACCTATATACTTAGACCGATTGACGATAACATTAATGTTTTACAATAGTAAACGTTATAAATGCAATGATTATAAGTGTGTACACACTAAAAAAGTATGACATACAAAACAATTTACATAGCTATATTGTTATAACAAAAAGCTAAAAAACATTTACATAATAATCCATCAATAACAATGTTTAAACAATTGCTTACAGTGCCTTTTAAATGAGCAAATTGCTCTTCTTGGGGATTCGAAAAAAACGCTATAACATAAAATGTTTGTAATTTATGTACAGTCACGTCCATAATAGTTCGTCACCTTAAGGGCTATTTTTGTCTGCTCAATGCACGATAGAATCTGCTTTACCGACTCAGCATTATATATTTCGTCGTAATGTAAATACCGTTGAAAGACATTTAGCCATATTCTTTACATGTAAGACTGAATTAAGAATGAGACTGACAGACGCTGACAATATTACATTGGTCAAAGATGTATGCTATTTTGACCTTTGTTATCAAGGAATTAAATCTAATTTTCTATGCATGTCTGCTGTGCCGTAGCTTCAAAGGGTAAATGTGTCACAAAATAAATCACGTCTTGCTTCCCCGAAGGGTTAGGCAGAGGTGTACAGACGCCAGCACATCAAGCTACTACAATCTGTTAATTTTTTTTAATAGATTTTAAACTTTATTGCTAACGCATAAGGTTCAAAGTTGATCGGGAAAATTTGACAGTTTCGGGTAGCTTGATGTGCTGGCGGCTGTACCTCCGCATAGTACACCCACATTTCGCCAGTTATGATTAAGTCCCATGTAATAAGGTGCGAGCCCATTGCCATCGACCGGGCAAAAACCCATCCAGACTCCGGGCAGCTACCGAGAAAGAGAAAAACCCAATAACACTTAGCCAGGCCTTACTTACTTTGCCCTTCTATGATAAAGGAAACAACTTGAAAACTGACGAACATATAAAAGACTCAACTGTACATCTTAGGGCCTGTGCACACCACGTTTTTTAAACGCGCCGTTGACGCGCGTTTGTAGCGATACAGACGCGATACGCACGCGAGTCAGATACTGGCAGGAACTGCTCTGTAGGGTAAAAACGTGGTGTGGACAGGCCTTTAGCGGTCATCATATAGCCAAGCGTTCGGGAAACCCTCGCCTCATAAATGACATTCAATTCTGACATCTACTGATTTTCTAAGCATGAAAAATTCTCATGCTTTTCACTACCAGCTGTTATGCCATACTACATTGAGCTACTCACATTAATGCCTAATAAAATTGTGCATCGTTGCGATAATTTGACATAAGAATACAATACATACATACTACATCAAAATATCTTAATATTAAGTACGTTTAGGCCGACACTTAGTCCTCGTTATGTTACAAAATTCGATTGCTTATTCCAATACCAAGTTTTGGCCCATTTTCATACAAAACAGTCAGTGCAAAAATAACCGTGTATTTGTGATAATGATTAGATAATAAACATATAGAGAATAGCCATAAACATATAGAGAATAGCCATAAACATTTAGAGAATAGCCATAAACATATAGAGAATAGCCATAAACATATAGAGAATAGCCATAAACATATATAGAATAGCCATAAACATATATAGAATAGCCGTCTATGCGGGATATATTAAAGTGCACCAGTGTGTGCGCAGACCCCGGTGCACTCACTCTTCCCTCATTGTCATAGTCCGACAAGACGGCAATCCAACACGACCAGAGATCAGGCGCAGGACCAACGGCTTAACGTGCTTTCTGAGGCACGGGGGTATCACACAGCCAACTTCCAAACTCCGTGCTGTTACTGAGAAATTCCGAATGGAAAAATCCAGTAACACTTTGCCCGATCTGGGAATCGAATTACACCCAGGACCGAAAAAAAAAAGGCGACGCGCCATTGGGGTAGTTAAGAAATATTTTAGTACAGACGCCAGCACATCAAGCTACCCGAAACTGTCAAATTTTCCCAATCAACTTTGAACCTTATATTTTAGGGATAAAGTTCAAAATCTATTAAAGAAATTTGACAGATTGTAGTAGCTTGACGTGCTGGCGTCTGTACATTAGCAAAAAACATACCCAATATCTTTTTTGTTTCTTAGTAAGGTTACCTTAGCACTGAACGTCTTAAAACATCCCTGCTATGCGAATTCACTACGATACACTTAAGAATCAAATAACCAGAGCCACATTTAATTTTAAACTCTACGCCAACGACACAAGAGTACAATATCGTCCAACAAATCTCCAGCATTCTACAACAATGATAGCATACAACACTATATTCCATTAGAATTTTTAGGCCATAATGAGGACAGGTATTTTAAGTACAATTTTACTTCAACACTCATTATAATAATGTATGAATTAGAGACACATTTCTATTACTTTAATAAAACTGTAATAAAATGTTATATAAAATTTAGATATTTTATTACAGTTTTATTCTTTTGCCATAAGTATATTAGTGCGTTACGAATCATACCTACTATAGGAAATTACTTGCTCATTACGTCATAGTATTAATGTATTACATAAAATTGATGATATACATATACATGTCAACGAACTGTATATTCTATGGAAATATCTCGGAAAATACCAACTAAGTACAGACGCCAGCACATCAAGCTACTACAATCTGTCAAATTTCTTTAATCGATATTCAACTTTATTGTCAAAGCATAAGGTTCAAAGTTGATTGGGAAAATTTCACAGTTTCGGGTAGCTTGATGTGCTGGCGTCTGTACATAGGTATGTCCATGGAGTAAGTATTGCAAATTTAAACCTTATGTCAATGATATAAAGATAACATAGGTATCGCTATATCATTGGCATAAGGATTAAATTACAATGACTAATGTGCGCTTGTGAAATACTACAACTATAAAGTGCAATGTACTAAATTGTGCTATAATCAAAGCTATTTTTCCTAACTTTAATCTAACAATCACAAATAATGGAAGTATTTATTGTTTAATCGTATATAATAAGAATAAAAGATAATATGATTAATAATATTTCATTATTAACTTCTATTTTCTCAAGTTTAACTTTGATATTTCTCTTGAATGATTCAGAATAACACAATGAACCCAATCGAATTTTTTTTCAAATGAGTACGTAAATATTTACGTATGAATACGAACATATTTTTTTTCATCTTGAATAACATAATACATTAATGCATAGTTCAGCAATCAGTGAAAAAAAAATAACTTCTCTTACATAACTATTTATTTATTGTACATAAACAATGAAAACTATTTCTGTAACGCTTGCTTATAACTGATAAACTGATTAAACATATAATGACGTAAAACTCTACACAAAGGTATGCCCTCCAATTTTTTTAGTCAAATGCTGCCTTAATATCATAATTAACAAAAAACAAATCGTCTTCTGTTAGCAATCAAGCTATACCATTTTAAAAAAAAAAGCTATGAATACAAAATAAAAGATTATTCACTAGGAATATTAAACACATCAAAGTCTTAACAGATCAAAGCGATACATTGAGAATTCAATCACTTAGATACCTATATCATTACTTCCTACACATACTGTAGATTCACACTTAGCCTTTATTAGTCACTCCCATCAACACGTTCCAAAAACAACTCAACATACAAAGAAAGAACGTCTTTCGCGAACCAGAAAATAAAAAAAAGAACTGTCAAAAATAATAGAGCTAGAAAACGGTTCTCTGTAAGGAGTCTTTTGCCTTTCCTGTACCTTCCGCACCTCTTGCATCATAAGCCGAGGAGGCAGAAGGCCAGAAGGTTGGAACATCAGTCATCTGCATCAATGTCTTCGTCACTCATCTCCTCCTCGCTGGTACAGTCTGGTTCCGAAGATTCAGCGCTGCAGCGGTCGCACCAGCATACGAATAAGTAGTTTTGGGCTAGCTCCTGTGGGTAGAGATAAAATTTGTTTTGGTTTAAAAGTGTGATATTGATAAGTGTACAATTTTGGTATCGAGTTTGCATGACTTTTTTTCAGCTGAGCATTGGAATTCACTCGTAATTTCAGAGTCGTTGGCCTATTGACATGTTTTATGCAACACGATTATTAATTCTAGCGTCGAGTAATGACAATTTATTATATCACTAGCTGCGCTCCGCGGTAGTGAGTTTCGATCCCGTGGGAATATGGAGATAACAAGTAGCCTAATATGTTAATCCAGGGTGTCAGCTACCTCCATACCAAATTTTATCAAAATTAGTCCGTTTGAGCGTGAAGAAGTAACAAACATGGTAAACACACACAAACAAACACACACACAAACTTTCGCATTTATAATATTAGTGTGATGTGATTGTTGCGAGATTCTCGGGGTTCGACGCCACTGAATGTATCAATTTTGACCCGATTTTTTTTATTAATGAGCCTTGTTTCTATTTCTATCGAATTTGATTGGATTTCACTATGTAAGTATAATATGTGACTTCTTAGCGTATTGATAGCAAAAAGTAATTCATATAACAATGTTTGGCCCAAAATTCAGCTTCGCTTACTCCACTCACTCACGCAAGTCATAAAATCCTTAATTGCACTAGTGACACACTATGTGAATAAGAATGTATGCATTTTGCAATTAACAAAAATTTAACCAAACTCACTTTCTGCCGTGAATGCCGGGACCTTTGCAGGGTGCATTCATCCAGATAGCTGATGTAAATTTCGTCTCCTGGCATGATAGGTTTCAGCGCCTTCAGTTGCACTCTGTGGTTGCCGTAAGGGAAGGTTGACTCAGCGTTGGGGGCGCAACTGTGGTTGCAAGAGCTTTGCAACTGAAATAGGCCCGAACCTTCCGTGTTGAGGAATGAACCGGATTCTGAAAGAGGAATGATCGAGATGTTGGATAAATTTGTGAACGAATAACCAAATCGTCAGTTATTAAAAGTTAAGCCAAGGCCTCTCCACATTGTATGGGGCGAAATTATTACTGATTTCTCATTGAGATTTTACATTGAGAGTTGTAATTATGAAATGCTACAGAAACAAGATTATAACATTTGGTATTGAGATCCCCCTAATTATATAGTGGTCTCTATTCATGTGAAATCTTGTTAGATAATCCCGATGGCCTGCATATTTTGGACAGGTAAGCAGTTTCAGAAACTGGTTACAATGGATTATACAAAGTATTCCGTGATACAGCATACTGCTTATTAACATCGTCTTACTGTAACATACCTTCTTCCACATACTGATAAAGTTTATCAATGAACAGATCCAGCTGTTGCTTCTCATCATCAGACATGGTGACTTCCAACACAGAATTTACCCACATAGCCAGTGGACTGGTGCCAATGCCTTGCCCATTTGTGCCCACTAGCGCCATTAGCGTGCAGAAACCTTGGGGTGTTAGAAACTGGAAAATAATAAATAAATATGATTATGTATTACTATTGGCGAAATGCGGGTGTACTTCACACTTCTGCCTAACCCTTCAAGGAATACAAGCGTGATATTTTTTTATCTGGTTTTTAATAACTCATCATCATCATTTCAGCCGAAAGACGTCCACTGCTGGACATAGGCCCAAGCACCAGAGCACCTTCACTTCGACCGGTTTTAATCACTACATACAAGTAAAAAGCTTAATCATCATCATCTGCCTAGCCTTTCCCAACTACATTGGGGTCGGCTACCAGTCTAACCAGATGCCGCGGAATACCAGTATTTTACATGAAGCGACTGCCTATCTGACCTCCACAACCCAGTGATTGGGTAACACGCAATGAGCCGATGACCATGTGAGCACCGACTATTTGCACACATTGGATTTCCGCCTTAGAGTAAATATTTAAATGGATTATTAATCTTTGTTTTATGTCTGAACCAATTCTCGATTTCAATATTTTAGCACTCCAAACTGAGACAGAAATTGTATGGAAATGCCTATAAAATCTCAAGTCCTGGGCAAGCACGGGGTATGAAATCATCAGTTTGTTCACCAGTTCATGTCTAAACCATTACAAAACACATTGACATTTTAACACATTGAAATTTAATTATTTATGATCTTTTATAAATTCATTAGCATTAATAAAATCCAGTTATAGTTGATATTTCTATTTACTTATTATATATTATGTTACTGAATGTAGAGCATTCAGTAAATATATATATTCATACATTTACTTTGTGACGTTTTACATTTACTAATCAAAAAGTGTTTGTCATTTTTAGCATGGGGATCCATGGATGCCACCACTACATCCACACCCGATGGAACCAGAACCTCAACAAAATGGAATAATTATTTATGAAGTAGCTAAATGCCATAATTGCATGGTATTTACACAGCTTGGAACCCAGTTGGATCTGTGCGCATGTGACGTTCGCCGGTGCCGTCGCCACCCTGGTATTTAAAACAATTTAATGCGACGCGTAAGCACTAGTGCGCGCTCTAGTCATAATAGCGTGCCGGCCGACGCGCGCGCACGTGACCCTTGTAGACACAGTCGGCTCTCTGGGACCCCACCACTTGTCCACTAAGACGCAGTATGATCCGGCCGGAGAAAATCGTACTTAACATACAATATCTTACCTCCTGCACTTCATCTCCATTAATAACATGTGACGTCATCTCTCTCAACGTATTCATCTGATGCGTGAACTGTTCACCTAACAACTTGTGCACTAGTTCAGCATCTTCATTCTCAGTGCGGTGACAGAACTGTTTCACTTTAGCCACTGCTGCGGATGGGTCCGAACTCTGTTGGATGTAGGCCAGTATTCTTACGAGAAGCATTATGCTTGTTGTTTCTGGTGGGTAGTGCATTTGTCTGGAAAAAATATTTATTATCTATGATTATTTCTGAAAATTTGTGTGAAATATCATACAAAACGCTGCAGTTCCCATAGGAGTGTTTATGTTATTAAATACCAAGGACATTAAAAAAGGGAAGTTACAAATCCCAAAATTCTAAAGCAATGTGGAGTATTGCTGTGAGTTGCATTTTGGGGAGTGCAGTCATCACATTCTAAATTAATCTTTTCAATGCTGTCTCATTCAGATTCAAATGAAAACTGAATAACAGAATTCTCATCTCCTGCATGAGGTTTCAAGTTAGAGTTTCATTTGAGTGGCAACAAATCAAGCAAGTTAAGAAACAAAATCAGATTATTCTCACTTCCAAGTCTCCATAAGAACAACAATAGGATGTTGAGCATCACTGGCGTCATGACACAATATCCTGTGATACCTCACGTAAGCATTTTGTCTGCAACCTTCTGAGCAGTACAGGGCGTCACATTGATCACAGTTTGTTATGCTCTCAATGTTTATCTCAAATATGTCAGAGTGTGGAAGAACTATGTCTGGTTTGCATGATAGGCGTCTCACGTTTTGTTCTGGAGTTTCTAGTGGCCTGAAAGAATGTATGTTTCACATTAAACAAAATTGAAAAGATTTTTATTCTGCACAAATAAGACGCACATTATAAAATAAACATAAACCTATGAACAAGTAATACTTATTTGTAGACAAAAACTGTGTTTAAAACATTAGGACATATTCAATATCAGTATTGAATATCTCTGATATTGTAGAATTATGTCCTAACATTTTAAATACAGTTTATGTTAAATTTACACACTGATGCAATTATACATAAAATGTTTAAGAAATGTTTCCTACTTTAACATAGCAAATTCATTATTTCATTAATACCTGATATAACTATTATTAGTCAATTTTATTACTATACAGTCAACACAAAAGATTTAAGGGATGAAAACATACCTCATACAATAGTCACATGCTAAATATCTGTAAGCCGCATTCCAAGCGAACTGACACGAAACTAAAGGATCCTCTTCTAATATAACATCACCCTGGGCGTACTTCTTGGTAGCAAAGAGCCCCTTACCCTGAGAAAACAATGGTTATTAGAAAAAACAACACTTCAAATTCGAGACGTAATGACGAATTTCACTTACCTTCTTGCTATTAGACGTTCTTATCTCAAATCCTTCCATATTTAAATAATATAAAATAACACTATTTTACGTAAAACTTGATTATAGGAACTATAAGGATTTTGTGATAAAAAACAATGTAAATTGGTAAAATCACAATTTAGAACAGCGGATGATTTTAGGTTATGTTTCTTTCTGTCAAAATAGTCAATTTTTTTTTATAATATTTATTCATGACCATAGATACAAGTCTTTCAGTCGAATACATACATAGATGCCATAGATGGAAATACTCGACTTTCTGTACTGCAAGACGAAAAAATATTTTTATTTCGTTCGGAATTCGGATACACAAAAAATTCAGTTACATACTTTTTTCAAGGGCTATCAGGAAAATTTGTGAGCTTTTGTTATAGCTAGTTCTTCTCATAATCCCGTTATGTTTCGATTTTGGGGAATGACGAAAGTTAATTTGTAGTACTTTCTTTCGACTATTTTGAATGGAGAAAAACATAAAGCTCATTATAAGTCGTAGCTTGTCTATCCAGAAACCGCCATTGTTGTGTCAATCGCAAACTAAATGACAAGTAGATAATAAAGCGACTTGGAGTGTGGCACTTTTAAAAGACGAGCTAAAGAAAAGGGAGGCGTCTATCACATGTTTATTGTTGAACTCTGGAGGAGTACCACAGGGATCGGAGTTGAAAACCAACTTGAGCGACCAACGTAACGGGGTTGATCCGCTCGGCCGCATTCATTAATTTACGTTCCCGGCACTGCTTGACTCTGTCATAATGGTTTTTTATTTGTATCATTCGATTGCTCTTGAGAAGTCCTTTCCAACCGTATACGATATCTGTATTTGGATTTGGCTTCTTGACGCATGTAGGCCTACTTTATATATTTTTGAAATTATTTTTCTTTTTTTTTTAACACATTATTATTATTCATTGTCTCTATTTTACACTAATGTTTTGTATGCAATCGATAGATTTTGACGAGAGCTGACAATATTGAAACTTAATCGAACTTCGTACCTAGCTTTTCCAAATCCAAAGTTATACTAAATGAAAATCTCGATACGCAGCAAAATTACCTCAAAATGGCGACGCTTCCCCCTCCACAGCGCGCGATGTGCCACAGTCCTCATTTGGCGTATTGAATTCTTTGATCCTTCAGCTATCCAATGGTGTAATTGAATTTAGGATGGAGATGATAGATATGAAGCTGCAACACCAAACTGTATCCCCCGATTTTGTTACCAGTGGTTTTTTTGACTTGCCACCCACTATGGAAGCAATTTTAAAGACGTATTCACGTCAAAACTTCAGATATTAATTTTATTATTCTAGCACTGATCTAAATTATGTCAATATAAACACACACACCTTTATTATAATTTACCTAATATCACATATCACACCACAGGTGCCTTACGTAATTTAGTCTTTTAACATATTTCTTTGGCAATACAGCCTAGGGGTCTCCATATTTTTGTTTTAATCAACAGCTCCCCAACGGGCATATTACTTAAAATATGCGTCACTTGTTTACAAAAAATATATGTTGTTTATAAATTCTTGGACACGTGAAATACGCCGTTGAGGTCGCTACCAAGCGACATCTGACGCGAGCAAGTGGCAGTTTTTATCCCCATTTCATCAATACTCAGAGAATATTTTATAGGTACCTAGGGAGTACCTAGGTGCTAAAACAGAAATAAAACCAAAATAATCTTTAAATATTATTTATTTATGTCCATCCTTACGCATCAATTTTAATGCTAAAATATCACACTAATTGTCTTTTATAAGTTTTTACTCATTCGAAATCTACCAATAGGTACTGCTAACATTCGTTTTTATTTTTATAATTTCGTAGACTGGGTGGTGGAGTTTACTTCATTAACTGGTGTTTCAATACATTCTGCTTCTTTAAATTTTGATGCTTTGTAGGAGTCAACTTGGGCGATGGTATCAAACATGGGCAGTGTTTTCGTTTCAGGCGTGAATGTTAACAGCAGCGCGGCTACCACAGCAGTGGCGGAAAATAAGTATGACGGAAGTGCAGCTATTTCAGTAATCTGAAAAAAAAAGAAGATCCTCTGCATAACCTTTCGGGGAGTACTGGCGTGATGTTATGTTATGTACATGTAATCCTATGCTACCATTGATATATAAAGCTACATAGCATAGGATTAGCATTAGGTACATAAACAGAATATGTGCAAGATTCACAGACCGCACTTTCACGTGAATCTTGCTTGTCCTATAAAAATAGGTATACATAAAGTATCAAAACTTTTGGTAGGTATCTAGTGCTAAAAATAATTCTACCAAGCCACCTATAAATTACAATGTAGTGTAGGTACTTATCTACACAGGTAGGTTGTGTGTTAAAATAAATTCATCGAAGTTCATAAAACCGAAGAAAACCTCTGGAATGTATCAAAATTATCTATATTTTATCGATTTCGCTCGCATAATTAAAATCGTTTCGTAGGTTCATAAATGTCATAAAGTTCCGAAGACGACTGGAAGTTTTGGAAATTCTATTTTTTTTTAATAACGAACTCAATAATAAAAGAATAATTCAAACGGAATATCGACGTTACTGCTTAATATTATTAAAATCTCGAATAATGTATAATATATGCTTATTTGTCGCCCGTCTAGACAAACAACTTTCCACAAAAAACTTCTGACTGCCTACGCTTTTAACCTTTTGACCGCTACAGTCATGTATAGATAACAAACCAAAATGTGCCCATCACCCCACGGTTCGACTACATGAGTTACATGACAGACTTTGACGCCGAGGGCACGTTTTTGATTTTTTGACGTGTGTCGGTCATAGCTGCCACATTCCATAACACACACTTGATCACTGTCTAAGGTGCAACTGCTATTTTTATGAGATTGCTTGCTGGCTGAGTGCAGGACCTACTAAACTATACTTGGCAATTTTTTTTTTAACCTCGGCACTCGCATTCCCTAATTCTTAAGAGCCTATCCTATAGGTACTACTTCAAATGGCTTAGCATGAATCATGATCCTCCGTTATGTCGAAAATACTGCAGCATTATATTTGAAGTAAATATATGGTAAAGTTGAGGATTAATGTTAAGTAGGTACTATGTTTGACGAAAACACGATTCAATAAAATTTTCTCGATAGAAAAAAAATCCAAAGTTACCTCCAAACCGAATAATAAACCGCTGGTATTGAAAAAATACTTCAAATTAGATATGAAACTTTGCATACTAACGGAATTAACTATAAAGCAGGTCTTATGTTTTTTAATTTTTTTAATTACCATTATTTTCGCCGTAAAAAGCAAATACCTAAACTATTGGCGCTGCCTGCCGCCCAGCACCGTACTCTGTCTGTCCCGGTCTCACTCAGTCCGCGAGCAGTAGCGTGCGAGCGAGATAATGAGTGAAATTTTGCTGAGGTAGTAGGTCAGATTTTAATAAAAACGCGGCGTAACTAACATGTTTTTACAGAATTATAATCATTAAAGTCATCAACACAACTCTCTAAGACCACGTAAGTCCAAAGAATAACTGTTTCATGAAACTATCATTCTTCGGACTTACGTGGTCTTAGAGAGTTGTGTTGATGACTTTAATGATTATAATTCTGTAAATACATGTTAGTTACGGCCGCGATTCATATATTAATCAACGTAAAACTTAATACTGACCAGCAAATTGCAAAAAACCTAAGAAAATTTGAATTTCGCGGGCTACCTTAGCGCTTCCCCCTTAAGCTATAGCGATAAAGTTGAAAATCTATTAAAGAAATTTGACAGATGGTAGTAGCTTGATATGCTGGCGTCTGTACCTACTTTATAGACCACTTGTTTGACTAGCAAGTTAATTTTTGATGACAATAATCAAAACTGGGTGGCATAGTATTTAGAGGGCTCTTTATTAGCAGTTTCAACCGCGGTGGGTTCAATTGTCAAGGTAATAAATTAACCAATGTGTCCGTTATTTAATTAGTAGGTAAGTAGGTACCTACCTATTTCTTTCACTCAAATAGTGTAATGGGGCATTTTAATAGTGAGGGACAATTCTCGTTATTTTAAGAACGTTCACAGTCAATCTGTCAAAAATACCTCTAATTTCTATTCTATTCTATTTTCTAATTTAAAATCCCTACATTTTTGACAAGTTTTGACATTTGTTTGTCGCTGAGATGAAACTGCGACTAGATTTTGAACGATATAAAATACGAGAAATGACCTTCAGGTTATTGACCAAGTAACTACCTATGTATACCTGTTTTGCATAGACATGTTTGCCATCTGTAACGTATTTAAAACCTGTACTTTTTACTATAATTCAGTTGGCACGTAGTACCTTTTTGCTCACCAGTTGTTAGGTAAGTATGTAGATTTGTTACCTCCTACCTACCTACCTACAATAAACATAATTCATTTTTGTTTATGTTATGCCTAGCATTAATGCTAAATAAAAGCCAATATATCCTTAAGGATATCTTGGCTTTTCCGGGTGGCTAAACGGCTAAAGTTAAAAAAAAAACAATAATCTTACACCTGTATCGTCACCTTTTTGAAACCTGAAATACTTATTCTACTGATGAAACTGAGAATACCTAATTACAGGGTTATTCTTATTCTAGAAGTATTAAAAAAACTGAAGTGACTACAATTTTTGTGGGGTAGTTTTATACTTTTAGTCCTCCTTGCCCTTATGGCCCAAACCAAATCTTTACATACCAATCAGCCTCCCCCAAGCATCACCACAGAGCGGCCGGTCCTATGCTTCCGCATCCTGTGAGTTCCCGCGACTTGCACCAGCAGGGTAATTGCGTTACACACAAAAATGGAAATCGATCGCAATGCCTTTAATTTTTTTCAGTTCAGCACATTCATTGCGATACTTAGGTAGGTACGCTGTAGAGCAGACAAAGTCTTCAAACCTACGAAACAATGTATGTCAAGATTAAAGGCATTATCGATTATATCATTTTATGTGTTACGCAATTACCCCTCTAGTCTTCGCGTCGGTCCACCTTGTGACCAACGCAAGCTTTGCCTTCCAGTACCTAAACGATAACCACACCAAAACTTTTCGGCCCCATCGGCCCTTACATAAATACAGAAGGTATTAAAATCCTTACCAATAACGGTGTCAATGGAGCCAACATACTGCCCACCCTTGCGGCCGTGTTGCCCCATCCAAGCAAAGTCCCTCTCACACTGGTTGGGAATAGTTCCAGGCTATACGTATAAATGCCAGTGAAGCAGATCACCACACCAAGTTTTCCAACCAAGAATAATACCAATTTCAACCAGGATATCGCTGAAAAAAAAAGTCTTTTAGTCTTAAAGGCATTAAACCCATTCACTTCTAGTAGGCCATTTCGGATAGGCTCTTCCGAATTATTGTTTAAACCTAAGATGCGGGATTTTAACTTTCGTTTAACAGTCCTACCTCATAACATCTGGCTTCAATAATATCGAGGTAGAGTTCGTACCACGAAAGAAGTCCCACGGCAATAAGTGGAGCTAATTATTATTAAATAGTTAGCAATATTCCTACAATAACCCTTCAATCTCACACCTTTCTTAAGTTAAGATTGTGTATTTTATTAACCAGTGCCTGAAATACTCGTATGTTGAGACAAATAAGTATTTATATAAAGATTTATGTCTCCATCGCAAGCCTGTGGCGCCGGTCTGGCGGACTTCTTTCGTGTGACGGTCTCTAGGTATTTACTTACATTCTGGGCAGTAATTCTGAGCTATAAGAAAAACGGCAGAAACGGCATATCCACATTGCAAAGTGATTTTCCTTCCATATTTATTAAACGTATAGTAAGCAATCACTTCTCCAGGGAACGAACTGAACGCAGCAAGAATGAAGTTGGTGTATTTATTTCCTGGCAGCAGTACGGCATGAACTAGTGTTCCGTAGTAAAGGAAGCTCGAGGTGAAGAAACAGAATGACGTCACAGACAGTCGGGTCATTATTTCCTTTGATGCTATTATGACTTTCATGTTCTCTTTCTCCTTCTGTTCTACCACATCGAACATTAACCGCAATTGATCGTCACTTGCATCTATTATCTCTTGCTCAGTGATGTCTATCTTATTCATTTTGGCTATAACTTTCAAGGTTTTTTTCGCTTCATCCATTTTCCCACGAAGCATTTGCCATCTTGTACTCTCTTTTAGTACAAATATGTACAAAATAAACAGTATCATGGGCGAGTAGACAACCAATATCAACCATTTCCAATATTGAAAACTCATGGCGAAGAAAGCGAAAACTATTTCGCCGACGTAAACTGCATACGAGAAGATTATGCCAGCCAGCACCCTTTTGGAACTCCCTCCTACTTCAACCACTAAAAAGATATTGCTATTGTTAGGAAACATACTTTATTTTGTTGTTTATATGGCAACAGCTTTAGTTTAGCGATTTATTTCAAATCGATAATACTTACATAGAACCACCCCAACGGTGTAAAGTCCCGATCCCATTACTGATTCCATAAATTCTAGAGCTAGGTACCAATAGTAGCTCGTGATGAATATTTTGAACACCCCTATGCATGAACCTACAGCACATACAATTATGGTTGGTTTTCTTCCAATTCTGAAATATAAAGGAAAAAAGGATTGTTATACATCGGCGCATATGAGAAGGTACGTATACCTACGTATGGTACGGACGCCAGCACATCAACCTACCACAATCTGTCAGATTTCTTTAATAGATTTTCAACTTTATCGCTAAAGCATAAGGTTCAAAGTTGATTGGGAAAATCTGACAGATTGTGGTAGGTTGATGTGCTGGCGTCTGTACCTATGTATTGGTCGTTTGCCTGCTAATCATATACGCGGTTTTGGTCACTACAATGCTTGTTGCAACTGATACATAAAATCAAGAAGGTAAAGGTACGCGTCTCTCAAGAGGAACTGCGTAGTCGGGACCTGGCAGGGCCCGCTGGAACATCTGGCGGACCCTATACTTTCCGAAGGTTACAATGAAAGCGCGACTACCCTTGGCCAGGGGGCAGGAGCGCATTGGTAACGGAGAACATCGTGTTGTTTTAAATAATCAGTAAGACTGACAAACAGAACCATTTGCCCAACACAGGGGGGGGAAAATACATGTTCGCCCATGAGCATTTTAAACGCGAAAAAGGGATGTATACTATCTATTTCGTATCTCATGCAAGCAGATACTCGTGACCGTGAGGTAAAAGTAGAAATGAACTCAGACACACCTGTATAGAATGAAGGACGACAAGATTCAACAGGTTTTTCTAGGAAGACTAGTTTTAAGCATCTAAGCGCCCATTACACGGTAGGTTTTGCGTCATTCTATTCCAAAAGTCATGAATGACGAAAGAATGATGATGAGTGATGGAATTTAATCGACATTAGACGCTTTCTGACTGATCGTCAGTCATACCCAAGATTTCAAAGAGAACACACGTGTTCACTCAAGATGATAAATGCAATATTCATAAAATCATAAAAGAAAAGCCTGTACAGGTATGCTTTTTTTTAGAGGTATTTTATGGATCGAATTGATAATACTTACGTAGTTCATGTTGAAAATATTTTTATCGACATATCATGACATGACAAAAATAGTTTAGAAGCTGGATGAGTGTTGTGTTTTTAGGGTTGCACATCAAAATGGTAAAACGGAACCATTATGGTGAGACTCAAGCTGTCTGTCACAGCTGGGCATCTCAAGAACTAGGTACTAATGCTATCAACTTTAAATTTGGAATAGTTTTAGATGACGTTTGCCCAACTATTTTGCAAATAAGAAAGAAATAAAAATATATGTACTTATTATGTTTTTGCAACAGTGACTGAAAGGGGCTCTGAAAAATTCGAAGCCCCCCTTCGAATTTTTCAGAGCCCCTTTCAGTCACTGTTGCAAAAACATAAAGTACATATATTTTTATTTCTTTCTAGGGCCCGCTAGAACATCTGGCGGACCCTATACTTTCCGAAGGTTACAATGAAAGCGCGACTACCCTTGGCCAGGGGGCAGGAGCGCATTGGTAACGGAGAACATCGTGTTGTTTTAAATAATCAGTAAGACTGACAAACAGAACCATTTGCCCAACACAGGGGGGGGAAAATACATGTTCGCCCATGAGCATTTTAAACGCGAAAAAGGGATGTATACTATCTATTTCGTATCTCATGCAAGCAGATACTCGTGACCGTGAGGTAAAAGTAGAAATGAACTCAGACACACCTGTATCTCTGTGGCTCTGAAAAATTCGAAGGGGGGCTACTAGGGCATGTGGGGTATCATATGAAAGAGCGTAATTTGCACATTCTCAAACATTTTTTTAGGCCGCATAGTTTTCGACTTTTGATGATGACCTTATCTCCGAAGTTAGCAAAGAGAAAAATCTGAAATTATTCTGTGATAGAAATGTATGTAAAGATTACAGGAAAAATAAAACGAAGTCTCTAAATAGCACACTTTTTCAGAAATCATCAACAAAAGTTACATTAGTTCCACTATCGGTCAAAAGATGGCGCTGACATGAAATCGCTATATTCTACAACGCAGTGCACAGTGTTAAAATTTTCTGACGAATATAAGCCTCGCCAATGAAAAATTAAAAATATGATGGTACGAAACCCTCGGTGCGCGAGTCCGAATCGCTCTTGACCGGTTTTTTTTTTTACTGCAAACTTTTAGTCAACCAATACCAATTATAACTGGGAAAATAAAACAAAAAACATGCTTCGTCTAAGACATGTATGGCTCAAATTGCTGTAAATGGTGTCAACTATCACTCCCTTAAAGCTTTGCACTGAGCTATCAAACACCCTGTATAATAAAATAGGATAGCGGCTCATTGATGGTATTGAAAAACTATAAAACTAACTAACTCATCATCTGCCTAGCCTTTTTTTTTTTTTTTTTTCACGTGGAGAAATGCTCATGCATACTACACTACCACGGGGAGATAGTGCAGTTATGTGGGACTCTAACCCACTAAAACTCCACGGTGTCCTCCTCTGCCGCTTACGGCGGGAACACGGGCACGCGTTAGCACTCATCCGTGAACCCGCCGCGGCCGTCCGTTACCGGACCCTCCTCTGGGGAGTACTCCCCATCACCGGCGCACCAGAACACATAGCACGCCGTGACCACCCCAGGGACCAAACCAGCACATGGGCGCCAGACGACCCCGTGTCTGGGCACCCTTGGTCCCCCCTGCGACGGGTCAGGACATTGGCCCCGCCGCCTGCCAATTTTCGGCTGCAGAGGATAGGGAGAGCGGCCAACGCAATACCGACACTCCTCTTCCCCTGCAGCCCCACCGCGTCCGCCATCGAACGGTGGCGACCCCGTCAAGGCCGCGGAAGGTAGGGAGAGCGGCGCACCGTAATACCGGCACTCCTCTCCCGCCGCGGCCTCCAACCCTCAACCGCGATGCCTCCGGTACGTACGACATCGCGGCCCGCCTCAGTTGCGATGTCGCCCAAGCGACACCGCAACCTACCTTTGGCCGCTACGTCGTCGGCTTGTCGGCAGAAGCCCTGACGAGCGGCCCCTCCTCGGGTTCCTCTTAGCTTCACCGTGGGTGTCCAAGCCACGGCTACTGAGCCCCCCCGCCTCGACAATGCGGGAACCCACCGGGGGGGCGGGAACCCACCGGGGGGGTCATCTGCCTAGCCTACCCCAACTAAGTTGGGGTCGGCTTCCAGTTTAATCGGATGCAGCTGAATACCAGTATTTTACATGGAGCGACTGTCTATCTGACCTCCACAACCCAATACTGGGTCATACGATAACCCTTGGTAAGACTGGTTGTCAGACTTTCGGGCTTCTGACTACCCGTAACGACTGTCAAATATCCACGAATGACAGCCGGGACCAACGGCTTAACGTGCTTTCCGAGGCACGGAGGGGTCTCGGTATGTAAATATGGTCACCCATCCACAGACCAATCGCGGCAAGCGTAGCTTAACCTGATCGATCGACCTGTGCGGCTGTAGCACGGGCCCGTAACTAACTATAAACGAATTATAAAAATCAAAATCTTTCTCTGGCTGTAGCACATTACGCGGGAGCGATGGTATGTATTTGGCTGCGCGAGAGCGCAAGCGTCTCTTCAGCATTATCCGTGTCCAACTCCATCGCTATCCGCGCGCTGACCACAGAACATATATACCCTGGCGCTGACTGACCGGTGATTGACGAAATGACGAAATGCCATTACACATTCACTCAAAAGTCATGATTGATGGTTAAATGATGCAAATATCAAAATATTCAGATTTTCGTTAATCACAATCATGCAACCATCATCCTCTGTATTACACGGTCACTCACAATCCTTGATTGTGGTAAAACTGACAGCAAAACCTACCGCGTAATGGGCGCATTAGTTGTGCAGTTACATATGTTTAACTGAGACGAACCTAAATAAAATTGTCTGCATAAATTTAAAATGAGCACTAAATGAGCAGTGGGAAAATATCGAAAATCCACGCATTTGAACACCTAGCCCGCATTGACGGTAATAATTGGGAAAAAAGAGTAAAGATCATAGCACACATATCAAATCGGAAAGGGATCGGCACCGTATCGCCTTTCGCCTCGCCGCGCCGTCAAACAGGCGTCAACCTAACGTAAGCACGTAAACAAAGCGGATTAGAAGCTCCGGTACTCGGCTTACGGCTACGGCTAGGCGACGGCGACGCCGCGCTTACGGCTCGCCGACCGCTGGTTGATGGTGCAGGCAGGCCGCGGGAGGGGTGAGAGGGGCAAGTGTGGACGAAGAGACGTAAACACGGGTACGGAGAGACGTAAGCGCAGGGACGACGAGTCGTAATGCACCGCACCGCGGTTCGTGAGCTTGTCCCGAGGCGAGGCGATTACGTTACGATTCCGATTAGTGTGCGTTGCAGTAGGGAGTTTCATACAAAGAATATTGAACGGCTCGAGTTAATACAGTGCCGATCCCTTTCCGGTTTGAAACGTGTGCTAATGACCTTAAGTATAATGACCAAATATTCTTACTTGTCAGCTATCCATCCAGTGAATATCATGGAGAAAATCATTCCCGCATTGTGAATTCCGCCCACTAAGTTTATTTTCAACGGCTGGCATGCTAGATTCAGCTGTAAACAAACACATGAAGGTGTAAAAACACTGCAATTTATTTAGTCCTATTAAGTATCGCAAATTTTAGATAAGAAGTGTTAACAAATTAGAAGGTATCCAATATAAATAATGATGTAATGTGAACGAGGAATTTCTTAGAATAACACCTGCTAGATTCGATTCCGGATGTCTGACTTAAGTTTGTTTTTCAAATCGTTGCGTTTTATTTGGCGCCGTGATCAGAAATTGTTACATAAGATACAAATGCAGATTTTTTGTTGGGTACACATTAATTTAAATAAAGTAGCTGCCTATACTGTTCTACGTCGTTGTTTTTGTGTTTCAAGTCTGGTGTTTCCTTATGTTCGAAACCGGCATTAAGCTGGTTGACCTGTCATCAGGCCACTAGAATTTAAACAGTTAGGTTCCTAAGTACTCGTAGGTAGGTACATTCCATAACTGCCCCCTTAGTCTCGTGGTCGCAAGTCAGACTGTTGACCGGTCCGATTACCAGGTCGAGCAAAATGTTATTGGGTTTTTCCATTGGGAATTTCTTAGTAACAGCTCGGAGCTTTGAAGTTGGCGGTGTAATACCCCCGTGTCTCGCCGTTGGTTTAGCCTCCGGTCGTGTCGAATTGCCGTCCCATTGGGCTATGTGAATAATGGAAGAGAGAGTGCACCTGTGTCTGCGGCTCTGCGCACACACATGTGGTGGTGGTGTGGTGGTGTGTGGTGGTGGTGGTGTGTGTGTGTGGGTGGTGTGGGTGGTGTGTGTGCGTGTGTGTGTGTGTGAGTGTGTGTGTGTCAAGAGATGGCCAATTAAAAAAAAATGTAAAATAACTGTGAACGGACTGTTCGTCGATTAGATATCTCTTTTTCTAATAGGTTCGTTCAGCAACGAATGGACGATTTAAAAGTGCATAAATCTACCAAGCTGAAAATGTCTAAATACACGTCCACACCCATAAAAACATGTCTACAAAAGTCTAAAAATACCTACTTTTTATGGTATTTTTTTCAGTAAATCCACCTCTTTGAATTGAATATCACACTAAGTATTAAGTACTATCAGTGAAAGATCGTTGCAGTTGCACAAACATAAAGTTCTATTTTTATAAGGTTCGACAAATACATTTATTACATTAATTGTATATTATTCCTATAATTTATATGGGAATAATATACAAATGTAATACAGTAGCTATAAAACGCCTTAAATATTTAATTTAAGGCGTTTTATAGCTACTGTATGTTACTTTCATGACATATGACTTTTAAATACGGCTTTACATAAATGTTGTGTAGATAGAAAGTGCTTCGTGGGGATTACCTTTGAAATAATATTGATTGTCTGATTCCGAAAACTGTTTGGTGTATGTGACTGATGACCTACCTAGCCACTAAATTAGTTTCAGCTTTCTCCTTTTACATTACATGGTCAGTGCATCAATTCCGAGAAAACAGAAGCCGTGCCGCTTTTTGCTCGACTTGGCGGGGTCACTGCCGTGCCCCCAGATCTAGATCGGTAGGTATACCCAGAGGCGGACTAAGGGCCCATTCCACCAAACTTTTATACCTAGAATAAGTCTTATCCTGAGAATAAATTTTTAATTTTTGACAGTTTTACCATACTAGAAATGTTAGACGTCAATTTTATTCCACGAATATAGGATATCTGACTTTGGTACAATCAACCCTAAGTGTGCATTCACACGAGCTGCAGCAGTGCTATTCTGTAAAAATCTCACCGTGAAAAGTTAGGTGAAGTGAGCGTGGAGTGAGCTGTCAATAGTGTCAATTCCTAGCAAAAACAAACTCACTTCACCTAAGTTTTCACGGTGAGATTTTTACAGAATCGACCGGCTGTTGCCTAGTCTGTCGTTGATGCGTGTCGCTCGTGTGTAAGCAAATTAAACCTGTTGCGGGCCTGAGGCGGCAAACCAAATCCCCATACCTGTCCATACATGACATAAATGTCATGTATGAATTACATTTAATAAACATTTTACAAAAAAATTAATAGTGGCAAAAAACAACTATAACGTGCGTACTTATATACCTACTCTATATAAAATCACTATTCAAAAAAAAAGAACAAAATCGGTCAGCCATTTAGGAGCTACGGTGGCGCAGACAGACACACAGTACACAGATACACACGTTAAACTTATAAAACTCCTCTGATTTTGTCGGGGGTTAAAAACATGCACTACCCAGGATTTTTTTTTCGAGAGGTTCATTTGCTCTTTGTGGTTGCTATAAGTACATGGTCATTTTCATCGAAACGCAAGAATGTGGTATGCAAGAGCGCGATCTCGGTATGGCCTCTTTAGAACATTCACACGGAATAAATGTTGCTTTGTTCGACTAATGCAGAATAATGAGAACACAGGAAACGAGCACAAGAGTGAGCGAAGCGAGCTCGAAAATTAAAGCACCCCGTGACCACACCTCAGCAAGGTTAGGTTTTCTGTCGAACGAGCATTAGCATTTTTTATACATATAAATGCAGAGTGCATTTATATAATTATATTGCATTATGTAAGGGGCCTTCAACTGCTTCTTACTGAATATATTTTGATCTAATTAAAAAGCACTGACATCTCAAGATTTGGGCCGTGGAAGGCCGCTGCCGCAGCTTTTTAGGGAAGAATAGTCGACGGCATAACAAAACTACACTTTTGACAAAACAATTCCCACTAAATTGAAACTTCACTAAGCTAGAAACTATCTACCTGTCACGGCTGTCACGTAGACAAACAGAACATGTCGTTTTATGACGTGTAAGCGTGTAAGTGACATTCAAACTTAGGGTGATAGAGCAGTTTCAAGGTCAACTATTATACATTTGATAAGAGACAGGGGAATAATCGAAAGAAAAGTACGTGAAAGGGTTGGTCGCAGCACTCTTAATTGTGTACAATGCGTGCCACGAAAGATGAGACTTGACACACCACGTGGTTTGACATGCTCAGAACACGATTTTAGGTATCTTTAGCGGTATGAGGTCTGAGTGCGGGACGGGACCAGATGTCATAGGGGCAGCGGAAAGAGCGGGGGAGGCGGGGTCAAGTCTCATCTTTCGTGGCACGCATTGTAACACACTATCAATCACAATCTGATTTATTTTGAAAGATATTGCTAATCTATTGCTTCATATATTCGAAAAATTTGTCTGGTCAGCAACGTAAATATAATGCAATGGATTTTGTTGAAAGCCATTCTTATTATTAGTGTGTTACGCAATTACCCCGCTGGTTCTGGTTTGGTAGACTAGCAGGAGTAGAAAGTATTATTCGCCTGAGAACACCTAGATGGTCATCTACTGCAAAAACCCGTCACGACAGATGGAGCAGTAAAACCATCTATCATCTATCTATCTACTTGCATTTTAAGCGATTAATTATTTATATTTCTATCCTAGGTAACACGGATATTTTTTGTAGTCAGTATAATAATATAGAAGAATCGACTTTGGCTACGCACGTACGGTTTGAAGGCTTGCATTCGGCGCGCCGGAAAAGACGAATCTGCGCCAATGTGGCCAATGTGGGGCCACATTGGCCACATTGGCTACACTCCGGGGTATTGCGTCACTCTTTCATTTTGGCAGCTCAACAACATTCATTACATTGTTGAGCAGACGAATTTTTTCAAACATATCAAGCAATGGATTAGAAATTTCTTTCAAAATCTTTCGGATTGTGATTGATAATGTGTTATTACATTAGTGCTATAAATTGATCGGCATTGGCAATAATCTCTCGATTCGCTCGTCGATGATCTACGTCGCTGACGTCTCCTTTTGTAAATATTATTGCAGGAGGAGGAGGCTATTGATATCAAAATATATACCTAATAGAAATCTTTTGTTCTCACTGTATTAGGTAGATAAAAAAATGAAGGAAAGAGAATATAAAATAGTAAAGGTATAGTAACACTATTTCTGTAATTTCAGGACATCATCATCATAGTAATTTAAAAAACATATTGAAAGCCTAGTTAAAAGAGTGCGCAAACTAATATATGTTTTTAAAAACTTGCGGACATTAGCAGATTCAAAATTAATTACACAAGTTTATTTGGCCCTATGACAATCTATAATTCAATACTGTATTACTTCTTGGGGTGGCGCACCAAAAACTAACTTGCTTCCTCTTGAAATCCTTCCATCCCTTCTTTTTCCCACAGATCTGCTATATAAATCCTGCAATGTACTAACTGTTCGCCAGCTTTTCATTATGCAGTTATAAGTATTAAAACAGCACACCATGCTTGCCTACAATGCTGACAACACTAACAAGAGACGGAATGATCTAGTATGCATATCTAATGCTACCTCAAAACATGTCTTTGTACTTTGTAGAAAGATTTTTTACTTTCTTAGGCCCATTCCTGTACAATAGATTAAATAGAAACTAAGTATCTGTTAAATAAATTACTATAGCTGTAAAAAAAATATACTTAAATATTTACTAACCATCGACTATGCACAGACAGAACACCTACTTATTGTCTGCAAATAGAACTGCTAACATGCTATTTTACTTTTATTTACCTAAGTTTTAATTTAGTTTTTACGTTATACTAATTGTTAATTTATTACATTAAGTATTTATGCACTTTCTAGCTTGAAGCACAGGTTCAACCTAGTTCAGGCAAATTAGCAACTGTGCGCTATTTTACTTTAATTGTTGTAGGTAAATGTATCCCCTTTTTTATAATTAAATAAATAAAATAAACGATTATTAATTCTCCTGCCCTTAAGGATACAAAATTATTCGGGGTCGGCGCAAAATGTATATATTTCTTCCATACTCCTCTATTAGTCGTCATTTCAGTAGAGTCACTCCTTTTATTTCTAGGCATGTCGTCTTTTACACAGTCCATCCTTCGTTTCTTCGTCTTCTCCTCATTTAGCCATCCACATTCATATTCTGTAACTTTCAGGTCTGCCCAATAATATATCCAAGAGGTTTAATGTCTGTTCCCTATTGAGTCTTTTGCTTAGGCGGATCGGCGGCAAAACGCGCCCGGCCGCGTCGGCGCCACGAAACGCGGCGCAGACAACGCGCTCCGTGCGGGTTTTTATATATCAATGTCCGTGCGTGATTTTTTACAGACATATTCAATATAAACGGGGAATTTGGCCCCGTTTCCCGCACCCCTTCACGTGCACGTTGTGGTGTGTGATCCTTCTTAGGGGTTTCCAGCAAGAAATACCTAACTTCTTATTTTTGGGCATCAAAGTTTATGTCAAAACGCTATCACTACCTACCCAGCTTCTATCCGGTATTCCGGTCATTCTAAAAACATCTTCAGCAGTTATCATCCTGCATTCCTTTAGTTCACGCAGCAGAAAATTTTACATGTAGGTAGTTAGTTACAAACTGGAAAAAGTGCGAACATACCTCAGCAACGATAGAATTGTTGTTTTCGTAGATCCAATGCTGACACTCTTCTATAACTCCACTGAACGAGGTGTTGGAACATGTTTGATTTGTTAGAGAAAAGTTGTCATCTCTCAGGATCGGCTTATAACATTTATAGTCGACATCTTCGGGCCACCAGGAAGGTATTTTCATGTCCTGGTTTGGATTTTCACATTCAGGCAAGCGACATCTGTTTTTAACGAAAACAAATATTCAAATAAATTTCTTGTAACTACTTTCGTTACTAATAAATTGATGCAAAATTGAGGCCATTTATTCGTACAATGAGCTCACTCAATTGATGCTAACAGAGATACATTCAAGTTCTTATACCTAAGGCTAATCAATTGGATCATTTATCAAAAGTATGCTTCATCTGTTTTTGTTATTATTATGTCTTTATTTATTAGTTTATTAGTTTTCAGGGCTAATTAAAGTGTTTGTTTAGTTTCAATTGACTGATGATAAGTACCTACGTCATCATCTGCCAAGCCTATTCCTAACTATGTTGGGGTCGGCTTCTAGTCTAACCGGATGCAGCTGAATACCAGTACTTTACATGGAGCGACTGCCTTACTAACCTCCAAAACCCAGTTACTGGGTAATACGATACCCCGTGGTAAGACTGGTTGTCAGACTTTCGGGCTTCTGACTACCCGTAATTACCGTCAAAAATCCACCACAACGACACGAATGACAGCCGGGACCATCGAGGCACGGAAGGGTCTCGGTATGTAAAGATGGTCACCCATCCACAGACCAACCGCGGTAAGCGGGCTGTTATTATTTAGCCACGGGCCCCTCCTAAAGATAAGTACGTATCTATGTACCTATTCCTATCTAGGTACCTATTCCATACAAAAATGAATAAGTAATAAAAAAACTTATAGGCAAAAAAATTAAATGTCATTTAAACTAAGTAGGTATGTAAACGTCTTCTTGTGAATTTGGTATTTCACTACTAGACCTGCTATAAATATAAACTGGTAAAACTTGTCTTTTAAATTCGTTGTAACATGTAAAACTTATTCCAGTCTGATAAAAATAATTAATTAACAAAATAATAATTAATAAAGAATGAAATAATAATTAATTTTTAATTTAACTAAAAACAAACACATTTAATTATAAAACAACTAGGTACCAAGCCATCACACAGTTTTTACGACTTGACAAAACATCGAGAGGTCTTTAATAAATTAATGTCCTTGCGGAATAAGTTATTTAAATGAAGGTGAAAAGCGCATGAAAATTCGTTGCGTTGTTTTGAAGAATAACACTTGTGCACACTTGAATAACACTTGTGTTGTTATACAAACAGACACGAAAAGCAACTTTAATCCTACTATTAATTTTATAAATGTGAAAGTTTGTGAAGATTTTTGGATGTTTGTTACTCAATCACGCGTAAACCGTTGAACATATTTGGATGAAAATTGGCACATAATAGACCATTTCCTGGATTAACACATAGGATACTTTTTATCCCGATATTCCCATGGGATCGAAACTTACGCGGTTGAGTTTTCTTATATTTTCTTACCTGTAATTAATATTTTCAGCAACGAAAACATAGTTTACGTGTGTCATAGATATCATAAACAAAGTTATACACACTAAAATATATTGTACTGTTTGAAATTTTCCGAACTGTTCAATTTGCGAGAAAACATCACTTTTTCCACTTTCATTTTTCGTTTCACTGTTTACCGCGGTCATATTTTTATTTTATTTAAATGCTTTAATCTACTTAAGTAATATTTTCAGTCCATGAACGCAAGTTTCTGCGACCGATACGCCAATATCAAACGACGGGATCCTACTAACTCGGAAGTGTTGAAACAAACACAACTGCTCACTAAACAGTTATGATGCCTAAATAAATATTTATAAAGAAGACTCAGTCATTAGGACGAATAAAAAAAACCGGCTACGCGTGAGTCTTGTCTAGTGCAGAATATCTATTCAGTACGAATGAATATTGAAAAACATGACGCCTCGGAGTTGCCGCCAGTGGCAAGATCTAATTGTTATGACTAAGGCGAGGCTCTTTTATCTAGTAATCTTATCAAGTCACTGTGGGGTAGGTTCTAACTATCGTAGGAGGAGGGGTTGGACTGACACCCCAACCTTGGGCCGTCTTTAACCTTGCCTTGGGCTCTTTGGAATAATGGCGCCCACGGAGAATGTATGAATGCGAGAGGGAGCGAAGCGAGCTCGAAAATGTTATCAAAACTCTTGGGATAAGTTAGGTTTTGACAGCCTCTAGCTACAACGCTGACAGAAGAACAGGGAATTCAATGGATCGCAGGGCCCTGGGCACTTGCCTAGAGTGGCCCATAGGGAAGACGGCCCTGCTCCAACCCTCTACGTCTAAGATCTATGTATCAAGAACACAGAAGTCAAAACCACTGTTCCATGGCGGTCGGACTAAGGCATCCTTGCTCTATAACACAGGGTGTTGTAAATAGTGTATTTATATAACCCGTAACTAGCAGCGCCCCGCGTTTTCACCCGCATAAGTGTCGATCCCGTGGGAATATCGGGATAAAAACTATCCTATGTCCTTTCCCGGGACTCAAAGTATCTCTATACTTACCAAATTTCATCTAAATCGGTTCAACGGTTTAAGCATGAAGAGGTAACAGACAGACAGACCGACACATTTTCGCATTTATAATATTAAGTAGTATGAATAATGGATATACTTATCTGCTAGATAAATTAGGAAACACATTAACGATATAAAGAACCCTGTACCTAACACAAACATCTAGTCGAAAGTCTGTGGATTAATAATTATTGTTGGTTTACGCATTCTCATACTATTTTTATAGTATCGTGGTTTGAAGTTCCTGCATTCGCTTGACGAAGAAGTCGGATATGCTTTGAGCAAAGGGCATTCAAAATTCAATGAAAGCTTATTTTTTTACCTAATAAATGAATGTAGGGACGTACCTATGCTGAAGACTCGTTTATAAAATGTGCGTCATTATTTACAAAAAAGATAACAGCGGAAAACAAAATTTTATGGAGGAATAAACTTATAGGTAGGTAAGTATAAAACCTACTTAATAATATAATTGAATTTCTTGAAAGACCTCAATAAATAAGGATAAAATAAAAATAAATAAATAGATAAAGGTCTCTATCTACCGGTTTTTGAATCCTCTGTCTCTGTCCTTGATATTTAATTGTCGGTGACGTATTTGTCTACGAATTGAATTCAAGTAAATACGTAATGTACAGACGCCAGCACATCAAGCTACTATAGTCTGAGTCAAATTTCTTTAATAGATTTTCAACTTTCTCGCTTAAGGGGCCGTCCATTAATCACGTGATGTTTGTTTTTGGCATTTTTAACCCCCCCTCCCCCTTGGTGATACATGGTGAGGTTACTTACTACACACACTACATACTTATAAAATACAGGTATAAGTATCATCTAATTTTATTAAAGAAAATTAAAGACTACAATAATAACGTTTAGAAGTAGACAGAAAGGTTGCAGGGTGTTTTTGAAAAAATAAATACACGTGATATATTACTACACCCCCCACGTGATTTTTATGAACCCCTCCCCCCCCCTTCGAGTCTCACGTGATTAATGGACAGCCCCTAAGTACAAGGTTCAAAGGTGATTGGGAAAATTTGACAGTTTCGGGTAGCTTGATGTGCTGGCGTCTGTACTAGGTTTTTTCATTAATTTTTTTATAAAAGAACGCTTAAGATAAAACATTAACATTGATGATTTGATTTAAATTAATTTATTGGTTATTCCGCGAACTGCGCAGGATTGTAAAGCAAATACATACCTATCACTTTTAGAAGAATCCTGCGCAGCTTCAGCGAATAGATTAACTATTTGGTCAGTCTAGTGCCTAAATAGTTCAGTAACCTCATTAATTCGAATTCAATAGAATTATTATTACGTTGTCGTAGCCAGCTTAGTCCTCTGTCATGCCTCTGTCTGAGTTATGTGGCCTCTGAATTTACAATTTTAAGATCAGGCGTTAATTTAAAATACTTATGCGTGAATGTGTTTAGCTTTTTGTTAATCTCTAGTACCTAATCATAGAAATAATTCAGACATCCGTAGGCTAATCATTATTCATTATCTACTAATCGGAGAGGCAGTAGTTTTATCGCATAAATCTTTTTGCGAAAGGAGTCGCTAAAATAACTAGTATTAGATTCCCTTTAATGGTAGGCCAACCAAGGCCAAATCCTACATGTGGGGGGTGAGTCGCTTATTAAAGTTAAACACAGTGTCCTTGTCTACTGGGGGGTTTCCCTCAAAAGAAGTATGTTGGCATTTATCCAAATTATACCAAATAAGCTTTCCTTGGACAACACACTAAAATATATTATTCTTTCTGCTGGGCTTTTACGTCTATTAACATACTTATGAGACTGCGTCAATATTGACCAAGAGTTAGGCGAGGTCGACGGACGGTTCAACTAGAGCATAGTCCACAGAGATTTTTCATCTTGAGTGGAAACTGGAAAGTAGCTTCCCCAATGAAAAACCTCGTACCTAACCGGGAGGAACGGTTGGCGCAGCGGTTCAACGATACACCAGAAGATATATATTCAGATTTTTTAAATGCTTCTCTATATTGCTTTGTGACAGATAAATGTTATTAATATTGTTGTTATATTCAGTTAAAGTACCTACTTCCTTCCTTCCTTGCTTCTACCTTCGCTCACCAATTATAATTGGTAAATAAATGTTGGGTTAGTTGTTGTTGAGTAAGTAATTACTTACTCAACAACAACTAACCCAACATTTAGGCTGCGAAGATCACCTTTTCCACCGATCGATGTATTAACATAATAAATGTAACTAAGTAGGTACCTATAGCTTTGTTATTTCCGACACATTATACATAGGTAGGTACATACCTACAATTCTTTTCATAGGAAGGTAAAAGGTCTAAGGTAGGTAGGTACGCAAATATAACGTTGCCCCAACCTATATTTCTCATGTTAACGCTAATCCACAGCTCTACATAACGTACTTATACCAACAGCCGAGGAAACTATTGTAAGCTATACTTAGGTAAAAATATTTTTCCCGAATAAGAATCGAACGTACCACACGTATCGCAGCGTCCAGCGTCTGGACGCTGCGATACGTGTGGTACGTTACGTGGTGTGTAACGTTATTGTAAGCTATACTTAGGTAAAATATTTTTACCTAAGTATAGCTTACAATAGTTTCCTCGGCTGTTGGTATAAGTACGTTATGTAGAGCTGTGGATTAGCGTTAACATGAGAAATATAGGTTGGGGCAACGTTATATTTGCGTACCTACCTACCTTAGACCTTTTACCTTCCTATGAAAAGAATTGTAGGTATGTACCTACCTATGTATAATGTGTCGGAAATAACAAAGCTATAGGTACCTACTTAGTTACATTTATTATGTTAATACATCGATCGGTGGAAAAGGTGATCTTCGCAGCCTAAATGTTGGGTTAGTTGTTGTTGAGTAAGTAATTACTTACTCAACAACAACTAACCCAACATTTATTTACCAATTATAATTGGTGAGCGAAGGTAGAAGCAAGGAAGGAAGGAAGTAGGTACTTTAACTGAATATAACAACAATATTAATAACATTTATCTGTCACAAAGCAATATAGAGAAGCATTCAAAAAATCTGAATATCTCAAAGGGAGCAGGCCACGACGGTATAGCTCCTATATTTCTTAAAGAATGCGCCAGTCAGTTATCTGTCTGAGGGCCCGTTTCCAGAATTCTGGAAAGAATCAATTGTTATCCCTATTCCAAAGGTATTGATAGGTCAAACATTTGTAATTATAGACCAATAAGTATCCTGTCTGTAGTTACTAAAGTGTTCGAATCACTACTATGTCCTTATATAAATTGGCATATTAAACACATCATCACAAGCCATCAACACGGTTTCTTTAAAAATCCATCCACGGCCACAAAATTTACCAGTATTGTCGACAGATCTACATCTATAACTGACTGACTGAGTTATAACTGACATAAGCAGAGGCAATGAGGTTGATGCTGTGTACAGTGACTTTAGCGAGGCTTTTGATAAAGTAGACCACAACGTCCTTTTGCAAAAACTAAGGACTGTATACGGTGTCCAAGGACCCTTGTTAGACTGGTTTGAGTCATATTTGTCCCAGCGAAGGGCTAGGGTAGTAGTTAATGGATATTCCTCTGACATTTTTATCCCTACTTCCGGTGTGCCTCAGGGATTTCATGTTGGCCCAGTGCTGTTTATAATGTCGCGGCTGATATTAAAAATTCTATAAACAATTCTCATTTCGAAATGTATGCGGATGAATGAATGAATGAATTGCCGATCCCAGCGTGGTTAAACCATGGTCGATTATTCGAATGAACCCCAAGATTCGCACTAGCTCCTGTAGCCTCATGTTCATGGTGCTACAGCGACCATTGCATAATTATCAAGGAATAGACTGGGAGGCGCGGTAATGGTAGGGAAGACGTGCCCTTAGGATAGGTAAGGATTTAAGAGCCTACCGGATATGCATCCTAGAGTAAGCATTGGACTAGTGGAGAGATGGGTAATTATTATCTATGGATGGGCATCTTTTAACGACCTTGCCGCCAGCTTGGCTCAGGTCGAGCTTCATCGGTGCGTCTTTAGGCGGGCTTCTACTGCTTTCTCTGTTCTTTTGTACGAGTATGTCATTGCTCTGCTGTGTTATGTAATGCGCCTGCCACACACTCGACGAGTGGCATGGGAAGTAACGAGGAAAGGAGGCATAGACATAGTGTGGCAACATTACTCGTCATGCCACACGTCATGCTCCTCGTCCTACCCACTGCTCCCTATTTTGTCGGTTTTTGCGCGCGAGTCAAAGGACCGGCAATACGAGTGCGAGTGGCCGGCCACATAATCGCGCGGTCGCAGTCTGCATGGAGCGCTCGCGCAAGACGCACGCGTATGCAAAATTGGAAATTATGTCGTCGTCAAGCGTGGAATGGTCAAATGAAAAGGTGTTAATAATCCACCATCTCCGTTGGCGAGGACGACGACGACGATGTATATTTCTTTTTACTACATTAATATAATTAGCTATACTAAAAATGCATAGCGCGCACGCTGCCACCGTTTCAACGTCCATTGTCTCACCAAGGCAAATGACAAGTGAGGAGCGTCGCGATTAATTGCGCGAGTAGAGCAGTGTGTGGGCAGAGAGGGCAACATCGCGGCAAATCACGGCAGCGCGAGGAGCATAGCGATGAGCAGCGCAAGGAGCATAGTCTGGCAGGCGCATTAGATATTTTTGTTTTCGGTGTCTTCGTCGGAAGTTTTGCTACTATCCGTTTCCGGTTTTTTGTAAATCTCACTAGCAGCGATCTTGATCTTACTTCAATCTTCCACTGTATCCATCCTAAAATTGATTCCCTTGTCGAAGTGATTCATGTCCTGTTTTAAATTGTCGTTCCATGTGTAAATAGGTCGGCCAACCTTCTTGGATTTGGCCTGGTACTGCATTGCTGCATGCAGTAGGTGTGGTTTGCGGCGTCTCCTGTAGACATGTGCGAGGTAGCACATCCTGTGATTCTTGATGCGTTTGGTAACTGTTTTTCTAAGATTTCATGCATTTTCTTTTTTCTTAGTTTATTCCTAGAGTGGTTAATCAAGTCTCTCATGATAACTCGCCCATATCATATGAGTGTTGACCTTGTTAACTTTAGTAAGTGCCGATACTTTCAGACCATGTATCATGCACGGTACGATCACCATTTGATACATGAGTCTGGCTAATTTCTAGTCCATATTTGAGTTATTTATGAATGGTAGTAACGATTTAGCGTTTTTCATGGCCTGTTCGCAACTTTTTTTATAGTGATTTTTCTGCTTAATGTAAATCTTATGTATGTACCCTAGGTATTTAATTTTATCACATGTCGGTATACTTATTTAATATTACCTTCTAACCTTTCTAGGTCATCTGAAATGAAGATAAGGTCGTCCGCAAATGATAGTACTAGGGAGAGTGAGGTTTCACGATCCTGGACAAGTTTTATTAATTGGGTTTCCTCGTCGAGGGTATTAAGGACTTCGTCGATGACCAGAGTAAACAAGCGAGGGGACAGAGGGCAACCTTATTTGACTGCCTTACCTCTAATAATCCAACTGCTTTGCTGGCCACACCCTTTGATGCATGTTCGTTGATTCATGCATGCCTTGATTATCCTGTTGGTTAGTGATTTGTTGGTTCGTTGTATATCCCTTAGTCCATTGAGGTCGGCATTGTCAAAGGCCTTTTCTATGTCGAGGGCGAGTAAGTACATAAATTCTTTTACCTGCACGCCATTCTTTGTCTAAGACCCTTTTAAACGTAAATATAATTATGGTCGTCTGTTCATCTATTGTTTAAAAAGGCCGCTTGGTAGTTGTCCAATTACGTTATTATTTCGTCTAGTTTTTTAAGTACGTAGGAGGCGTAAATTCTGTAACCCGTATTGCAAACCGATTTGCAGCGATATTCGCATCTTTAGGGTTATTGTTTTTTGGAATTGGTACTTGGTACGGTCTCCAGCCACGTGCCGGGTGCTTCCTTTTGTGTCCAAGCTTTGTTCATGTATTTGGTGACGGCTTCTTGTAATATTTCTGGGCTTGCTTTGTAAAGCTCAAATACCACTTGGTCAGTTCCGGGAGTTGTCCCGTTCCGCATTTTATTTATGGTTCCCATTACGTCATCCGCAATGGGTCCATCACACTGTACATACTTCGGTTATCGACTTTTTTAATTTTAACTGTTGGTATAAGATGGCCCTCGGGTTTTTTAAATATTTGCTCCCATTTAGTAATCGGTATATAAGTAGATCTTTTTTGACGTTTTGTTAGAAGTTTGTTTCTACTGTAAAAAAAAGTATAGTATCTGCGTGCGTTTTGCAGGGTGGATTTTCCCCAGTCCATTGAGGCAGGCCCTGCACGCTTTTTGCTCTTCCTGATATTTAACCTTTTGAAGTGTTGCCTGACATTCTTTTACTAGGTTGTGCCTATTTGGATTATCTGATTGCCTACTTTGTAGGAATTTAGCTTTTTGTAATTTAGCAAGAGCTAGTCGATGATCTCTGGAGAGAACTGGCTGAAGAATCACAGTTTCTTGAGCAGCCGCTTTTAATACTTCCGTTATGATATTCCAGGGTATTTCGATGTTTTTGTCCGTTGAGTTGATTCCTATAGGTATCTTTTAGTTTTTTTGTTATGCAATCTTGGTATTTTGTTTTCGTGATTTTACACAATTTTACTATTGAGAGCGGTATAATATAGCGTTGTTTATAGTTGAAATCCTTGACCGCAATTATTGTTTCCTTCGCGGCTTGCTGTTATCTTTGTGTATTAATGTGTTTGGTGTTTTCTTTTTTGTTTGAAGTTCGGTTTATTCTTAGCCGACCCCAGAATATTTTATGGTCAGATGTGCTCCTAGAGGCCCATTTGCCTAATAAGTTCGAAGAGTTTTTCTGTTGCATGTGGCGTTATAGTTAATATCCATCCAATTGGGATTTCGGAGTGCCTTTTGACCATGTTATCCTGCATGATGATTTCGGTTTTGTCGTTTCTATTTGCAGTTTTTCCCTGTTAGCTGTATCCATTAACATTTCCCCGTTGTAGTTAGAAAAGTGATGGTGTAGTTTTTGATGGATCAGCCCTTTGCGTTGGAAACTTTGTGTATCTTGTCGACCAATATGAGCGTGAGCATGAGCGTGCTTTGTGTATGCGCTGGTGTCAAAGTCGCCAAGAATCATTACAGGACATTTCCTTGGTTTTTGTCAGATGAAGTTTAATAAGCCTGTGAAGCATCTGTTTGCTATAAATGTACAACTGTTGATGTGAGAATTGATTATACATATACAGATGAGCAGGCTTGTCAGTACCCCTGTTAACTTTAAGAGTAGCTGACATCGCGTCTGTATCCTTTTTTCTGTTAACTAATTCAAGTTGGGCATCTTTTCTGATTAGAATTGCAAGTCCCCGATGTGTTTTACCTGAGGTTCCATAGAGGTGAGAGTTGTATGCTCCTGAGTTCATACCTGTTTCTTATATATGCAGGCTGCATGAATGAGTGAGTTCAGAGTCAATTTTATCTTTTTTGGCTGGTTTTGAGGCCCCACGGACGTTCCAAGTTCTAATACGCAAGTCTGGGCAAGTATATTTTATTGCAGTAGACGGTTGGTTTCTAAGTATTGTGAACCCAGTGGCATCTGCGACTATGTCTGATAACGGTGTATACATTGATGCTTATTGTTCTTACTGTGTTAATGAGCTAGCTAATTGGGGGCTGTTCATTTGAGACTGGGGTTTCGTGGGTTGACCTTGCTCTTCACGTGTGTTGTACTGGTTAATTAAAGGCTTATTATGTTGTGTTGTTTTGACGTTGTTTGATTTTTGCATTTGATCTATCGGGTTGCTGTTGTAATGTTCGTCGTTGGTCATGACCCAGCTATCATAGTGCTGGTCCTTGTAGAGGATGTGTATAGTGCTGGTCCTTGTAGAGGATGTGTATATTGCCGGGTGCTGGTTCGCCGGTAGGTGAATACACTAGTGTGTGTCTTTTATCCGTGTGCACGTGCAAATTTACAAGATAGAACTCGGACGCGGCGATTGAGATATCCTCTCCTCCCCAGAACGTCTTGTTAAACTGCGTGGTTATGTATTTTGTTATCCTTTCTTCCTGGGAGAGATTGCTGTTAGGGAGAAATTCTTGTACGAGCCCCAATGCAAAATAGTTCGTCTAGTGTGAAATTTTCTCTGTGAGATTTTTTCTAACTTCATTATTTTTGTATACCTACTTATCTACTTCTTCTTCTCTTCGTTTAATGTATGTGTTTAATCTATATAAAATATTAAGCTGTTCTACTATCACATGTCACGTTACTAATGCCATTTTTTTAATTATGAACCAATTTTAGCTTTTTAAATTTATACATATCCTGTTTTAAATTCGAAGAAGTTATAAGCAAAATAGTTCGTCTAATTGTAAATCGATGCAAAATAGTTTGTTTATCGGTGAGTTAAATAAGATTATTCCTTCTTTGTACAATTACGAGTACCTACATATTATATTATTTAGAAGTGCTAGGCGAATTCTGTCGTCATCTCGATGCTACAAAACATATGAAGCGAGGTCCTGACGGACAGACACGTGATCGAAAGTTAAACCCATTACATTATTTATTTGATGGGACATGGCCCTAAATAAACAGTTCCCGTCTTTTGTCATACGCACAATTATGCCCATTTTTTAAGGAAAATAAACCTTTTGTTTTATGGTATTACAAGACCTTCTCTGCACACATGTGTTGCGTATCTTTGTTTTTCAGAATCAAGGGGAGCGTACCGCCTAAAATTTAGGAGCTTCGCTATATTTTTTTTTGCACTTCGTGTCCAATTTTGCGCACGTGGGTATACAAACTTGACTTACAATCTAGGAAATAGGTAGCTTGTTCAAAGCAGTTTTGGTAATTTAGTACAATGTTAAATGAAGAAAAGCGTGGAGTACGAATTCTAGAGCGATACCGTATTTTAGGCTAGAATAATAGACTGTATTAGTTTATCACTCACTCCTAGATATAATATGAAAACAATTCCCTAAAGCCTATAAGCTTACAATGATGTTAAATTCACGCGTGCACGCAATTAAGAAAGCAAAACACAGCCGGATACCTACAGCTTCTAATGGAGATCCCTGAAATATACGGAAAGATCTCACCAAATTGGCCCGCTAAGGACTCTCGACGTCACCAAGAGGATCTTGCTCAGAGCCGCTCAGGCCCGAGAGGCCCATGAGCACAGGAAGATTCAAGCATACGTTTAAAATGCAAACTTTTTATTTACATGTGCAACAAAGGACATCATTCAGGTTTCGAACATTTTGTACCCTTTTCCCATTGTTTGTCTAATTTTTTGGACTGGACCTCATGCTCAGCAGTAGCGTTTGCGACCACTAGTCCACTGGTGTTAAATGTTGTAGGGAAAAATATGAAATCTACGCTGAAGAAGTCGCGGAAAAGTAAAATAAAAACTATAACGTTGGTTAAGCTTCTTTACATTGAAGGAGGGCCCCATCCCTTGAATTTGTCACGGGCCCCATACGGTATAGTTACGCTATTGCGTGGTATGCCCAGATTTGGTGAGTCAGCTGAGCATGAATGTACCTAGGCCGTCCACCAGAGTTCAAAATTATAGACCTTTCTCGATCAAATCCAGTCGAAACAAGTACGGATACAATGCGCCCCTTTCCTATATCCTCAGAAGATGCAATGACTTGTTCCACAGAACTTACGATCTTGAAGTTTTTGGTGGTAAATTGTGTATATTTAAGAAAAGTATTTTTTTAAATACGTAAATCGTTAAGAAGTAAAAAAAAACAGCATTTGTAAGCTATAATGTAGTATTCAAATTCTTTTTTAATTGTTTTGATTTGTTTTAGTGTCTAATTTTCTATTTATTGTATGATGTACAGTCAGTTTCAGAGAAATAGTACCCCTCCAAGACTTAAAGATTATCGCCCGAGCACGCTCGGGCCCGCGTGTCACGTGAGCCTTGAGCAGCTCCCTCCCCCGGGCCCCGCCGCCGCACCCATCTCGTGCACCCACCGATCCGTCTCAAATATTATTTGCAATGTTTTTAATAATTTATATGGTATTTTATCGGCTTCCTTCTGGCCGAACCGTATAGATACCAAGAATAACTTACAAAAAGACACTGCGTGCGACTAAGATACGAACCCACATCGCGAGATCATCTAGACCGCGCCTTATACCACTAGGCTATTGGCTCAGTTAGTAATCTTAACGAAAATTCGAATAGCATTACTCCTTTTATCGAACAAGGTTATTAACGGTCTAATCTTCTAGATATTAAGGTTTAAATTTCAACTTCCGTCTTATATTTAATACTAGCACCTTACCGACTTGTTTTACAAAATGCAATACGCAACTCCTCTATTAACTAAAACATAAGGTTGAAATTAGCATAGATGTCTTGTTTGGTTGAATAGAATGTGTTGATTCCGATTGTTGCACTACCCTCATTTTACTTCAGAAACTTAACTGCTGTATGAACTGCGAGTTAAGGTTGAATTTAGTATACTATTCTTCGCCTTATTTACTAAACTGTGATTGAGGGTATTTTTACTTTTCAAATGGTTTCATTTTCGTGCCGATTCGCTTGTGTGTAATTATCTTCATCGTAATATTATCCAATTTATTAAGTTTTTAACCAGTTGATTCTATTAATCGATGGTATGGTTCGATTAACAACTTTATTAAAGGCTAAAATTGTAGTTCTGTGGGAAAAGGAACAAAACATAAAGAAAATAGCACGAGATATAAGCATAACGGTAAGATTTGCGTTATTCTTACACATACCTATTTATTGTTGCAATCATGTTGCATTATTACTTACAAGTTGGATTTTTTTTATGTATTTCTAATATTATTATTTTCATTACAGAGAAAAACAGTTCGTAGATGGATACAAAGGTATCAAGCGACGGGTGATATGAAATGTGATCACCAAGGCCCTCGCCCGATTGCTTACACTAATGAATCGAAGCGACAACGTAATATGTATTGTGAAAGTTCACTCAGTGGCACCCTTCAAAACTACGCGTTCAAATGCTGACTTCAAGAAGTGTTAGACAGTGACGGCCATCCTATCCGTTATGAATAGGCAACTCAGCAGATTAACTGTGTAACTTATTTGATAAAAATGCATTGGAACATTTATATGAGCAAGTGTCAAGTGTTAATCATTCCCAATATCATTCCATTATCAGTGGGATCATTATCTCGTAGTCAATCAAAAATAAACAACCTTTATTATTATCAATCCAGTTCTTGTTTACAAGTAGTCTTGTAATGTGTTAACGATGCACCATCTGACCTCACATATTTTTCTAATGTTGTGTTAAATAAGGGTTATCAGAAAATGTGATAAAAGAGAAAGATGTATATTGCTATACTGTTATAGTTTAGCATGTTGGTTCTTCCTCTGTAATTCACAGTTTCTAGAAATATCTATAAACGAACCGTTATCTAAACCAAACTAGGGTATCTATTTTGTGTTTAGTTAATATTCTAAGTATAATAACCCCAATTTAACACAGATAGAAATCTGTATATTCAACCAGGAAGTGGATTCCATGAAGTCCTAGAAATGTAATTAAAGAAATAAATGAATATTGTTTATACAAAATGCTAAGCTTTTATTACAAACCTCCATTTGATTTTTTAATAATAATTAACGAAAAAAACAAAACTAACTACTAAAGAAACTAAAAAATAATAATAAAGGTAAATTAATAAAATAAAAAAAATCTTCTCAACCGCGGATTGAACTCGAGACCGTCGTATTGTTAAGCCGCAGTGTTAACCACTAGACCAACATGCCACTTACGATACATTTCAAAAAACTTAAATAGGTTCGATGTCATTACCAAGGTGTAACGGTTTCTATGAAGCGTGCTGTACTAGTATGCTAATAATTGATATTTCCGTGCTTTCCTATAATTTAACCCTAGATTCATAATCATATCTAAGAGGAACATTAATCATAAACATTCGTCTCACAGACGACTATATTTAAATGAGGGGTTTATCAGTACTTGTAAATAAAACAAAATAAATTAAATATGGTACTGTTTAATATGTTTAATTAGGTTATAAAAAAGAAATTAATTAATAAAAATTAAAGTTCATCGGCACATTCCACACATATGAGGCCACGATGGTCCATACACATAAACTTTTTGCACGACTTGCATTGGAACCTTGTCATACAACGTTTTTTATAGTCACAATGACCACACATTTTTTTTGGGTCCCACTTGTACCAGGTTTATCAATGGTAGGCGTTTCACCTAAAACTTCGGCGATTTTCCTTTTTAGGCATCTCTTCAAAGTTGCATTTCCTGCCTTTTCCGTAACCACGGTTCGGTCATCTTTCGGAATCTGTTTGGATCGTCTCCTGATATTCCATGTGATCTTCGATATCACTTAAATTCAGCACCACTCTTTGCTGATTTGTAAAATCATCATCAGAATCGGATAAACGATTCAGATAGTCCACAATTTGTCGATCCTCCATTCTAAAATAAAATTAGATGAATTAAAGTATTGTAGGTACCCGTAATTATACATTATGAAAAATAATACAATATTTAGCTTAACATAATTACATAATTATGTAAAATAATATCACATACTTACTTTGAATTTATAAAAAACAGATATCGTCAAAAACTGATTTTCAAAAATAACGATCCACTTCATCAATAGGTACACTATTCATAAATATTCGTCTCTCAGACGAACAGAGGTCTATAACTTGCAAATTAGATGTCACTGCGAGTCAAGGTCACTCGTTACACTAACATTCAAACGTTCTAGGAAGGTACTTAAGAGCTCAGCTTTATATCTCTTTCACTCGAAACAGTAGAAACTAATTTGTGTTTCGCGCGGTCTGTGAGACGAATGTTTATGAATCTAGGGTTAAATACATGCGAGATCAATATTATGTCAAGGACTCTGGGTTAATGCCGTGTATGTGATTAGTTGGTAAGCCTTATTAAATAAATAAATATCGCTCCCCCCACCGAATAACATGGTAATGTGGTACTACGACAGTTTTCGTTTTATTGCATATTCGGTGTCTAAAGCATTAATATTATCTTGTAATTTTTTTTTGGATTTTTTCTATGTATATTTATAAAAGTACAATAATTTCAATGGTACCGTAATGAACATAACAACATTATTCCCTTAAGGCCGCTCTCTCGAAAAAAGCTTGAAAAAAGCATGCAGATGAAGCCATTTTTTGTCGGCATTTACAGAGAAATTACATCTGAAAAAAATCCTTAGTAATCTTCATGATATAATACGTAATTTGGTTTAGCCATAATTTTTCTACCGGTATCACTTAATTTAAAAAAAAATCACCAAATCACCTCGAAATCATTGAGATGAAACCGTTTTACTCCTTCATTTTTTATCAAAAGAGTGTAAAAAAATATATCTACATCTTCGCAATACAAAGGAGAATAATTTGGTTTTGTTACTTTTTTAAAATATGTATTATTTTTATGATAATAAATTAAAAAGGCCTCTGATAAAGGACTGCGTCTACATCACCCCCGCACTCGTCCATAAATTTAGTGCGGGGCGCATCGTGTTGCTAGGTGGACGTATGTCGCGTTGCGAGAACTCCGCACTACGAAATAAAATCGTAAAATATTACTGCAAAAACAAAAAGTGTACCTACCCAAGCGGGGTTTTATGAAACTTATGCGCTGTCCATTACTCTGTGTACATAGGTACTGTTTATAAAATACCTACCTCATTCAAACGAAAGTCGTAAGTACTAGTAGTGAATGATCACAGAAGGTCCACGTCCACGAAATGATTCAGCCAATATTATAAATTTTACTTTTCGGTGCCTAAGTAAAGTCTATTATTCTGATGCGTTGCGATTATTTGTGACATATTGTGACACAAAACTGAAAATGCTCCTAAAGTAGGTATTAATTATGATTATAGGTTACGTACTTGCTAATAATTTGTCAATTTATTGATTACCGGCGTAATTATTTTCAAATAAAAAAATCAAATCAAATCATTTATTTGCATAAAACAGGTTCAGTGGATGTTAAAAAAGGTCAAATGGTACACTGTTAATAACCATAATTATAAGGTGTGCAAATATAAAACAAGAATGTTAACTGTTAATTTCACTATTCAATAAAGTACGGACGCCAAGCACATCAACCTATCCGAAACTGTCAAATAATCGCAATCAACTTTGAACCTTATGCTTTAGTGATAAAGTTGAAAATCTATTAAAGAAATCTGACAGATTGTAGTAACTTGATGTGCTGGCGTCTGTACAATGTCATTGAAAATAAAATTATCGTAAATACAGATCAGTCAACAAAATAAGGAATTAAAAATAATAATGTCATACAATAGTAAAAAGTAGTAGTTCAATAATATATATGTATATACAGGCTGGATTTTTTTAACCTCACCTAGAGGGCAAGTACTCTAAACACTGGAGATAGCAAATTTTACTCAAAGGAAAATCCCTTCATTAAAAAAAAAACAAATCTGCAATCAAAGATGTTCGAAAATTCGCTTGCCGCTCTCGGGAATCGAACCGCCTAAAATCCGAAAAAATAATACCCTGTACTTTTATGGCATCAATCGATAGGGTCAATCCATAAGGATCAAATCTCTCTATGGCAGATCGAAAGTCGAATACTTTTTACTCGACTTCTATCGTCGCGGGTGACATCAATCAATCAATTAAATCAGCCTATCGCAGACCGCGGGTGGCACAGAGTACATAAAATTAGAAAATCAAATTGGTAGTCATGTTTTTTATTATAATTATCACTTATCATTACTATCCATGTGGGCTAAAGTGGGTCAATAATATTATTCAACTAATTAAATCAAATAAAAAAATCATTACCTATACGTAGTGAATCAATTAGTTCTACCAGAGAAGTTGAAGGTGATTCTGTTGATTTGGATGTGAATGTATTTTTTTTTACAAATTATGAACCTATATTTTTGTTTTACTTGTAAATATATGTATAACTGCATTCATTTTAGGAACAAGATGATTTGGGCATTCAAAAACTACGGTCTCTATTGGATGACATGGTGACTCACAAGCATCTTGTAAGGTCTGTCGAAGAACTTGAAGATTATTCAGCTGAATTTTAGTTATAATATATTTGTTTATAAAAAATATAACAAATAATATGACATACACTAGTGATAATTATACTACCTATACCTACCTACCTACCTACTTTACCTGCCTACCTATCTACCCTACCTTCCTATCTGCCTTACCCTAACTACCTACCTACCCTACCAACCTACCTACCCTACATACCTACCTACCTATCTACGTACATGCCTACCTACCCTTCTTCTCTTCATAGAAACCTTCCTAAGACTTCAACGAATATTTAAAAAAAAACCGAATTGGTCCAGCCATTCTTGAGTTTTGCGCTTAGCAGCACATTTAGCCATTAATTTTAGTTAAAAAGATACATTAAGTTGTTTACCACATGGCAAGCCAGGCTGATTTATATTAAGGGTATAGCTTCTACTCACGGCCTCGAAAGCTTTTAACAATTTTATTCGTAACCATAGCCCGAAAAGTACATCCATATCAATAGATAATACCTAAATAAAACCAAAACTGGACCATTGTAAATACAGGGTGTCCCAGAACTCAACGTCAAGCCAAAACGGGGTGACAGGATTGATCATAACCATCACGAGAAAAATCTGAAAAAAAATCTATCCCATGCAGTTTGAAAATTATGGGCATTTTAAGAAAAACCTAGAATTTTGATCAAACTGTAACATTTTTCGGGTATTGTGGTTATTCTTTTTTATTTTTGTTCATTTGAACTTTGGAAACGTAATCCTAAATAACATTTTTAGAATCCCAATAAAAAATAATGACACAATTGCCTCAAGTTTCCGAGAATCGAGACTATTCGTTAAACTACGAATTTAAAATTTTCAAGATTCGTCGACTTTGATAGGCCCTCCTTTAAAAAAAATGTACTAGAGTGCCTTGGCAAGTGGCATTAAAAGTTGGTGCATTTAATCAGAATTCTAAAATGGTACAATACTTGTTAGTTCTATACAATAAAAAAGAGTAAAAAAATTAAAACCTCAAGTAACCCGATTTTTGCTATCTCAGTTAAAATGTTTTTGATTCGCACAAGCTCTAGGTAGGTTCTTAATTTTAAGGCAAAATGATGAGAGAGATGGATAGTGGGTATGTTTGCCATGAGTGAGCGAGACAGATAGTGACGCCACTTTTATTAAAGTGAAAAAAGTGAAAAAAAGTTAGTAAAATAATGAAAAATCTTGATCTAGTTTAATTTAGGTTTGTTGGAATAAAAGTCAGATAGAGAAATAACGTTTTTTATTACAATAAATAAGCCCATTGAGAACGTAGCCGACCTGCGTGAACGCATTTCTCAAGCAGCTGAGGAGATCAACTCTTGAAGATATGCCCGACTAATAAGTAGATCTTTTTTAAGAAGATGTAGGGCTTGTATTGAGGCTGATGGTAAACAATTTGAACATTTATTGTTATAAAAATGTTATTTCTCTATCTGACTTTTATTCCAACAAACCTAAATTAAACTAGATCAAGATTTTTCATTATTTTACTAACTTTTTTTCACTTTTTTCACTTTAATAAAAGTGGCGTCACTATCTGTCTCGCTCACTCATGGCAAACATACCCACTATCCATCTCTCTCATCATTTTGCCTTAAAATTAAGAACCTACCTAGAGCTTGTGCGAATCAAAAACATTTTAACTGAGATAGCAAAAATCGGGTTACTTGAGGTTTTAATTTTTTTACTCTTTTTTATTGTATGGAACTAACAAGTATTGTACCATTTTAGAATTCTGATTAAACGCGCCAACTTTTAATACCACTTGCCAAGGCACTCTAGTACATTTTTTTTTAAAGGAGGGCCAATCAAAGTCGACGAATCTTGAAAATTTTAAATTCGTAGTTTAACGAATAGTCTCAATTCTCGGAAACTTGAGGCAATCGTGTCATTATTTTTTATTGGGATTCTAGAAATGTTATTTAGGATTACGTTTCCAAAGTTTAATTGAACAAAATTAAAAAAGAATAACCACAATAACCGAAAAATGGTACAGTTTGATCAAATTTCTAGGTTTTTCTTAAAATGCCCATAATTTTCAAACTGCATGGGATAGATTTTTTTTATATTTTTCTCGTGATGGTTATGATCAATCCTGTCACCCCGTTTCGGCTTGACGTTGAGTTCTGGGACATCCTGTATATGTGGTACACATAATTATTTAACTTTCACGATGACTTGACCTTCTGTGATTTCGATACTCTGTGACGAGACTAGGCGAGGCAAACCGTGGTGGCGGCGCACACAACCGCACATTTTCTGTTACATGCGGGTAGCGGAGTGGCGCGGAGAAGGGGTCGTTAGCTCCGCCTAAATGCTCAAGGTTATCGGCATTAATACAGGCCTTAAAATCTAAACACACTTTTTGCACGAATAATACCATAACATGTTATTACAGATCATGCAATCGTTAACTTTTTCGGTAAGCGACGATTACCATTATATTCGCGTAAGAAATGCATGCCTTTTTCCACGTAAAGTATAAAACAATTATATTTGTGTATTATTTTTGTTTACAATATAATAGAAACGGCTTATTCGTTTTAGATGCGGTTTTCACTAATATATTGTAGTAAGCTTTACTTAACATTTAGTGTTTATTTCATGGTAATCGGTTCATAAATAAAAAAGTTATGTCAATTTAAAGAATCACGGCGGACATTTTTAAGGTATACTATCAGAGTACGTACATGGACGCGCACTCTCGAGGCTAACTGATGAACAGCGTTTGATATTTGATCTGGTGAGCGTTGATAGTACTTTGGAAGAAATGCTATTTGTAGATGCACCCGGTGGAACGGGTAAAACATTTCTTACGAAAGTTATTTTGGCGAAGGTACGAAGCCAAGGTAAAATCGCGCTTGCTGTCGCTTCATCAGGCATAGCAGCCACATTGTTGCCAGGTGGGAAAACTGCTCATACAATGTTCAAAATTCCGATCGATTTAGACCGCACAGAAAGCCTGTTTGTAATATTTCAAGAAACAGCGATAAAGCTAAGGTTCTTCGTGATTGTAGCCTTATTATATGGGATGAGTCCACAATGGCTAATCGAAAACCAATAAAAACAGTAGACAGAACATTGCGTGATGTCAAGCAAAATGATCAACCCATGGATGGCATTACTATGCTTTTTTGTGGCGATTTTCGTCAGACTCTCCCTGTAATACCACGTGGAACAAGGGCTGTTGAAGTTAGAGCCTGCCTAAAGAGTTCTCGACTGTGGCATTACATTATACCTTTGCATTTGACATTAAATATGCGTGCGCAAATTAGAGGCAACGAAAATGCTCAAAAATTTTCAGATTTGCTACTTGAGATTGGTAACGGTGTGTTACCGCAGGAACAAGGAAAATTTGTTCTTAATGAAAACCTATGCAACATAGTTTCATCAATGCGAGACCTCATATCATCTGTGTATGGAAACGCAACGCAAATACCAACTTGCGAAAATTTCTGGCTTTGCGAAAGAGCTATTTTGACGCCACGAAACGACCAAGCAGCAACAATAAACGCTGAAATTTTGAGCTATGTTCCGGGGGATTATGTTGAGTATATCTCCATTAACACAGTCATGGAAGAAGGAAAATCTACAAGCTACCCAGTAGAATTTTTAGAATCCCTCAATCCTGGACTACCAGCACATAAAATAAAATTAAAAGTAGGCGTACCGATAATGCTTCTTATAAATTTAAGCCCCCCAAAACTTAGCAATGGCACCAGGTTAAAAGTGACCAATTTACAAAGAAATCTGATAGAAGCAGAGATTTTAACAAGGTGTGGAAAAGGTAAAAGTGTTTTCATTCCTCGGATTCCTCTCATTCCAAACAATTTTCCATTTAGTTTTAAACGAGTCCAGTTTCCAGTCAGCCTATGTTTTGCGATGACAATTAATAAAGCCCAAGGTCAGACGCTGAAAGTTGTAGGTGTAGATCTATGTATCAGCTGTTTCTCGCACGCTCAGTTGTATGTGGCTCTGTCACGGGTTAGCAATCCTAGGAGCCTGTATGCTTTCATCCCCGATGGCCATACGTCAAATATCGTATACAGAGAAGCATTACTGTAAAGTAAATTTTTAGCTACCCAAACGACGGTATATGTAATTCAAAATATGCTGCCCGAAAAGTCACTATTCCACGCTGACGAAGTCGCGGGCATAGCTAGTTAATAAATAAAAGGACTGATTATGATAAATAATAAAACCTTTGTTTTATTTCATAAATTTTAATAAAACGCTATTATAAATTATCCAGTATTAATATCAACTTCCTCTATTATTGTTATTTTTCTGCCAAATCAAATAATAAGTACTGGATTATTTTAATAAAACATGTATTTGCAACATTATATTACTGTTAATCTTTTGACACCACACATCGACGAATATTACTGTAATGTAATATTACATTATACACTATCGCTTGGATTTCACACGAATAATATCGTAATATCATATTGCCGTTAGGTTTTTTGACACTGTATTACAACGAATAATACTATAATGCATTAATATTGACTACGATATTGTTGCGTTTACACGCGAATAATATGGTAATGATGCGTTGCATACTATACTTTTGCCATTTAATTTCAGTAACATTATTTTTGTGAATAACTTAATTTTATTAAAGTATTACAAAAAAATCATAATATAAATTAGATTGTAAAAAAATTAGCTTTGTTTTGACGTTTAAATGTCTACCTTACGATCTACCCGTGCCGAGATATACGCATAAAACAGTTTTTTATTTTTCCTGTAAAATTTTGATTTATCGATTACCATATTATTCGGTGGGGGGAGCGATATAACCTTTAGCGACGGTTCATGCATAATTATAATGTTTCGAGTTTTCATGATATAACTTATATCTTTGTATACCATACCTTATATCCAAGGCGTGGCTATGACGACATAGAGGCCGGTGCTTTTAGTTTTGTAAACACGTGACAAATGTGGAAAGAAAACAACAAGTAGCGATCATAATTTAATATGCACACATTCCTGAGGTGATAGAGCATTTGCCCTCGTTATGAAAGAATAGATTTGATGTTGTTTGTAGCAAATACAAAATCAGTCAAGTTCTAAGAACTTCTGTTCTCGAACATAATACTTAATCACTAGTAAAAAATTATTTTAGAAATAAGCAACCCCCAACGACAAAATATAAAATTACAAAAACAACGCAAATTCGCCATGATCTTCGTGTCCGATCGCTACGCTCTCTGCCAGCAGTGCGTGCATAATCTGTGGATAATGGCCGCCGCGTAGTAGGCGCGAAACGTCAACGTCAGTTTTTGGCGTTTCGAAATGGCGGTCTTGGTCAACGTTTCACTATAAATAAACAATATTAAAGTTTTTATACTAACGATCTGTTACAATGCATATAAAACAGGTAAAATATCTAATTCTTAAAGTTTTCGTGGCTTTAAAGTCATAAAATATGTTCCTATTTCCGTAATTTATCGTAACTAGAAGTGACGCTATAGTAAGTGCCTCTGTTTACAGGTGATAATCCAGGGTTTCAAGAGTTATCGCGAGCAAATTGTTGTGGAGCCGTTCGATAAACGACACAATGTCGTGGTCGGGCGTAATGGTTCCGGGAAAAGTAACTTTTTCCATGGTTAGTTCTAACAACTTTGTGTAAGAAGTAGACCATCATTTTTGCATGAAGTGGCTGAAGTAAAGGATTGATTCTAGGCTACACACCGCACGTTTGCACACTACACATTATCCCACATTTTTTTTTAAAGTCCCAGTAATACAAATCAATCAATGTTACTAAAGTAAGTACCTGAACTTTTGTAACACAATGGTTTACCATTTTCAGCTATCCAATTTGTGCTAAGTGATGAGTTCTCTCATCTGCGACCAGAGCAGCGTCTCGCCCTGTTACACGAAGGTACTGGCCCGAGGGTTATCTCTGCCTTTGTTGAGATCATCTTTGACAATTCTGATAACAGGATACCTGTAAGTATAATTTTATGTGATTTCTTGTAAATTATTTTGTTACAACTCTTTTTGAAATCATTGGAATGCAGACTGCAGAAAATGTTCAAATGAATGTTGCTTTACTTTATTTTAATATTTTTCGAAAACTCAAAACTTTTCTCTACAGTTGAATCGTTTTTTTCTGTAAAAGAACATGTGTTTTAGATGTATTTATTTTACTTTGTTGAACCTAAAATGCAGTCTGTATTTATGTAAAATATTGCTTAGTAGTCTTCATTTATCTTATTAGAACTGGTTTTGACTTTATATTAAATTAAAACTTATTAAACACACAATAAATTGATAGTTATGGTAAAGTAGAGCAACTTTCTATTCTAACTGATAATAATATCTTTTTAATGTTAAATTCTTTATTTTCTAATATTTGTTTTGTGTATGTGTGCTTTTTTATTATAAAATCATGTAAGTACTATTACTTACATGATTTTAAACCCACCTGCATTGAAATTTTTGGCCAGTAATTAAAAAAATAATTTGTTGTTTTTTACATTTTGACTGCATAGGTATTGCACTGTTGCATGAAACAGCACTTTTCTTTTTTAATAATCAACAAAACGTTTCAACGGTCTTCATAATCATGTACTGAATTCCTGGTATCAGGTTCCATGTTGGAACATCGACATGGAACCTATTACCAGGGATTCATATATCCATATTAAAAGATACAACCAAGTCGAGATCAGAAAGCAAACTGTTTTATTTAATCTTTACCCTCATTACAAAAATGTTACACATGACAACTAATAAAAACAATCAGTAAGGTTCAAACATAACATACCTTTCTATCATAATGATTTGAAAATACAATAATTAATTCAACAGTAGATAACAAAATCAATTTAACAAAAATGTCTACTTCTAACATAGCACGCACTTAAGTCATTCATTAGGAATTCCTATAATCTCTGGCCATAATTCAGGGGGCGGAATCACAATCGGCGGATCCTGTGATGATTCAGAATTCGTATCATTGGCTGGCTGACTGTCAATGACAGGTGACCCATTAGCAGATGTGTCCAGCGGTCTGGCTAGTATTTGGTCTGCGTGTCGCCGATGCAGCTCTCCATCTTCCGTCCTCACCACATAAGTGGCCGGCCCCTCCACCGTCTCCACGGTGGCCCGACGCCATCTGTTCCCGGGCCCGTACATGCGTATGAGCACTGGCTGCAGCAGCGTGAAAGTCCGCGCGCACGTTCGCTGCGCCGCCGCCTCCAGTTGTTGCTCGGCGCGGCTCGGCGCCGAGTCAGGGTGTAAGCTCGAAACTGCAGTCCTGTATCTTCGCCCATTCAGTAACTCAGCAGGTGTCTTGTTAGTAGAGCTATTGGGCACAGTCCGTAAATAGTAAAGAACTTTGCAAAGTTTCTCCTGCCATTGCATGTCCAGGTTCTCTAGTTTCTTTATTTTATTCTTAAATGTTTGAATCGTGCGTTCAATCTGCCCGTTAGTCTCTGGGTGGTAGGGCGGTGAATACAAATGTTTAATTCCATTCTTTTTGAGAAAATTATTAAATTCATCCGAGGTGAACGCACGTCCATTATCCGACACCAACACGTCGGGCAGCCCTTGTGAAGTGAAAATTTTTCTCATAACAGCTATCACCGTACCACTGTTCATCGCTGGTATGATCTCAGCCTCAAACCATTTGCTGTAGCTGTCAACTAGGACTAAAAACGTTTTTCCCTGAAAGGGCCCAGCAAAATCCACATGCACACGGCTCCACGGCTTCTCTGGAACAATCCAAGCCTGCGGGTCCTTTGGTGGGTTATTTCTCACTAGCTGACATTGCTGACACGCGGCCACCACACTCTCAATATGTCGATCCATGTTGACCCACCACACGTAGCCTCTTGCATACGCTTTTGTCTGCACAATGCCCGCATGAGGGGCATGTAACAACTTTAACACTTTGTCCTGTAAGGACGAAGGTATTATGACTCTGTTGCTCCACAATAAACAACCTTTATTATGTGAAAGAGCCTCTCTCCGTGTCCAATAAGCTTGTAGGTTCGGGTCTATATTCCTTCGTGGCCATCCGTGCAAAACGTGGAACATTACTTTTTGCAATACCACATCTTTGTTGGTCTCTGCGGCTATCTTAGCTGCATCCAGCTCCCATCCGCTCGGCTGCTCCTCCAGCAGCAGCACGTCGCGCAGCAGATCCTCCTGCACACTCGACGTGTCCGGAGCGGTCCACCTGCTCAACGCGTCCGCGTTGCCGATCAATTTACCAGGCCTGTACCGTATAGTGTAATTATAACTGGAAAGTTTCAATGACCAGCGCAACATCCTCGGTGATATCTGGTCTGGAATTGGTTTTGCGGGATTGAATAAACCGACCAACGGCTTATGATCCGTCACAATACAAAATTTACGACCCGCCAAGAACTCGTGAAACTTTGTCAATCCAAATATAATAGCTAGGGCCTCCTTATCAATCTGCCCATACCGTCTCTCGTGCGCTTGTAGTGTCCGTGAGGCCATCATCACCGGTCGCTCTGACCCGTCCTCCATGATGTGTGCTATAATCGCTCCGAGACCGTATTCTGATGAATCACAAATAAGAAGTAGTTCTTTCTGCAAGTCATAGCCCACCAACGTTCGATCTGATGACAGTAATCGCTTCGCCTCCACAAACGCTTTCTGTTCCTTCTCACCCCAGCTCCAAGGTCTTTTTGATTCTAAAAGTCGATACAGTGGTTCCAACACAGTGCTTTTGTCAGGCAAGAATTTTTCGTAAAAATTATATAAGCCCAGGAAGGCACGCAAGGTCTCCCTATTGGTTGGGGCCGACTTTTCCTGAATCTCTTTGACTTTCGCAGGTGCTGGGTGAAGTCCCTCTGCATTAATCATGTGCCCTAGGAATGTGATGCTGTCCGCAGCGAACACGCATTTCTTTACGTTGAGGCGGAGTCCCATCTGTTGCAGTTTGCTCAGTACTTCTCTAAGTCTCCGGTTGTGTTCTTCCTTCGTGGCTCCAGTGACAGCGATATCATCTAATAGACACGCTACTCCGTCCATACCCGCTAACGCCGTCGACATCAGACGCTGAAAAATCGCTGGCGCCGCGCTGACACCGAATGGCAGACGATTTACTTTCATTAGACCGATAGGAGTGTTCAGCGTGAGCAGCATAGCTGTCGCGTCGTCTACCTTCAGTTGTGTGTACGCGTTTTTCAAGTCCAGCTTACTAAATATTCTGCCGCCACTAAGTCTCACAAACGCTTCCACAGACGTCGGCAGCGGATAGATGTCTGTATCTATAGCGGTGTTCACAGTGACACGATAATCACCACACATTCGTACTGTCCCATCTTCTTTCATCACCGGCGTCACCGGTGTCCCCCACTCAGAATAACGGACAGGTGTCAGTACACCCGCCTCCACCATCTCGTTCAACTGTCTAATTACTTTTTCCTTAAGAGGGTAGGGCACCGCGCGCGCCTTTAAGAAGCGGGGTGTAGCATCCGGCCGCACGTGAAGTGACACCTCAGGACCTTTGTACTCGCCGAGTCCTTCTTTAAATAGTTCTGTAAATTCTTTTTTATATTGTTCTATCTCCTCTTCAGCCCAGCACAATCCTGATACTTGAAGGCCTAGTGTATGAAACCAATTCCTGCCCAGCAGATTTGGTCCGTTCCCCGACACCACGACCAGTTCACATTGCGCTTCCTTATTACCTAGCACAACACGCACGTCTGCTAGTCCTAATACTTTTAAAGGGTCTTGAGTCCATGTCACGAGTTTTAAATTGGTAGCTCGTAAGGGTGGGGGCGACAACCACAGCATCTTGTATGTCTCTTCCGACATAATGGTACGCGATGCACCCGAGTCCACTTCCATAGATAAATGAACGCCGTCTATCATAACGTCTGTGGTAATAGGTGGTGAGTAATTATCCACGCAGACGTATACGCCCATCATCTTCTCAGCTGAAGTGTCCACACTCGTGTTGGCTTCCCTCGCGTCGTCGACCTCGTGTACACGACCTGGCTTCTTGGCGCAGGCCGCCGCAATGTGCCCAGACTTTTTGCAGTAGAAGCACTTCGCCTTAACAAACGGGCAGCGCGCGCCCGACCTGTGTGCGCGTGCACACCGTCGACACTCATTCGAGTTAACATTACCAATGTCCATAGGTTCAGTCTTCGTGACACTGGACGGAGTTTGCTTAGACTCACTAGTCACACACGCAGGGTACAAATCAGGGAACGTCGCTTGATAGTCTAGACACATCTGTAACGTGACCTCGTATGTCAAGTCTTTCTTTTTCAATAAGTCACGTCGCAAGCGATCGTCCCGTATCCCCAGCACTAGTCGGTCTCTCAACTGGCGTTTCAAGTCCATGAAATTGCATTTTGCACCAAGCACACTTATAGCCGCCACAAAGTCTTGCACGCTTTCACCTTGCACTTGTTGACGTTTGTAAAATTTTCCCGCTTGCAAAATTTCGTTAACCTCCGGTTCATAAAACTTATCCAAAACATTAAAAATGTCCACTAAAGGTACTTCCGTAGGACGTTTTGGAACTAAAAGTGATGCAATTAACGCGAAAGTGTCTTTGCCGCACTGAGAAAGAAACAGCGATCGTCCCTTGTTGAGGTTAAGTTTGTCATAACCCGCCGCATCAAGCGCGCACAGTAATTGTTCTTTATAATCACACCACTTATCAGTCTTTGGGTTAAACTGTCCGGGAAACACTATATTCGTTACATTTGCCGTCATTTTCACCGAAATCCAGCTTATTTTCCGCAGTCGCCAATAAAAGATACAACCAAGTCGAGATCAGAAAGCAAACTGTTTTATTTAATCTTTACCCTCATTACAAAAATGTTACACATGACAACTAATAAAAACAATCAGTAAGGTTCAAACATAACACATATAATAGCTATTAAACAATAAAATTATTTTTGCTATTCAGATTGAAAAAGATGAAATCTTCCTCCGCCGAGTCATTGGATCGAAGAAGGATCAGTTCTTTCTTAACAAGAAAGTAGTACCTCGCTCTGAGGTACTCAATCTACTTGAGAGTGCTGGCCTGTCGAACTCCAACCCTTACTACATAGTAAAACAGGGAAAGGTAAAAAACAATGATAACTTTTAACAATATAAGGCCTGCTTGCTTACACCCAAAAAAAAATCATTCTCTCTCTGTCATCATCATCATAGCAGAGCAGTGGCCCAGTGGTAACGGCCATGACCTGCGAGTTGTAGGTTGTAGGTTCATACCCAGACAGGTGCTTTACTTCATGTAACAATTTACACGAAGTGTGAGAGCAGTCACCATTGCATTCAACAGTGTGGGAAAACAATGTGAGGAAACTGGTATGTCCTAAAATGGAAAATTAGAATACATGTGACATCTATCAACCTGCACTGGGACTGCCTGTGCCGGGTGGATTACAGCCCACTCCTTCCCGAAGAGAGGAGGGCAGTGTCCCAGCAGTGGGAACATTACAGGCCGATTATGAATCATCATCAATTCAGCTCTGAATCACACACTGCTCGGTTAGGTATTCCCTATTCTCTGTCAACTTAAAAAAAATTACAGCAATAAAATAATAATAAATTAGTACAAGTGGGCCGAAATGTACCATGTGAAAGTAGCAAATTACATATTGCAGTCCCCAGGCTGTAGATATGACTCATCAAGCTTTGGGAAGAGACTAGAGATACAGCTCTTAGTGACAGAGACAACACTCAGCCAAACTTTTCCGATTTCGCTATTGTCTCGGACAGTACCGAGAGCTTCTGCGCTTACACACACATTCACAGCGTGTTTGTACACATTATAACTACAAGTAAAGCGCGCGTCGCGCCGTGAGATAAAAATACTGTACCACCAGGTACTGTATTTTATTAGCGTAGTTTCCTTCCTAAGAACTAACACATCATTATAATGTATTATACCCAGCTGGCATGCTAACATTTCTTTAATTTCTTATATCATATTACAGATTAATCAAATGGCCATAGCACCTGACTCCCACAGATTGAAGCTCCTGCGAGAAGTGGCTGGTACCAGAGTGTATGATGAACGCAGAGAAGAGTCTGTCACTATTCTCAAAGAAACTGTTGGAAAGGTAACTTTTTCCTAAAGTATTAGCTAAGACCTTGATGAGTTACATTTTTAAATTGAAGTGTTGAAAGAAAAAGCTGTCCGTCCAATCTTTGGCTGCATCAACATAGATTATGGGACAGTAATCTGCATTCATTATGAGGCAGCAATCTATTCATAATATTCTTATTACTTTTTATTTTTTGCGGTTCATTGTTAAAGCCTAGGCAGGCCTCGACTACCACCTTGACATCTTGCTAAATTATTTTACCATAAGTATCAATGGGGTATAGGCTATTCTCATAAAGTGTGTGCTGTAATATAAGAGAAGAATACTTTATGTAAATCACTAATTGGTTTATTGTCAATACAGGTGGAGAAAATCAATGAATTCTTGCAAACAATTGAGGAGCGTCTCAAAACTTTGGAAGAGGAGAAGGAAGAATTGAAGGAGTATCAGAAATGGGACAGAGCCAGGCGTGTGTTGGAGTTTATTATTCACGACACTGAGCATAGAGAGAACAAGAGGAAGCTTGAAGAGGTAAGAGATAATAAGACTATAGAAAAGCGAATAAAATAAAGTCCTTTTATTTGTGCGACACTGTATACTTAAAAAAAAAATGTATCTTAAGAATTGACTGCCCCTATGGTCTCGTGGTCGCAAGCACGAGTGCTGAACGTGGGGTCCTGGGATCGGTTCCTATGTCGTGCAGTGTTAATGGATTTTTCCATTAGGAATTTCTTAGAAACAGCCCTAAGTTTGGAAGTTGGCGGTGTGATAACCCCGTACCTCGGAAAGCATGTTAAGCCGTTGGCCCTGTGCCTGATCTCTCTCCGGTCGTGTCGGATTATGTGCCGTCCCATCGGACTAGTGAGTGAAGAAAGGGAATGCATGCACCTGTCTGCGGTGCACTATAATACCTCCCGCGCTGAAGGCTAGTCTCCCTTGAGATCGAAATACGGTCTGGAGGACTATACTTAAGAAATCACAGTAGTAATCTATACTAGGATTTTTAATTAGCCGCAGTAAAATTACAGCTTATGTGTTACCACTTTTAACGAAATTTAAATAGTGATGTGACAAAAGAATCGCTTCATTCAATTCAAAATCGATCAATGTTCAATTATTGGTTTTATAAAAGAGGATAGGTTTTTGGTCAGGTTAGTAGCTTGTGTTTTTCAAGGTCTAAAGAGCCTCTGAAAGCAGGTTGATAAAACCATATTTACAAAATTAACAAACTATGAGTATTACAACATATAAACTCAATTAAATAGGCTTTTCTCAAAGACTAGTTATCTGAATGTTGGGTCCAGATCTAGGTCTTAATCTAGGGAACCTGGATGCACTAAAAAAGCTAATAAATAACGACTATTTAGCCCACTTAATTGAGATTGTATAGTTTGAACAATTTCTGTCAAATACAATATTGATGCAAAGTAGTACTATTAATGAATCCTATTTATGAATAAAACTACAAAGTTTAATTTTATCCAATCAATAAAAAGTAAATTTGATTGTTACGGTTACATTATGGTTAACTGCGTTCCAATTACATCACTAGTAAAGATAGTGTGGCAACATAATTTAACTAAATGACAGTAAGAATTGTAATTTTACTGCGGCTAATTAAAAGTCAGCTTGTAAATTGAAGTCTAGTGAGCTTTTTCTTATTTGTGTTACACTGCAATGAATACTTATATCAATGACATAACAGCCACTTATTGCGCGCTCGTGATTTATAAGCAATAACATTGCTTCTTTTTGTTAGCTGGAGAAGATGCGGTCAAACAGTGGCAAAGAGCAGCAACATTATGCTGACATGGTCAGAGAGGCGCAGGAACATGTCAGAGAAGCTAATAGGTAATAATATCTCAAAGTCAAATCATTTATTTCAAATAGGCCCATTAAAGGCACTTTTGAATGTCAAAACTTACAGTAAAATTGAATTGATTCTAGTAGCCCATTCCAAAAGGTAGTGTTCATATGGAGAAGAATGGGCAAGAAACTCCACCGTTAGTTACTCTTAAACTCTTTGAAAATGTTTTACAAGGTTTTGTATACATAATATAATTATTATATGTGAAGACGACGATGTCTCTTTTATTTGATTATAAAAAAAAATATTTGAACCGAGGAAAGTGGTTCAATAACCTGAGTATAGCTATCCTAGACTATAGTGTAACAAAACCAAAGACATTCTCGCGTAATCTTCTTCCTAATCTATGATTTGAATTGGGCAAGCTTCAACTCTCTGACAAAAAATTACAGACAAAGAGGCCATAAAAAAAATTACAGTCAAACTGAGAAACTCCACCTTTTTTATGACAGTTTAAAACTATATTATTTTAAAATTGTCTTAAAGTACATCTAATGACACGTGATTTCAAATGTTATAGAAAACTAAAAGAGGCTCGCAAGGACGTTGCAGCGGCTCGCGAAGAGAAAGACATCTTATCAACAGAACAACAACAGTTGTTGAGAGAGAAGACCAAACTGGAACTTGGTATTAAGGACTTGTCTGATGACGTCGATGGAGATAATAAGTCGAAGGTAAACAAACGTTTTGGATTTTCCCGTTAAACTTGAATAAAAATACACATCACAGCTGATTGAGGGCTCTATTTACAAGTATTTGTATCTAGTATTTTATTTATTACTAGCAACGCCCCGCGGTTTTACCCGCATAAGTGTTGATCCCGTGGTAATATCGGGATAAAAACTATCCTATGTCCTTCCCCGGGATGCAATCTATCTCTCTGCCAAATTTTATCGAAATCCGTTCAGTGGTTTAGGCGTGAAAAAGTAACATACGGACAGACAGATTTACTTTCGAATTTATAATATTAGTATGGATTTATATATAAAAAAGGCTCTTTTAGCTTGACTTTGAATGTGTGATCAAGTTTTATTGCTAATCTGTTGTTGAATCTTACGTTAGGCGTTAACCAAATTCATAGACAACTTTATTTATTTTAAAACACATACAACTATCATCACAGGCTTACCTAATACGATAGTGTGAAATAACTTATGTGTGAAATGACAGTTTTCGAATCTAACATGTTCTTTGAAACATCAAACTACTTATAAACCTTAGGGGTCTGACAGTAGAAACTGGATTTAACCTCTTAATCTCCGCTTATGAGACACAATTGGTTTTCTATTATAATGAGCCGATATCGTACCACGCCGGGATTGAGCAGTTTAAGACCATACAAATTATCACACTTAACCCTGAAATAAAATCATGTATACAAATCCTTAGGAAAGAGCCGAAGGCGAGCTCGAGCGACTTCGGCAACAGATATCCGAGAAAGAACGCGAACTTGAAGAGTTGAAACCTAAATACGAAGAGATGAAGGCACGTGAGGAGGAATGCACCAGAGCTTTGGCACTTAACCAGCAGAAACGACAGGAGTTGTATGCCAAGCAGGGGAGAGGTACGCAGTTCACTTCGAAGCAAGACAGGGACAGATGGATTGAAAAGGAACTCAAGTATGTGTCAATGTGTCTGCATGTGTTCTTGAATATGTCCCACTGTTTTCTCATTTTTTATCAAATTAGTTTGTTTTTCTCTGAATAAGTCACTTTTGTTACTACTTATCCAAAAAAATTGTTTTGATAATTTCACTCTTTGGCACTATTTCGACTGAATGGGCACCATTGCACCATTGTAGTAACGTGTTTCACGTAAAAAGATAAAGGGTTTTTTTTTAAACATAGGCTGTGGAGCTTATGATTTGGCACTGCGTGTCAACATTTGTGTGTAAAGTCAGCTTACGAATCAACATATTGCTTGATTTTTAGTGATATAATATTGATTGAATATATATTTCTTCTAAAATATTCGTCTGACTGCCTTCTTCCAGATCTCTAAACAAACAAATAAAAGACAAGAAGGACCACGAGACAAAACTCCGAGACGATCTTCGCCGCGACGCGAACAAGTTGACAGAACTAGAGAAGAGAATAGAAGAGACTACGAAAGAGATGGAGAGACAGCGCGTGGCTATAGACGATCATAACAAACAGTACTACGAGTGTAAGAAGAGGAAGGACCAGGAACAGAGTGCTAGGAAGTATGTATTATTTATTTATGTAGATCTGTATTCAAAGTAATTACGTGTTCTATCAATATAATCAACTCATAGTTCTAACACACTTTCTACCACAATCTAAATTATTTTGGAGGATATAGTGCTAATCCATCCATACTAATATTATAAATGCGAAAGTGTATGTCTATCTGTTACCTTTTCACGTTTAAACTGCTGAACCGATTTAGATGAAATTTGGTATAGAGATAGTTTGAGTCCCGGGAAAGGACATAGGATAGTTTTTATCCCGATATTCCCACTTGATCGAAACTTATGCGGGTGAAACTGCGGGGCGCTACTAGTTGCTTTATATATTCGAAAAATTCGTCTGCTCAACAACGTAAATAACGACACCAAATGTTGTTGGACTGTTAAAATGAAAGCCATCGATAATGTTAGTATGACGCAATTACCCCGCAGGTCTGTTCACAATATTGGCTTTTTTTAATGGGTTGATCAAAACACCGACGGCCAATCGTGACCAGTAAACAATTCAGTCAATAGTGCGGAAGGTAACTGGTACAGTATTTTTATCTCACGAAGCGACGTGCGCTTTACTTGTGGTATGATAACCAAGTGTATAAACACGCTGTGAATGTGTGCGTGAAGAGGAGTAGCGTAACATAACACATATAGGCACACACACTTCCGACCATAAGTAAAGCGCGCGTCGCTTTGTTAGATAAAAATACTAGATTTGATACTGGTATTTGATGTAGCTAGTAAATGCACTCAAATTCAGTTATAACAGATTCTACTACCGACTGTTACTTATTATTGTTTAGTTATCCTATGTCGTCTCACTGCGGGGCACAGGCATCCCTTTCTTCCTTCCACTCTTCTCTGTTTTGAGCTAGTGTGGACCAATACTGACTGTTGCCAAGATGATAATAATTTAACTTGCTTTTAGTGAATTATGGCGCAAAGAAACATCGCTAACACAGAATCTATCGTCTCTCAAAGATGATTTGGCAAAGGCTGATCAAGCACTACGGTCTATGGCGGGAAAGGTAAATATAAGTTTAACACTTTACTGAGTTATTAAAATAAACAGGCTCAATAAACTTTTACGAAAAATATAATTGGTAGTCTCCAAGTGTCCTACGGCCTATTTATTTATTTTAAGTTTACTTACACAACATTATTACAGAATAGAATCCCAAGGCACAGACCAATTTGCAAATTAAAAAGGAACACCAAATCTTCACCATATAAATTACAGACAAATACAGAAACGAAACGGTTATATCGGCCTTATAGGTTAGGTAAAATAACTAAATCAAATAAAAATGTACAGAATAACGAAAAAGAAAACCAAGAAAATAATCAAATTCTTCAACAAAGCAACTAAATGTCATATACAGAGTTTTTGTCCCACTACAGAAAAAAACATTCATATTTTTTTCTATACTCAGCTAAGGGATAATGTACCTTATGGTCGTGGGATTAAAAGAGTTATTCCTTTACAGCCCATCCTAAACGGACGGGACAGTGTACGCAAAGTACTGGAGACATTCCAAGAGAGGGGCGGCGAGTGGGCTAAGATTGCCACGCAGTACTACGGACCTGTCATCGAGAACTTTACGTGTGACAAGACTATTTATACAGCTGTTGAGGTAAATTATTTTTGTATAGTGCTTATTTTACTGTATAGTTAGTTTATATGACAACAAATACAGTATTTAAAACTTTTTTTAGTGTCCGACCGAAATAGGTTTTTCAGCCGAAACCGAACTTTCGGTCTTGCTCTTAGTTTCGGCCGAAACCGAAACTTGCTTAAACATATTTAAAATTTCTATCGTATACAGAAAACTGGTGTGTTTTTTACACATTTATTTGAATATACAATGTAAATTATACATACAGACAGTTGAATACTTACCTAATCATTTATGTGCAAAACACAACCTCAACTCCATGCGATTAACGATGGACGGCGGCGAACTGGGCCGGCGACGCGACGAGCGAGCACGAGCTAGCCACGAAGTTCGCCCAACGATGCACGATAATTTATGAACACTCGAGTTTCGGCGCGGCCGAAGGTTGCGGCCATTTCCTGGCCGATACCGAAACTAAGGCCGAAACTAGATTCCTTGGCCGAAACCGAACTTTCGGTCGGTCATTATTTTTTTTTTGTAAAACTTGTTCTGCACACAACCATTTGATACGCTTCCGTGTCGAATCGAACATCAATCAATGTTATCGAAGGATTCCTCTAAACGCCTGTTCAAAAATCCGAAACCCGAAAATGTTGACTCGACTCGACGGCTATTTGCGGCCGGGGCCTAGGGAAATCAGTAACCGAATATGTGCAATTTTCGACTCTAAAGCCTGTCAAAAGGGTGTGAATAGCTATGCTGGTACCTGGCCATAAAATGGCTCTTATTATATTTTTCAAGTTTGGCTTTGCAGTACTTTGTCTTCCCTGTCGATCATACCTGTACAATGCGTGTCACGAAAGATGAGACTTGACCCCGCCTCCCCCGCTCTTTCCGCCGCCCCTATGACGTCCGGTCCCGTCCCGCACTCAGACCTCATACCGCTAAAGATACCTAAAATCGTGTACTGCGCATGTCAAACCACGTGGTGTGTCAAGTCTCATCTTTCGTGGCACGCATTGTACGACAGTCTCTTTCTATAACTTGAAGTGACATAATAATGTTCGCGCACCGTTTAGGTTAGGTTACCGTTTAAAGTTAGTTAAATTTTCGAACGATTTACTTACATTTACATAATAAGATTCGAATTACGATAAACATTGCACGCTCATGAAATCCAACAACTTTACTAAAGCTCTCCTTGTTTCTAGGTGACAGCTGGTAACAGATTGTTCCACCACATCGTAGAATCAGACACAGTGGGTACCAAGATTCTGAAGGAGATGAACCGACAGAGTTTACCTGGAGAAGTTACATTCATGCCTCTCAACCGGCTGCAAGTCAGGGATATGGTGTATCCTAATGATAATGTAAGTTTTCTAATGGGTTTTTAGACAACTGCGAGCCAAACGGACAAGTGAGGAAAAAGATCAATGGGGAATAGAAAAAACTAAACATTGTTGTTTTTTTTTTTAAACAGCTATTCTAGCTCTGTTTTCGAACATTCTTTTTTCACAATGATCATCGTAAAAATTAAATCGGATGTGTGACATAACAAAAACGTTATGTTTTGCAATGTTTATAGTGAAATAGCATAGGCAGATAATTTTGCTTATAAAGATCAAATTCTGTAAGTTAATTCAACTGAATGACATGACACTACAATCATACTAATATCCCCTTTTATAATGTTCCTCCTTATTCTGTTCTTTCCAGAACGCCATAGCCATGGTACAAAAGCTCAAGTACGACGCTAAGTACGCGAAAGCGATGAAGTACATTTTCGGCAAGACGCTCATTTGCAGGAACTTGGAGTGTGCCACCGAGCTCGGCAAGCAGTTCCATCTGGATTGTGTCACTTTGGAGGGAGATCAGGTAACTTTGAATTGTAGTCACACTTGAACTAGAAAAAACAATTACTGCTCAGACACTGCTCTTGGCCGTGCCTCTACGATAATTATCTAGGAAAATCAGGTAACTTTGAATTGTAGTTCCTAGTTCAATTAGGAAAACCACCCTAACTGCTACGACATAAAGATGCTGCCAATGTCTAATGGTTACCATGGAATGTACGCTCGGTTGACCACCCCTAGCATGAACCTGTAGTATTTTAAAACAATATTATATGAAAAAAAAAAACCTACTTAGGTCCTTTTAAAAAGTTCTAGCCGCCGAATAACCAGCACCAGGCCAATGAATTGTCGATAAGTTGTCGAGTTATTCGCGTTGTAAAACTAGATTAGGTTTGCTAGACAAAGATGGCTCTAGTATTCGGTGACGTCACCATGCAAGATTTCACGTAACAAGGACCAAGAACTCTTCTAAAATTTCTAAAGCCAATTAAAAAGTACTTCGGATTTTCTGAATTAATTTGTGTTCTTTTTTATGCATGTTCGAGCAAAACTCCCACTAAAATGCACCAATTTGGATATTTACATTTTGCTGTACCTACTTTGAATAAGACTAAAGAAAGAAGAAAAAATTATCAGCCCTTTGCATATGACATAAGATCAGTATCTACCTAAATTGCAAAGAAAAAGTAGCAAAAATATAAAACCATATAATTTTTAACTTTTGAGATCTTACGTCAGAATTCTAGAACCTTCCCTCCTCTAAAATCGCCTTACGTAAAAAATGAACAGTCCACAGAGGCGGGAACTGAACATTATAATTTGACTGTTTCACATAATATTGTTTACTTTTCATGCATTAAAAGATTAAGAAGATTTACTCAAACACTAGAATATAATAGAATACTCTTTATTATGTACACTATATAAATTACAGACATAAATACTACTAGCTTCTGTCCGCGGCCTCGCCCGCCAGTTATGTCGATAAAAACTGTCCTATGTCCTTCCCCGGGATACAATTTAACTCTGCCAAATTTTATCGAATTCCGTTCAGTGGTTTAGGCGTGAAAAGGTAATAGACAGACAGAGTTACTTTTGAATTTATAATATTAGTGTGGATGTTTACTAGTGACCCCTGTATTCTTTCAATTGGAACCAAAAATCACTTTCCGATAGGTATCATCAAAAGGCTCCCTGACAGGAGGCTACTTCAACCAGTCTCGCTCCCGTCTCGAGATGCAAAAGACTCGGTCTGAGCTCATGGAACAGATCACCACGCTCGAGCTGGAGTTAAGCACGCTCAGACAAGAGCTCAACAAGACTGAGTCGAGCATCAACTCTATAGTGTCTGAGATGCAGCGGACTGAGACGAAGCAAGGGAAGGCTAAGTAAGTATAGTAGCTGTTTAGATGTTTATTACTCAAACAGGCATTAATTAACAAATGAAAGAATTTAGAGGATGTTAGTATATCTACAAAAAATCGATTGACCATAAGGTGTCATTAAATTCTAGCGATTGCCTGGCTATTTGGCTAGTTAATCGCGTAAAACGTCTTTCTCATTTCGGCAATAGTCGTTGTATGTGTTTCGATTATTACCTGATTAAAATTGTACTACTCACCAGGGATTGAAAACCGGTACGAATTTGGGTTCCGGTTCTTCATTTCGGTTCTTAAAAAGGTTCTTCTTTTCGGTACGGTTCCGGTTTGGTTCTGGTTCCATAGTACCGGTTCCAAATAAAGGTTCCAATATACCGGTTCCGTATCAACCGATTTAAAGGTTCTCTAAGAAAGAAGGGATAATGTTTGACGCGTGGCTAGCGAAGGCTAACTGAAAGAAAAGATACGCCGTATCTTTTCTTTCAGTTAGCCTTCGAATTATTGGTGAGTAGAAGTCTGTACTGTACAGTGTCAGCAAATATTGACAGTAATTATTATTATTTGTTTATATAATCTACAGTTACTGTTAATAAATTAATATAAAATGGACAAAGGTAAGTTTAATCGTATTGTATTCACTTAGATATTATCATCTCCTTTATTTATTGAATATACAGGGTTAATGGAAAAACACCAACAACCTCTTAGGAGGTCATTGTACAACAGACAAGTACACGAATGTATAATATAAATCAAACAATGAAACAAATATAGGGCGCACGCGTTGTTCATGCAACGAATGATGCGAATGATCTACAAATGCAATGTACCCCTCTCTCCTCTTACAAAATCTCCTATCTTGCCGCTATTGTCCTGCGCTGAGCGGCATCGTATGAACTCGTTTGGTCTCGTACTCGTACCGCTAAAGAACCGGTAAAATAAAGGTTCTAATTTAGGTTCCGGTTCCGGTTCGGGTTCTAGCAACCGGAACCACTAAATACCGGTACTTTACCGGTATTTTAGGAACCTTTTCAATCCCTGCTACTCACATTAGTTGTAGACATAATGAACATTTAATAAGAAATAATAATACTAATGTAAACTCCCCCCAGGGACATATTCGACAAAGTAAAAGCAGACATCCGTCTAATGAAAGAAGAACTTGCGTCAATAGAAAGGTTCCGCGGCCCTAAGGAACGTTCGCTAGCGCAGTGTCGCTCCAGTCTCGAAGCTATGCAGGCTACGAAGGAGGGGCTGGAGTCTGAACTACATCAGGTAACTCATTGTGTGGGAAAACACAAATTTTATAAAATTTGAGCTACAGAGTGATTGATATGATTTAGGGACATATGTATGATTTTTGATCATTAAACCTTCGTCTATCGGTAGTCGGGTTGACTTGACGATCAAAAATTATTGTGTGAATTTGAACATTCAGCAAAACTCACGGGAAGTATGAAGAAGGTGAACCTTTTTACAACACGCTGTCGTTGATATACCACTTGAGTGTCGTCTTGGTTAAACAAACCTGCGTTGTCTCCTCTTTCAAATTCTGGATATGTCATATTAACACGAACAGGAGACCTAAAAAGGCCACTTTGGCAGAATCATAAAAGTATAACATTATCATAATGGACAGTTAAATCATATCAAATCCCATTAGTGAAAGATATTTCAGTAATTTTTTTTTGTCTGTGCTAAAATACCAATTAATCCAATCCCAATCTCTTTGATTATACCTACGTAGTTGCGCGAAAAAAAATTAATACACGGACTGTCTTCGCCATATTATGATTCATAATGTTATCCTTTTATGATTCTGCCAAAGTGCCCTTTATAGGCACTTCACTTGTTGTGTGGCAGTAAACCTTAATTTCCATGCGTCATCAACATATGCCTTTTTTTCATTATTCACGGGAAGTGTAAAAATTGTTGATAGTATTTTACTATACTAGAATCTACTAAACTTTTTTTTTATAGTGTATGTATTTCTCAATCCCAAATTATTTTATCCAACAGGAGTTAATGGAGCAATTATCAACGGCCGACCAAGGCAAGGTCGATGAACTGAACGACGCGATCCGTCGTCTGACGCAAGAGAACAAAGAGGCGTTCAGTGCTAGGATGAACTTGGAAGCCAATAAGAACAAGCTTGAAAACTTGCTTACTAACAACTTGATTAGGTAAGTGTTAAGTAAAATGTTAATAAAGTAGAGCATTGCGATTCTCCTACTTTTTTTAAAGGCGGTTAAAAGTAAAATGGATGGTCGACCGCTCGACAGTAAAAAACAGTTGAAAACCGTCCTTATTGCTACGAAATACAGGTACAGTCAGTGTCAAATTGTTATGCACATGTTGTCTTGTTGTTAACGTTTTAACGAGAGTTTGACGGATTGTAGTCTAATTACTAGCTAGTTTAATATAAGCATTTCCGTAAATCATGTCTCTTGCGATGTAGACAGAGACGTTCTAGATTTTCACAAAAGACTATTTATCTTATTCATTGACGTCTAACAAAAATTTAAAAAAAAACGGATTAAAATCGGTTCTTCCACGCACAACGGCCCGAATGGGAGTCTAAGTGCGGAAAAGGGAGTCCCATCATCAAATCGGTCCTTCTCTTTGGGTACATTTGTTGGATATTGACGTTCAAAAGTGCATTTTATGTGCCTATCACACTAATATTATATTGTGTGTGTGTTTATATGTTTGTTACTTCTTCACGCTCAAACGGCTGGACCAATTTTGATAAAAAAAATTATAGAGGTACCTACCTGACACCCTGGATTAACGTATAGGCTAGTTTTTATCCCGATATTCCCACGGGATCGACATTTAAACGGGTGAAACCGCGGGGCGCAACTAGTTTGAAATAAATGCTTTGATTTTCACTTTGGATGTATGTGTTAGACTGTTTCTGCTGGATACCAAGTAATATAGTACCACATTTCATAAAGGTGCGATGAAAGATAGAATACACAGAAAAAGGCTTCAAAATTTTAACAAGTACTCTTACGTCTAATGAAATAAAAAATAACCCCCGACGCAAGAGTATATCTTTTTTGGGGTTTATTTTTTTAATTTCGTGACAAACACAAGTTCTTTACCCCTCTTACGCCCAACAGACGTAAAGATGAGTTAGTACAAGCCCTCCAAGAGATATCGGTAGAAGATCGCAAGCGCCGCCTCGCCAACAGTAAGTCGGACTTAGCGGCCACTGAGAAACGTATCAAGCAGATCAATAAAGAGTTGGAAGAGGTCGAGAGGAAGGTACAGGCTGCGGTGAAGAATGAAAAGGCGCTGAAATTGGAGCTTGATAAGTGGAGAAATAAGGTAAGTAATAACGGTCATTTTCCGCAAAAAAACAACCCTAATTGATAACTTTGGATGTTTTATTGATTAGCTCAGTAGTATATTTATAGCGAAATATACATATACACATCATCTATAAGCTTCCCCTTTTTAAATCCAACCAAAGGTTGTCTTTAAAAGATCACTCTTAGTGATAAGACCGCTCATTGTGTCACCCTTTGTACAGTTTCTATATTTATGTCTGTAATTTATATGGTGTACATAATAAAGAGTGTTCTATTCTATTACTCTTAAAATTGTAATAATACGTACATGTATTTAAAAGGAATCGCACATAATAACTTGAGTTATATTATTTAACACTTATTACTGTCCTTGTAAAGTAACTTTTTGAGTGACACAATCAAAGAATGAAAAGCCAAAGCAATTTTAATTATTTGCCAAATACGTCCTTCATTACATTTGACATTTTATAAGTCTCGTTTTAATTTTGAACTGTTGATAAATCCAACAAAATTAATGGCAGATTCACACTAGACTTACGTGTCGTCTCGTGTTGCCGGATTGACCAATCAAAGTAATCTGATCAGGAGATCATCGAATCACAACACAACGACACGACACAGTAATAATACTAAGAAATATATATGATAATTTAACAGGAAAAAGAAGCGCAAGACAAGATGGAAGAAGACGCAAAAGGCTTAGAGAAAATGGCGTCCAAAGAAGTGTTGCTACAGGAGAAAATACAAGAATCTCTAGACAAGATCGCCGCGTTGGGAACACTGCCTAATGCGCCAGAGTTACACTCCAAGTATCAGAAGATGTCGCTCAAACAGGTACGTACTACAAATAGGCTTTTACATAATCAGCCTGTTCTGCGTTTGCAAGTTTGAAATAAATATACAAATAAGTGAATTTTGATAAATTAAGTAAATAACTTGAAAACGTTCCAATTTTAACAAATTTTATGACTTTTCAATAGTTCTAGTCATTCTAAAATTAACCTTATTTACACAAGGATTAAGTTGATATTTGTGGAATTAACATCAATTGAAAACGGATTTGAATAGACTTTAATGTTTCTACTGCTGGGGATGGTGGATCGACACTTCTCGTCTGTTGAAACGCAACATGTCCAAACATCATGACGCCTGTTCTTTCCAGAAGCTGTAAGCAGAGGTGTATAAGACACCCACGTCAGGGGGCTTACTCTCCAAACTAATTTTAATTCCAATGAGATGCCAATATGATTCCAATGTTAATTTTACAGTCACGTAATTCGGTACTCTTGAAAACAATATTGTCAACAATTACCCTACGCCAAGCCCGAACCCAATTCCACTTAGTTCTCCAAAATGGACACCCAATCTAAAAATCATTTGGCGCTAGCATCGAACTCAAAAGTACGAAACGTCACAATTCCAATGTCGATCTATCGGAATTAAATTGAAGAGTAAGCACCCAGTTATGTTTAAGTCCCAAGTAATACGGGTCAAGTCTATTGTAATCAACTGGGCAGACTTTGGTTTTTGGAAAAACTCTTTGCATAAGCCAGGGGTCGAACCCAGTACCCCTATCCCAACGAGGCAGTCAACATTTCCAAACAGTAACTACATAATTATTATTTCCTTTGCAGCTTTTCAAAGAGCTTGAGAAAGCGAACCAGCATCTAAAGAAGTACAACCACGTGAACAAGAAGGCCTTGGATCAGTTCATCAGTTTCTCTGAACAAAAGGAGAAGCTGTATAAGAGGAAAGAAGAGCTTGATATTGGGTAAATATAAGTTTTTATTTTTTGAGATGCCGTTTGTATGATCTCACATCGGCAAAAATGACGAACTTCCATACAAACTGTCATCGCCTATCTAACTTCTTTAGCCCGAAAGTCTGACAGCCAGTCTTACCAGTATTACCCAGTAATTGGGTTATGGAGGTCAGACAGGCAGTCGCTCCATGTAAAATATTGGTATTCAGCTGCATGCGGTTAAACTGGAACCCGACCCTTACATAGTTGGAAAAGGCTAGGCAGATAATAAGGCAGATCGGTTATATTTTTTGCTAAAGATATACTTACAGGTGAATACTCAAACGCAACTTCGTTTCAAAACAAGATTTGAGTAAATGACCAAAGGTAGGAATAAATACATGTGTGATAATATCAGCTAAACACAAGTGTATCATAAAAGTCAAAAACAAAAAGAAAATAATCTGTATTTAATAAATCACAGTTTCTCACTTAAACCAAAAATCTGGTATGTACATTATTTAAATTTGTGAGTCGGATATTTATCGGCTGGAATTCCCTGGCTCTAAGTTTCAAATTTTGTTCAAAATTATCGATATGTTTGATTATTTTACTATAAATAAAATCAACAGCATCTGACGCGTAAATATAATCTAGATGAGTGAAATCTTCTAAAAATGTCAACCCTTTCAAATTCGGAAGATGACGTTTTAGTGTCAAAACATCATGTGGATCTGACAGCCAGTCTTTAGGACTATAGAATAACACCACAGGCACTGTCACTTCACTTAGATCATAGTCAGGCGGCGTATTCTGTCCATATGTAATCATGTTCCCTTCGTGGCCAAAGTCGTACCGACAGAACCGTTCTGACTCGACCAACTGTCCGTAATGGACGAACTGTAGAATAGACGCACCCGAAGGCCAGTGCCCTAATATAACCGATATAAACGTCCTGTTCACTTTAGTCTCATATCCTGATAGCGAGAACAAAATATTATCACAATTACCTGGCATAACGGTACATACGAAAGATGATATTTTTTTAACGAAATCCATTCCTGTTGCATATGTATTAAAATCCGATAACATGAAGCTTAGTATGCTGTGAGCCGGTGAAAACATTCTCACTATCGGACTTTTGACGTGGGCCATCCAAGCCACGGGCGCTAGGGAAAACATCATTTTAACTTTGTCATTGTATTCGGGCTTCATTGAACACAGAACGTAGCCGATTGTACTGCCTTGTGAGTGTCCTATGTAGTAAAGGCTATTGTGTCCGGTCTTTTCGAGGATGTAGTCTATCATAGCGGGCAGGTCATACAGCGCGATCTCTTCCCAAGAGAACTCCCAGTACTTTGCCATGGTGTAGTTAAGAGAGGTGTGCATGAGGGCGTGTTTGTTCCCTCTAGAGTTGCCCATCCAAACATCGAATCCTTTGTCCGCCAGCACATACCCCAAAGCTTTATTAGGTCCCATTAACAACCAACTGATTGAGCTTTCTAGGATACCATGCATTAGGAACACGACAGGTTGGTGTCTTCTATCTTGATGGTTTGGAATTCTATGAATGTTTAAAATGTATCCGTCTTGTGTAGTCACCGTGTGCTCTTCCAGAGGATATTGATATTTTCGCGCCAGTTGTGCGATATTTAGATGAGCGTCCTCAGGAACGTATGTCTCATGTGTGAAAGCGATGATATTCTCCAGGAAGTCCCACAAACTCCGGTCGTCGACGGCCGCTGTTAAACTGCAGATCAACAGTAGTACATAAATGTACATTTTATCAATTCTCTGGCGAGTGCAGCACGTCTGTACGTGAAACAATGCGTTCTGCGATATATAAATACATTGTTCTAAACCCTGTGTTGTTAAACTTCACCTCATTGTTAATTGCTATTAAACTTGACACGGTTTTATTTTAGATTTGTGATTCGTGTCAAGTTCTTAATTAACTATCGGTATGCGCTCAAAGCGCAGTTTTCAAAATCCACCAAGTATTTATAATTTTTTTTCCTAAATTGTATGTTGTAATTAGAGAGTTGTTATAAGGTATTATAAAAAGTAATCCAAAAACATGGCAGTAATTCTCGTAAAATAATTGAATGTGGAAAACTATACGAAATAAAACTTGATTATTAAAGAGTTGATTCGTTTTTAAACAGTTTTTAAACGCCACATATTAAACAGTACTAAAAGTACGGTCAAAACCAACACGTTCAACTTGCGTCCGCGATAGCGTGCAAATATGCGTTGTGATCGCGGCGATAACTGGAGACGCTGACATCGTCGACATCGAAGATTGGAGTTTGTTGGTTTCTTTCTATAGAATATCATCGATATCACACATGAGACATACGTTCCTGAGGACGCTCGTCTGCATATCCGACAACTGGCGCGTGAATATCAATATCCTCTAGAAGAGCACACGGTGGCTACGTAAGACGGATACATCTCAAACATTCATAGAATTCCAAACCATCAAGATGGAAGGAACAGACCTGTTGTGTTTATACAAACTCATAATTAATAATTAACCGTCACCGTGCACGCCATTGCGGATGCATATTAAACGCGTTAGTATGGCCATACCCTAACACGCTAGTACGTGCTTATTTGAACAATTGAATAGTGGACTACTCAAATTGTTACACGTACGTACTGATAAAACATGTAATACACTCATTAGGATTTCTCATTGCCTTGGTTCTTTTTATAAAAGTACCGCAAATAAGATTATTGGTTTGGTCATTATTTTGTCTTTGTCCCTCTAGCCAATATGTCTGAATCATATATACAGCAGTTATACTGCATGTCTTGACTTATAAGATCTAACAATCCGCGTGTCCGATACGCGATGGGGATTTCCCATCAACAAAAATAACGAACGAATACAAACATTCATCTCCTATTTAACCCCTTTAGGGGATGAATTTTAAAAATACCTTCCCAAGTGCTTACTTTCGTTATACAGTGTCCCGTAAGTCGACGTCAAGCGGGAATCGGGTTAATAGCCAAGTCATAAGTTATCAGAAAAATATAAAAAAAAAAAACACTGGCACTCCGGTAGTGCCGACAGAAGTGAAAACTTGAACAATTACGAGTGTATTTTGTGAATCGTCTTATAAACAAAACACGCGTGTTAAGGTGTGTTCCTTATTTTATAGGGTTTTTTGCAAATCAGGTATGATGACCAAAGTGACTGGTTTATTCTTCTCGTGAAAGGAATTTATTCAGATTTACAAATAAGCACACAGTTATATATCCGTGGTTCAGCGCCATCTCGTCGTTGTTGGATGAACTACGTAGTTAGTACGCGAGGCCCTCGTAGTTCTTCCCGATGTGCATAGATGGCGCTGTCCTCAACAACGCGCGTCTTAAGTTTTACGTCTGACGTTAGTACGCGAGGCCCTCGTAGTTCTTCCCGATGTGCATAGATGGCGCTGTCCTCAACAACGCGCGTCTTACGTTTTACGTCTGACGTTTTACGTCTTACGAATTTTCGATCAGGGTCACGTGACCTGACGCGAATTTAGAAGTTTTTACCCATTCCAAAAAAAGTACACAGCGCCGCTAAAGAAGTTTTCACTTCAAAAATATTTGGATTATTCCAAAGATTTTTGAAGTGAAAACGCCTTTGCCCAGCAGTGGATACAAAATAAGCTAACATTTTTTTTCTGATAACTATAATGCTTGCCCTATTACCCGATTCCGACTTGACGTCGACTTACGGGACAAAATGTGCAAAAAATCATGCTTCTAGACCCAGCGATTTAGTCTGTGTGTTTTCTGTCAGTGAATGATTGCAATTGATATTATTACTAAATAGAAGATGTTGGGCCAATGATTTATAGTAACCCCTTACTAATAAACGTATTATATGAGATGAATAGTTACACACCGATTTCTCTCTTTCAGTCGTCAGTAATTTGACTTTCGAAAGAAGAAGACAAAGCGTTGTGTAACTATACAGACGTTATACAACGTTTATTAGTAAGGGGGTAAGTCTCCTGCACGCTTACGTACGCTACGATTATACTTACAATCTACTAATTAGGGACAGAGAGCCTCCTCTCTGTCCCTAATTAGTAGATTGTAAGTGTGTAACTGTGGAACATTATAGGCTGATTATTCTTACTAATTAGGGACTTCACAATTTGGGTGTAACTTACAAATATTTTATACAACACGTTAACTACTACTTTTTAACCAACAGAGGTGAGAAGATCCGCGAGCTCATCGAGACTCTGGAACACAGAAAGTTAGAAGCCATCCAGTTTACGTTCAAACAAGTATGCAAGAACTTTACGGAGGTGTTCAAGAAACTGGTACCACAAGGCAGAGGCAGTCTTATCATGAGGGTCAACACTGATGATGGACAGGAACCCACTACTGACGTAAGTCTAAAAAACGGGCGTTTATGTTCTGGATAGGGTACTTACCGAAACCTTACTTGTGAAAATGGCCCATTTCCTTGCTGCCTGTCCATTTTTTCAAAATCTGTTAATGGGCATCAATGTTTTTCAAAAGGCGGTTAAGGTTAACCTACCCTTACTGCCCCATCTCAAAAATCCATCCTGTATACTCAAGAATTTATTTAATTATGTATCTAAAAGTAACTATTTCATTTTAATTTCCAGCGTGCGAAAGCAGACCCGTTCACGGGCGTCGGCATCAAAGTATCATTCACTGGCGGCGAGGGCGACATGAGAGAGATGAACCAGTTGTCCGGAGGTCAGAAGTCACTCGTCGCTCTGGCGCTAATCTTCGCCATACAGAAGTGCGACCCCGCGCCTTTCTACTTGTTTGACGAAATTGATCAGGTGAGTTGCATTTTATTTATTTACAAACAGTTGGTGCTGGGGATGGAACATTATCCGTAGGTACTAATCAGAATATTATAAAGGCGATGATAACGCTGTTGGCCAGGATAGCAGACTTTGGTAGGTTATGTTTACAGTATTATCAGGTAATAAATATGTTTTTAAATATAACTTTTTTCACAGGCCCTAGACGCGCAGCATCGAAAAGCAATCGCGAACATGATCCATGAGTTGTCCACCTCAGCTCAGTTCATCACAACGACCTTCAGACCGGAGTTATTAGAACATGCTCATAAATTCTACGGCGTCAAGTTTAGGAACAAAGTATCTCACGTCGAATGCGTCACTCAAGAAGAAGCCAGAGACTTCGTCGAAGATAGCGCCACTCATGCTTGAAGCATGAGTTTTTATAGACTATTCCGTCGCAAAAAGAGATATTTCGAGGATTTTAAAAGTGGATTTAGGAAAAATACATAACTGAATCAGCGCGATGGTGTGCGTGATTTAAGTCTATAATGGGCTGTAGAAAATTGTACCTAATGCAAAGATTTAAATAATTAGATTAGCCCTACTGCGTCAAAAGATGGTTGCGTTTCTGTTTTCTTTTGACACCTTTGACACTCAATGACGCAGTGGCCTGACTACGCGAAGATGCGCGCGGTTGTGACGGAAACGCAATAGGGAATATGCATGAATTTTTTTCATGGCATTTATTAACAAAATATGAAAATACCGTAGTAGAGATGACAAAAAGTGAAATTAAAATTAAAATCGGCCAAGAAACACGGCCGATATGAACATTTAAAACTATTGATTACACACCAATTAGACAGAGAGATCCGACATAGACTGTGACGTCACATGTCACTACGGCCATATAAACTCCGTGTTAAATTTCGTTTTGCGAGAAAGAGATAGAAACAAATCTTCGATGGCTCATATCTTTTTTAATTTCATAGTTATCCGAAAAACAGTTTTACTAAATTGTTTATTACATGAATGAGGATTAATTTTTTAAATAAAAAAAAATCATGCATATTCCCTATTATTATGTGCGAGCTCACTCTTCTCAGTATGGGCACATTTTTCCGGGACTTAGTCGGGTGGGGGCAAATCTAACGATTTAAATCTTTGGCCTAATGTGACATTTCGGATGATCAATTGATCACATTCCACAATAATTAAGCCGCTTTGTTCAAATTTGGGCGTTTCATAGCTTTGATAATGAGTTAAGATTTACCTACCGTGCCTAATATTTCACCAGCTCTCCGCCTCAGAGAAAATGTTGTATTTGCGAAATTAGATTAATAATAATAATTGGATGTTAGTTTGTCACGTTTTTAATATTCATTCGTATACACTGGTATGTTCCATAAGCTACCTACAAAAGAGAAATAAAAAATAAATAAATAAATAAAAAAAAATAATAAAAATAAATTTATATGGCCTTATAAATGCAGTAAGTTGAAAATTGTTTGGTTTTCATTTTTGAATGCGACTCTGATGCTGAAGTAGAACCACAGGCTTTAGCGAAATAAGATGGATGTATGTTTCTTTATTTAATTTAGATTCCGGCTGCCGATAGAACGCGTTCCTTGGACAAGATGTAACAAATAAAGATTAGATTTGAGACACGTATCAGTTTGTATGAAACTGACAGGTGTCAGGAACGCATTCTCTAGCCGGACGCACTTTATTAAAACCAAATTATTTTTTGATTATTTTCTGATTTAGTCGACTTACGACTTTAAGTTTGATGTATTTTTTAAATATTTAGTGGTAATTCTATTCTGCAACAACTATATTTAAGCCATTACTTACTTTGTTTGATAAAACAGTAACGAGACTGTAGTAAAGCTGATGAGCTCATTGGATAAACATTGACATGTATTTTTGACGAAATAACAGAACAGAGATAGCAGGATAAAAACAAAAGTTTAAGACGTAAAACGTCGGATGTCCTTTTCCCGTTCGGTATATCTGTTTGTAAAAGATACCCAACACAATACCCCCTAATTTTAGTTTAATTTGTGAATGAGGGTTTTCTGAAATGACGTTCACTAGGTGGCAGCACTGAGACGTCAGGTCCGGGCATCTGACCAAAGTGCCAAAGCGCGTATATTTTCTTTAGTCTTGTCTGAATGATGAGCGTTTTGTGGATGCGTGTAATGAATGAAACAAATGATGAACGTCATCTTGTAATTTATATTCATTGTCGAAATGGAAGACCTCTTGTTGAAGTGGCGTGAATTTTCATGAAAACCCTCATTAGCACCCGTTGTTTTTACTATGACAATAGATTCTATAGCAAACTAATAAATTGTTTCCCAACATCGCTATGTAGGTACTGTTACATATTAATGTTTTGAGATATGAGTTGAGTGAGTTTAAGATAAAGTTAACGATATGACTAGTAATATTATTAAAAGTAATATTATTTGAATAAATTCTTCTTATTTGACATCCCATTCTAGTTTTTTTTTTTTTGCTGTAATCACTGTCTTTGCATGACATTTTAATTTGCTGGCTACTTGACACGCATCGACCCTGGCACGAGGGGCTTGTGGTTAAATAATAACAGCCACACGGCTCGATCAATCAGGTTAAGCTACGTTTGCCGCGGTTGGTCCGTGGATAGGTGGCCATCTTTAGGGGGCGTCCATAAATTACGTAAGGTGTTTTTTTTTAATTTTCTGTCCCTCCCTTCCCCCCTGGTGAGATGTGAGATTTAATTCAACCCCCTCCGCCATCCTTCATCTCACGTGAGATTTTTCAAAATGTGGGTTTCTTACGTAAATTTATTGTAAAAAGAAAAAAAAAATTGCTTCGTGCCCTCTCAGCTCGTACGCTCTCGTTCATCGAGTCGCGCGTTCGACAGACAGTGGCGCGAAAACAAAGAAGTACACTGGGCAAAGGGCTACACTGTACCGTAAATTCAGATTAAATTGAGCTATTTGGTATAAAACAAATATGGTGGTTTGACAGTCAGTAGATGTATAACGTCGAAGTATAAATGAAATTATTTTCTTTCGAACAAATTAGTGAATGATCTTAATCGTATTACGATATACGCTTAAGATTAAATCTTAAGCATGTACAATCTGGATTAAATAAACCAAAATAGTATTTTTTTTCCCGCCTTCTCTCCAACGAAGATTAGATGAGATTTGACTCGACCCCCTCCCCCCCTTAAACATCTCACGTAATTTATGGACGCCCCCTTACATACCAAGACCTCTCCGTGCCTCTGAGAGCACGTTAAGCCATTGGACCCGGCTGTCGTTCGTGGATCTTTGACAGTCGTCACGGGTCAGAGGTCCGAAAGTCTGACAACCAGTCTTACCAAGCAAGGGGTATCATATTACCCAGTAACTGGGTTGTGGAGGTCAGATAGGCAGTCGCTTTGTGTATTTTGAAATCGCGCGAATTCGCCCCGAAACGTTTCGCGCGTTAACGAGATACTAGGCGGCAATACATCGCGCGGTTTCAAAATATGCGCGTAAATCGCGTGCAGCGGTGATATTCTGTAAAAATCTCACCGTGAAAACTTAGGTGGAGTGAGCTGACAATAGTGTCAATTCCTAGCAAAAACAAACTGACTTCACCTAAGTTCTCACGGTGAGATTTTTACAGAATCGACCGGCAGTTCGCCAGACTCGATTCGCGCGAGTCGAGATACTAGAGACTCCGCGCGAACTCCAGAGCGTTAAACTGCATGATTTCTACTGACAAATAAAATTCGAACCCAAATGCTCGCGCGTTGGTACGCTCCTTCTGGACGCAACGGTCGCGCGTGATACGCACGAGAAAATCGCGGCGAATTCGCCCTTTCTGGACATAGAGAAGTAGATGTATGTTTTAAGCTTTAGACAACGGGAAATAAGAAAATAAAAGTTTTCAGTAATATCTTTTTTATTTTATAACTTTATCATCGATCACGCGTATATTCTTTGAAAATCAACTATTGCTTCATGCTTTACACAATAGTTTATAAGAAGAAGCATTACTCATACATATATACGTATGGAATGAGTTATGCTTCTCCAATTTGGTAAACTTTGGTTTTAACTGCAAAGTTCAAAAATTGTTTAAATGCACAGTAAACACAAAATTTAATTGAATACAACAGGTTTTAAAATACTTATTATAATGATTAAAGAAATTATAAAAGTGATAAAAAATCCCTATATTCAAGTACTGACATATAAATAAACATAATCCTTAGATCTGAAATTAAATTTTATAATATTACCAGCGACCCGCCCCTGTTGCGCACGGGTGCTCTCGACAACAGCGCCACCTATCGGGCCCAAAACTATTTTTTAAGTTGGAACCAAGCCTACAAGTTCTTAAAATTTCATTGAAGTCGTTTGGGTGGTGTCGGGGATTACAGTGTACAAACATTGTGGTAGTGACACGTGATTTTTATAAATACATAAATGTAAAATTATATTTCAGATCTATCGATTCAAATGCATATCATGTAGGTTAAGCTACATAATTGATATGTATAATTGATTTAGATGTATTGCAACCTACTTTATACACTGAAATACTAATTTAAAAAACAGTGGAACTCCGGGAGTGCCGACAGAAGTGAAAACAAAACACAAACAGAATACTTTGCCATCACTGACATATCGGATCTAAAACCGAGTACGTCCCGAGGACAGCCGAACACAGCCGAATGTAGCGCAGTGTCGGTAACAGTGTCGCGAGTTCAATGGTTTTTTCTCCCATCTCAAAAAATGCCCAACGCGCCTAAAGTTGTCACTTCAAAAAATTTAAAAACTTAAAAATAAAAAAACACTGCTGCTGCTTAATTTTCTTTATTTTCATCCATTTTCTTCATGGAAAATTAAGTAGGTACATTTTGTAATTAAGGAGTCACCTTAACATTATTTGGCGACATCTATTGATCTTTGTAACGCCGAAAGTCGTACGTAGCCTATACCTAATATCGTATATTTATCGGAACCATCCTGTTTGAAAATAATTAGAATATATCGTTTACATAATGGGTTAGTCCTTTTCAGTATATACTAATTAATAAGAAATGATAGGAATCCTTTAAGAGTTTCGCAAGTTTACGCAATAGTTATTTTGCAAGTGAAGACAGCCTCAGGCTAAGAACTCACAGATTGATTTTCGCCCGCAACCGCCGCGGTCGTGGATCTGCGGTTTTATTTCAAAACTCACGAGACCGGTTATTCGCGCGGTTACGCGGCCGCCACGGTTGCGATCATCGCCCGCAAACGTGGCGGGCGATGATCGCAAGATTGCAAGACGGAATGGCCGGATCTCTGTACCTCCCGCCGCGCCGCCCGCCGGCCCCCGCGGTCGCCCGCCAACCGATCGCAAAGCGCGCGGGCGCCACCCGCCGAGGCTGCGGGTAACCGCGGCCCGCGCGATTCTACTAGTTGCCCGCCGGTACAGCGGGAGCCGCATACAACCGCGTACACCGCGGGCGTAAAACGCGTCGTGAAATGTGCTTTAATTTTTTATATAAATATTTGCATTCTACAGAAGCTGCGGGCCCGCAACCGCAGCGGACGCGAGCGAAAATCGCTCCGTGAGTTCTTAGCCTAACGGTCATGGCACACGTATTAAACCGGAAAGGGATCGTTACCGTATCAACTCGAGCCGTTCAGTATTCTTTGTATGAAACTCCCTACTGTAACGCACAGTAATCGGAATCGTAACGTAATCGCCTCGCCTCGGGACAAGCTCACGAACCGCGGTGCGGTGCGTTACGGCTCGTCGTCCCCGCGCTTACGTCTCTCCGTACCCGAGCTTACAATGCGTGCCACGAAAGATGAGACTTGACACACCACGTGGTTTGACATGCGCAGTACACGATTTTAGGTATCTTTAGCGGTATGAGGTCTGAGTGCGGGACGGGACCGGACGTCATAGGGGCGGCGGAAAGAGCGGGGGAGGCGGGGTCAAGTCTCATCTTTCGTGGCACGCATTGTACGTCTCTTCGCCCACCCTTGCCCCTCTCACCCTCCGGCCTGCCTGCTGCATCATCAACCAGCGGTCGTCGAGCCGTAAGCGCGGCGTCGCCTAGCCGTAGCCGAGTCGATGTATCGGAGCTTCTGATTCGCTTTGGTTACGTCCTTACGTTAGGTTGACGCCTGTTTGACGACGAGGCGAAAGGCGATACGGTGCCGATCCCTTTCCGATTTTATACGCGTGTGGAGTATACAGTGCGGCAGGGACACCAACGGGTAAACAGTACCTATGAATTCAGCACATGGGTCTAGCGTATAAATGTTCCGTGGTTATCAATAAAAATCAGCGGTTTCAAAGAAAAGTACAATACCTACGCGGTCAACATGACGTATGGAACAGCTTTTTTTAAGGGGACTACATGACGCAAAGCGAGTTCACCGTCGGATTGCATAGAAAAGAAAGAGAAGCGCGATGACACAACGCTGTTAATTTATTGCAATATATAAAGCAATTATCTATTTACAAAAAATCTATTGTTTGGACTAAAAAATTAAAACACTAGTGCTTTAAGTATGTTGCTTGATTTTTTTCTATCGTATCTGATTAGTTGTATTATGTTTTCAACACACTATCTAACAGTATATATCCTGAAGAAGAATATCATATATTTTTCTAATTTTGTTTACTGTGGTCGATCATATACTTTTAGGCATTATAAAACTTGCGTTTAGGTCACGTAATCTCCTTAATAACCTACGAAATATTTTACACATGGCGGTTGAGAATCGTGTCCATGGTAACAGTTTGCGCGTCGATGCCACCTGCCACCCTGTATTCTATAATTAAGAATAACACATACAATGTTAGTCGATAAGGGGATGCTAAACCGAAAGAGTGTTCAATTTCTTTTCGACATCTTTGTAGTTTTAATATTAGCGAAACCGGTGTTCAAGAATTACGCAGCGTGACAGGCACCCTAACTTAGCCTTGTAGCGTGACCAGGCATCCCAACCTATCTTCGCAACGCTTGACAGGGCATCTCAATCTAGCCTCGTAGCTTGACAGGGCACCCCAATCTAGCCTCATAGGGTGACACAACCTAGCCTCGCAACGTGACAACAACTCGATGTATCATAATCATCGTTTTGCCGAATTCAAGCCGGTCATGTTATAAAACCAATAACCAGGTGGTATTCAGGCAAAAATGATATTATTAAATGTAAGTTTAATATTAATAAATTATATACAATTAAAACATTCCGGAAGAAATTTTCTAAATGCTGGTGTTAAACCGCATCAAAATCCGTTGCTTAGTTTAGAAGAACAACGCGATCACACAAACAGAGACGAAAGGCGACTTTAATTTGTAATATGTATGTATAGAAATAGATTATACCTTTTCGGCTGAGCATCCCATTTTGTTTCATATTGTTACTTATGGGCATACGTGCACCCACTCTTATAAGAAATACATTTTCTTACAGTAATTTATTGTAAATCTAAAAAGATATAAAAATCTACTTTGTCATACACACGAAGAATTCATAATACTCGTCGCTCGAACTAAGAAGGCACAGTCACGCTCAAATTGTCATTAATTGTATTAATACTCGATATCTTATAGTTAAAAGTTAATATTATTTATTCTCAATGGTAACTTTACTTTTGGTAGGACATAATACAAAATCCTTCAAAAAAATAATACAAAATTATTTTCTCTAGGGCAACCTGGCTGAGTTGATTCAACGGTATTATAAAGTCAGACTTCCAAGTCTTCTTCCTTCTTGTCTTGACTTTAGAGTGAGTCTGTCCATTTGCAAAAAGCCCAGGTACGCTGCTTTCAAAAATGTGTTACTACACCGTTGGTGTTGTTAGGTGTTGTGGTGTTAATTATACACAAGTTGCACTAAAATCCTTCCTAGCAGGAACATAATATCATAAACTTATACCTACATAAAATTGACTCCGAATCAAAATGACATCACAAAAACTCAACAGTCATTCGGGGTAACGCATTAAACTTTCAACATTAAGGAAGATATTTTTGACATAAGATTACATAAACTACTATATGGGCTATAACCGTCTGAGAGGTACCGCGTACGGAGAGTTCCAGTCTCTCTCGAAGACTTCCTGCAGATCTTTCCTGATGTCTCTGGTGACGTTCTGAAAGATCCCGTCCGTGGTCTGGTCTTGGAACACGAAGGCGACGCCGGCGGTGGAGATGAAGTAGTCGCCCGACCAGTTGGACGTGCCGATGTACGCTGTGCGGTCAGTCACCATGTACTTGTTGTGGTTCACTCGCGCGTACGGGATCTTGTCTTGTTCAGGCGTTGAGGGGACTACGAAGCGTTTCTGTAATGAAAGATTATCGGAATATTATACAAATGTACACGCATACTATTTAACTGGACGTTTTAGAGAAATATGTAAGCTGCTGTCATCGAGTCGCCAACAATAAAAACAGGATAATAGGTATCACAAACTATTCTACATAAGCTGGCTAGCCAAAACAGTTACTTGGGTGGCTTATCGGCATCGGTTCACCATGGACAGTTAGCCATTAAATTGCTGCCTGTCACTTATTTTAACTACGATGTGAGCTATTTTTATGTAGTTCGTACAACACAAAAGAAAAAACAGAAGTTTTTATTTACACACAGCTCATTTAGCACGCAACTACAGCTTTCCAAAGAAAAGTATGCGCTTCGGGAATCATCGTCTATCTTCGGAAATAGGAAAATCCTTATATAGAGTTGTTACAACCGTGAAAGTACTTGCCTATTTTGTACTACCATGTTTACAAAATTATAAATTAACAACTCTATGTAATTCTTAATACTTTACAAAACTTATAACTGACAAATGACGATCTAAGGCCGAAGCAGGACCGACAGAGAGAAAACTTCTTACAAACGCGCAATGATACACTACTAACACTACAAGGCGCGGGGGTATAAAACTTAGAAGCATTATTTGTGGCGCGACGTTCGTGCTAATTCGGAAACACGAAGATTACCGAAGCGCATACTTTTCTTTGCAAACTGTATTTATTTGTTGCTGGGTCACGGACGACGAATGAAGAGCCGAGAGATACTTACAACTTGCAAGTCAACCCTCGGGTATGCCTGCGACAGATCGGTGAGTGACCTCAAGAAGTAGTCCTCGGCAGGCGCCGAGTGCTTCCACCAGCTGATGAGCAGCTTCACCTTCACTTTGTTCTCGAGCGCCGCCTTGCGGATTGCGTCGTCTATCGTGGGCCAGAACCTGAGTAAAGAAGAAAGAGAGTTTATCAGATATTTTTGAAGTGAAAACTTCTTTAGCGGCGTTGTACAGTCGCCAGCACATCAAGCTACCCGAAACTGTCAAATTTTTCCAATCAACTTTGAACCCTATGCTTTAGCGATAATTATTAGTATTATATATTATTATTATATATTATGTAGGTTTGTATAGGTACTTACGTCAATTTATGCGTGAAGGTACACATGGGCTCGTACTCCATGACGGAGATGTACACGAACTGCTCAGCTGACTCTATGATGGAGACGATGGCGTTGGAGTCGTCCGTGCGCCCGCCGGGGCTCAGCGGCGGCGGTGAACTCTGTAGGGAACGAAATCTTATTTAGGTATTATGTGTTTTAGGCTTAGCACGTCTATTATCTGCAACAGATACCTTCCAAAGACTCAATTACCGTTGTTGGTGTTTAAGCTGGAAAGACATCCAAATAATGAGTAATTAGAAAGAAATCGACGTACTAGGAGATCTCAGTATATTTTTCTTCAGTGGAAAGCTGTTAAATGGTCTAAGCGTAGGAAACACCAGCTCCTACCTAACATCGAAATCATAGTTACCCCTTAGAGTGCCGGTACTCATTATCGATCCACATAACAGTGCCAAACAACACAGGCGGACACGCCTCCCGTGATAAACATCGACCATTGCCAGCCCTATTATACACACGCGCTGTTAAGCCGTCACACTAATTATACAGCTCGCATTCCGATGCTGACGGACATACGAGTATTATAATTAAGTAGGTGGGTGCAAGGAAGTTCTGTTAATTCTCCATAACACTAAAGAAATACAGCACACTAGTAAGTCCTCCCTACGCCTATCCGGCCGCTACAGGAACATTCGGTGCACTCAGTATATACTACATAGCAGTGGCATAACTATACCGTTTGGGGCCCGTGGCATATTCAAGGGATGGAGCCCTCCCTCAATGTAAAGAAGCTCAACAAACGTTATAGTTTTTTTTTTATTAGCACTTCTCCCGCGACTTCTTCCGCGTACATTTCATATTTTCCCCTACAAAATTTAACACCGACTGATTCTATCCTTATGTTAGGATTCTCCTGTGCTCATGGCCCTCTCGGGCCGGGGGCCCCCTTTGGCTAGGGGCCCGTGGCATTTTGCCCCAATGCCACCCTATAGTTACGCCACTACATAAGCCAATTTAAGCGCGAATCACAGCCGCAACGAGCAAAAAGTGCGGTGCGGCCAGACTGTAGTATGTTCGTAGAAAATGTACGAAACTGACGCAGAAGGATTTTTGCAATGCGTCGCGTTGCGGCGCGGAGAAGGATTTTTGCAATGCTATGCGTTGCGGCGCGGCCCTCTTCGTCAATCATTGATTTCAATGGTGCTAAATCTGGAAGTGTCATTGTGCATTTAACCTTTTAACGACAAAGTATAGAATGAGAATATTTGGATCGACGTGGCGGTTAAGTGTTAAGGAAAAAAAATGTCTATGTAACTGTCGCAAGATACGTTGAAGAGGTCTATAAGACTGCTCCACTAATTCGTAAAAATAAAATTTTGGGACAGCTAGGGCTGTGGTATGTGCCATAACTAACAAATCTCGTGATTAATGTAAATAAAAGGGTTTTATTATTTCACAAGCACTTTTATTTCCGATCTTACCGCTTAAAATTAACATTACAACCGTTACTTTTTAGCAATTTTGCCCCATTTAATTTACACAACGATGTTCAAACGTCTCCGTCTACTGAAATACCATCTCCAGTGCGCGCGGGAAGAGGGGTTGAACAAAACCAATGCCGCTTGTGGTATCATTCTGTTGTAGAACCATGCGTCCATCGCATCGTCATGGAAAATCATAATCAAGAATATCCACAGAATCGTACCAGCGTCACATATTAATGCTGCCCCTACTAACGCCACCACGTGTCTAAATTTTCTCTGAGACATGCTTTTCTTACAACACGACATTACAGACGTAATAACACTTATAAACAAAGCTATTTTAAGCATTAATATTATGAATAAAGGATATAAACCCAATGTTCCCGCGTCTTTTTCATTTAAAAGATAAATATTTTCGCTAACGACAAATTGAATTATTTTAATGACGAATGTGAGTCCATACACGAAGAGCGTGATGAGTAGCTTCTCATTGGTTATTTTCACGTTGTGAAGCAGCACTAGCTTAAAATATGCGAGTAGTGAAGACGCTAGTGACCAACTCATTGCTGTGAGAAACATAATGCCACTAGTCAATAATATAAAAAGATTGGCTTCTTCGTCGTACGCCATGAGAGCTGCACAGATCAAATGCAGTGTTCCCATCGTGATGTGTTGCACACTGACGTAGTTGTGAAGAGTTCGCCATCGTGGTAAGATCCACCATGTTGTCCACAGCGCTATTACGCACAAAATTGACACTGTGAATCCCATTAAATATAATATAACATCTGATAATGAAATACTTTCGGTATCCATTTTTATTGTAGATACGATGAATATAGCTTTACATGTTGTTCGGTAATGCGCCCAGTGCGGTGTGCTGATTATAAGTAATTAACTTCTACATTATTATGTTCATAACTATAACTAATGAAGGGAAAATAAATATGATAAAATTTAAAAATAGCTAATTGAATATAACTTGATAATAATGCTAATAAAGTTACTTATTAAAAAACTAATGAATTAGCCAAGTTTCTAGAAGTAAGCAATCCAAGCAACGACCGCGACTGATCATCGGTCGTGTGAAGAGTTTTACCGTTCTAGAACTTGAGCCCTTAGATTAAATTGATTAAAACGTGAAAAATACAAGTAAATACTCGAAATAAAACTAATAATATAGTGAAAATTATATTTATAACTACATTTTTAGACCAAATATAAACAGTCCAATTATAAGAGGTCTCCGTTGATAAAAACGCCGCCAACAAGTTATTTTTTTCTAGGTAACAACGGTGCTCAATAAAAGCGAGTCAAATGCAGATATGTCTAGCTTTGTATTGACTACACAACCATGTTCATTCTTCTTCATCGATTGAAGTTTAATAGTTTTAGATGAGGTTTGCCCAACTATTTTGCAAATGAGAAAGAATTTTTTTTTTGCAACAGAGACTGAAAGTGCGTGTGAAAATTTCGAAGTGGGGCTGTGGGGTATCATATGAAAGAGCGAAGTTTGCACATTCTCAAACATTTTTTCTTTTTTTTTAGGCCGCATAGTTTTCGACTATTGATGACAAATGCAAAAAAATACCATCCCCCCCCTTATCTCCGAAGTTTGCAAAGAGAAAAATCAGAAATTATTCGATGTGATAGAAGTTTACGTAAAGATTACAGAAAAAATAAAACGATGTCTCTAAATAGGTACCACACTTTTTCAGAAATCATCAACAAAAATTACATTAGTTCCACTATCGGTCAAGAGATGGCGCTGACCTCAAACTGCAATATTCAACACCGCAGTGCGCAGTGTTAAAATTCTCTGACGAATATATGCCTCGCCGATGAAAATTTAAAAACATATTACCTATTATGATGGTACGGAACCCTCGGTGCGCGAGTCTGATTCGCTCTTGACCGGTTTTTTTTATTAGCTTTTGGACAGAAAGCTGATATTTGGCTATGTTTTTTTTATTTTTTTATTTATATTATCAAGAAACTTATTAACATTACAATTATTGACAAAACATACGTTCCAGAAAACCACAGAGGTTTGTTAGCAACGTTGATTCATAAAAATAGAATACAATATTTTGAGTGATTAATCCACGGATTAATCGGTATGCACATCATGTTACCAACCAATGCTACCAACCATCAATAGATAGATACAACATGCTTACTACCCAGCAAGCATGTTGCATCCATCCACCACTGGCTGGCAACATTACGGCACAAATCTATGGTTTGCTAATAACCAGTTACAATATTGGCGTTGTCGTCCTTTAACTTCGTTATACAGTATGATTTTAATTTAGATTTTATATTGGATTTCGTTTCGTTATACTGCTTCTAAGCATAGGATTCATTTTATTTAGCAGTCGAGGAATTAAATAAGCAGTGGTTCGTTGTCCGTAAGTGTTTTTAGCATGTTAGGAACTAAGTAGGTAGGTATACATTCACATTAGAATAAACCTTGCATTACCTATAAAAGTCATGATAAAACGACGTAAAAGTTATTTTCATAAATAACAAGCAGATGTATTAGGAGTAAAAAATCATGTACCTACCTTTATAATGGCTTATTTATCATACATTTATCTATGCTTGTTAATTAAAATAATCGTTCAGAGTAATCACAGTCTACCTACTAATTAACAACCAGTACCACATAGTAGTATTAATAATAATAGTAGTAATACAGTAGTATCACTTCAGGATTAAATAAAACAAAAATTTCATTGGCGGCGGTCTGAGTGCAATACATTACTAATTAAAAATGTTAAAATATAAACGAATAACTGAATTATATTTTTACGATGAAAAAGAAGTTATTCTTATCATTGGAGCTTCATTCTCTGCACTATGTTGCGTGGTTTTGTGGATGACATGGTGTCTGTTGTCTCATTGGAGAACCCTTCACAACTATATCGCTGTGAACCAAACTATGTTGGGAGCCTTGCATTTGATCAGTTTACTTATTATTAAGTTTTCTAGAAAAAAATACCTGAACCTTTTCGAGTTCGCAAGCGACTTCTCTTTTGTGGCAACATTAGGTTGGTCTCTGTCGTCTTCACTACTGGCCTATTTCAACCTAGTGTTGGTACATAAACTAAAATCAAGTGGTGGGAAAGTGAAAGTTACTATTTTCGTGTATGGCTTAACATTAGTGATCCAAATGATAACTATATTTGTAAACAGGATATTTCATTACAATGCGGATCGGCGAGAGTTAACGGTTTTACAATTCTATCCTCTACTGTATATGATAACGTTTATTTTAGTGTCATTTATTCGCGTAGTTGTGTCTGTGTTGTCTTGTTTCAAGAAGAGATTGTCTAAGAGAAACGTAAGACATGTATTGTCTTTGATTGGAGTGGCCATCTTATGTGATACTGGAACTGTGTTGTTTTTGTTACTGTACCTTATTCCTAAAGCTGTGAAAGGTCATTACAGAAGCATATCTTATATTATATTTCATTTGAAATATCATAAAATAGAATCAGCAAAAGTATGGTTTACTTTGAGACTGATACCGCAATCACTGTTCATAGTTTTAAATGCCTCATCAAGAAGTAAATGGAAATGGTATTTAAGGCGGCAAGAACGCTTAAGAGCAGCTGCTGTCTAAGGTTTTTTGAAGTAACAACAGCTGAAAAAAGAGTAGGATCTTTTAACGGACTACTTTCCACGTTAGTCCCAATGTAATTGGAATACCATGAACACCCAGGTATGCAGTGATGCAGGTATCGGTCAGGATCCACTACTAAAAAAACAGGCAACAAGATTGCGGAAAATCATCCGCTGTTTTACCCCTAGAAGAGAACGAGAATTTTTTAGTTTCAGTAGGTACATCTACAGAAGGAAGAGGTCTGCAATGAGTAGATAAAAGCTAACAGGAATATTTAAAGTATCTGCCTACCTTTCAGTTTTGCCTTTTGTAAATCATGCAACGCATAGATAAATGAAGTGTTAGCTTCTATTAAAAGGTAACCGATTGCATTTTGTAATAACGTTAACTTACAAAAAGCCTGTTTGTTGTTCGCATCCAATTATGTTTTAAAACTGTTTTGATTTGTAATTAGTAAAAATCTGTTGTAACATAATGGTTAACCTTTAATAACACCTACTTACATAGTCATACAATCTATTTAAGGCTCTAATTTTGTAAACTTATTTCATGTAAAATTTGTAAGTAGGTATAGTCCTGTGACAGGACACTGATCTTCTTTCATATATCTATCACACTGATACTCACATAGTCATTGTGAAGATGTACCTAACATTAGAAAATCTGTGTGCACAAATAAACGCTATTTGATATGATTTTGTGGGGTACTTCCACACGACTTGTTCCGGTATTCTTGGTAAATAAAACAAATGATGGAGATTCAAGATGGGAATATTTATTATCAAAATTCTAACTATTATATTTACAAAATGGGTTGCCGATGTTGCGGTGGTTGTAAACAAAACCCAAAATTGATCAGCCAATCAGACGTGAGGTTCCTGGTCTCCTGGAGTTCAGAGTGCGCCGACTATAAATTCGTTTGGCGCCCCCGTGCGGTTAGCAGTCTATCAAGAGCTTTGATGCGAGCGAGTCGTGTCCGTCCGCATTCCATTGGTTGAGGCGCCGCGCCGTACCTTACACAGTGTGAGCCCCGCGCTCGACGCGCGCGGTCGTTTGATGCTTGTAGGATGGCGGTAAGCAGGTCGCTGAGTTCTCACTAGTCCCACATCACTCCCCCCTAAGCGAAGCGGACGACGGGTCTTACAGTTCTTCCAGATCTTGTCATGTATGGCTGGTTTGCTTGTTCAGGGGTGCGATGATCCACATCTTCAGACTCATTGAATATGTAGGCTGGCTTGAGCCTATCCATTGACACTACCGACGTGCGTAGCGGCAACTTTATTTTGTAGCACTTGTCGTAGCGCTTAACGACTTCATAGGGACCTTCGTACGGCGGTGTTAATGGGGAACGAACAGTGTCGTTGCGCACGAAAACATGTGTGCACGTAGCGAGATCGTGATGTATGAATGGCTCTGTTCGACTGTTGCTTGATCGAGGCGCACTTTTTAAGGACGCCATGGTTTCTGTAAGGCGGCGTATGTAGTCGTTCTCATCAATGTTTGACTTTGTTGGCACGATGAAATCCGATGGTAAGCGAAGCGTAGTGCCATACGTCATCATTGCTGGGCTTAAACCGTTGTTGATTCGCAACGCCGTACGTAATCCTAACAGTACAGTAGGAAGCTCTTCTGTCCACTGTGTAGTGCCTCGCGCCATGAGTGCTGCCTTCAACGTTCTGTGCCACCGCTCAATCATACCATTGGATTGGGGATGATACGCCGTGGTCCGTATTCGTGAAATCCCAAACTTTTTCATTAGTGACCGGAACAATGATGATTCAAATTGCCGTCCTTGATCGGTTGATATTCTTAGTGGGCAACCAAATCTGGCAATCCAGTTTTCATAGATGGCCTTTGCGACTTCCTCAGCGGTGATCTCTGATACAGGAACGGCTTCTGGCCAACGTGTGCAACGATCGATAATAGTCACACAGTATCGTTGGTCATTAGATAATCGCAGTGGTCCCACTATATCCACGTGAATATGTTCAAAACGCGCTGAAGGTGGGAACTCACTGAGTGGTGTTACGACATGACGGTGAATCTTCGCTCGCTGACAGCTGATGCATGCTCTGGTCCAGGTGCTGATTTCTTTATTCATGCTGGGCCAGAAAAACTTTGAGCACATCTGTTTCCTGGTAGATTTCACGCCGGGATGACACAAATCGTGTTGAGCTTTGAATGCCTCAAAACGATACGCAGTCGGTAAGTACGGTCGGGGTGTGCCGGTAGATGTCTCGCACGTGATTGGCTGACTCATCCCAGGCATTGTGACGTCAGTGAACTTTAGATTTTGTTGATTTTTGAGCTGTTTCAATACAGGATCTTTTTCTTGTTCGCTGGCTAAAGTTGCGTAGTCGATGATGGAAGGGCATTGTATGTCTTCTATGCGTGATAATGCGTCTGCCACTGAGTTATCTTCGCCTTGCACGTACTTGATGCTGGTACAAAACTGGCTGATAAAATGTAATTGACGTTCTCGACGCGGAGTGTCGCTGCTGCTCGGTGGACGTGTTAGTGCATTCACTAGTGGCTTATGGTCTGTATACACTGTGACGTCACCTCCTTCTATAAGATTCCTGAAGTGTTTGACAGCCGTATAAATCGCTAACAACTCGCGGTCGTATACGCTGTAGCGTTGCTGAGTCATACTCATCGCTTTTGAGTAATAAGCGAGTGGTTTCCATTCGTTGTTTATTCTCTGTTGTAAAACAGCGCCAACGCTGTAATCTGAAGCGTCTGTCATCAAGGCAAGGGGGCTTCCTGGTAATGGGTGGATCAGCTGTGTGGCTTTCAAAATGCTTTGGCGGCACGTTTCAAAAGCCAACTCTGCCTGAGGTGTCCACTCGATGGGCGTCTTATCGTTCCGTTTCTGATTGTGTAGATATTTATTTAGCTCGTTCTGTTGTTCGGCTTGACGGGGTAAACAACTTCGATAAAAATTTATCATGCCCAGGAAACGTCGTAATTCCGCTATTGTCTTAGGTTTAGGGTAACTTGATATTGCTTTTGTTCTCTCTTCAGTGGGTCTGATCCCGTTGCCTGATACTTCATAGCCGAGGAAATCAATCTTGTCCTTGCTGAATTCACATTTTTCAATCTTTAGCATTACGCCGTACTTCTTTAGGCGTTCTAGTACTTGTTGTAGGAGTTGTCTGTGGCTCTCTTCGTTGTTTGAATACAGCAGTATGTCGTCGACGTAACAGAAGCAGCTGTCTATGCCACGCAGTACTTCATGCATAAATCTCTGAAACGTCTGACTAGCGTTGCGTAAACCGAATGTCATGCACTTGAATTCAAACAGCCCAAATGGTGTGATAATTGCCGTTTTCTGGGCGTCATCCTCTGTAATTGGAATCCAGTAATAGGCCATTTTGAGGTCAAGCTTCGAGAATATTTTCTTATTGTGCAGCTGGTACGTGAAGTCTTGTATTCGTGGTATAGGATAGCGGTCCGGTAGTGTAACTGAATTCAATCGTCTGTAGTCACCGCATACCCTTAGGCCTCCATCCTTCTTCTTGACAACATGCAGCGGGCTTGCCCACGGGCTCTTTGATGGTTTGCAGATTCCCATTTCTAACATTCGGTCAAATTCCTCTTTGGCTGCCTTGTACTTGTCCGGAGGCAACGGGCGGGCGCGAGCGTAGAGTGGGGGGCCGGTGGTTTCAATGTGGTGGACGACGTCATGTTTCGGTGGCTGTTTCAATGACATTGGACGTAGCACATCTGGATACTGCTTCAAAATATCGTAATATAGTTGATTGTTGTTTATGATGTGAACTGATTCTGTGTTTGTAGAAACTTCTAATGCGTCGATAGATAGTTCGGTCAATTTGTCAACTAACTTTTTCTTGTCCAGGTCCACCAGCAGCTTAAAGTGACGGAGAAAATCAGCTCCCAGTATTGAGGTTTTGACGTCGGCAACGATGAATGACCACTCAAAGGTTCTTCGTAAACCAAGATTTAGCTTTATAGTTCTCTGTCCGTAAGTCTTGATTGGCGTATTGTTTGCCGCGTATAAACTGTAGTCACTTGGAGTTTTTTTATTCTTGTGATTAGCGGCCAAAACTGAGATGTCTGCGCCTGTGTCCACGAGGAAACGTTCGTGAGTGTTACGATCGTGTACACAAAGGCGATTACTGGTGTACGGGACACCGACGTCCGCCACAGTCGGTGTCGTCTTTAGTTTTCCGACGGCTTCTTCCTTCTGCAGCATGGCGATTCACAGCGCTTCGCTTTGTCTCCGAAGCGGTAGTGGTACCGACATTCCCAATTGGCGTCTCCGGGTTTCGGTGCCGATCCACGTTGCGTTGACTGCGAACGTGAACGGGAACGCGAACGAGGATTGAACGTGCGGCGACGGTACTTGTGGTGTGGCCGTCCTCGACGTAGCTCGGCGATCTCCAACGTGAGCTTCTCAACCTGCTTTGCCAGCGTTTCTAACTGTGTCATGGGTACAGTAGATGATGAAGATGACGCTGGTGCTGTGACTGCTGCGATGCTGGGACTCTCTGCGTACTCCACCATCTTGTCTGCCATCGCAGCCAAGGTATCCAACGATGACTCCTTGTTTACGGATAGGACGACTCGAACTTGTGCGGGTAGGTGGTTTAACCATTCGATTTTTAAACCTTCTTCTGTAATCATACCGCTTGCGAGTTCTCTCATCTTCCTTAACAGTTGGGAAGGCTTTTGGTCTCCCAGCTCCATGCCGCTGATAAGCTTTTGGAAATTTTTGACATCCGATTTGTCATAGGCTTCAAGTAGGCGCTGCTTAACCTTTTCATATTTCCCAGTCGCAGGCGGATTATACAGTATGTCGGTTAAGTGTTGCAAGTCGGCTGTTTGCAGCTGTTGCAGTAGGTAACGGAACTTCTGGTCATCTGAGGTCTTCAATGGATCAATCACGGCTTCGAATTGGATGAACCAGGCGCGGGGTATTTCTCTCCAAAAGGGTAATAGCCTTGACTGCACGGATACTGCATGCACGTCGTAATTCGTCTCGGACTGGATCTTATTTTGTTGCTCCTCCGACATGGTCACTTGAATTACTTGTTTTAAACTCGGGGTCACCAATTGTGGGGTACTTCCACACGACTTGTTCCGGTATTCTTGGTAAATAAAACAAATGATGGAGATTCAAGATGGGAATATTTATTATCAAAATTCTAACTATTATATTTACAAAATGGGTTGCCGATGTTGCGGTGGTTGTAAACAAAACCCAAAATTGATCAGCCAATCAGACGTGAGGTTCCTGGTCTCCTGGAGTTCAGAGTGCGCCGACTATAAATTCGTTTGGCGCCCCCGTGCGGTTAGCAGTCTATCAAGAGCTTTGATGCGAGCGAGTCGTGTCCGTCCGCATTCCATTGGTTGAGGCGCCGCGCCGTACCTTACACAGTGTGAGCCCCGCGCTCGACGCGCGCGGTCGTTTGATGCTTGTAGGATGGCGGTAAGCAGGTCGCTGAGTTCTCACTAGTCCCACAATTTCAACTTAAATTGAATATTACATGTATGGTATGCATGAAGAAGCCTCCTCGTGTAGCGCAGTTTGTTCCGCCAGTTACTCAACTGAACCGAGCGCTCGGCGCATCCTGGACAGTCACACCCAACACCTTATTTGACTAGCCAATTCTTCCCTTGCGGTGGTAGGGCTAACGCCCGCCTGGTTTGCGACCACCCTCCCCCCGGAGTCCGGCGTCAAGCAGCCTGCTGTGTTTCGTCGATGCGTGGGAGTTCCTGTACCTTAGGCCTCTTCTAGGCTCGCTCGTTCCATCATAAACCTTATCCATCGCTTTCCTTCAGGCGTAATCGAGGTCAAAAGCAGGCCCATTAAGCAATAAAAAAATATGGTAGTATAAAGCTATTCAATGAATAAAATTACTATTAAAGTACTGAACTTAAGTCAGCAACAACAAACTATACCTGTCCCGATCTTTGTCGGTTGCTAACACAATAAGGCCGCGTAAGCCGCCGATTGTGAGCCGGCTCACTGAGAACCCCAATGTGAACGTGAAGTTATATTAGCGTATTGTCGCTTCGGTGTGAACCGAATATGTTTGAAAGTTAAAAAAACTGAATTGTATGAAAAGCAGTAGAGCGGCGGCACAGTCAACGGTCAGTCCCGGTATGAACGCGGCCTAAGTAGTTAAATAAAAGGATATAGGAGAAACATTGTCGTCATTATAATTTGCTTATTCTTACAATTTAGTCAAAGTCAGACAACATAGTGACTTCTTTGAAACTCGGGACACTCCGGGCGTGCTTATCTCGGATACTAAGTCCATCCATCACTGCTGTTTCCGTATGATTTTATGTAAAGAACTGCCTATCGCAGTCTTTCCATAGGTCACTTAACAAATGAGTAGACAACCACTATCTCTAATTGGTGAACTTTTGTAACTATAGATACCTTAGGCACCTATTGCTACGATTAAATTAAACCCAGTGTTAAAAGCGACGTAAAATTTTAACTGCTAGATCGCGTAAACATCTATTTAACGAGCCCTGAAGTCTGATCCAACCTGGATAGGGTATATCGGTGTGTAGGTACGTAAAGATGTACAAACAAAAGCACCGTTTTCCTGCTCGAGCAACGACGCTGAGTCAGCTCGAGCAAGGTTACCGGAAAGCAGGCAAGTTCAATGTAGGTGACTTTCAACTTGGTGCTTTGTTACATCAAATAGGTATTACGCTTCACGTAGGTAATTAATGTCGAAGCAGTCTGGCTGACGTAAAAAAAAATATCCATGATATAAGCCCTTGTAGCGTAATTACACCTGCGTGCAAGAAGAGTCAGGTATTGATACAAAATAAGTGACTTAGCTAATTTCTAGACAAAGGCCTATATTGTAAGGCAATCAATTAAATCAATGACATAATGGATGCTCAGTATTGTCACCTTAAGACACGCTATTCCAAGCTTGAAATATCTGACCTTTTCCATTCGCAAATATTTAGTAGCGCAGTTAATAGTGATATGGAGCTAGGTCGAACTGTATAAACAAAAGATCCATTTACCGAGCTCTGTAGAGTCTGTTCCGAGGTTCCGACCTGGATACCGGAGGAAGCAGTGATTTCCACCTCTATACTTTAACAACCCATCAAGGTTACCGGATGGTTGCAATAAAAGCCTTAAATGGGATAGCCACACCACTCGCCATATTGCCAATTTAAAACGTTCCAACGCCATTCTGTCTAGCTTTAACGACAGATAAAATGTTACGATCTTTTTTAACATACATAGGTACTACAAATTTATTGGTCATACGCGACGTTCTAAAAGATCATTCATTACATGGAACACTAATAAACTATAATTTCTTGCTACGCTGTCTTATCAAGACCAGTTTTATGATGAGGTCAGTTGATCTGATATCGGAACACGAGGCTGCGTTTGCGTGAGATTACAACGTTAATCAATTAGTTGAATTATAAATATTTTATAGGAATTATGTTTCGGATATTCTAATATCGTTTAGAGAACTCATAAGCAATAACAACGTGTTTTGAATTCGATACGACTATTGACAGCACTGGACACGCGACACCATTTATTACATAATTAGGTATGAATGTCAAACAATGTACTTACAAAGAAGCAAAGGACAAACAATAAAATAAGTAGGTATATTAACTGAGTCAGCAGCAGCAGTTTGACTATTTAATTAAATATTAAATTTTGAGAAAAAACCTTTTTCCCCGCAGCCACTCGAGGATCACGTCTTTTGAAACAAAAACGTTTTCTAATCCAAACGTCAATTTTCAAGAAAATGTCAAGTATTTTCATTGTGCGCGACGAACCGTACGTAACGCTGGAGAAAATTGAAAATCCCTATAAGCTATAAACGCCAGAGAGTCAATCAGTGTATTACTTGACTTGTGTAGGTACCTAACGAACGAACGTTATTTGAGTAACCGTTTAATTTAAATGACGTTTTTGGAGACCCAAGAAAATATTTGCTCAGTAAATTCTTCAATTATTTGAAAAGCTACGACGACGATGCTATGGCGTAGCATTTACGTGGTGAGAAGACCAAGACATACGTCCGTTATTAAAAAAAAAGCAGGGTAATTGGGTAACACGCATAAAATTGTAATCGATCGCATGCAATGCTTTTTCATTTTGACATTCATTGCTTCATAGGTTTGAAAAATTCGTCTGCTCAACAAAGTAAAACTGTTATGAACATGGCTGAACTCTCGGTGTTACGCAATTACCCGGCTGGACCCAAGTGCATCTAGTCATCCAGTGTGAGCACTCCCAGTGGTACTGGACCAGTACATACTTGTAGGATCGGGATCTCTTGTGCATTTTCTTTCGTACGCGATCGCAGGACCGAATTTCGTACAAAAACGCATGTAAAAAGAACAGGACCTTATATTTTTGTCTTATTCTTGTAACATTTTCAATGTTGTGATGCCATAAAGGCTAACGCGCCGCAACAACGTAACGCATTGCAAAAATCATCCAGAAGTTTTGTACTTGCATTTTATTTGAACCAACGCACACAACAGACGACCCGAACCGCACTTTTTTTTTAATAAAAATGATTTGCATTGTGGCCCGTTGCAGCAAAGTGAAATTATTTATTTCAAATAGGTACATAGAAGGCACTCTTGAACGTCAATGATGTCAATAAGCGGCTGTAATGTGCACTTGGCTTTATAGTAAGATTTTTATACAGAATTATACTTATAGATATTTATGAATATGGGCATGATAACCAAAATACTCACAGTAATATACGCGCCGTAGCTATGCTGCGCGTCGGATATGTTCACAGGGTTTTCCATATTGATGTCTGTGTTGAGCTCGGTTGGCCAGCTGTCTGGTATCACCGCATCTGGAGTTCCCAGGCTCCAGTATACCTACATAAAGTTGTTATTTATATATAAGTTCATCATCTGCCTAGCCAACTATGTTGGGGTCCACTTCCAGTCTAACCGGATGCAGCTGAATACCAGTATTTTATATGAGTCAGGGTATGATCAGGAATAGGATATAATATCTCTTAAGTATATAATGTCTGTGTTTCTTGTAACGGAGATGCCGTATGAACCTTTATAAAACTACTATATAAACCTACATAATTACCACCAACCAATACGTAATTACTTAGTATAACTATCAATATTGAAAGCTATCCAGAAAACAAAACTATGGAGAAATATAAAGAATAGGTATCTAAATTGAATACGTGTTCTCGAATAACATATAAATGGCATTTATATGACATGGCTTTTTGTATAATATTGTTACGAGCTTGGGGTTCGTGACAATAAAAACTACCGATTTAATAACCAAAAAAACTGACACTTTACTCACCAACACTAATTACAGCTCAAACACACAAATAAAGAAACACAATGTCACTTACTGATCACTTCTAGTCGCACTCGAATATCGCTTTCGATGTTATCGCATGTATAGCTTATTCAAAACTATGTGCCTCGCGGCTCGCGCCCGCCTTATATAGTCCCACAGAGCCACTCGATAAACATCTAGTATGTTCGAGTACATAGCGGTCCCGACCGACTCGACGTCGATAGTTCTCGGAACTACTAGTACCTACAGGAAGGGTCAATGTCCTAGTACCAAGGCCAAGGTACTAGTTCTGCTACCCGATACAAGATGGCGCTAGTGGTAACTAATGGCGATACATGGCGATGTATCAAGCATTATTTTTGGCGCGCAACACTGCCCCCTCCTAAGACATGCTCGTCCCGAGCATTATTGGCTCCATAATAACGCGCCAGTCGATCCACATGGACGATCTTAGGAGTACCTCTTGCACCTTTCTGTATCCGGTAGGTTACATCATTGATCTTTGTCACAATCCGGTACGGTCCGTCCCATTTAGCTTGAAGCTTAGGAGATTTCCCTTTGCTGCGGACTGGATTGTGCAACCACACTAGTGAACCTTCGTCGAACCCTTTATTATTCATTTTGCGGTCATAACGGGTTTTCATCCTTTCAGACATTTGCTGGCCCGATTGTCTGACGTGCTCATAAATGTCATTCATCTTGCTCCGCAAGTCATTCGCATAATCGGTTACACTTCGTGGGGCATCAGGTGGTATTCCGGTGATCAGGTCTGCAGGCAGCCGTAGTTCTCTTCCGAAGTTTGCGAAAGCTGGCGTCACCGATGTACTTTCGTGGACAGCGCTTCGATATGACAACAAAAACGGTTGTATGTGCTTGTCCCAATCTCGTTGCCGATTTTCCACAACTTTTGCTAGATACCTCTCCAGTGTCTGGTTAAATCGTTCCACCATTCCATCCGATTGTGGGTGGTAAGAAGTCGTTCTTGTTTTATGAGTACCCATAACTCGACAAGTTTCCTGGAATATTTGTGACTCAAAATTCCTTCCTTGATCACTGTGAATCTCCAAAGGTACTCCAAAACGACAGAAGACTTCATGAACTAATTTATCTGCAACTGTCGAAGCTTCTTGATTTGGAATGGCAAAGACTTCCGGCCACTTCGTGAAGTAATCCATCACAACCATGAAATACTTGTTGCCACTTTCACTCTCCGGAAACGGCCCTGCAACGTCGAGGGCTATCCTCTCCCATGGTGCACCAACATTGTACAATTTTAATGCACCCCTACTACGAGTCTGAGGTCCCTTTACAGCTGCACAACTTGTACATTTGCGACACCAATCCTCGACATCGTCCCGACAGTGGACCCAGTAAAACCGTTCTCGTATCTTCAGTAGAGTCCGTTTTACTCCCAGATGACCTCCTGAACAACCATTATGGTACAGCTGTAGAACATCCGGTACTTGAGCTTTAGGAACAACCATTTGCAAATGACAGCTGTCTCCCCGAGCATTTTCCCATTTACGGCACAGGACTCCATCCTGAACCACCAAGCTGTCCCATTGGGCCCAATAGCTTTTTGTGACCGAACTCATCGCTGAGACGTCACTCCACCTGGGCTTAGGAGCTCTGGCCTTCATCCACTCCAGAATCGGCTTGATGTCCGAATCTTCCTGCTGTGCACGTTGTAGGCTTTCCTTCCACTCGTTGTTAAGGTCTGTCTTGAGCATCCTCACAGGTACCACTTCCTTACTCTCTTGTCTAGTACAATGCTTGCAGTCTTCAGGACAAGGTCTTCTTGACAATGCATCTGCATTGCCATGAGATTTTCCGCTGCGATGTTCGACCACGAAGTCGTATTCCTGCAGTAGTTCAATCCATCTCGCAACTTGACCTTCTGGATTTTTGAACTGCAATAGCCATTTCAGTGCAGCATGGTCAGTACGTAAGTGGAATTTCCGACCCAGAAGATATTTGCTAAAATACTGCAATGACTTTACCACCGCAAGCAGTTCTCGTCTCGTAACACAATAGTTCCTTTCCGGCTTTGACAACGACTTGCTGAAGTACGCTATCACAACCTCTTGATCACCATTCCGTTGGGACAACACACCGCCAAGTCCTATGTCACTTGCGTCTGTGTCAACTATAAATTCCTTGTCCGCATCAGGGTATCCCAAAATAGGTGTATTGCACAGACGGTCCTTTAGCTCCTGGAATGCGATGTCGCAACTATTATCCCAGCAGAAATGTCGCTTTTCCTCGGTTAGCTTATGCAGGGGTTTGGCTATGTCTGCAAAGTTCTTGACAAATCGCCGATAATAGGAGCACAAACCCAGAAACGCTCTGACCTGCGTCTTGTCCTTTGGAACTGGCCAGTCCTTGACAGCTGCAATTTTCTCTGGATCCGTGCGGATACCTTCTTCAGACACGACATATCCCAAAAAGCTAACTTGTCGTTTGAATAGTGAACACTTCTTCGGACTTAACTTGAGGTTGGCACTCTGGATCTTCATGAGCACGCGTTCCAGGTTTTGTAGATGTTCTTCAAACGTACGGCCTACGATGATGATGTCATCCAAGTAGACCAGACAGGCATCGCCAATTAACCCGGTAAGTACAAGTTCCATCAACCTTTCGAACGTTGCCGGAGCATTGCACAATCCAAACGGCATAACTTTAAATTGCCACAGACCCTTTCCTGTCGAGAATGCAGTTTTCTCCTTGTCCTTGGGATCAATTTCGACTTGCCAGTAGCCACTTTTCAGGTCCAGCGTGCTAAACCACTTTACGCCAGTAAGCATGTCCAGCGTGTCATCAATTCTTGGCAAAGGATAGCTGTCCTTCTTCGTAACGTCGTTCAGACGACGATAGTCAACACAAAACCGCATGCTGCCATCCTTCTTTCTCACCAGCACTACAGGTGAACACCATGGACTAGATGAAGGTTCAATAACACCATCCTTCACCATTCCCTCAATCATGGTTTCCACTTCCTTTTCACGTGCTACCGGCAATCTCCTTGGCCGCTGACGGATAGGCAATTCTTCTCCTGTATTTATTTTGTGTTGAACTAAGCCAGTCCTCCCGATGTCAGCATCGTTTGTCGAGAAAACATCGGCGTACTTGAGTAACGTCTTCTTTGCCTTGACCATTTCATTTTGGGACAGAGCGCTGCGGCAGTCTTCTAAAAGGGTGGTCACTCTCGTTTGTGCATCCTTGCTGAGGGTCCCAGTCGAAAGATATTGGCATCGACGCAACCAATCCACTTCCTCGCAAGTACCAAGTAGTGTGCCTTTTTCTATAATCTGGTCCTGATCACAAAGGTTCAGCACTCGTACCCCTGAAATGTCGGTGGTTCTGACCAAAGTTCGTGCCACTTTCCATGGAAGGTCATTGTCTACCCTTTCCACGAGTACACAACGAGGAGTTCTCCCAGGATTCCGAGGAAGACTAACCGGCACAATCGTTTCCGATCTCGGCGGAAGAATAATCTTCTTAAGGCTGTACACATTTCCTGGTAACGCCCCTTCCACGAAAACTTCCTCTTGTCCACATTTCAATACACCTTGCTTAACGTCGATCTCGCAACAATTCTTCCTCATAAAGTCAAGGCCCAGGATGCAATCGTCCATTATATCAGCCACAATGACATTATGCAGGTAGATTCTGTTGCCTAGCTTCAACTCCATTTTCTTCTCTCCACGGACGGGTATGCGCTGACCGGTGGCTGTTACCAAATTAATGTGTTCTCGGTTGTGTGTGGAGTCCCCAAGGAACCGACTTATAAGTTGGGAACTGACGACCGTACGAGAGGCTCCAGTATCTATGGTCAGCTTACACGGCGTTCCGTTGACCTCGCCCTTGATGATTAGGCTATTCCCATCATGGGTTTGTGTGATCGAAATCCTTGGGGCTCCTTGAACATCAGCCAGCACCCGCCCCGCAGTCCTGGCTATTACTCGTTTCCCTGCTGCTGGTGTTGGGCGGTGCTGTTAACCGCACTGCCCTCTGGAGATCGGCCGTCTTCTCTTTCTGCAGTTCGCTTAGGGCAACTGGATCGAAGGTGGCCCCTTTCCCCACAGCCGTAGCACCTAGGGCTGTATCCTTTACTGCGCTCGCGAACTGTAGCCGCTGCAACCTCCCTGACGCGATGGGAACGATGATCTTGCCGCACAGCTTCCACCTCCAGTGCATGGGCCAAGGCGTCCTTCAGCGTCCCGTGGTGACCGAGCCTCACAGCAACTCTAACTTCAAGGTCGCGGATGCCGTCGATGAATGCCTGCACCAGGTTCCCATCAATAAGTGCAGGTACGGACTGGTACGCTTTGCGAACCAGCTTCTCCACTTCCAGGGCCCACTGCTGCAGGTTTTCATTGCTGCGTTGCACGCGATCCTTGAGCTGCGCCCGAAACACGTGTTCCAGGTGAGCGTCGCCATACCGAGCCTCCAATGCCTCAAGGAGCTGCTCGTAAGTCACTTCCTTACCGAGAGCTTCCAGAACAGTTAAGGCCTGGTCGCGCAAGCCCAGGGTGAGGGCAGTCATGGCCTGACTTTTATTCCACCCGTTCGCCTTCATGACAGCCTCAAATTGGATTTTGTAGGCCGACCACGAAGAAGTTCCGTCAAACGGTGGCACTTTGAATCCACGTAGCGAAGGTGTTGTAGCTACGGGAGCTGCGATTCCATCACCAAGTTTCAGGTAATCCAGCGTTTTCTTCACGTCAGCCATCACGGTTTCCTTCACGTCAGCCATCACGTTGTCAACCCGATTATGCACTTGGTCGATTCGGGTTTCGGCTTCCGACAGACGGTTGTCATGTTGAGCAACCTTTTCCTTCACCTCCTTCATGTCTTTCCCGAAGGTAGCGTGAAGGTCCTTTATAAGGAGCATCTGCTCTTCCTGGCGGCGCGCCTGCTCCTCCTGTCGGCGGGCCTGCTCCTCCTTGTCCCGCTGGAGCTGTTCCTCCAACCGACGAGCCTGTTCCTCCTGTCGGCGAGCCTGCTCCTGCAGCATCATCATCAGAGCAGCAAAATCTGGTGCTGATGATGCTGGAGCAGCTGTGGACGGACCGGCCTCCGTGGTCGGTAGCTGGCCTTCCGACCTCTGTGGCGTTGCTCCACCGAATCGCCTCTGGTCCGTCTCTTGCTGGCGTTGACTCCGGGTACGGATACCCTCCATGTCGTCTTTGGGTAAAATCGGCATTTTAAACCTCGCTTCTGACACCAATTGTTACGAGCTTGGGGTTCGTGACAATAAAAACTACCGATTTAATAACCAAAAAAACTGACACTTTACTCACCAACACTAATTACAGCTCAAACACACAAATAAAGAAACACAATGTCACTTACTGATCACTTCTAGTCGCACTCGAATATCGCTTTCGATGTTATCGCATGTATAGCTTATTCAAAACTATGTGCCTCGCGGCTCGCGCCCGCCTTATATAGTCCCACAGAGCCACTCGATAAACATCTAGTATGTTCGAGTACATAGCGGTCCCGACCGACTCGACGTCGATAGTTCTCGGAACTACTAGTACCTACAGGAAGGGTCAATGTCCTAGTACCAAGGCCAAGGTACTAGTTCTGCTACCCGATACAAGATGGCGCTAGTGGTAACTAATGGCGATACATGGCGATGTATCAAGCATTATTTTTGGCGCGCAACAATATGCACATATGTAACTTTACATTATATGTATTCTATCGGTAGGTACTTCAAAATTCCGTCCCAAAAAAGTAGAATAAAAGAAATACCCAACGAATAAACAAACTATATTAAAATACGAAGCAACAGCTCGCTAAAAAGCAAAAACCAGCCGTCTATAAAACGTCAAAAACTAAACGGAAAACCAAATCTCACAACTTGTAACTTTTCACCAGATAAAACAACAATGGCGTTAGCATCTCGAGTTACAGACGTAACCTTCCAACGACCTTATAAACTTTAACCCGTCCATTAACTGTTCAGCTTCGACACAGAACAACGTAAGTTTGTGCGCGACCGTGACGTGCTACCCCGTGCCAGGCGGTATTTAGCGGACAACTTTGACAATTACTTGATTGCAACTTTCAAAGATTATGTCGCGGAATGATCTGTTAGTTTCTTAAGTCCTGATTTAAATGCTATCTAATCTATAAGTACTACTTATAAAGCTGAAGAGTTTGTTTGTTTAAGGCTACGCCGACCGCCTAGTGGCGCCCTCATCGTTTGTTTGGTTATTTCTTTTATTTTAGAATGAAAATGCAGAAAATAAGCACGTTAAGTTGTGCTCCACAAGATTATACGTTAATATTATTATAAACGGTAGTTTTTTGTGGGTCCCTATTTTTTTTCTACAATAAAAGCCTAAGTTACTCCTTATTACATCAGCTATCTGCAAATGAAAGTCCCGTCAAAATAGGTCCAGCCGTTTCAGAGATTAGCCGGAACAAACAGACAGACAAAATTTGTAAAAAAAAATGTTATTTTGGTATATGTACCGTGTATACATCCATATGCATTTAGTAAAAAGCGGTTATTTTAATATTACAAATAGGCACTCCAATTTTATTTATTTGTATAGATATGTACCGTGTATACATCCATTTGCATTTAGTAAAAAGCGGTTATTTTAATATTACAAACAGACACTCTAATTTTATTTATTTGTAGATAATGAAAGAGTCTGCCTTGCCTTTTCCCATCTACATTGTGGTCGGCTTGGCTTCCGGTCTAACCGGATGCGACTGAATACTGGATAGTATTTTACATGGAGCGACTGCCTATCTGACCTCCGCAACCCAGTAACTGGGAGAAGATGAAAGGGTAAAGGTAATATTATAGTCCTTTTGAGAGAGACTATGTACGTCGAAGCTATAAATAATTAATTTCAAGAAACAAGGAATACTATAAACGTTACTAAACTACGTTGATAAACCAAACCTTTACCCTGTTTAAATGTTACCGGTACGAATCGGTGCCTGCCACCGGTACCTTAACTAGGAAGCAGTTTGTTGTCACAAACTGTAGCGTTTAATTACATTGTATTTATGAATATCGATCCAATATTACTCAAGGCGAGCTATTAATTTATATACCATGCATGAGGTGCACTAAATATATCGGGGCGGACCAAGGTCTGTCCCCGCGCTTGGCACTGACACCCTGTTGTAGTAAGGTTATATTGTACTTTCACGGTCGAACACGATAATGGCTTTATTCATTTTTTTTATGTGACATGCTAAGGAAATATGTAGAAAATGAACGTGACATTGAAAACCTTGTCCACATATTCGTAGTGGAAAAGCGATGGTGTTTGGGGCAAGGTTTCTGCACAAAAACAAATCGGTTGACGCGACTGCTTGTGTTTAATGTACCTATTGTTTTCTCGTAGTTTGCCGTTTTGAGTCTACCCATTCAGTAAATTCAGAATACCAGCGTTGCAACATTTATTTTTTAAATGTCGTAGCATCATGCTGAGATAGGAGCCTTTTGGCTTCGTATAGGACTTTCTGTTTCATTTTCCTTTTGTTACTTTTTTTTTATATAACTTGGATTTTTATTTTACTGTGTTAAGTTTAGTTTGTGATCTTCCTGTACGAGTAGCAATAAATACTTTTTCTTTCTTTCTAAATTCATATAGGTATTGGCAGACGTGATATTTAAATTTGATTGGAGCCTAACAGCCTACTTCTTTCGCATGCAACGCTAAAGATTATAAAAAATATATAGAAAATGTGTTTTATTACTAACATAGTTTGTAAGTATAATATTGTTACAACACTATGAGTCTTGTTGCTCGAAATAAATGATTATTATTATTATAATAGATTTGCTGGAAGAAATTTAAAAACTCATACTGCTGGGTAATTATATCATGCGATCAGTATCAATGGCTTTCATTTCGACAGTACAACAACATTGATTAAGTTATTCACGATGTCGAGTAGAATTTTTTTTTCGGACAAAAATAATTGCAAATAAAGCAAAAGAAAAGCAATGGATTAACAATATCCTCCAGAATGGTTGAGAGAGATCAAAATTATTCAAGGAGATTCAGATTGTTATTGATAGTGTTATCACACTATCAATAACAATCTGAATCTCCTTGAATAATTAGGAGGAGCAATTAGGATGCAGGTTATGGGCTTTATTAAATTTTGGTGCTCTTGTGATACAGGAAGTCCTAGTACACTTTACATAGATGTTTGTAACTTGAAGTATGAATAATGAATCTATCTACGATCAAGATAAACTTAACAACAGTCAAACTAATTAATTTAGAACTCCAAGATGAAAATATGAGTGAAAGCAATATTTTCTGCTCAAAATAGCTTGTTGCAAATGCTGCTTCATAGTAAGAAAAATACTGAATATTTAAAGAACGAGGTACAGCATTTAGCTATGAAATATTAACACTACAAACTGGCGCGTCGTGGCGCTAATTAAAAGCTCTCGCCTTACGGTCTCGCGGATGAATGCTGAGCGGAATTGCTGTTATATTTCTTGGACGAAAATAGCTGATAAATATAAAGACTGTAATTCATTTTAGTTATAACATGACTCTAACTTATTTTTCTTCGGTAAAAATGTCAGTTATTATAAAAAATTATTTTTATATTTTGTTTAAAAAAACTTATTGGTCAGTGTATGCCGTTTTTGGACATGGTAAAATGTTCGTAAAATAAAAATAATTGCATATTTAATACCTATAGCGTTACAAGGTTCTTTTGGCGTGTGGTCAAAATTGGAACTAACGCCGCCATCTTGATTTTTCAACACATTTCACAAAACAATTGCACAAATGTTTACCAACTGTGCCCCCCTTGTTAACGTCATTCGAGCATCAAAACATTATTGAAGCAGTGCTATAATTACATGCACTTCAATCACCTCCAGACAGCACGTCACGAATGCGTCCTTATCTTTTGCCCCAACCTGCATTTAGATGCTCACTCTTGATTTTCAACATGCAGGTTCTGATGACGAGCAGAATGAAGTAAGTCCACAGCCATCCAAGATTACGTTTCTAAGAACTTAGTTGACTGTTTGATCTTTAGGTTTCTAAGACATGAAATGTAGTCTTTGGCGAAAAAACAAAACAAACAAAAACTCACATCAAAGACTTTCCCTAAGTCGTTTGCGAGGCAGGAACAGTTGAACGCGGCTATACCCAACTCTTTCACCTGACGACAAAAATTTTGTAATATTATTAACACGAAATCGCGTTCGCATTTTAAGAGGATTGGTCTTTCAGCCGATGATGATATTATGTATTAAATAAAATAGACAAACTTCGGAGTTTCCTAACATTTAAAAACGTTTTCAAGTCTTTCTACAAAAACTAACTATAGAAATAAATATAATATTTCAGTTTGCCATAAATTCATCATTCTATGAGGGCTATTTATTATTTACCCCTAATTCTGTTAAGGGGACTAAATGACCTGAAGCGCGGTCACTGTCGGACTGTATAGAAAAGAAAGAGAAGCGCGATGACACAACGTTGGTAATTTATTGTAAAATATGAAGCAATTATCTATTTACAATAAATCCATTGTTTGGACAAAAAATTAAAACACTAGTGCTTTAGTATGTTGCTTGTAGAATAATCTGACAAAAAATCAGAATGATTGTATGTATATTAGTATAGTTTTTATTGTAAAAAGAAAGTTTTTAGAGGTATCTTCATGATTTTTTCTATCGTATCAAATAAGTTATATTATATTTTCAACACACTATCTACCTAGCATATATCTTGAAGAATATCATGTATTATTCTGATTTTGTTTACTGTAGTTGATCATATACTTTTAGGCATTATAAAACTTGCGTTTTTTGCGTTTAGGTCCTGTAATCCCCTTAAAGATAAAGGCCGGGAGAGGACCGAACTACTACAACAGTGCAATAATTTACAGAATCTGCCTAAAATCATCTAAATCTGCATCCATCTCAGGGGGATGATAAACAAGATCACATTAAAATAATGTATTGCTAAAAATGCTAAAATATATAATATAATTTCGATCAAAAATCACGAACGCGCGGAGTAAACTTAACGTAAATTCGAACGATTTTAAAAATTTTGTATATGTTTTGCACCTAATATTTTCGTTTTGTAGTGATATTAGATGTGCATGTCGCAAAAAACAGTGGCAGTCCAGGAGTGCCGAACTGCCGACAGAAGTGAAAACTTATAGTAATTTTATAAATATGTTTGAAGGTCATTCTTCCCAAAGAAAATGTACCGCGCGTTGATGTCTTTATAATGGCCAAAACTTAAAACAGAGGTATCGGTTACGGTAACAGTGTCGCGAGTTCAATGGTTATTTCCCGTCTCAAAAAATGCCCAACGCGCCTAAAGAAGTTTTAACTTCAAAAAAAAAACTAAATGTAGCAGTAGGTATTGTTGAATTTACATTAGGTACGTCTATGTTGCAAATTCGTGCTAACAATTCGTAAAAAAAGTGTATAGTCACCTGCGTAAGCGCTCTCCAGTCCATGTTGGCACTGCCAATGTAAAAGTGTTTTCTATCTATAATCCAAAACTTCGTGTGCAGGATCCCATTCCCTAGTAACTTTGAAAAGTTTAAACTCCGCACCTGGTAGAAAGGAAATAAAACAATAAATATTGGATTTATTTTTTACCTAATTCAACAGTAACCGCTTCGTAGGTCTGGTGCTCGCAAGCGCAACTGCTCAGCATCAGGAAGGTCCTGGATTTGATTCCCAAGAGTTATTGGGTTTTTCCATCAGAAATTTCTCAGTAGCCCAGGCTGCTACTGAGAAATTTCTGATGGAAAAAGTCAGGAGTTGTGCCTGCTTGATGGAAATAAGCTCGCCCCATATTAAATGAAACATAAACACAACTGTTGAAATTTGGGTGTACTTTAGGAGCAGGTCTGCCAAAATCTTCGGGGATTACAGGGGTAATGTTATGTCTGCAGTAACGTACAGAACCTCCTTTCTTGAAGTCGGTTAAAAATCATGAGTAATATGAAATACACAATCAACAATATTTGTTGCTTACCTGTGCAGCTTTCTTCTTAACTAAATATTCAGTATCTACATTAGGATATTGTTTACTGGGCCAATTTTGAGCAATTTTTAAATCTATATTTCTTTTTGACCCGGCAGCATATAAAGCTTGGAACACTTGCTCTCCCTAAAAATAAATAATATAAAATTAATTAGAATTATTTACTGCTCTACAGTCAACCACACGTCAATGTTAACAGTTTGACACTAAAAGCACCTCTATATTGTAACTCGTAAGGGCGGTTTTTATAAATCAATTGATGCATTTAACTGTACAAATCAAAACTAAAAAATTAAAACAATACCAACCTCTATAGAGGAATTATAAGGATATTCTTCATTATATCTAAGAGACCAATAAAATGACGCTATTTCTATACTCGTTTGAGCTTCATCTATTAAGTCTAACCACACATTTTTCGTGGGTAAATGTGTCATGTTTGGAGGGTACATATGACCTTCCGGTATACTTTCAACTAATGATAACCTGGAACAAAAATGGTCATTAATCACATTATCTAAGAGTCATTCTTATTCACACATCATTAGTTATAGTTGGAAAACCTGTATTCAGATTGTCTTTATGCTAACCTTATGTGTTATACAAAAAAAAAACGAATTCGAACCTGCTGATTTGTTTCCATTGTATCAGTTCTTCCTACCTAAATAAATGGCTTTTACTTAAATATCCAAATAAATGGTTTCAAGGGAAGATATGTGTTACTAAGTGAAATTACCATTTACAAGAAGAAGCTCCACTAATTGTAGGCCACCCTATCTTTACAAACGGTAATTATATGAGAAAACAAGGTCAAAACAGTAATAACTCTGCTTGCTTAACCCAAAAACTATTCATTGGTATAACCTAGATAAGGGTTTGCTATGACATGTGTCTACCCTATTCTTATAGCCTATTCATAAGATCAGTGTTCACTGTTTATGCTAACATTTGCTATAATGTGATGGGGTTTATTTATAAACAATGATTAAAGTTAAGTGATGATCAAACATCAAAAATGTGTGGTTCAAACAGTCGCAAATCACTACTTCACTTTAGCCAATGTTTATCAATAAATGGGAATATGCTTAGCATTTACAGTTCTGCTAATATGCTTACTGAGTAAAATGTTTCAAAGTCTATGTTTAATGAAGAGTTTAATTAAAAGTTTGTGGAAATAAGGGGACAAAAAATTATCTATCTCATACTACATCCAGTTTTATCAGAAAGCATGAGCAAGCCTCTGATTAGAAAAGTCAGAGTAGAGGAAATATTTGTAGAAAAACAAGTTTGAAGTTAAAATTTTATAATCAAATCAGTATTAATTAGATAGTGAAGTTTGTTGACCTACTTTATTTCTTAGATATAGATAAACAGTGAACAGGGCATTAAATGTTACTCGTCAATCTTTGTTCTTTTTTAATGTTTTGTATAGAAGTCTAAATTAATTTCAATCATCTTCCAGAAGTTATAAATGTTATAATTCTTTTGCATAAGTAGCAATTAACCCAGATACTGCGACAGGCCTTTTAAAAGACCCAAAAATGCATACATACAACCAGCCTACAACCCCTATATTATGATGGGCCTTTTAAAAGGCTACCTTTTCCTGGCGTATCTAGAAAAATTGATTCAGTTACATCTGGGTTAAAGATACTAGGATAATGTTTAAAGCAGACATCACTTACCTACACTCATCTGAGCAATGTAAAGAGACGGCAGCAATGGTAGCGTTCATATGCACTATGTTTTGCTGGTCGAGCAGTGGGACCAACACTACCAAAACTATTAAAACTATAACTATGGAGACTGGGATGCAGGATGGACGACACCATATACTGCGTTTTTTTCTTCTGAAACAAATGTTACATGATTTTATTCCATTTTTTATGCAGCGTTGGGCATTTGTCAGATAATTGATAAAAGTAATTGAAAATGGAGGGTCATTGTTTGGCTTTTCTCCTTTATCAAGTGGCCGTAACTTTTAACACAACATGTAGAATACAGGTAATACAAAAAAAATGCTGTGCATCATTCTTTAATCAAGCTAAATGAGTAATAACAGATTAACAGCCATAATAGCTAGTGGTATAGAAGCCTGTCACAGAGTATTCAATTGTTTGCAGATATTAAGTAAACCACAGTAATGCAGATAAGAGTATATAAATATAACAAGAATTAATTTACAATTAAATACAAAGCAGGACAAATTATGCAGTATTACAGAACCAAACAATGTAATCAATCAAGGCATAAGTAATTAAATTAAGGAATAATTAAAGTAGTTATTTACTTTTAAATTAAACATAGAATAATTATGCTTACTTGTCATTATAACTATTGCCATTTTCGTCTCGCATCATGAATATTTGTTCCCACTGCTCCAGTTCTTCATCAGACGACGACGCGTTCCCCACACTCCCAGTTTCTAGCACAGTCTACAACAAAACAACGAAAAATATTAACACATGACGATCGCACGCACTGAAAAAATCGCGATACAAAAAACGGAATGCTAATTCCAGCCAGTATCCAGCGCTATCATAATCACGCAATACCCATTACACTGTAATTTGAACATAATTCGGCACTACTATTACATTATATTCATAAAACGGCAAATATTTTAAATTATATAGTAAACCGACTAACCTTAACATATTCCAACAAGTTTTTAACAAAAGAAATTATGTAGCCCATGTTTATTAAATAATTTGATGTCTAATCATAATAAAAGTATAGAATTACTAAAACAATTGCTTTGAGGCTACCGCTAAGCACAAAACATCTGAGTTTTTATACAAAGAACCTTTATTTAGGTTTTATTTTTCTGACGTCTATTTTTGACATTGTTGACAATTAACAAGACACCGACGTATCAAGTTGCAGCTGCACGTTTTATGTAATCGATCGATTTAAAAGCGCGTAAGTCGATTATTATAATAAGTCTGTTTTCATACTTATTTTATCTAATTTAATTTCACCGAACTGATACTGACCATATTATTATTTCTTCACTAAGTTATTAAAGCATATAAATTAAATATTATTAAACTAATAGGTTCACTAAGCAATGAATTTATAACGCAATCTCGAAAGCAACACGTATTAAACTGCATTTTTGTGTATCCTGGCGTTCCTTTACAAACCGTGCAGGCGCATTAGTAGCAAAAATATTACTGCAAAGTAGATGACGTCGGCAACCACTGCATTGTACATGTGCATTTTAAATACTACTAGGTTAGTATAAACCGTAAAACTATTCAGGGCAGAACTGTTTCGAACATTGTTATTACAACGATACCTTATAATTATAATTGTTGTGTAATACTGTAAAATGCTGTTACGTTTTATTGGAGTTTTAAATCTTTCAGTTAAGTAAGTATTAGTTTCGGCAATATTGAACTGATTTTTTTTATGTTTTACCTCCAGTTGTTCACAGATCCGGTACTCTTTTTGTAACTTCACACTGACACCATATGTAACACACACTTCAAATTACAGAGCTCAGTGACCGACGATTTTAACAAATAATGTATGGAAAACATTCAAATATTTTACCGCCCTGTCGTGTAGCTACGGCAACTTACTAAATTATACTGTAACAAAATATTTTGACCGTGATATTCCACAAAATACACATTATACGCGACATTAAGGCTGGCTCTACTGAACTAAATTGCAAGAAAATAAAGCTTTTACCTTACCTAGCCCAAATGGATAGGTACACCGGCAATAAATTTGTTAATAGGTAGTGTAGTTGTACGAAGTTGTAATAAGATTGAAAGCTTTTGTTCAGGTGGTGACTAGATTGTATGTATGTGGCTCATGTATTTAAACCAATAATAAAAGTAATTGCTTGTATCGAATTATGTGAAGTCTTTTTAATCGATGTTTTGCACAGCACTATTATTCCAGTTATAAACGATTTATGTCAAATAAACTGCAGTGTTTACGAATTTAGGGTTAAATATTATCAACTACGTAATTTTAGAAGATTGATTATCTACGTGGCCTCGTTCAAATGGTGCTGGAATATTTGTATTCTATTCTATTCTATTTTTAATTATGGCAAGTAAAGCCGATGTCGACTATTCTGCCAATGTCAAAAGTGAATTGGAAAAGCAAGTGTGCATTAAGTAAAAAAAAAAAAAAAATATAAAATATGATATAGTTGAACTTTGTAGATCTTGTGGGGTTAGTACAGGACTGAAACAAACAAAAAGATAAAATTACATATTATAATATTAGAATTGTTAGAACATTAAAATATACATTATATACCACATCCAAACATAGAATATTTGAAAAAATAAATTATAATTTAATATTATTGTGGCGGATGAATATCATCAGCGCCACAAGCAATTCTGAAGAGGGATACGTTAAAAGGGAGGGGAAATTAATCGGAAGAGGGATCTTAAATTTGGGGAGACGGCTGTACAAATCTAGAGGTGGGATGTTGTTAGAGCATTCGAAAAATATGTGATCCAGGGTGCCCTCGTCCAACCCGCACTCGCAGAGAGAGGAGTCACGGACATGGATCTTGTGTAAAAAAACGGGAGTGCAACAAAAACCTAGGCGGATTCTACAAAGAACTGAAATAATAGTTTTCGATACTTTTTTGTGACCGAAAAACCACGGTTTTGGTTTGATGGTCGGTTGTACTGCATAAAAAAAACCACCTTTTTTCCTGCTGGACATATTCCACTGCTCTTGCCAGGAACGCTGCAGGTTCAGTCTTGGAAGGGACAGTAGGTCGTAGCCCTGGTAGGAATTGTGCGTGAGATCTGACGATAAAGATGAACAAGCATCTTTAGCCAAAGCATCAACACATTCGTTACCCTTAATGCCACAATGGCTAGGTATCCAAACTAACTGAACATCTCTTTGACTATTAGCGCAGGACAAAAGAGAATTTTTAATTTTTAAAATAAGGGAACTGTGCAATTTACTTTTAAACGGATTTTGGACTAAAGCTTGCAAACAACTGAGGGAATCTGTAAAAATGACGGCCTTCTCAATGGAATATTTGTAATTTATACTCAAAAACACTATGGAATGTCATTATGACGTCCATTTCCGGTCAGATTGAGACGCAAATTAGTTTTTTTTTTCGATTGTTGTATGTAGGTATGGGCTTGAAAAAAGAGCTCAAACAATTTTACCTGTTTATTTGACCCTACTGAAGTAGGCCGGTTCTTACCATCAAATTGTTTTAGCTATCTTAATTATATCAGTCTTTTTTATGTACCTACCTACATTCAATTACACTTGTGGTACCTATATTTTTTTTGTAAGAATAAAAGTAATCCGTCCGTGCTTTGTTTCATTATGAAAATTGGTTGCTAACTACAATTTACAAGAACTAACTTTTTGCTGCAGGGCTACACGAAAACAGAACATTAAAATATAAAAAAAAAAACTTGTAGACTGGCAAATAGCTTGCTTCAAAAGTCATGCAACGGTAGATAATTATTACTCCTTGTATTTTTATCAGGTTGTTAAGTTCCTACAAACTTTGGAAGTTTCGTTATAGCTATACCTTCCAATCTACCGCAGTTATTTCTTTATACCTACATACCTATTCTTTTTTGGACAGTAGGTACCCACCACACATGTAAAATGTTGCCAAGACGAGACCACTTGTGTCGTCTAATTTCAAACACCGCTAGATCCAGTTTTAAGAAAAATAAATATTTTTACTCTATGGTATAGTCAATCTTGACCTGTATGTGTCTACTATACTTTTTACAAGCAAACTACGCCAGATCCCTACTAAAATAGCAAATTAAAACAGTAATTTAATTCAAAACCCGCCACATCCATGACGGGCCTTTTTCAAACGCCGCCATATCCATACCGACCAATCAGAGCAGAGAATTATTGCAAAACTGTCATGGCGATTAATGGCGTCTTAATTAATTGTTTGGTGTTTTCGTGTTGTGATTTTTTATTGTTTTCTCCTATAAATAATGACCGATTTATCTCGGAATATCGAATTTATCCCTGTGTTCCTTTGGAAGAATCTGAAAATTTTGTGTAGTTCATAAGATTAACGAAACGTTCTATCTATTTTTTTTATGTTTTATCCAATAAATATTTGTCTTAAATCTTAATTCTTCCTACAATTTCTTTTCCTTACCTAGCTGCCTACCCACGTTATAAAAATAAAGGCTAAGAATAATATGGTAACAAACTTCTTTCTTCTACCACTCATTTTAGAACATCCTGTGTACATGGTACTACAGTTTAAAGTTAGTATCAAAGGCAGCTAGATCCAGCACTTTATTATCAAAAGCCGCCAGATCTCGAATTGAATATCAAAATCCGCTATTTCCTATTTTTCAGGACGAAAATATGCTTATTTTGCTATTGAATTATATAAATATGAATTATATTATTGTTTTATTTAATTTTAAAAAGTCATCTAATTTTATGGCATTAATTTTATTAAGGTAGCCTTACTGACACATATTTTAACTCTACTGTAAAATTGACTTATATGGATGTGACGGCATTTGAAATTAGACGACACACTTACACTGTCAAAAAGTTATCAGATCTCATGTAGAGCCAAGCTTCTAACTCTACACGCCCTAACTCTACACCTTAGTCAAAATATGAGGCTTGGCCGTTTCGTTGCTACAAGAACTATTGTATAACAGAAAAGTAATGAACAGTGAATAAATTTTTCACCTTACGTCATGTGACGGTAGCGAAACGGCCAAGCCCCATATTTTGACTAAGGTGTAGAGTTTGTGAAGTTAGGGCTTGTAAAGTTATCAATGGACTTACCATTGGATTATTGGATCATACAGTAGGGGAACTTACTGAACAGAATTTGTAAGTAATATATTTCTCAGACTTCCAAATGGTTTTAAAAAAAAATATTCAAAGAGTGGCCATTTTGTATCCCTAGGTAGGTATTGCAAGTAGGCCGCACGTCAGTAGGTACTGTATGTGGCCCTTATCTCTTTATCCGTCAGTGAGATAGAGATAGCTATAAAATACTAGCTGGAAACCGCCTTCATGCATTTTATAGATCCTAATCTTTTAGAGTAGGTATATACTATCAATGTAGGTAGGTAAATGCTTGCGCTTGTTACTGGGAAATGTGATAGAAAATTGGTTCAGACCACTCCAATTGTACCACACTGCGACTCCCACTAGACTGGAACGGCCAACGGTTACAGGACAATAAAATGTCGAGTAAACTGCTTCATCATTTTGCCAAAGGATCCTACTTTGTCTGATGAAATGTTGAGAGGTGTGGCTTTTTATTTTCAGATACTTTTCAAGGCGCAGTCAACAAAATAGATAAGTATGCAGGATCGTCGGACATAGTTGAAGTTTAGTAAGAAACCGGTGGATGTTGTCGACTGAAATTTAATTTAATAAATCAGCTGTTTGTTTTCTATTAATAAAATTAAATTTTATTCGAAAACATCCATCGGTTTCTTACTAAACTTCAACTATATCCGACGCTCCTGCATGCTTATCTCTTTTGTTGACTGTACTTAGATAGATCCTCAGGCCTTTACGGCCGTCTACTGTCTTAAGTAGTTATAGGTTTCATTACGGGTTCAAAATCCCGATATATTTATAAGCTGATTCCTGGAATCAGGCGACCTACCTGATTCGCGGTTCAGGTATCCAGTTATATTTGAAACCTAGATGAAAAAAAAACTTAATATCCAATTTCGTAAAATCACAAAACTCCTGACTGAAATCGAATGTTGTATGACTCTGATATCCACGAGTGCCGACATAAACCGTCATAATGCCCCGACATGCCACACCTCTGACCGGCGGCGGAGTATTTAATCGAGCCACTAGCAAACAAAATTTGGCTTATTCGGTAATGTCCCATTTATGTACTAGGTTAGGAAAACCCATTCATAATTACCTACAGGTAAATGAAAACTATCAGATCAGCTATAGATGTTTCTAATAAAAAGTTATGTGTAGATATTTCGCGAAAATTGTGGCAAACTTTTTTGGTTTGCCTTATTCCAGCATTTGTGATGGTTACTGAAACGAAGTCACGCATTCTGTCTGAAAGCCTTAAACCACAGACAAATTACTTTGTCGTGTTGGGTTGCGGCTCGGGATTTTTTCAAACGAATCTGTTCAGGACCTTGTCAAATCACAACGACTTTTGATTGGCTAACACTGAGTCAGAAGGCGTCACGATACAATACAGTAGATTATACGGCTGCCCCATTTCAAAACCTAGTAAAGACTTAAAATGAAATTCTACAGGAGAGCGCATAACCGTAATATTGGTCAGCCTATGGAAAGTATTTTTTGAATTGGTTTTAAAGTGACTTACTAGGTTTTAAAATGGTCACTAGGGAGTAAAAGGTGCACTTACTAGGTATCGATGCTTAAATATCTCCTTTTATGTAAGTTTAAAACGCTGGTGTTTTTTTTTGTGACCTTCTAAGTTAGCAAGATTATGCAATAAAACGATTTTTGTAAAAAGTGTCTCTTACTAGGTTTTGAAATGGGACAACCGTATACCTGACATGAATCCGGCTTTACGGTCTCTGACACGAAAATCTGCTGTCAAATCGTATGTACGTCATAAGGTCGTGATTGGTTGACTGATCAAATATCCACAACCTGTCAAACGTTGCCCTGAGATTTGAACAAAGAATAAATAGAAAAGGCTATCAAATACTGCTTCGCTCTATTAGATTAAGTAGTGTGTACAGTACTTACGGGAACTAAATATGGGGGAAATACAGGGTTATTGGTAAAACAACCTCTTAAGAGATGAACAACTTTTACTATGGGACCATACCTGAAGTCGCGAAAAAAAAAAAATTGCTGTTCCCTACATTTATGTTCGTATAACTCTTCAAAATGTTGGGAACAACTGATTTTTCTTTCGCGATTTCATGTTTGATCCCATACCTAGTAAAAGTTGTTCATAATGATGAGTAGGTACACACAGCTTCATTAAGTGATTACCCCTCCAAAAGACATGTGCGTTCAAATCCGTGATAGGCCCAAGTTGGTTTTTGTATTTTGCAAAAACATTTTATTTTAATTAATTTATTGTTTTAGTGAATAAATAAGTTTAAGATAATATTTATTTTTTAAAATTCTGTTTTTATTATTGTTTTTTTCAATAAAACGTTAATACTTTTGAAATGTAATTAAATGGGTCAGCAATTATAAAATTTGGCGAGCCACCCAAAAGCAGCATTTAAATAATTTGGTCAGCATACAAAGATTTTGTTTGCAATAAAAAAAATCAGGCAGCAATTCTTGTTCCGCAACTAATTTTGATAATGGTCAAAAATTGAATCATACATAGGCAGCCAACAATAACATGAGTCTGCATAATAAACATTCAGTCCGCAAAATAACTACTTGAGCGGCAAGATTTTGTGGATTAGGCGTGAAAAGGTAACATAATTTTCATTTCATCGAATATTTATTTGCGATAACAACATTTGCGCTGTTGATCAAAATGTATAATGTTCATATGATGTTCCCACCCCGAGGTTCGGTTTTGTTAGGTTACTTTAAACCCTTTTCACAGAAATAGGAGCCCCGCGAAGCGGGGCTCCGTCGACATTGGATGCAAGAGCGAGTGAAATTCTTTCTTTTCGTAGTCACTCATTTTTGTTCTAATATCAGCACGTTCTCCACTAATAAAAGTTTATATGTGCGTTTGTCGTTATTATTATCGACCACCTTATGCTGTACAAAAATAATTACAGCCATCCAGAATGACATAAATTGCTGATTGATTTTGAAATGTTTGCTGACCATGAGTTGCTGACCAATTAGCTATTTCTGCTCACCGATTATATTTTTCTGCTCACAGAAATAACAATACTATGCTAACCATTTAATTGACACCCAATACTTTTATTATTGCGAAAACGACAAGCAATAAATAGGGTTAACATTTACGAACGTTTCATTCATCGTCTAAATAGACTAGAGGTTTCAAGACCGCTTGCCGTGCCTATGAGTGGCAGTTCAAATCATAGGCACGAAAATAATGTGCTTTTTGTTCATTATAATTATTATTTTAATATATTTTTCTATTTTGTTTTAGTAATTATTTATAAAGAATTTTAAAATAAAGAAAAATAAAATACCTTAATAATCATATAATAATATTTATTATTGCTATTATTTAACAAAACTATGATCTTATTTTACAACAAAGATTTATTTTGATTTGATAATTTTATTTACAGTTATCATAATATACTATTTTACCAACTGACACAATTGGGTTCCTAGACAAGTAGCATCCTATTAACGTAAACGATAAAATAGTAAGCGGTAGAAATATTTTAGATTGACATAACCTAACGAAATGTCACGTGACCTGTCATGCCGTCTCAGTATACAAATTTGACATTTGACAGTCTGACAAGTGACATCGAAAGAGACAAGTTTTGAAGCATTTGCAACTTGTCTAGGAACTAGAAGTTAGTTTGGCAGGATTACAATCATGAGCATAATAAGTGAATAAACATGTTATCAATAGATAATCAATTAACATCTCTTATTAGCTCATGATATCTACTTAGAATATTTTGCTATACAAAGTAAAATAGTGGAATCAAATGAGTTAAATGTCTTCGTTGTTTATTTTGTTGTCATACTTAAATATAACTGCTTTTTCTGGTTCTCTTCGATGTTCTTCTGTTAGACATATTTTGCAGGTCGATAACTGTGAATGTTCGCTGCGTGTAAATGTCTTCGAACCGTGGACAGAGATATTCCATGCCGTTGCGAACTGTAACGAGTGGATGTAAACGGCGGTGTAGTGTGAACCTTAACAATATCCCGATTATGTTCAGATTGGTCCGTATAGATCCCAGTAGTTCTCCGACCCATGGACATTGTCTTAACATCGCCGGTTTCTTGAAATCTGCGCACCCATAAGCGCACCGTTTGTCTCTGTATAGAAAAACATGGTTTTAAATAAGTTATTAAATACCACACACAAGATACCGCAAATAGCTCAACAAGAAAAAAATCGGAGAACACAATTAATATTATAATGAACTTACTGCTATGCCAAGCTGTCTCGCAATTCCTTTTATGCTCACATTTTGTTCACACAGAACAACTACAATTTTAGTTCTCATAAAATCATAAATCATTTTAAAAATTAATGGATAAATCGTAGTCGTTTACTCTTCGCCGTTTTAAGTGAACGTACCTATACATCAAACGTTGTAGTTATAACTTGAGGGTATGGATTAATTTTATAAAAACAACGTAAGTAAGTAAAATTAATGGATACCCTCAAATTATAACATCTATCGATTAGACATCCCCACCTAAAGATAAAATGACTCAGACCATAGTAGATAACAATTTCAACGCAATTCATATGGGCTCGCTGGCTAGTTCGTCAAACTGCCGGTATGAGTATGACGACGTTCGGTGATGCGATGGTTCGAATCTGAGTCGAAACAATGTGGGTTCTTTTTGAAGTATTCTTTAGATTATTTGTAAGGAATTTAATGTATAACATTTTAAAACTTGAGGGGTTAGCACATACTGACGCTGTCTGTACAATGACCTCATAAGAGGTTATTAATGTTTTACCAATAACCCTGTATATGATATAAATAAATAAATATATATATTTTATATGATATAAAGGGGCCCGTGGCTAAATAATAACAGTCGCACAGGTCGATCGATCAGGTTAAGCTACGCTTATCGCGGTTGGTCTGTGGATGGTTGACCATCTTTACATACCAAGACCCCTCCGTGCCTCGGAAAGCACGTTAAGCCGTTGGTCCCGGCTGTCATTCATGGATCTTTGAGAGTCGTTACGGGTAGTCACAAACCCGAAATTCTTACAACCAGTCTTACTAAGGGTATCGTATAATCGTATTACCTAGGACTTAACTGGGTTGTGGAGGTCAGTTAGGCAGTCGCTCCATGTAAAATACTGGTATTTAGCTGCATCCGGTTAGCCTGGAAGCCGACCCCAACATAGGTGGGAAACGGCTAGACAGATGATGATGATAAATTTCGCCTTGGACACCATCTTCGTCCGCGTGAATTTTCATGCAGCTTTATTAGATTAAAGTATAGATTATTTCTACAAATTAGCACTACTAATTTTACATCATGATGCTGGCTGTCAGCTCTCCGGACAATCCTGTACTCTTTTTTATTTTTTTATGAAAGTAGTGTTTATCTGATTATACATGCCATCAATTTGTGAGGTTGCGGAAAGCCATGCAGCATGCAGGCTAAAACCACTCTAATATCTACCTACCTACCTAGATAGATTTGAACATGAACTCGTAAAACAATAAAAAGTACGCCTCACAACCTTGACCCAAGTTTTTGTTGGTCAGGGTTGAAACGCTTTTCAAATGCTGAAAGGCAGGTAGTTTTTAGTTGTGCCTACAACTTTACTGAGAGTTAATTATAAGTTTCCGAGTCTTGATTGATTTGAGATTGGACGTTTATTTTTAAAATATTTTTTCGACTGATTTTATCAAAGTCAGATATTTTACCCGTGGATTAAAATTGACATCTAACAGTTCTAGTATGGAAAAATTATCAAAAATTCAAAATTTATTCTCATTATATGACTTATTATTCTACGTATAAAAGTTTGATGGAATGCACCCTAAATTAAATTAATTAAAAAAATATGATAAATATTTACCTAACTATAACTAGATATAAATACCTTGCCTAAGTTAAAAACATCTATGTTAGCCTAGGTAAACATAGGTACGTTCTGGTATTACCAATGAGCTCCGAAAATAAATAAATTTAGGTTCTCGAAAGAACAAGACATTCTTTAGGAGCGCAGTTCTGTTCAATAATTCAAATAACGGTAAATTCTTAGGTACGTTTAGTACAAACCACATAAATATAAAGTAGGAACCTCCAACCTACAGATGGACGTTACAGCCGGGGACATTTCTTCGGACAGAACCTTAACGAGTCTGCCGAATAGTCTCGTACCACGTAGACCGTGTAGTCTACAAAACGACTTGCCTTCGTAGCAAAATATTTTTCCAAATAGTCTGGACAAGAAAACGCAAAATTAGTCCATATACGTTGATAAAGAATTCATGTAGGCCGACGTCCTGACGGTACTGTAAATATTCATAAGGTTTATGTAAATGAATTGTGAATTACTGAAATAATTAATTAGTTACTAATTACTACAGGAACATAATTTAGGTTACGTAACCAAGACCAAAATACGGCGGGGAGATTATTATACCTACCTAATAATATAGATTTGAAATAATCATTTAGGTACCTCTCGTATAGGTACCTAAGTGATTATTTCAAATCTCAACTCAATATCAACTAAAATTTGAGCTATTCTTGGCAATTGTGGTCAACTATGACACTTCGGCAACCCTGAGCAAATTACTTTGATTGAAGCTATTACCTACCAAGAATTTCCCAATTTTAATTGCTGGTATGAGCGCACTTTTATAAAACTAACAAAGGCTACCATAAAATGGGTTTCTGATATGATGATAATGATAAGGTATAACCAATTAAAAAGTAATTAACAATTAAGTAGATACAACATTCAAAAATGATCTAAAACTTGACCCACCTGTAATGACCTCTTCCTTTTGAAGTAACTCGTTTATTAGTCGTACTAATTTGTACGTCTACCCTCTTCCAAGGAAATGTTCCCTAATGATACAACAGTGCTGGAAGACAAATGGGCGGCCGCGGCACGGCGAAAGGTCATCAACATTGCGTGCGGCCAGGAACTTCGTAAATAAACATTTTTTGGTAAATAAACATTTCACTCAGACCGTCCATTGGTTTTAGGTACGTACAAAATACTTTGTTAGAATAGATCTTTTTGGAGTTTACCAACATGTTGTTTGTTTGCAAAATAATTGTAAATTACACCGAGACTGCATTATTTTCTTTGTAGAAGGCAAGTAAGAATTATAAGGTAAATACTTACCTTTTATAATTCTTACTTGCCTTCTACAAAGAAGTTTGAAAAATTTGGTAGATACAGGTATCTATACTACACCTGTATCTACCAAATTTCTCAAAGTGTATACCTGTATCTACCAAATTTTTCAAAGTTCAGTCGTTAACAGTCCGGGGCAGTGAGGGGCTTGTGGCTAAGTAGGTAATATAAGCCGCACAGGTCGATCGATCAGGTTAAGCTACGCTTGCCGCGGTTGGTCTGTGGATGGGTGACCATCTTTACATACCAAGATCCCTTCGTGCCTCGGAAAGCACGTTAAGCCGTTGGTCCCGGCTGTCATTCGTGGATCTTTGACAGTCGTTACGGGTCGTCAGAAGCCCAAAAATCTGACAACCATTCTTACCAAGGAGAAACCAGTACTGAACCGATCATCCTGAAATTATACATATACTTTGTCAGGTGTACAGAAACAGTGCTGTTCCCGAGGAAAACAACAATAATGTTATTATGATAGTAGATGGCGCCACGTGTCTTTCGAACGGCATCGACGCTTATGCGGGTGAAACCGCGGGCACTGCTAGTAACTAATAAAGGTTAAATTCGCCCGACACGTATAGTTTGTTTGAAACTGACAGGTGTCAAGAACGCATTATCTCGTCGGCCGCACTGTAGTCACTGCTGCAATGGCTACCCAAAATCAATAAGATAGCTATTAGGATTATAATTTAGTTTATGAAGATAATTAAGTATTATCTTTAGCCCTTAGGACCTTTATGATTTTTTTTATTTCGTTGCAATAAAATTAAAGATGTCAAGACGGATATAGCATGTTTGTAGAAACTCAAAGGAAACGTACGTTTGACCTAAACTTGAACCGCCCGGGGGAAACGGCAAACAATAATGTGATATTCAAGAAAAGATCTTGCTCTATCCTCTTCGAGACCTTCATTTTCACTGACTTTTGCAAATGTCACGGATTTCTATGTAGTTGTGTAGAAAATTTATATTAAATACTAGTTGACCTGTCTGGATTCGCACGTTGCCTGTGTGTATTAAACCTAAGTATAAATTGATTATAATTACTCACACAACTCAAACGGTCTCTGAATGACACTATCTGTTAGTGAAGACAGGAATAAAATTAGCGGAGTATTTATAATTGCGTAACACGCTAACATTGGTAATGGCTTTAATTTTGACAGAACATACATTGCGTTATTTACGTTGTTGAGTAGATAAATTTTTCGAACATACGAAGCAATGGATAGTACTTAATATCCTTCAAAATGATTCGTGATTGAAACTTTGTTCAGCGCTTTTCGAGACTAGCATAAGAATAGCATAATCAGTCTATAATTATTACATTTTGACAACACGGTTGGCGCAGTGGCTGAGCGATCGACTGCTGCGCTGCGTGTCGCAGGTTCGATTCCCGCACGGAACAAATATTTGTATTGCCTACAGGTAGTTGTTCCGGGTCTGGCTGTTTGTGTATGTGAATTTAAATGTTTGCAAACCCACCCACGATACAGGAGTAATTCCTAGAGTGGGGCAACGTTTTTAAAAAAATAAATAATGTTCCCACTGTTGGGACACAGGCCTCCTCTCGGTGAGAGGGAGTGGGCCGTAATCCATCACGGCGGGCCCAGTGCGGGTTGATGGATGTCACATGTCTTCGAATGTTTGGTTCTAAGACATGCCGGTTTCCTCACGATATTATCCTTTACTGTCTTGAGAGCATTGGTGATGAAATAATGTACAGAAATTAAAGCGCCTGTCTGGGTTCGAACCTGCGACCTACAACTCGTAAGTCGCTGCCGATACTACTCTGCTACCACTGCTCTACCTTTCTTCGAGATTAGCGCTTTAAAAAATCAGACGAGGCCGTTTTACTTTATTATATCAGTGAAAATATCTATATCTTAGACAGATATGTAGAAATAATTAAGTTAATCAACAATTAGCTAAAGTTTACAACTCCATCTCCGTCAGTCACATGAGTCGTTGAGCGACAAAGTTGTGTATTTAGCGAACTTTTAACTTATCTGCAACAGTAATATGAAAAGTTAACTGATTTTACATGAGTTTAGGACTTATAGTGTTATTCTTGTTGCCATAACAACGTTTGCAATAACAAAATTAGGCAAATATTCAAGCCCTCGACTGCGTAGTTCTCTGATAATGAGCTGTGACCTCGGCTGGCGGTACAAATGTCAAAAATATTCTTGTAAGCGATGCATATGTAAGTGAAGGTAGTTTGGTAAAGAAAATAGCGTTGTAATGGCGCGCGGTACAATGTTAACACACACACTACATCACGCCTGTATTCCCCAAAGGGTGCACAATAGGATATCTAACAGACGCCAGCATATCAAACTACCCGAAACTGTAAAATTTTCCCAATCAACCTTGAACCTTATGCTGTAGCGATGAAGTTGAAAATTTTAAAGAAATTTGACAGTAGTAGCTTGATATGCTGGCGTCTGTACTTATTGTGCTTATAGCTCCCATAAACATCAATGCTTTGATAAAACGTAAACAGATGCATACCTATTGACAAAGGCTTCAGCATTGCTCAAAGTTGTTACAAAATAATATGTATAAGCAAATTCAATATACTATAGAAGAGGGAGTATCCTTCGACCAGACGAGTCTGGCGGGTAGTTGTCGTCGAGAAGTTGTTTATATGGAAGTTGCGCGGTAGTAGAAGTTGTATATAATATGCTAGTTGCGCGGTAGTAGAAGTTGAATATAATATGCTAGTTGCGCGGTAGTAAAAGTTGGATATATGCCAGTTGCGCGGTAGTAGAAGTTGTATATATGCCAGTTGCGCGGTAGTAGAAGTTGTATATATGCCAGTTGCGCGGTAGTAGAAGTTGTATATTATGCTAGTTGTTCTGCTTCCGCGATGAAAGATTTTGCGTGACGGCAATGTGATTCGATGCGTAGTTCATATGTGGCGATGTAGATGCCGCTGCAACCTGTATCTAATACGCAATGGCCTATAGATAGAGATTCAGTGCGAAGAAGCTTACCTTAGCTGCTATTCTATTTCTATAAGACACAAGGCTGAATAAGGATGTCAAAACAGACAGACGTTTACGAGTACACCATAATTAATTCTAATAATACCAAATACTTCAATAAAATTCTATTATATTATATAGTACTAGCTTCTGCCCGCGATTTCTTCCACGTTAAATTTCTTGTTCCCCGATCCACCGCAACGCATCGCAGCGCCCGCGCTCGCTATTAGATACTACGCTTTCGCTTAACCCGTAAGGGTTGAGGAATAAGGCAAAAGTCAGAAAGAAAGGACCCTTAGGGGTTGTAGACCGATGTTAGATAGCCTCTAACCTTCCTCGAGAATTGGGCTATGAAATGCAAAAATATTTTTTCAAATGACTGATCGTTCCAGAGATGAGCGCGTTCAAATAAACAAACAAACTCTTCAGCTTTATTATTAGAATAAATTAGAATCTTTCACACATACGTAGGTCACAGGTGTCAGTATCCTTATACTAACACCTGTCGGCAACCAAAAAGCAAATAAAATTTATCAGCAATATAATGAAAAGTTTATTAAAGCTATCCATCGAGTTTTATGACGTCTATGAAATAGAGATAAAAGTGAAAAATGGCCGCTATCGGAAAATTTATTACGTTCATATATACAACAAATTAAAGGTTTTATCAATAATAAATTAGGTATAGTACCCGGCGATAAATATTGCACATCGACCTTTGGAAATTGGTGTATTTTATACAAAGAATCAAAATTCAAAATAATTATCAAAAGAAGCAAATCATAATTGTTTTAACAGCTCCTAATAGATACCGGACTGTTTTCATTACATCAGTCATTTTATAAAGTTATTCAAATTTTAATCCTGATAAAAACTAGCCAAGTCAAATCTAACCTACTTTAAGATCTCACATTTTTAAATAACAGCAATTGTTATAGGTATCCAATAAAGCAAAGAAATAGAGTTTAATACTTGTTCATAATGTTATTTTTTTTCCTATAAATACATATTCCGATTTTGCATAGAACTTGGCACTCATTTAGATCTCCATTCTTTTTGCGGCGAAGCCCACAGCCAAGCATAATTTTTGTATTGAACTTGGCTCTCCTTTTTTATATTTATGTTTTTGGTGGGATTTCAATTTCACGAATATGTACAATAAATTAAAGTCGCTTTTACTGTATGAGCGCGTTGTTCTTCTAAACTACGCAACGGATTTTGAAGCAGTTTTCACTATCACTATGAAAAAATATTCCGGGAAGGTTAATATGCATTAACATTAAACTTACATTAATTTCGATGTTTTTTCAAGGAGTTAAAACCTTGCCAATATATTTTCATCGGCGAGGCCCATATTCGTCAGAGAATTTTAACATTGCGCACTGCCGTGTAGAATATTGCAGTTTTAGGTCAGCGCCATCTCTTGACCGATAGTGGAACTAATGTAACTTTTGTTGATGAGTGTGCTATTTAGAGACATTGTTTTATTTTTCCTGAAATCTTTACATAAACTTCTATCGCATAGAATTATTTCAGATTTTTCTCTTTGCAAACTTCAGAGGAACGGTATTTTTTTTTACATTTTTCATCAAAAGTCGAAAAATATGCGGCCTGAAAAAAAAAAAAAAAATTTGAGAATGTGTAAACTGCGCTCTTTAATATGCCCTAGTAGCCCCACTTCGAATTTTTCAGAACCAATTTCAGTCAATTGTTATTTCTTTCTTATTTGCAAAATAGTTGGGCAAATGTCGTCTAAAACTGTTCTAAATTTCCAGTTGATAGCATTAGTAGTTCTTGAGATATCTAGCTGTCTGTTGACAGACAGACAGACTGAGTCTCACCGTTAAGGGTTCCGTTTTATTTTGGTACGGAACCCTAAAAGGGGCAAATCTGTAAACAAAAGAACAAACCTCTATAGCAGCTATTGTTTGCATCGAGGGGTGTGGTATGATCGATTGCCATTTAACATCGTTACCAAACTTCCGGCTCATTCACGCCTAGGCTTTTAGCGTGCTAAAAGCCTAGCACGCCACAGCAAAACGTGGCTCGTGGCGTAGTAGCACAAATAAACGAACTACCTAGCACCTATACCGCATTATAACCACGCTGCCATGAAAGCAGTGAACAGATAGATATCTACCTATGTAATTTGTCTGTACACGTACCTATTTTATAGGTAGTATGTGGGTACCTATAAGATTACGTCTTAGTGTCTAAACACACTATGCCGAAGGTACGCGACCGAAGTTCGGCATGATTACGCCTGCAATGCTATTTGAATTACCTACATTAAAGTTGCGCAACTGAATTTCTGCCGCGTAAGTTCGGCACTTATGTCATATCAGCCGAATACGTCGGAACGTAAAATCAGAAGCGGACCTGTGGACGTGGACGTCCACGATAATATCGTCACGTTTTAAATTATAAAAACCCACATTCTCACAGTCGAGTCGGCGGCCGACTATATGTTTGTTGTAAACGCAGCCTTACGTTTATAGCGATAAAACAAAAGCCCAAATTGTTGAAGAAGACGTTTATTGGAAAATGTTCAGTAGATACCACAACATTTGTAATCAGACAAAACTTTGTTGTTTGTACTTAGATCGTCGAAAGTAAATAATAAGTCAACGAACTCACTGGGATTGTAAGGAAATATACAGAACGAATTTTCGAGACGTGAGAGTAATTTATTAAGGAAAGAGTCGGTTAATGTACTTAGAATAATGTAGAAAACAATAGGGCTTTGGTCTCGAAGAGAAGTTTTTTAACTAAGGGCCGATTTTTCAAGATGAAAGATGGAAGAATAAAATTGACCCATTATATAGAAAATACGTCAAACTGCCACACTTGTCTTATTCTTTAGATATAATTTATTTGATAATTGAAAAATAGCCCTTAGGGCTGATTTTTCAATCATCTGATAACTTTATTCGAGGAATAATTTTGAAATTTTGACAGATTTCATACAAAAACTGTCAAATGTCAATTTTATTCCTCTAATTCAAGTTATCTGGCGATGGAAAAATCAGCCCTTAAACTAATAGTCGTCGTCGTGGACGAGTATGTTTTTTCCCTGCGTGATCGAATCAGGAATAAGGAGATCTGCAGCAGAACCAAGGTAACCGACATAGCCCGGTAAATTGTCAAACTTAAGTGGCAGTGGGCAGGGCACATTGCTTGCAGAACAGATGGCCGATGGGGCCGAAAGGTTCTGGAGTGGCGACTGCGTACCGGACGACGCGGCGACGTAGCGTTGGAAGGCCTCCCACAAGGTGGTCCGACGACCTTGTGAAAGCCGCAAGAACCCGTTGGATGCGAGAAGCACAGAACCGGTCGAAGTGGAGGTGCTTGGGGGTGGCCTATGTCCAGCAGTGGACGTCTTCCGCTTGAATTGATGATGATGATTATGATGAAACCAATAACTACTTAGTTAAAGTAACTTAGGAACGCTACACGAAGTAGGTACATGTGAGAGAAAATATATACAGAGGGTTGTTCATTGATGTTTTTAATTATCTTCTATGTTTAGAGACCTTTAGCTCCTCGATTGCGGGTTGGTTTATTTTAGAAACATTGTAAGGTTGATATAGAATATCAAGGGTTGTTTTACAGATTATTAATTTTCATTAAATTTGCTTAATTGGCACCAGTCTCCCCAGGGATGTGCCTTACAGGTGTTGCCAGGAGGGGTTCCGGAATTGGTCTTTTAAGAGAAACTGGGACCACCCCTATGTGATGATGGTGATCGTCGGGGTGGTTTTAGTGAGGTAAAAATCCCACACTACCCGACCCTCCTCCCCGGCCCGAAAGTAAAGTCCCGCACAAAGTACCAATCTTCATAGCTATTCTTAGCACATAAATCCAGTGCAACAGAAAGTGACACTGTAAAATAATCTAGGTATTCCCACAATTTCGCGAAAGTTAGATTAAATAGTGTCAGATCAATCTTCATTGCTACAAGCATTTCGGTCGGCACCGAACTTAGAACTTGCTGGAAACTGGGTCAAAATATCAACAAGTCAAGGAACCCTTTTTGTTTCAACAGACTGAATTTGTTTTCATGTTTTTCACGTGTGTTTTAACGTAATGTGAATAATAAAGTCGTTTAGAAGGATGGGTAGCCATAGCTGTGATGGTGGTCGTTTAGTTATAAAGGTTAGCGAACTGTGACCCGTGGTTTGACACTAACAGTGTGGACACATTTGCGGCTTGCTGATGATGATAGTAGGTACTAATCTCGCAATAAAGTAATTGTGTTGATTTGTATTTCGATGTTAAATCGTTATCTATCCTTACATAGTATTATAGAGGTATGAGGAACAGGGTGTAAAGTTCACTCAACCTCTATAGAAAAGGGAGGATCCTCCGACCAGACGGGTGTTGTGTCTGGCGGGCAACTGCCCGATGATTCATGTCGGGCCGTTGTACCTATGCTAGTTGCGCGGTAAACTCTGCTTGCGCGATGCAGGATTTTGCGTGACGTCAGTATGACGCGTTGTTTACTTGTGGCGTTGTAGATACCGCTACAGTATAAAACAAAGTCGCCGTAATGTCTGTAGGTACACGTACGCGCATAACTTCCGAATTGGACCAAATTGGATAATTCTTTTTTTTTGTGTTCAGTATTGCAAGAATAAAGTTTGTATGAAAGAAAATTTTGGAAATTCGAAAAAAAAATTGCACTCGTGCAAAGCTGGGGCAGGCCGCGAGTATATTATAAAACAAAGTCCCCCATCCGCGTCTGTCTGTCTCACAGAGTACTTTTATATCTGGTCTGTCTGAACGCGATAAACTCAAAAACTACCGGACGAATTTTCATACGGTTTTTACCAATGGACGGATTGATTCATGAGGAAGGTGTATAATTCATTATGGTTTTGTGACGATGATTGTTGAAGATGTCGGAAAAAATCATATCGACTGTCGAGCCCCGCGTAAACATTGGATGAAATTTGGCACTCAGATAGTTTATAACAGGGTATTTTAAATCCCGGTAGCACGTTCCCGTGGGATATTTACCAACATCGACGCGGGCGAAGCTAGTACAAAGCAAAGCCAAAATATAAATAACCCTCCTGGCCCAATCGGGTAAAAAGCTAATATAATATACAACGATGTTGCACGGTAGAAGTGCTCCAACCGCAGCAAGGTGGTAGTCTTACCACTATATCGTTTTCCCCCCTAAGGGAGATTATCAGGGGGGAATATTAGACTTTTTTTATATATTCCACTTATCCCCTTAAGGGGGACTTTCAGGGGGGATTTGTGGAATAAGCCGATCCAGCGACCCAGGGAGAAGAACCGACAAAACTAGCGACTTCTATTTCAGACTCTTGTCTATAATCCCGTATACGATTACCGTCACAACTGTCGGTGTCGGCATAATTATTATAATGGTAACCGTTCATTAAAAGCATACCATAACAGACTGACGCTGCTAGCTGTCACATAACAAAATCTATACTAATATTATAAATGCGAAAGTGTCCGTCTGTCTGTCACCTCTTCACGCTTAAACAGCTGAACCGATTTAGGTGAAATTTGGTATAGAGATAGTTTGAGTCTCGGGAAAGGACAAAGGATACTTTTTATTCCGATATTCCCACGGGATCGGCACTTATGTGGGTAAAACCGCGGGGCGGTGCTAGTTATAAAATAAGTACCTAAGTACAGCCGCCTGATGGTCTTCACAGGAAGCGAGCTTAGCGCTTACGATGACCGTAAATGTTATCTCACTTTTGTACGACTTCCGCAACATAAAGTATTACAACTTTTATTTTCTTAACGTCATACTTTTATAGCTATGACCGTAAATCGAGAACGAGAATCTATTTAAGAAGAAAGCGTCAGGGCAGCTTGCAATTTTTTTTTTTCAATTTGCTGGTCTGTATTTTGTATGTTTTTTTTTTTATTTTAAATGGGTTTGCTCTTGACTTGGGTTGATCTAAATATGATTCGCGGCCGTAACAAATATTCATTTATAGAATTATAATCATAGAAATCATCAATATAATTATATTATATTTAATGAGTATTTGTTATTAAAAGTTCGTATTCCATTTAGAGTTTATGATCTTCTGCAAAGAATGGAATGAGGAATGATGTAACGATAATGATGAAACCATGAAGCCTTTTCTTGTTCCATTGTTAAAAACCCATAGGTTGGTTCCAATTATTTAAAATTATTTGTTCTTTTTATAACCAGCCAGTCACGTTTCTTTTGTTCTCGATAGGAATTGGCTTGGCGCTCGCAAAAGCACGACCAAACGTGATCGAAGACGCCAGTTCATAAAAAAAAGAAAAAGCCAACTAAAAGACGAAATTTCGTTATGTTCTCATTAATCGTTTTTTTTTTCTTTGTTTGTCTTATTTCTTTTTAGTAAGTATATTCATGTATTTATGTATATTTATTTGTGCACTAGCGGTCGCCCGCGGCTCCGCTCGCGTGGTCCCGCTTTTCTGTTGAAAATTTTCCTGAATTTTCTTTGCTATAAACTTCACGGAGCCCGAGACCTTTCCAAAGAATGCAAAACCGTGGAAATCGGTTCGTGCGTTCTGGAGTTATAGCGTCAGGAAGGAAAACCCGACTTATTTTTATATAGTAGATATATTTACGTATATGTAATTAGGTATATATTATGTTCATAGTTTTAGTAGGTTTATCTTTACATTTAAAATATATATTCCTCAATTTTCATGATTGCACCTACCACTGTTTGTCTCTGCATCACCCAAAGGTTGACTGGTAGAAAATGCCTATTATGGCATTAAGTATCCGCCTCTATACATTTATATGCTTGAAGTACCTATTAAATAAATAAATATCACATTATCAAAGGGCTTATTAAATTTCAAATCATGATTGCTTACTCAAAAAGGTTTTTTCCGTCCCTGTAACGAAATCGGGTATGAAAATCCGCTCCATTTAATTAAATATTCAACAAAAGCTCTTTTGTGGGTTCTCGTAGAAATTATTCTCGCATTTAAGTTAGTGTTATAATTTTGTAACCAAATTGTCTGTAACAATAGAGAAAAGATAAGAAAATGGTTTAAAAAAAGTTACGATAATAATTTTGATACTGCGGGTAATATCTTTTCGGACATGTACTTATAATATTAGTGATACGTATTAGCATAAGGCAACTAAAAGGTCTTGGAGGATAATGAATATACATTAGTATACAATAATCGCCTTGGCAGACGAATTGGTGTGGGATCTTATTAAAATTCGACTTGATACCAATCTGATCAAGATGATTATTATATTAACGACATTAAAATAATAATAATATATGTAGAACATAAAAAAAATGTTATAATAATCTCATGTAATTATTCAACAATATGTCAATGTATTAATAATGTATTGTACTGATTTAATAATAGGTAAAACATAATATACTAGCTTCCGCCCGCTATGAGGTATGTCGATTAAAACTATCCTATGTCCTTCCCCGGAATGCAATCTATGTCTCTGCCAAATTTTATCGAAATCCATTCAGTGGTTTAGGCGTGAAAAGTTAACATACAGACAGACAGACAAACAGTTACTTTCGAATTTATAATATTAGTATGGATTGACTCAATGCAAAATTCCCATTTCATAAGAATTTACGTTAAATATAATAACAATGTCAGTAAATTTAATTTCATTGTTGTGTTAATGCATGCAATAGCTATAAATCTTGTTTTTATCTACCTAAAAATATGTTGCTGTGACCTAGCAGGGTTCATGTTTGAAACCTATACTATGTAACATCTTGTAAACAACATGAATGCAATAAATAAACAAATACCTAAAAAAATAATAATTTTATCACACATATAATGCACTGAACTTGATATTATTGATATTTTTGCAACTGCAACTCTTAGTAAAAACTGCTTGATATTTCATAAATTAAAAGTTATAGTTTCGTAGCACTGCGTAGCACATCTACGTGCGTGGCCCTACGCAGTGTATCTACGCGCGTAGAACTGCGTAGCGCATCTACGCGCGTAGCTCTGCGGAAAACATCAACACCCGTAGCCCAGCTAAGCGCGAGGCGCTGCGTAGGCGCAGCGTTTACAAAAATAACAAATACGTCAATTGTTGAACAATTAATTTAATACTTAATTAAAATAATATCTAGTTTTAATAAGTATTATCAATTATCTGCCTTGCAACTGCAACTGCCTATTTTCTCGTAACACACAAATTAACGATAATATTACAAATGAGCAGAATTTTGCCAAGAAATACACGACACGGTTATTTCTTCCGTAGGAACTACCAACGCTACGCCGTAGCTCCGTAGCACAACTGCTACAATTCATTACTGGAATCTTTAGGAATTTTAGTAGGTAACACTAGGTAATCGCTATATAGCGTGAGTTTACACCCTTATGTTACCAAACTCGATGTACAATCAAATTCTGATAAATGATTTTAATTTGAAAGCTGAAAATAATAAAATTGTTTTCCACGCAACCAGTTAATCGACAAACGTGAACGGATTTGATGGTATCATTATTATGTGTAAGTCTGTCTGTGTAACATGTATGCTCCTAATAAACTCATGGTTGGTAGAGTACGTTTCTACCTATTAGAAGTTTATTAGAAGCAAGCATGCATGTTTAACGCACAAAAAACACGTGCTTTTACATACGTTAAGCACGTTTTTACAGTATCGACTTTTATTACGAAAATAAAATTGAGAAATGTCTCTTTAAGTACCTATCTATTTTCTACGAAAAAACATAGAAACTAAGCAAATTAATAAAAAGCTTGTAACAAGAAATAATAATTTAACAAGATAATTTTTTACTTAAAAAACCTTTTCGAAAACTTAAAATAAACAATAAATTTTGAACCCATTTTTCTATCAATAAAAATCCGCATAGATAACAAAGTTGTAAAGTTGTCTTTGATATTAGTTCTTCCTAGTAATTACTATTTTATATACGGCCAGTAACAATGTGCGCGTTAACTTTCAAAATTGAATGGAACATGGAATAGTTCTGATAGACGTTCAAAAAGAATATGACAGCTATTCTCGTTGGTTTTGCTTGATTTGTTACCGGAGTGACAGCCATTTTATTTTATTTGTGAATGGTTTGAAATATGTAAATGTTTGAGAGTAGATCGTGGTAAGCTGATTTGATCGTTTCATTGATTGAAATTGAAGGGTTCATTCCGATTTCGATAAAATCGCATCATGACACGACGTCGCAACGTGCCACGATGCGACGTCATATCGTGTGTATGTGCCCTTAGTTTCTTAATAATGAACTCGGTCGATCTTTTAGTAAGGTAAGGACTTATCTTACCAACAACCTTACCCATAGGATACAGACCCTGATTACTAACTATTGTACACCCTAGATGTATGTGGTAGATGTACTTTTTTTAAAATATATAAACCAACTCATTTGTTAACCACCTGCAGCAATAATAAACAATATTCTATTCTATTTTAGAAACTACAACTTTTTTTTTTTTTTTTTTTTAACTTGAAACCAGATTTCTCACACAAACTATAACAACTCGCAAGCAGCAGGTTGACTCCTATTACACTCCAATATCTCTAAAGGTCATCACCTTTCTCTCATCACGATACGGTTTTAAATACGGTGGTAAAAACAATACATAAACAAATTCGTTTCGATCTCCTTCAAGCCATATATCGAATGGAAAACTTTGGAAATACAACCTCGTTTTATTTTATTACGTAATTTTATTAAATTCGTCACGGAACACGTTGCAACCTTTTAATTGGTTTTGATCAGGTTTTGCACTGAAGTAAATTGTATTTGTGTTACGTACCATAATTGGAATTCTTGAAAACGTAGAACTTTTAGCGTGGACAGAGCTGCTGGCAAATCTAGATTAGTAGATATGTTGATTTCAGTACAACCGTTGGTCTCGTGGTCGCATGCGCGACTGCTGGGCATAACTGTTTGCGTCAATAACCTCAGCTACGTGGACGATATGGTGCTGCCGGGTCCAACGGCCGGCTCCATAAGGGAGCTTTTGGATTTTTGTGAAAGGTACGCTGCTAGCCACGGTCTCGTGTATAACTGTAAAAAGAGCCTTTTCATGATCTTTAAGGCCCCCGGTAGGAAGCAGCATACGAGCCAGTTATCACTCTCAATGGTCAGACATCACGTAACGGAGAACCTTCATGAAGATATAGAACGGGAGCGCAGGGCTCTTGCTGTTAGAAGCAATATGCTGGTTCGCAGGTTTGCGTGTTGTAGTAAGGAGCTTAGAATTATTTGTTTAAGGCTTACTGCCAGACCTTCTACACAAGCAGCCTGTAGTATTCGGTCAGCTGGACACGGTCGCTTCTGGCCCCGCGGGTCCAGTTGACCATATCATTTATTTTTTGTATTTTATTGGTTAACTGGACCTACATTCAAACTTAGAATAACATCTATTGTGTAAAGCTACGGATACTCGCGGAAAACAATGGACGCCCTGAGAGTCCAATATAATAACAGCTTCAGAATGCTTGGGCTGCCGCGCTTTTGTAGTGCCTCTGGCATGTTCGCTCAGGCGCGCGTTCATGACTTTCACGCTGTGGTGTTCTTTCTTTCTTCTTTCTTAGTTTTAATTACAACACACTCACATAGCTTTTAAGTTGTACCTGACTCACTAACATAATATGGATAATTGTTGTATGATGAAATTGGGTAGTGGGTCCAGTCGACCTATTCAAAATGTGATTGGGTTGAGTGATCCCGTGGGTCCATTTCAAGTGGGTCCGGTTGACCAAAGACTCTAAGAAATAAATTAATTTAATTTATTTTAATATAACGGCATAATTGGCCTATAACGTTCCCACTGTTGGAACACAGGTCTCCTCTCTGTGAGAGAGAAGCGGTCGTAATCCACTATGGCACGCGGACCCAGTGGGCAGTGCGGGTTGGCAGAGGTCAAATATTTTCCAATTTTTGTTTCTAGGACATGCCGGTTTCCTCACGATGTTTTCCTTTACCGTTTTTCACGATGTTTTCCTTTACCATTTTTGAGAGCAGTTGTGATGAAATAAATTACACAAAGTAAAACGCCTGTTTGGGTTCGAACCCATGACGTACATTTCGTAAGTCGGGGGCGTTACCGCTGGGCAGTGGTGGTGCTCTACTGTCATTCATTGATAGTTGCATAACATGGCAATAACACGGCAAATTGACGTAGGATGTCAATTTATGTAACGATTAATTTCCCTGTACCTATAATAAGTGGACGGAAAATAATTTTATTCGTAGCATCATAATACTTCGAATTATTAAATAATCTAGTTGACCTAAATAACAGAAAACTATAAATATTTCATGTTTTCTCTTTTCCTGTTTGCTAGACTCATTGAAATGGAATGCAAGTTTTAATAAGTACCTACCTATCATTTTTATGAACGTTATTTCTCGGAGAGTGAGAGCCTTTTGTTTTTATGACAAAAGAGTATTATTAGGAAGCGTGCTTTATCAAAGAGCTCGTCTTTCTTTACCGTCCGGTGAAAGCAAGCTTATTAATATTAAAAGAGATCGTAAATGAAGAGAGCTACCGTCAAAGAAAGATACAGGGTGTATTACAGAAAGGTGTACTGAAGCCTTAGTACAGTACTAGGGTCACATGTTTCGTATATTTTATAAGTCATTCTGTTTTCTTTTTTTCCGTACGCAAAATACGCGCATTGATGTGGAATTGCGGACACCAGCCCGTATTACCTATTACCTAAGTTATTCTTTCACTCCTCAAGAGAGGCAATTCTTGTAATTTTAAGAACATTACAGTCTGATCTCAGTCTCAATCGGTCAAAAATAGCCCTAATTGGGGCTATTTTTGTAATTTAGGGAAATTGCCCTACATTTGTGACATTGATTGTCGCTGAGATTAGATTACGACTAGATTTTGAACGTTTTTAAATATCTATGGATATCTGATATATCTGATTTCTTCCTACTGAATTTTGAAACCATCGTCATCTGCCGAACCTTTTCCCAACTATGTTGGGGTCGGCTTCCAGTCTAACCGGATGCAGCTGGATACCAGTATTTCACATGGACGGCCTATCTGACCTCCACAACCCAGTTGAGGGTAATGCAGTACCCCTTGGTAAAACTGGTTGTCAGACTGTCGGGTTTTTGACGACCCGTAACGGCTGAACTGAACCGACAAAACCCGCCCGTAATGACTGAATTTTGCAACCATTATGTGATATTGTAAGGAAGCTTTGAACAGTGAAACTTAGTAGAAAAATAACCGTGTATACGTACGTTAGAAACGTCCCAATCAACCAATGTATTTACTTTGTTGAGTAACCAAAGGATCTAGGGGCCAACGGTAATATTTTTGAAATTCCGTAGAAGGGATTTGAGTTAACAATAGACCTTCTATAACTAGTTACCTACGCGTCCAAAAGCTTACTATAATGACGTCAAATGAAATTCCACAAAATTTGATAGGTCTACCTACTCAATACTCATGCTGTCACATTTTCACAAAAGTTATCATAAATTCGCGTAAACACGTGCTAAATACTCGGTAACTGTGACACATTGTTTTATGCCGTAGTTACTCGTACAATAACGTCATCACAGCTCGGGACATAGTTATTTATTCGCTAGTAAGTGGAGCAGCAATTTTTTTTATTGCAGCTTTTGAACGATCGTATCTGGCCCTTACATTGTATATAATCAGCTGGTCAGCTAATTATGCAACATTTTAAAAGCAGCGGTATAAAGAGTTTGAATCGCGCAAACAATTGACAATCTAATGTCAACGACCGACCTTTTTTTGTTCTAGTATTTATTTGAAAGGATTTATTGGTCAAGGGGGTTCATGGTATTAATTACACGAAGCTAATTTAATCATTTAATTCAATCGTCTGGTTGATAAAATGTCAACACGGTCGCGTGATAGCCCGCTATATGAACCACTGCATGAGCCGAGAGACATAGACTATAGATACGGAAAAGCTTTATTGGCAATCGGTTTTTTTGTTTTGCACTTTTTAGGGTTATGGATTGCATCTCTTTTTTCAGCTAAATCCGCACCTTGTATTTTTGGGCGGAAAAACTTAGGCTCAAAATATAGGTATTTCATCTCTTTTTTCAGCTAAATCCGCACCTTGTATTTTTGGGCGGAAAAACATAGGCTCAAAATATAGGTATTTCTACGTGTTATCTAGGCAGTAATGTAAATTTTGGTTTGTTTAAACAGGCGGGATATCCTGTTTTTTATATTTCTATGGGTATAAACCAGCGCAGGTGGGTAGCATTGGAAGCCCTCCCACAAGATGGACCGACCGATACTCTTGTGAAGGCCGCAAAAATCCATTGGATGCGAGAAGCACAAAACCTATTGAAGTGGCGGTGCTTGGGGGAGGCCTATGTCCAGCAGTGGACGTATTTTGACTGAATATATATACCTAAATAATCCCTTGAAGGGCTTAACTAATAATAGTCAAAAGAAAATGTTAATTTGTCTGTTAATAATAATAATAACAGACAAATTAATATTTTCTTTCGGTGACAGTACCTATGAAAAGCTTTATTGGCAATCGGTGTTTGTTTGCACTTTTTAGGGATAGGGACTGCATCTCTTTTTTCAGCTAAATCCGCACCTTGTATTTTTGGGCGGAAAAACTTAGGCTCAAAATATAGGTATTTCTAAGTGTTATCTAGGCAGTAATGTAAATTTTGGTTTGTTTAGACAGACGGAATATCCTGTTTTTTTATATTTCTATGGGTATAAACCAGCGCAGGTGGGTAGCATTGGAAGCATCCCACAAGATGGACCGACCGATACTCTTGTGAAGGCCGCAAAAATCCATTGGATGCGAGAAGCACAAAACCTATTGAAGTGGCGGTGCTTGGGGGAGGCCTATGTCCAGCAGTGGACGTATTTTGGCTAAATATATATACCTAAATAATCCCTTCAAGAGCTTGACTATTATTATTAACAGACAAATTAACATTTTGTTTCAGTGACAGTACCTAAGAATCAATTTTATGATAAGTGTGAAAGACTAATACATAGCCACTATGTGCTAGGAAAACTTTGTACGCCCTAGAGGCAAGCATAGCGCCCTCAACGTATTTATTAACAAATAAGAGCTTAATAATTAATGTACCTATGTTTTACAATGAATAAATGAATATGAATATGAAAACAATATTTATCTACCACAATAGATTTTTACGATATGATTAAAATGTATCTACTTAATAAAATTGTATTTGTGTTTATTTTAGCTAGATTAAACACACACGGAAGAAAGAAAGTTATCTTTGTTGCCTCATCATAAGAAACGTGACGACCTGAAAACAGGTTTTATCACAATTAAAACTCCTCTATTGCATACCTCCCCTAATGAAATCCACAGATCTTAAAACATAATCAACAAATCACAGCGAACGCTCCAAATACGATGAGAAAGTTTTCTGTTTGTCAGAACTTTGACGATGTTTGTTAAAAGCTGTTAAACTAACGTCAAATAGATGAGTACCTACATAGGTATAGTTACATCAGAATTCACCAGTCTTATGGACTATTTGCATTTTATCGATTTTATCAGTAAGCGAATCTTTGCAATTTGTACGAATGTGCGTGTTTACAAGAGTGACCTAAACGAAGAGATCTGTACTAACCTGGGGGTTGCTTTTCATTGATATAATGAAGTAGATGTTGATATTGACAAGAAGAAGATATGTAAAGCTAAGAGGAAGCGCTTTAATATATACCAAAGCATTACCTAGCTATAGGTATCGAACGTGAATTTTTCATTAAAATAATAAGAATATGTCTGTCGCTGATTAATAAACATCTGATTTCAATCACACTTAGAAAGTCAATAGTAGTCTATACTACAATCTGTACTTTTGCCAAAGACTATATTCTCTTTGACTTTTACCTAATCCAAACTTAATATTAAATATGCGAAAGTAAGTTTGTTTGTTATCTTTTCACGCCTATGAACCGATCATCATGCAATTTTGCTTATACGTTGTCACGGGTCTTTTAATAGGATTTGAATGAAATTAGGTACATATTTTATTAAAACCTGGATTGAAACATAGGATACTTTTTATACCGGTAATACGTTTCCATGAGATTATTTCCGACCTCTATACGCAGGCGAAGCCGCAAGCAAAAGCTAGTATAAAGCCCAAGTAGTTTTTCTACCTATAAAGTACCCAAAACGTAAAGTAGTCAATTCCATATAGGTAAGGTATAACATAAATAAGTTACAAAACACCTTTACCTACTGGAGTTACCTTTCAAGTAAAATAGTAAAATATGACGGTCGTAAAAGCTCACGAAATATGATGTATCTTAATATCTGCTCACTGAAATATTAAGTAGGCATCACGAGAACGTACCTACGGGATGATAAATAATTTATTTCACTTAGCAGAATCCTGAGAGACTTGCATAATTATAATGATAGAATCAAAATGGGTCGCATCAACTAGTATTTTGATTTAACTCACTAATGAAGGTTTGGGAGTCATTAACTATATTTAAATTATGCTACCTTAACATATCGGGCTTTGTTAGTATTTTACTCCACAGATTTATAATCTTCGTATAAATAAAAAAATCGGTTGTCTGTAAAGTCGGTTTACTGACGATAGTTGAACGTGACAACGTCATAAGAAAATACTGATGGAATAGTTGCATTGCATTTGTTAATATTCGCTTGCACTTCAAGCCGCCATGGAACGCTACAGAGCAAGGCCGCGAGGTAACGCTACATGAGTCATGTTTTTTTGTGAGTGCAGCCAGCTTCATCGATTTATTAGACGTTGTCACGTCAAAATCAATTGCCGTTCGTTAGTCTCACAAAAACTCGAAAACGACTCGACCGAATGTGTTAAAACTTTGGTAAGTTGTTGTGTATCACGCCGGAGAAGGTTTCTAACAAAAAAAAAGAAGGCATTGCATTTGCAACGCATGCCGAGCATTAGCTAGTCTGTGATAATTTAAAACTTTCTAGTCCTCATCCTGCTCTGAAATTATTGCTTGAAGAGGCAATTTTGGTATGTATGTGCGAAGTGCACATACATACCTAAATTGCCTTCTAAAGCAATAATATGCCTTTTAAATATTCCTCACATAAGCTTTCCTCACGAAACGAGCCGTTCTCTACGACAAACTGGCACTAGAAAGCTTACATCAAATAATAGAAATACCTACATTCTTATGGACGTATGTAAGATACTACTAATTATACCAACTTGTTAGGTGCCAAGCAAGTTGATTGCAGAGATCAACAAACAACACATTTTTGGGAACTTCTTTATCAAGTTCAATGACCAATTAGGTGAATTTCATGACTATTAAATATAAATAAACAAAGCGTGTCGTTGTCTATATATTGACAACGACACTCTTTGTTTCCACACCCTACGACGCCATTTGATGACTCAAAAATCCAAACATGGCTATTACATTGATCTTTTTAATATACCAAATAAAGCCTAATGCATACAGTAAGACACCCTTCAACGACCTTTGGCAACTCAATAAATACCTACACATAGCTAATATGTTCTTTTCAATGATACGTTGGACTATAAAGTATAAAGGCTCCTACAAACAGGCGCGACACGCGATATAATCGCGTGCGACACAAAGGCGCCACCACTCGTTGCGCGACTTGCGGTGCCTTTGTGTGCGCGCGATTTTATCGCGTGTCGCGTCTGTTTGAAGGAGCTTTAAAGCCCAATAAAATGCATATACATAGATAAAGGCATGTATTTAATGGAACCTCGAATAATTCCTATTTTGCGCTCCTAAAAACATAATTGAACACTCAAATAAAAAAGTGTCCATCATTAGTTTATTTCTTTATAAGTTTTATTTTATCCCTACAATACTTACATATCGTTCTTATCTACTGTTTTATGTTGTGTACTTATTTATTTGTTAGTAGGTAATGTTAATTTTGAACTTAAAAAGTTAGTAGGTATTGTTAGGTGTAAGGGCCACCCTTTTGCGGTGAATGCCTCGTCCAAACCGTTCCAGGGACTCTATCCTTTGCCCGTCTGAGCTGAGCCATAGTATCCGGCTATTTGTACAAAGTCGTCACTCCATCTTTTAAATGGTCTACCCTTCCTGCTCATTTTGTATATACTAATTTGTAATTATTTGTGACCATCTTCAATCCATAGCTCTCTGAATATGACCTGACCATTTCCATTTCAGTGTTAGCACCTGTTGGACCGCATCTCTCGCCTTTGTTCTTTTCCTTATCAGTGAAAGAAGAGTGATAGACGTGTTCATCAATAAGCTTTCAGTTAAATATTTTCCATAAATAAGTTGTTAGCTCACGACACCTATAGGTATATTTCTTACTCCCAAGCGATCAAAGTTATTGAAGCGAAAACTAAAACCACTTGAGAAATGAAATGCGATGCCTTCGAGAATACAGACGAATAAGCATTAAAATTTACTTCTCAATACACAGAGCAGGTGCTACGAGTTTCATATATTTACAATTCCAATGTACAGACGCCAGCACATCAAGCTACTACCTCTGTCAAGATTTTCAACTTTATCGCTAAAGCATACGGTTCAAAGTAGATTGGGAAAATTTTACAGTTTCGGGTAGTTTGATGTGCTGGCGTCTGTACATACTCGGCGATACGTGTTCTGTGTTCCCTCCCACATTTAACTCGTCTGCCTTCAAAGCAAGAGTGAACAGGTATCTTCTGGGCACGCTCGTTCTATCATCGACCTCATCCATCGCTTTCCATCGCGCGCATCGCGTGATTGAGTTGTCAAGACTAGGCCCATTTAGAAAAAAAAAAACTTCGATGGTGTTGCGTCGCAATATTATAATTATTAGATATGAATTAAAGCATGTAAAGCATACCAAATATTTTAATGACAGACATAATATTCTTGGTAACTAGGCAACACGTATTTAGTCTATGACACGCCTCCGCCGTGAATCCCAGGAATCAGAGGCGCCGGGAGTAGCTGGTCGAGGTGGCGCATCCATATGCGTCCACTGTCGGTCTCTATTTCGTAGTGGAGGTTTCCCAGTCGACGGGTCACTGTACCAAACTCCCACTTCCTTCCTGATACAGAGTAGTTGCGAGCTTGCACTCTGCCACCGACTGCAAACTCTCTCACCCCTTCTCTTCTGTCCCTATGTAGCAGGGATGTTAGGGAGCTCCGTAACCGTAACCGAAACTATCGGATATCCGATATAAAAAAATATCCGTAACCGTAACCGAATCCGAAATAAAAGTTTCGGATAATATCGGATAGGGGCGGAGCCTAATTGAGACACAAGATAAAGATAGCTATGATTGTTATGTTAAACTTAAATCATAGTAAATAAATATGTGCAATGTGCATTCTAAATTTAAATCTAATTTTAATATTTTCTTTGAATAGGTACGAAATTACTAAATAAGTATAAGTAATAATTTTAATATTACATTTTCATTTTAGGTAGGTAGACTAGATAACACTCAACATTTATTTATAATCATTTTTAATTTAAATAGCTGTAATAACTCACAGACTGATTGTAATTCCTACCAAATAGTTACATATAAATAAAACTATTTTATTAACTATTTGTATTGAACTTTTGAAATTCCTAAAAAAATTAATAACCGTAACCGAAATTATCCGAAACTAACGGATAATCCGAAATAATTTCATATCCGTATCCGTATCCGTATCCGGTATAATAATCATTCCTATATCCGTAATTAATCCGTATCCGAAATTTCATATCCATAACATCCCTACTATGTAGTGCCTTTGGTGGGGATTTGATCTTGGCTGCCAATCTCGTTCTTACCTCTCTTCCGAACATGAGCATATAGGGCGAGTCGCCTGAGATGACTGGCGTTGCCCGGAGAAGACTTCTAACCGTACGGACCTTGTGCAGTATCCCACCACCAAATATTAGATATGAATTAAAGCATGTAAAGCATACCAAATATTTTAATGACAGACATAATATTCTTGGTAACTAGGCAACACGTATTTAGTCTATGACAATAATCTTTAGTAAACTTTGCAGCCATATGTTTGAAAGAAGAATATACGTACATGTCATTATAAGCTGGATGTGGCAGAGATTCGTAGCAGAAGCAAAACCAAACAGATGGTTTTTCAATTGGTGCAGGACGTTCAACTTGTTTCGATTTTTTCTTGGAATGTTATTTTATATCAGGTAGTAAAATTTAATTGTTTACTTACATAATAATAATATAGCGTTAACTAAACTATTAAGGAGCTACCTCGAAAACCTAAAATCCTCCAAAACCGACTAAGCGAGCGAAAGTGATTTATATCCCTATTCCACGTACTTAACAAGTTACACGAAATAGAAAAACCACATTTTTTTTCAACATATCACCTTAACAAGATTACCAACCAAAGCTAAGTTAAGTAAAAGAAATGAAATGACCCTGCACCTCAATACGAAGCTGTAGCAGGCCTATTCTGTACTGATCTCACTGTGATAACTTCGGTGAAGTCATCTTGAAGGGAGCTGTCATTCCACCTGATGTCAGGGATTGACAACTCACTTCACCTACGTTTTCATGGTGAGATTTATACAATATAGACCGGCTGGTTGAAAAAGTCAAATGCGAGTTCTATGTACCCAACCGATTTATCCTTTAATGTTAAGGTTCGCGAGCACATTCGCATGAAGCTGGCAGTATCATCACAACGGTAATATTTTCCCATTGTTTGTCTTATATCTTTTTAGTATATTCATGTATTTATGTTTATTTATTTGTGCTGAACATCATCATCATTTCAGCCGGAAGACGTCCACTGCTGGACATAAGCCTCCCCGAAGCACCTCCACTTTGACCGGTTCTGTGCTTCTCGCATCCAACGGGTCCCTGCGGCCTTCACAAGTTCGTCGGACCACCTTTTGAGAGGCCTTTCAACGCTACATCTTCCGGTACGCGCGGTATTTGTGCTTATATTTTATATATAAATCCGGAATATATTAAATTTATAGTTTTAATAGGTTTATGCGTATCTTTATATTTAAAATATTTATTCCTCAATTTTAATGATTGCACCTACCACTGTTTGTCTCTGCATCACCCAAAGGTTGACTGGTAGAAAATGCCTATGGCATTAAGTCCGCCTCTGTAAATTTGTGTACTTGAATTATTAATTAAATAAATAAGTAAATGTTGTTGATGTTTCAATTCACCGAAAATACGGTGAAGGGAAACATCGAATCATCAGGACTTATCTGTTTGATATCGCTCTTTCTCGTTAAAGAGGCATTTGCCCTGCAGAGGATAATTACGGGCTAATAAATAAATTCACAATGATTGACGACCCTTAAAATAACGAAGGACAAGTGAAAACACAGGTTGTATCGGCAATCTGTCTGTTAAAATTTAAAGTCAGCATTGTTTTTTTACCTAATGGCGGTATGGCGTGAACGTCGAGTGTTCTACTGAATTGTGTAAACATTGAATAGTAGATACATTATAGATTTATACATTTATATGTAGGTACTTACAAGAATAAGCACACATAAAATTTGCCCAAACCAAATAATACAATACGAATTGTATTATTTGGTTTCGGCAAAGTATACTGTGAATGAAAAGTAGGTACTAATCTTACATTAAACTGAACATTATTATTATGAAAACTGACTAGAATATGTATATACTATAGGTAGATATGTAGTTATAGGTATCTTTATTTTATAGCTCGTGCAGTCAGGCGTGGTGAGCCATAACTCACCTTCGGTTTGCCGACGATATCGTAGTCATGGCTAAGACTATGAAGGACCTCAGGACAATGCTCGATACCTCAGTAGAGCCTCCGAAAGAGTGGGTCTGAAAATGAACATGGACAAAACGAAGGTCATGTCAAATGCCCATGTAACACCCACTCTCGTGAAGATCGGAGACGCTACACTCGAAGCCGTGGACAAGTATGTTTACCTAGGACAAACTGTCCGGTTAGGTAGGTTCAACTTCGAGATTGAGGTCAATCGTCGGTGCGATGCGGTGATTCCGAATTTGCCAGAAATGTAAGTACGCAGGAATTATACAGAAATTCACGCTCTATTAAACTCTCCAGTCAGTCGTGTATCTTACAAAATACATCACACCTACAATGAGTGCTTCCCTTCGTAATAACATACATAATAACTTACATATTATAATGTTATAGTAAAGCTCTCTCCGCTCTCGAATAGAAGGAATAAACCGTACGCGACAAGACTAAATTTCCACTAAAGCGATGCAGCATACATTCGTCGCACAGTCGTCGGTAGAGAGGATTTAGTTCGAAATGTCATACACTCAAATGCACGTGTGGGGCAGACATTATCTGCAGTGCTTTCACGAAGACTCTCCGAGTATCCAACATTTCATCTCCACTCACGTTTTAAAATGTACTCGAAAATGGCAGACTGAAAAAGGTTTAGAGTTTAGTCAATCTAATTTTGGGCCTCTCGTCTACGACAAATAAAGGTATTATTGAGTCACTGAAATATCGGATAACTAAATTACTGGAATTACATAGTTAGAACTACATAATTCCAGTAATTTAGTTTTCAGATGTTCTTCTGTCGCTTCTGCTCGCGACTTCATGCGCGTGAAATAAAATATATCCTACCAGCTTCCCTTTACTAAATGATTTTTCGGAATCGTTTAGTTGTTCCGTTGTTCCTACATACAAGTTCTGTAGGTCTGTTAGTCACTGAACTCCTCCTAAACGACTGGACTGATTGTAATGATTTTTTTTTCTGTGTTTTAGTGTGTTGGCCTTTGTTGGTAATGGTTTAGATTTCCAATTCGACCCGGTGGGTGGCGTTGTTCGGGCAGGACAACGCAACGTCTGTCAGGTCCGCTAGTAATATAATAGTATTATCTAGATAAATCCAAATTAGCGCATTAAAAATACAGAGGAAATCATTAAACTACTGTTCATGTAATTTAGCAGTAATTGGTGTAAAGTTTGAAGGTACACAGATAAAGCTACATGACGTGGATTTTTAGTGATACGTAGGTGGAACATAATGTGTATCATGACAGAGACGATACTAAAAAAGACATAACAACGGTACTTAATAACTCAACTCGTAGACTACACGTCCAATGTTGAACAATATAAATAATATTTTAAGTACCTTGCTTATCGTGAATATTTTATTACGTAGGTACCAACAAGATAATATCTCGATTACTAGATAGATGAATATCAACGCTGTAATAGTTTTTTTTTCAGTTTAGTATAGTTCGTAACAGATCCGGCTGATAAACTATGTATGATTACCTAATCATCATCTATCTAGCCATTTCCCAACTATGTTGGGGTCGGCTCCCAGTATAACCGGATGAAGCTGAATACCAGTATTTTAGATAGGGGCGACTGCTTATCTGACATCCACAGCCCAGTTACTGGCTAATTCGATAATAGAGATGTTATGGATATGAAATTTCGGATACGGATTAATTACGGATATAGGAATGATTATTATACCGGATACGGATACGGATACGGATATGAAATTATTTCGGATTTTCCGTTAGTTTCGGATAATTTCGGTTACGGTTATTAATTTTTTTAGGAATTTCAAAAGTACAATACAAATCACTACATAGTATAAAACAAAGTCGCTTTCTCTGTCCCTATGTCCCTTTGTATGCTTAAATCTTTGAAACTACGCAACGGATTTTGATGCGGTTTTCTTTAATAGATAGAGTGATTCAAGAGAAAGGTTCATATGTATAATAACATCCATTAAATAGTGGAGAAGTACTGTTATTTTTGAGGTTTCTAATGTGATGTCGTAAATAATTACATTTTTTCCGCTTACATTGCAAACGCAGGCTGAACCCTACGAGTTTTATCAAAATAATGTACTAAGTATTGTACACATTGAAAAGGTCTACAGAAAAGTCCGTGATGGTATATGTCTATCTCTTATGGATAACCCACAATAACTTTTTTTTGTCATTTACTTTTTACGACAAATAATGGCTAATTTTCGAAGCGATTTTAACCAATACAGCATTAATCCTTAACCAATTAAATACCTTGAATACATTGTTCATTTAATATAGATCTATATGGCCCTTTACACCGTATGATTTAAGTGAATATTTTCGAAGATATTACAGATTTAAAAATTGCGGGACGTAGCGTTTGCGGCGGTACCGGCCGGCCGCCCGGTGCGGCAAGAGCGTGCCTATAAATAGCGCGTCTGAGGCCGCGGTTTTCCCTATAGCACTTTGAATTTAGCAGCGATCGGACGCGTTTATTATAAAAACGTGCTTTTCAGCGCGACAACGTATCAGTAATTATAAGTAAGTTACGATAAATAATGATTGTATGATAGTAGTTTTAAAATATAAATTATATTCTATTCTAAGGTTAATTTTTAAATCGCACTTATAGTAATTATAAGTACCTACATAAGGTGAAATAAGATTAGATTAAATAAAACCATAATTTATGGATTGCAATTTTCTATTAAGAAATAATAGAATAGAATATAGATATTCCAAAGATAGCAGGAAATCTTCATGGTATAGGGAAAGGGGGATTGTTTTACTCCGAATTTAACGCGTGCGGGCCACGGGCAGTAATGAATAAATCAAAACTACTGAATCTATTTTAATCACATAGGCTATATATTTTATACCCGTGTGAAGCCGGAGCGGGCCGCTATGTTTTTATATACAACGTTGACAGTTTTTCTGTAGTGTATTTAGTATCAGCATTGCACCCGTGCGAAGCCGGGGCGGGTCGCTAGTAGTTAATAAAATAGTTTTATTTATATGCAACTATTTGGTAGGAATTACAATCAGTCTGTGAGTTATTACAGCTATTTAAATTAAAAATGAGTATAAATAAATGTTGAGTGTTATCTAATCTACCTAAAATGAAAATGTAATAATAAAATTATTACTTATACTTATTTAGTAATTTCGTATTCAAAGAAAATATTAAAATTAGATTTAAATTTAGAATGCACATTGCACATATTTATTTACTATGATTTAAGTTTAACATAACAATCATAGCTATCTTTATCTTGTGTCTCAATTAGGCTCCGCCCCTATCCGATATTATCCGAAACTTTTATTTCGGATTCGGTTACGGTTACGGATAATTTTTTATATCGGATATCCGATAGTTTCGGTTACGGTTACGGAGCTCCCTAACATCCCTATTCGATAACTAAGAGTGGTTGTCAGACCTTCGTTGTTAATGATAACTGCCTAATAACTGTAATGCCCAGTAGGTAGTCACTTAAGTGTCATTGCATTGAGCACTTTGCCAAGAAACTAGGAAATGTCATGTTTGTCTGTATTTTGACTCTTGGCATTAACGGAGTACCTAGTTAAGGTCTCCAATAGTGGATACGTAGGTACGTGGTTCATAATAATCGGCTGCCCCGCGCTGTTACATTGTTTTCGCTTACCGTTCTTTCTGACTTTTTTGTTTTTGCTCGGCTCCTAATAGCCTTAGCGTGATGTTAAGTAGCCTATAGCCTTCCTTAAGGTGTATAGATGGCTCACTGACCTTGTGCATGTGGGCGGAGCTAAGCGTCCTACGTAAAACGCGTGCGGTGGCGCGCTACACTAAAACGAAATTCAAAGAATATGCAGAGGCGCAGACATGCCGCACGTAGGTCGCCATTTTTGCCTACGATTCCAGAAGGGAATGGTGGATGCAAGACTGATATATTTTGTAGTTAGCTGTTACCCGCGACTTCGTCCGCGTGGAATTTAAGAAAAAAGTTATTGTTGAGTTCGCAGAGTTTACGATAACTTATTTTAATTAATTATTCTGTATTCCGCGTAAAGAAATACCTATGCATGTTTAATGAAATTCTTCTAATATTTCTCCATTTAGTTCTTTTTGATCGTTTTTGCATTTTTAGTTTAATTATTATTTATTTTTAGTTTTTCGTATTAGCCTTTTTATATACAATATTTGGTGTACGATTTTCTTGGGCTAAAACAAAAACACTACTTATATTATTATATTATTATTTATTCAATCAATTTCTATGGAGATTAAGGAATCTTCACGTAGCTATAGGATCCACTTATAAACATAACTATACTCCGTTTCTTTATTATGATTTGTTTACATTTGGAAGTACCTAATTAAACGGAGTATAATACAACCTCCCTATTTGAATCGGATATTATTCAATATTTCATTTCATTGGTTTTAATTTTTTTTCGTAGGAACCTATTTTCTTTTTTTTTCTAAAATAAAAGTAGCCTAAGTTACTCCTTATTCACCTATCTGCTAGTGAAAGTCCCATCTTAACCGGTCCAGCCGTTTCAGAGATTAGCGGGAACAAACAGACAGACAGACGGACAGACAGACAAAAATTGTAAAAAAAAATATTTTGGTATATTACAAAAACAGTCAGAAGTCGACTAGCAATCTCACAAAACTATGGCATAGCAATATTAGTACTATAAGAATGTTTGACAACACTACAAATTGGCCACATGATTGTTATTACAAATTTCAATAAGTTTTGCAAGCGTTACGGTGGCCAAAGTGGCTAGCACTGTTCCTCGCATGGCGAACGTTCGGGTTCGAGTCTCACATCAAACATGAAAAATATTTTTTAAGTATTACACGTGAAATAAGAATGCCGAGTTGCTAACCAATAATTATGTTAAATATTCTACAAATAAACGAAGATTCTTTTGTTTTACAATTATTATTTTCAATATTAGTTGGAAGTAAAAATACTTGCATAGGAAATTGACCCGTTACCTTCTATGAATAAGGAGCATAATCGCGTTTACAATTAATATTTTCACAAACCATTAAAGTAAAAATACTTTCATACGAAATTGTTCCGTAGACTCTAATTGATAAGGAGAATGATCGCATTTGCGAAAACTGACGCGTTGGGTACCTATGTAGTTGAGCGAGTAGCCGGTCTTGCAATTATTTCGAGTCGGTACCTAGTGTAGGTACCTACGTACTTTGGTATCTGTTTGTTGATGAAAGCTGTTTATTATATTTTATTTTTTGATTAGTTTTTTCTAAGTTATGTTGTTGGTGTAAATGTTTGTACTATCAGTATATAAAAAATGGTCAACAAGAAAATAAACGGAAGGCAATAAAGAGATCTTATTCGACGAAACAAATTGTAAAGTAAGTACCTACTTTTTTGTACACACCATATTTTGTTTGTACAGATTATGACGCGTAATTTCGACATACACTACAACAGCTCGATTGGTCTAGTGGTCTCGTGCGTCACGTCACTATAGTTTAGTCACTAACGCCCGGCTTCAAATCCAAACTTTTCCATATTTGGTTTTTTTTTATTTTCTTATTTGATATGTTTTTTTAATTATTATTTTACTTTTTGCCGATTTTCTTGTTTGAAAATTTTCAGACTATATTATTATTGCTTACACTCTTTTGTAAAACACTGTAGGTATATAATTTTTTTCCGAATCAAGCTTGGTGGACGTTTTTATTTTATTTTTATTATATTACTCTAGATTCTGAAGAAAAATAACTATAGGAATAAAAATGATTGTTTTTATGAAAATAACAATTACTTATTGAATTATTTTAAAAATAAGAAAATAAAAATATGCGCATTATAATTAAAAAATAACAAAACAAAAGATAAGTACATTATAATTAAAAAATAACAAAACTAAAGATATGCCGCCGTCCACTGAGATTCGAACCTGGTGATTACGCAGTGAGAATCCGGACAGTAGAGCGCGGAGGCAATCGTGCATCTTATTCGAGTCGCGAAATTACGCTTCTAAATATAATGGAAGTCGCTCATCGACGAAATCCGCGCGGTGCACCCCGCCCAAGGCGGGGACTATTCGTATCCCACTTCATCTGCTTCACCCCCTCAAATACATAAAAGTGGTCTATTCACCGCCACGTAAAGAAATACCTATGCTAATTTTATTGAAATTCTTCTAATATTTCTCCATTTAGTTCTTTTTGATCGTTTTTGCATTTTAGTTTAATTATTATTTATTTTTAGTTTTTCGTATTAGCATTTTTATATACAATATTTGGTGAACGATTTCCTTGGGCTAAAACAAAAACACTATATTATTTTATTATTTATCCAATCAATTTCATTGGAGATTAAGGAATCTTCACGTATAGGATCCACTTATAAAAAATAAAAAAAACTATACTCCGTTTCTTTATTATGATTTATTTACATTTGGTTAAGTACCTAAATAAACGTAGTATACAACCTCCCTATTTGAATCGGATATTATTCAATATTTCATTTCATAGGTTTTAATTTTTTTTCGTGGGAACCTATTTTCTTTTTTTTTTCTAAAATAAAAGTAGCCTAAGTTACTCCTTATTCACCTATCTGCTAGTGAAAGTCCCAGTCACAGAAATAAATCCGCACAAGAATATGAGAAGGTAGTAATCAATATTTTTATTATATTACTCTAGATTCTGAAGAAAAATAACTATAGGAATAAAAATGATTGTTTTTATGAAAATAACAATTACTTATTGAATTATTTTAAAAATAAGAAAATAAAAATATGCGCATTATAATTAAAAAATAACAAAACAAAAGATAAGTACATTATAATTAAAAAATAACAAAACTAAAGATATGCCGCCGTCCACTGAGATTCGAACCTGGTGATTACGCAGTGAGAATCCGGACAGTAGAGCGCGGAGGCAATCGTGCATCTTATTCGAGTCGCGAAATTACGCTTCTAAATATAATGGAAGTCGCTCATCGACGAAATCCGCGCGGTGCACCCCGCCCAAGGCGGGGACTATTCGTATCCCACTTCATCTGCTTCACCCCCTCAAATACATAAAAGTGGTCTATTCACCGCCACATAAAGAAATACCTATGCTAATTTTATTGAAATTCTTCTAATATTTCTCCATTTAGTTCTTTTTGATCGTTTTTGCATTTTAGTTTAATTATTATTTATTTTTAGTTTTTCGTATTAGCATTTTTATATACAATATTTGGTGAACGATTTCCTTGGGCTAAAACAAAAACACTATATTATTTTATTATTTATCCAATCAATTTCATTGGAGATTAAGGAATCTTCACGTATAGGATCCACTTATAAAAAATAAAAAAAACTATACTCCGTTTCTTTATTATGATTTATTTACATTTGGTTAAGTACCTAAATAAACGTAGTATACAACCTCCCTATTTGAATCGGATATTATTCAATATTTCATTTCATAGGTTTTAATTTTTTTTCGTGAGAACCTATTTTCTTTTTTTTTTCTAAAATAAAAGTAGCCTAAGTTACTCCTTATTCACCTATCTGCTAGTGAAAGTCCCAGTCACAGAAATAAATCCGCACAAGAATATGAGAAGGTAGTAATCAATAAACTCAGTAATGCAAATACCTACTCGTAGATTAACAACTAAGAATGCTCATTTTTTATAAATTAAGGTATTTGAAAACATTTTTTTTTTTATTGTGAATAAGTAGTTATTTTCTAAACAGTCAAAATAAAATGGCCTGAAGCGGTTGTTTTAATATTACAAACAGACACTCCAATTTTATTTATTAGATAAAGTTTTAAAGATTTTTATTTATAAGATTAAGTATCTAAGATAGATAGATACTTATTAGTCCACTCAACGAATAAACCAAAAAGAGGTGTAGAGTGCGTGAGCTGGGCCCTGAGCGATTTCTTCAGAAAGTTGCTCAGAGTGCTTAGGGAGTAAACATACTAAAAGTCCCCGCGTCTAGGAGGTGAGCCGGAGTGGGGGGTATAAAAATTCCCACTTTTGAGTTTTTCGCTAATATGTATCTATAAAACGGTGCGTCGTCGTAGAGAAAACGTATTTTTCTTGACTTACTTTGCTTTGGCATTTTTATTTATTTACAAATTATCTTATACATATGTATTTACAAAATAAACAATATAAAAAAAAACAGTATTTAGAAATGGCACCACTAATAAAGCGTCCATGCGGACAATAGAAATGGGCCCTCTGCAGCGAGCTAATCTATAAACGCATACTGATACAATTCGTTCATAAATATTTGCACTAACACAGCCAAACGCGCGTAGTCGATCGATAGCCGGGCGGAGCAGCGAGCGACACAGCCACCCCGTCTCAGTGCTAACGCACGACTGCCGCCCGCGCCCGCGCAGAGCACCTCTAAACCTATATCTCAAAATGGGGCATTGTCTTTGCAACTGTTGATTGATTTAAAAACGCTATTTCAAATATGTAGTACCTCTAACCACCAATTTTTCAGTGTAAAAATATTTCCAAACATCAAAGCCGTTTAGAAGTTATAAGCAAATGTTAGCGAAAATAGCGTTTTGGTAAATATTTTTTTAAGGCAAAAGTATTAGCCTTATGAAAAAACCCTGTTTCAAAAATGCTGTACATGAATCTATAGCAAACATATATTTTTTACAGACCTTCTAACCAAACCGTTAATGAGTTATAAGCTTCATAAAGTGACCGAGTTACGGTACTAAACGAGAGTAAGGCCCTTAAGAATTGAGCTATCAAACGCAAAGTATTTTTTTCAAATCCGTCTGGTAGTTCCAGAGATAGCGCGTTCAAACAAAGTAACTCTTCAGTTTTATTATTAGTATATATTATTATGGATAAATTGGTATAGATTTGATACCTACCTTTAAGAATTGGACATTTTGGGAATTGGACGTTTTGTGAATTGGACATTTTGAGAATTGGACGTTTTGAAACCGTTGGACATTTTGAGAATTGGACATTTTGAACCTAAACGTTATTTCTTAGTAGCAGCTCTGATTCTGATCTTTTGCCCGGTTGATGGCAAAAGGCTTGCCCCTTATCACATGGGACTTAAACATAACTTGTTCTGGCGAAATGCGGGTGTACCATAGGTACACCTCTGCACAACCCGTCGCGGAAACAAACCGTGATGTTATGTTATAAGTTGATTCTCTTCTTACTGGATAAGACGAAGTCTGCTAATTTCAAACTTAAGCATCCTAAAAAATACAGGAAAAAACTAAGGTTAGCTAAGTCTTAATACACATACATCATTTTTAGTTACTATCTTTCCCAGATTTGAGGGGCCCGTGGCTAAACAATAACAGCTGCACAGGACGATCTATCAGGTTAAGCTAGGCTTGCCTTAAACAATAACTAGAGGATTTGTTTTCATATAATTATTATTGGAACAATTTTAAATGTCACGCGATTGATTATAACTTTATGGTTCGTTATAAGTTCATGACTAACGATGTTATTTTATAGGACGCTATTCATGACCTTGGCATTAAAAGTATTTGAATTTTCAATTTTATTTGTGTCTTTATTACCTAGTTTTTTTACGTTAAAAAAACCTAATTAGGCAACTTAAAATTGTTTACAGAAGCAATAAACTAAGCGAAAATATTCAAATAAAAATACATAGTTTAGTTCGCGTTAAGGGTATTACATTGCCCAATGACCTTGAGCATGCTGCCCCGTACTAACTTACAACGAAACGACGAGAGAGAGAGGGACGAGTGCGGGAGTGACATAGTGCTTTTCGCGAATTTCGGATTATTATGAAATATTAAAAGAAATAAGAGAAAAAAAATCAATACACATTGTTAAATACGTCATTGCGTATTTTTTGGTATAAAATTCATGCCGAGTTATTGAGCCATTATAGAGAAAATTTTCAATTTAGGTTGAAAAAAGACCTATTTGTTACGATTTTTTGATAAAAGAGTAAGTTTATTAAAATTTTAAACAATACAATGTACATATTTGTGACCTTTAGTTTAACATATATTTTTTATATTGAAAACGCACAAAAGGATTCATCTACAAACTTCTTTAAACACACGAAACAACACTTAAGTGATTTCTTCAAATATACAGTGTGTTAGGTTAAACGAGGGACATATTTTAAGGGAGTGTAGTACTCATGAAAATGAACAACTTTTAATATAGGCATGACTCAAAAATATGAAAAAAAAAAACAGCTGTTCCCCACATTTTTTCCAGTTATGCGAACAGAAATGTATAGAGCGGCTGGTTTTTTTTTCTCGATTTCAATGTTGGTTTCTTAGTAAAAGTTCTTCATTTTTATGAGTACTACACTCCCTTAAAGTATGTCCCTCGTTTAACCTAACACACTGTATAGGTACTTAGCCCACGAACGCACGAACGTAAAATATCGCGGCGGGATTTTATCGCGCACTGGATTTTCACTCGCCAAGCGTCGAGAATTCAACAGAGTGTATCCCAGCGCGTAAAAAAAAACACAATGTTGGATCTTCAACTCTTGACGCTAAACAGGGCGTTGAGAACACAGTGTGCGAAAAAAAAATCGCCGCGGGAAAAGGCCCCCTTTTGGACCTGGGTTTAAGTTTTATGAAAATAAGATTTTCAGGGCGTAAAGTGTAAATACTATCAAGGAAATACTCAAGATCGCTTGATTACCATAGATACTCGTACATCCTTAAGGCCGCTATCCCACTGGCGTTTTACGAGCGTTGACGTCAACGTCGCGTCTGCGCGGCGTCGACGCTGCGCAGACGCGACGTTGACGTCGCGTCATCGCGTAACAAGCATAAAACGTCCGCTGAACGCGACGTTAACGTCGCGCAGATGATACTATTGCCAACAAACGCGACGTTAACGTTAAGCAGACGCGACGTTGACGTCGCGTTCAGCGGACGTTTTATGCTTGTTACGCGATGACGCGACGTCAACGTCGCGTCTGCGCAGCGTCGACGCCGCGCAGACGCGACGTTGACGTCAACACTCGTAAAACGCCAGTGGGTCTAGCGGCCTTAGGGGCTTATTAAGGGGCGTGCTTATCATAGTTGGCGGGGCTCGTGGCTAAATACATAACAGCCGTACGGGTCGATCGGAGGCTAAGTTACGATTGCCGCGGTCGTTTCGTGGATGGGTTCCCTTCGTGTCACGGAAAGCACGTTAAGCCGTTGGTCCCGGCTGTCATTCGTAGACCTTTGACAGTCGTCACGGGTAGTCGGAACCCCAAAAGTCTGACAACCAATCTTACTTTTCTATTGTTCAGCTTATCATAGTTGGCATGCTAGAAAACTAATTGATAGTTACATAATTCGCTTCCTTATTCTAATGAATTCCCGCATTTTCCAATAGAATGGGAGGTTTACGACCGCTAACGACTCTTCACATTTGACGGACAACTCGTAAAAAACTAATCATGTAAATGCACGAACCTTTGTTGGTACCTATAAGCACAGAATAACAATGTATAAGTAAGTGTTTTAAGGTTTTTAATATGTATCATTGTAGTATAAAAATATTTTATATATTTTATCTGTGGGCGTTAGCTGCCTGAGAATAAAATGAGTATTATTATTTTCGGGAGAGTTCTTTTTTCTCAGCTCTAAGGCTGGTTTTAGCTACATTTACGGGCCAAAGCCAAGTAAATGCAGCGTGTGGTGTATTTTATGGTGGGAGTGTACTTTCGTCTAACTGCATGAATTTCCTAACGATTCTGCTTGTGTTTAGGATGGCTGCTTTCTGCAGATTGATGTAAAGGGATTCTTCTAGATTCATTAATTTCAGGCTACGGAGGAAATGGTTGGGGTTTATAACACCTGTCGTGGAGAGAATGACAGGAACAACATAAACTTTATCTTGTCTCCAAATTCTTGTAACTTCTTCTTTAAGCTCAGTGTGTTTGCTTATTTTTTCAGCGATTGTTTTTTGCGGGTTATGTGTGTTGCGAACTGCAATGTCTTTATGGTAAGTGAATTTCTTATTTTATCCTGTAGGGTTATGTCCGGTCTATTGTAATGGACGGTCCTGTCTGTAATTATGGCGCGATCGAAATACAGTGGATACTACTACCCGGTAGGGTGTCCCGAAAAATTTTTTTTTTCGCTTTTCGCTACTCAAGCCCCCTCAAAAGTTGCATTATTAGTTTTAGATTACCGTAAAAATGATAAAAAAAAACATAAAAAAATATCTTGAGGGTTCTACCGGCATTTTTTTTAATTTTTTGTTTGCGGCAGTTTGTGGCGCGTACATAGGTAAGTACGGATTGTTTTTGATGGACGATGTTTGCAACCTGACTGTGTCTGTGAGTGTAGTCTGTCTGTGTGAGAGTTATGTATGCTCCTTTTATGTGTTATACGGTTTCTGATTGAATGTGGCATCTGCAGAATTATAACTTTAAAGTAGATAGGTATGACATTGAATATTCATGGGAGTTTATTTTTTATTTGTTTAAGTGGGAGGACCCGAATTGTTTACACATGTTAGCTGTATCGTACCCTTGTCAACGAATTTTGAACTAATGAAGCTGAACGCGTGAACTGTGTAATAGGGCTCTTGAAAAAAAAGCGGGTAAAAGTCGTGAAAATGGTTTGAATTTAAAATCAATTCAGTATTTATTTTAGACGTATTATAACGATAAACAGCTCAGCAAAGAGGTTAGTGTTGCTGTGCATATAATGAACTGCTAATGAAATAAAAATTAAGGAATTGAATTTATTTTGTGCATTTTTCTTCTCGAGTTAATAATAATTTTAAAATAGTGCTATATGTACAGACGCCAGCACATCAACCTACTACAATCTGTCAGATTTCTTTAATAGATTTTCAACTTTATCGCTAAAGCATAAGGAACGAAGTTGATTGGGAAAATTTTACAGTTCCGGGTAGCTTGATGTGCTGGCGTCTGTACCTAAGTTTTGCGACCAAACCACAAAACTATTGCAGTATTATTAGACAGTAGGAAATTGTGCAGAAATATTAAAATGAGTATCTAGGTACCTACTCATTTTATTAAACTCAGGGTGTCCGCATTTTATTAAGAACAGCGCGAATATGCACATACCCCGATATTAATTAAAACAACTAAACTACTAACTCAATGACGTCACCTCAGTTAATGAAGAAAATTGAAAAGCTTTTAAAACGCAAAACACGTCATACTAACTGCGTGTACCTACTGGAAATGCAAAACAAATTGTTCCAATGAAAATATAGTTAGTCATTATTAGGGGGCTCTTGGAAAGCTTGCTGAATGAGCGTGGTTAGTAGTTTCTCGAAAATAAAAGAGTACCTGTCTATTGTCATTGCTTGCAAGAAAACCAAACAAATTGCTTTTCAATAGAAAAGCATTTGTTTAGTAAGGAAAAGGCTAGCCAGATTGATTTTGGGCTACGTCAATAAACATAGCCCAAAATCAATCTGGCTAGCCTTTTCCTTACTATGTTGAGGTCGGCTTAGAGTCTAACCGGATGCAGCTGAATACCAGTATTTTACATGGAGCGACTACCTATCTGACTTCGACAACCCATTACTGGGTAACACGATACCCCTTGGTAAGATTGTTTGTCAGGGTTTTGTCTACTAGCTACCCGTAACGACTTTCAAAGATCTACGAATGACAGCCGAGACCAACAGTTCAACGTGTTCCCGAGGCATGGAAGGGTCTCGATATAAATGGGATGGCCACCGATCATGAACTAACTGCGACAAGCGTAGCTTAAGGGGGAAGCGCTAAGGTAGCCCGCAAAATTCAAATTTTCTTATGTGTTTTGCAATTTGCTGGCCAGTATTAAGTTGTATGTTGATCAAAATATGATTCGCGGCCGTAACAAATATGTATTTACAGAATTATAATCATTAAAGTCATCAACACAACTCTCTAAGACCACGTAAGTCCAAAGAATGATGATTTCATGAATCAGTTATTCTTTGGACTTACGTGGTCTTAGAGAGTTGTGTTGATTACTTTAATAATTATAATTCTGTAAATACATATTTGTTACGGCCGCGAATCATATATTAATCAACGTACAACTTAATACTGACCAGCAAATTGCAAAAAACCTAAAAAGAATTGAATTTCGCGGGCTACCCTGGCACTTTCGCCTTAAACTTCGATCGATGCTTGCGGCTATTATTACTTAAAAGACATTGAGAATATATTATTTCGCGAAGAGCGTAAGTCCTTGGCCAGACTGGCAGCGCGGGGCAGGGAGCGGCGCGGGTGCGGGAACGTGCGCGATCTGCCTGTCCGCAGTGGAGTGCGGCTTCGTTCTGAGTGTTGTCGTGTCTAGTGTTTGTCAAAATATAATATGGATGAAGAAGACTTATTTTTACTAGAAAAAAGCTCGAACTAGTTTGAGAACCTCGGTCCCCGCGCGGGCTGCCCGCGCACTCATTGCGGCCACTTGTATGAACGAGTTATGGCGTGAGTTGCCCGCGCCAAGCAGCCCGCGCCGCTTACCACGCCCGCGTGCCCACTATGGACGCTCTCAAATGAAGTTCTAATGTTTGAGACCGCGCCCCGCGCCCGTTTTGGCAGTCTGGCCAAGCACTTACACCCTTTTACATTAAGCTGGCAATAATCCTACTGTGAATCCTCCTCCTTTTCGCGACCACCACAGTACCTATATATATCATACGTTGGCTGTGGTGGACTGTTTTGTTTCTTTAATGACTAGGTAGATGTATTGCTGTTTGTAGGTATAAGTTTAAGTGGGTACAGAGTTAAGTGTTGCGTATCATCGATTAAGGATTGGCTAAAAGTAAACCAAAAGCAGAATAAGATACGACGATTCTAGAATAGACTAGCCTAGCCTTTAATCTGCCGGATCTAGGTCTGCGCTCAGCCATTTTCCCATATTTCAGGAAATCCGCTTGCAGGTTTCATAAGCCCTCTTCACACATTAAAGATCCCATAGTTGTACCTACCTAAGTCTATTATTCTAACACATGACATAACAACTCGCCTGTATTCCCTAAAGGGTTGGATAGAGGGGTGCCTATAGTATACCCAAATGTTGCCAGTTATGTTTAAGTCCCATGTAATAAAGGGTAAGCCTCTCTACTGAGAAATTCCTGATGAAAAACCCCAGTAACACTTTACACTTGTAGCAAAAGTCTTCAATATTTCCCTGCCTTCCGAGCAACAATTCCGTGGATGACTACACACCCCCTGTCTATCCATGCGTTTGACAAGTGCTAACAAACTGCCGAATGGTTAAAAAAACAGAAAGGTCATGCGCCACTGCCCTTTGAACTATAGAGTTTAAGCCCTAAGCCGTGAACTGCCAGTTGATTTAACCTACCTAATAGGTCAAAAAGGAACTGTGAAGAAAAGGGCATCACGCTTTTGAATTTGGAAGACAATGTGAAGCTTCGTTTAATACTGCTTTGAAAAGAAAGTGTGATCTATTGTTTGTTGTCAACAAGTCAATAAAATATATACTATAACACTAACTGTTGTAAGCGACTTCGTCTGCGTGTATTTTGTATTTCATTTTTTTTTATATGTACAAATATCCAGGATGAAAAGCAGTTTATGTCCTTCTTCAGGTTCCAGGCTACATATCCGTCAAATAAAAGACGAACAAAGGTACTTATGTATTTGTAATATTTATTATAAGTATTGATGATATAACTCACACCGCACTCTCTAAATTCAGATGATCTTTGTCTAGTAAACTGCTATTAATCTACATGGCTTATGGAGCAATTTCGTTACTTAAAAAAAACACTATTTTATAGGTAAAAGTTTTAGTTTTAGATCTTAAAACGAAACTTACCATCTACCATGCCGCTCGACAGTCGTACATATGCAAATAATCTCTGAGGAACTAAGCAGTTGTTTCAAATGAGCTTCCGTAGATGCATATCTGACCATTTACAAAATAAATGGTCAGATATTCATTTTTCTTTTTTCATTTCCTCTGGGTCATTCTTTGGCCACAGAATTAGCATTGCCATACAACGTGGCAATGCTGCCAGTCTTCTGGGCACGTTTCCGGATGAGAGCGATACGGACGAGTAGTACGACGCCTAAGTGTGCTTTGTTTTTGTATTTATTTGTATAGTAGGTTAATTAGTCATTTAATTTAGTATCTAGTGGGAATAGTTATTTACAAAATTTATGTTTCGAAAAGCAATTTACATAGTGGGTTAATAGTTATTGCTTAGAAGCCACACGCAAGGGATAATACGATTAATTGTTACAATTTGTAGGTCGAATCGATTCTCTATATGTTGTTGTTATGCTTGACAATGACTTCGTTAATATTTAAATGTGCGTGTAACTGTTATGTCAGTAGGTTTTAGGATAATTAATTGTTTGGGATTCATTTTAAAAGAAATATGGACTGGTCAGCGGCATATGGTATTGGATAGAAGATAAATAAACAGAAGGGCAATTCTCGTAACTTAAAACGTTAAAAATTTAGTCGCAGTCTCATCTCGGTGACAAACAAGTGTCAAGAACTTGTCAAAAATGTAGGGAAATTAGAGATATTTTTGACACATTGAGACAGATCAGACTGTGAACGTTATTAAAATTACGAGAATGAGGGTTTTCGTGAAAATTTACGACACCAGTTGGCACCACTGTGACAAGAGGTCTTTCAATATAAAATATATGATGACGTTCATCATTCGATTCATTCATTCGTTCATCATTCCGTCATAACTAAAGAAAATATAGGCTCTTTGACGATTTTTACAATAGTAAGAGTACACTTGACATTGGCTAAATTGTGGTGGTTTTTCCGCAAAAGCCATTAAACGAAGAGAAGAAGAAGTAGGCTCTTTGACAGATGCCTGGACCTGACGTGCCAGTGCTGCCACCTAGCGAACGTCATTTCAGAAAACCCTCATTGCGTAGCACATGAACAGTAGCAATGCTTTCATTTTGACAGTTAAACAACATTCTTTGCGTTATTTACGTTGTTGAGCTGACAAATTTTTCCAACATGAGCAATGGATTAGCAATATTCTTTAAAATTTATCGGATTTTAATTGAAAGTGTTTTTCACAATTAGGGTGCTGATCAGAAAGCTAATTCCCGTAGTTAAAAATACTGACTTACACGTTGTTATCTATTTGATACTTTGATCGAGATAAAGTTACTGCACTACAAGAAAGTTTGCACCTTGTTAACGTTTATACGTCTGACAATGTGCCAGAGAACTTCTACTGACCAAATGATTTTGTGTTAGTTCTATTGTGTTGCTGGAATGTCAAAGTTCGACCAATTCGCTAGCAACATCAAATTAAAAAAAAACGCAACCATCGTCATTTACGAAGTCGGTAAGGCACCACTTGAGGCAACGAAGTGAAAGTTAATAAGTATTTACTTATTGTATTTTTCTAGGTAATACAAGTCATACTTTGTAAAAAACTCATTAATATTTATAGAACTGGGCCATTAAACTTGTACGAGTGTATGTGATGTTTTAGTTTTTCAGAACATATGTCACCTTGGTTGTTCAACCCTGACCCCGGCTCAGTGGTGAGTAGAAGCGACCTTCGCTGATTAACTAGATAAGGATATGGCACCCGTAAAGTGTGGGTACCTAAGTTAATGTAATACGACAGCTTGTTTCTTAGAAGTTGCATGTTTTAGTCTAAACTTTAAACTAGCTGCTAATCTTTAATTATTAACCACTAACAGCGCCCCGCAGTTTCACCCGCATAAGTGTCGATCCCGTTGGAATATCGGGATAAAACCTATCCTATGTCCTTTCCCGGGACTCAAACTATCTCTATACCAAATTTCATCTAAATCGGTTCTGCGGTTTATGCGTGAAGAGGCAACAAACAGACAGACACACTTTCGCATTTATAATATTAGTATGGATAATAACTTAGGAATAGTAAGGTGCACACAACATTGGCAATGAAGTAGTCTTAGTCAGCCCAATTAAATCATTACTACACCCATTTCTCACTTTTGACCAATTTTGTGAAAGCACAGGAATAAAGGAGATCTGTGTTTTTTGGTGACCATCTTTTTACCAAGGGGGAATAAACTTCAAACACCAATAAATTACTAGTAACTAAACTGTGTTCAATCAGAAGGATACGTTCCAGTCCCTAAACGCGTGCGTATTACTAATAATGGACCGCCCAATGCCAATGGGGGTTTTCGTGAAAATTTACGACACCAGTTGGCACCACTTTGACAAGAGGAATTTGAACATAAAACGTATTATGATCTTCATCATTCGTTTCATTCATTCGTTCACCATTCAGTCATGACTAAAGAAAATATAGGCTCTTTGACAGATGCCTGGACCTGACGTGTCAGTGCTGCCACCTAGCGAACGTCATTTCAGAAAACCCTCATTTACAGGCTAAAGTTCAGTCAGAATCCAAAAATTCTTAAGTCAAACTAACTTCTTATACTGCCAATACCTATTCCAAACAAACCGCCAAATCTTAAAACACAACAGCCTTTATCGGTAGCACGGTCTACCTAACGAAGGCCAATTTTACCCAAAACGCCAATATATGCCATCCGTACAAGTATATAATGCAGTCTATTTTCGTACTCGCCTGCTTGTAAGTGTATCTAGAGACAAAGGCTTTAAAAGAAAGTTAGAAACAGTTTAGGGTGAACGGTGAACTAGGCCAGGGGCGAGATGAATCGATAGGTAACTTTCTAATGCACCATGAATCATTTATAGCCGGTCAGGGGCTGATCTCAATGTAAGACTAATCGTGACGAGACATTAGGTACAAGTCAGTGCATGATACAGTACCCGGCGATAAATATTGCACATCGACTTTTGGAAAGAGACAATCGGCTAATTTCGGCTTCCTAGAGCGTTATCTCTGTCGCATGAATTACAAACAGTCCGGTATCTATTAGGAGATGTTAAAACAATTATGATTTGCTTCTTTTGATAATTATTTTTATTCTTTGTATAAAATACAAAAAAAGGTAAAGGTCGATGTGCAATATTTATCGCCGGGTACTGTACATATTATATGGGGTCATTTCAACACCAAAGGAGCACTGGTGGTCCAGTGGAAACGGCCGTAACTTACGAGTTTTACTTTACTTTACTTTACTTTGTGTTAATTATTTCACCACCTGCTCTCAAAACGGTGAAGGAAAACATCGTGAGGAAACCGGCATATCTTAGAACCTAAATCAGCTCAAAATCAAAAGTCATTCATTCAAACTATGCTGAGAAATTGAGAATCAGCACTTTTTGAACGTTAAAATTACGTAAGACAGTCCCCCAAAAACCTGCTCCTAATCACTTCCTAGTGCTTTAGCTGGGAAGAAGAAGTGGCGCAACCAATTCCCCAGCAGCACAGCTGTTTGTTGAAAATCCCAGCTGCACAACTGTCTGCTTAAAAAAATAAAAGTTCACAAAAAAAAAAAACTTGAGAAAAGCTTCGATAAATAATGTTATGACATTATAATAATTTTTCTTTCATAAAATAAACACATTTAAGGTTCACAATGTATTAAAGTTCGTTCAGCAAACTATTTACCTTCAATGAATTTGAAGTCAAGTTTACCAGCTATTTTCATACCTACTGTAATTTTACTGTCAAGGCTAAGACGTCAAACAAAGAGTTAAAAACGTAACTTGACATGACTCGATATAATAGTCGTTGAACTGGATGCATTGTTGTTGTACTGCAATTTGCTGTACACATGATTATGGTCCCGACATTTACCATGTGAAGGGAAACGCGATGCATATCAGCGTACAATCGCACGCTATATTTAGGTGCGTCGTATTCATAAAGATATGAACGTTTATTGAATTAAAATTATTGAGTGCAGTCGCAGTTTTAATGGCTACTTTTATATACCATTGAATATAAAAGAAATAGTAATAACTAACAAATGCTACTTTTATCAGTAGATACCTACCTTCGTGAAACAGGTATTTAAAAAAAGGTTTCGTGCCAAGCAAGGTACGAAACTATACAATAGGCGTTCTTATTGCCGCAACCTTTGGATAGAAACTTTATTGAGGGCATTAATCAAAATAAAATATCACTCTCAGACACTCTAACACATCGTCCAATGATCCATGAGGTACCTACTATTACTGATATTTACTTTAGTTATCCTGTTGAACATCTAAACAAGACATTTATTTACAGAAACATGTAGAAACATCTATTCACGCCCCTAAAGTGTTAGCAAATAAAACGCGCGTTCACAATAATTTCAGAACTCCTAAATAACTTAGAAGCATTGCCCGTCTGTTACAAAGGTATAGCATTTTCTTCAGTAAAATAAATCACACCCCCACAGCGGAATGATTACAAGTATAAAAGATTTTACGACAGTGACAAGGAACTACGCTTGTCATAACTTGCGTGCAAGACGCCGGTTGTATTAAAGCAGTCATGTCAAAGATACGGCCCGCGGGCCGAATCCGGCCCGCGGGCCATTTCGATACGGCCCGCGATCACAATATATCACAGATAAATGAATCTTGTTTTTTAGAGATTTTAGACTGCACTCGATGCCTCTACTAAGGTTTAAAAATGCGCGCGCTTTACTTAAAAGTAATTTCAAGAGTAGCGCCTGACTAGACGAGCGAGAGATGATTGTTTGTAACAACTATATATAAATAAATAAATAAAGATGTTAAAATAATTCAGTATGTTTTAGTTTTTTAATTTGAACCTGGCCCGCCTACACATTCTAAATCTAATATATGGCCCTCTACAAAATTGACTTTGACACCCCTGTATTAAAGGATTATGAATACGACAGGAAACTATTTTAAACACTGATATTTCCGTCAAAGTTTGTCATGCGATATTTTATTTTAAGTGGGAGTCGTAACAATGGAGCTGTTTTGAAAATGTTTTCGCTATTGATTTTATGAATAGAATTTGCAGAAGGTTAATCAATATATAGACAAATCACGTACTTTTATCATTTTTTCATCCGTAGAATTTTATCATCCATCCGTATGCCATCTTGGATTTACGTTGAGCTTTCTAACACCACAATCGTTACAAGTCCCAGAAGATGTACCGCCCATTTAATTTAAAAAGCAAATTGGTATATTAAATCCCCCGTAAGCCTTCAAATCAAAAGGTGGGTATACTTCACAAAGTGATATGCAAATGTGTTGATGGCGGCACGCGACATTAGCATGTCAATTGCGGTTCACCAGTACAAAGCCATTTGTGTATTACTAATACAAGCTTATATGCTTCGTATGTGAATTTAATATCGTGTAGTTATTACATGATCAAGAGTTTAGCATATGTAGGTAGCTAGGTAGTAATCATATAGGCGACAGAGAGAATATACGACGTATTATAGACCCCTCAGATACGAATGGATTATATTCAAGTTTTGAAACCATCATCATACCTGGTCTTTTCTCAAGTAGGTATGCTGTGGTCGGCTTCCAGTCTATACGGACGCAACTGAGTAAGTACAGACGCCAGCACATCAAGCTACCCGAAACTGTCAAATTTTGCCAATCAACTTTGAACCTTATGCTTTAGCGATAAAGTTGAAAATCTAATAAAGTTATCTGACAGATTGTAGTAGGTTGATGTGCTGGCGTCTGTACATACTAGTATTTTAAATGGCGCGACTCTATCTGCATTTTAATTATCACACACGTAGTTAAATACAACGTTAAATACCTTTCTCAGGACAATGACTCGATCTCTACATGTTTATGCCTTTATCTCTTTAAATAACGACACAATGTTATTAGTTGAAGATTTAGAGAGATGGTCTTCTTTCTAATATAATTCGGAAGACGATATTTTAAGCCACCGAAACAAGGTACTTAAAGGCCTTATTAGGGTTTCGTACCAAAATGGTAAAATGGAACCCTTACTCAGTCTGTGTGTCTGTCACAGCTCGATATCTCAAGAATTACTAATGCTATCAACTTGAAATTTGGAATAGTTTTAGATGACGTTTGCCTAACTATTTTGCAAATAAGAAAGAAATAAAAATATATGCATATTTTTTGCAACAGGGACTGAAAATTCTCTTCAGGGACTGAATATTTAATTTTTTATTTCTGGTTTGAAAATTTTGAAGTGGGGCTACTGGGGAATGTGGGATATGCGCAGTTTGCACATTCTCAAACAATTTTCTTTTTTTTTAGGTCGCATAGTTTTCGACTTTTGATGAAAAATGTAAAAAAAAAAATACCGTTTCCCCCCTTATCTTGAAGTTTGCAAAGAGAAAAATCTTAAATTATTCTATGTGATAAAATTTTATGTAAAGATTACAGAAAAAATAAAACGGTCTCTAAATAGCACACTTTTTCAGAAATCATCAACAATAGTTACATTAGTTCCACTATCGGTCAAGAGATGGCGCCGACAAACTGCAATATTCTACACCGCAGTGCACAGTGTTAAAATTCTCTGACAAATATAGGCCTCGCCGATGAAAATTTAAAAACATGATGGTACGGAACCCTCGGTGCACGAGTCCGCCTCGCTCTTGCCCGCTTTGTAATTGAGACTACAACTGAAGTATAGCGTGATTCTATGAAATGTATATTACATGGAATTGTCCCGGCTTCTCAACGCGATCCAATTTTCAACTATGAAAGTTCACGTAATTATTAGGAATTCAGCTAGTGCAATATGTAACCTACTATAAGTAGGTATATGTACTATGAAGCCGCATTTCTCATCTCTAATTAATTTTAAAGTTTGAATTTGGATTCAGAACCTGTTTTTGTGGTACTGGAAACGTAGCACAGATATTATAAATGATTCTTAAACACCTTAAACATATCCAAATCTAAAAATAAGTATTATCTGTGTGCAATTCATATTTCCATTTATAGGTTCAGTATAAAATGAACAGCCAATAGTAAAAATGGTTGAAAATAATTCGTTCTTGGAATAAATGTCATCGCGGATTCGCGGCGTGATTACAGGTAATTCTAGCCAGCAATTGATCGCACAAACTTCAATACAAATTCTATGTTTCGCTTTTACGATGTTTTTTATGGCTATCGTTTTTCATTTTGATATAATCATGTCTACAGAACATGGTCGTCCAAACTGACCACTTCACAGTTAAGATAACATCACGCCTGTATTTCCCAAAGGGTTCGATAGAGGTGTACCTATAGCGCACTCACATTTTGACAGTTATGTTTATCCACAACTTTTTTTTTAGGCCTATTGTGTGTTCCAAGTCCTCCCCTTTTTTCTTCCAAACCTCCCTGTCTTGTGCAATCTCTGGCCATGTTGGCTCTGCAAATGATATTAGACCGTCACACCACCTTCGCCTTGGTCGACGGCGATGTCCTGCCTCAGGCGTCCAGTGAGTGACGATCTTTGCCCATCTCTCCGGGTGCACTCGTGAGACGTGTCCGGCCTACTCCCACTTCAGCCTGGCTGTTTTTTTTTTCAACATTCGCTACGTGAGTTATGGTCTTATGGAGCGCAGCGTTGTGTTTCTAACTCGGTCTGTATGCTTAACACCTAATATGCTGCTCTTCATTGCCCGTTGGCAAATCTTGAGTTTAGACTTTTGTTGTTCAAACTCAAACCATTTATTTCAATTTAAACCATGTACAGGCACTTTTGAATTGTCCAAATTAAACAGTCAGTCAGTTAGTCAGAAGATTGAAGCTAGTTGCCCATTCCAAAACGTATTAGATCTCTATGGAGAAGGACGCGTAAGTAAGTGACCAACTTTGTGCACTACAATAAACCTTATTTTTGTCGAAGCAATAGATGAATTACATACCAACATAATATTATCATGACACAAAATATCGAATTTCAAATTGCCTAATCTCATGCTTCAACTAGGAATTGAACGGTAATTGGTTGGTAGCTCGTAGCAGTGCGCTACGAACTTCGTAGGCGGCTACGAATTTCGTAGACCGCAGTTTGTAACGACACACTCAATAATATTGGTTAACTCTCTTAATAATTAAATTACGTCACATTTGAACAAATAAATAAAACACCCGCGCAATTCGGGTTATTAACGATCTTCTCGTGGAGATCGATGTATTTACATATTTGAGTGAATTCGCAAAAATACTGATGTTCTTTTTATGTTATAGTGTAGATTAGAGTAGGCTGTAGGTTGTTGTTTTTATTTTATTTTATTTTACTTAGTGAACTTAGTCAAGTAGTTATTATTTTAGATGTTATTATACGTATTACTAGTTTTTTACGCTTTTCATAGTTTTAAATTGTAAGTTAATGTTAAGACCACGCTATCGCATTAGGTATACACCTGTAATGATAGTTGTAAGGGGGATTTTAATAAATAAAAAATATTAGTTTGGTTACTTATAACTAAAATTAATTTCTATATTTTTACAGAGTATGTTATCAAGATGAGAATTTTTATTAGGATTTTAGAATGGAGTTAATCGAGACACAGACTAAAAACAGCGGTGAACTAACTGACCTTTGCTGTAGATACAAACTGAAAGGTTTTCGTGTTATGCTAATGCGAGGCTAGCCTAGCTTTCCAAATATCAGTTGGCCAATCTAACTAACGACATGGAAAATAATGTACCTATTGTTTTTAAACCAGTAGCATAAGCTTACCTAGGTAGGTAGTCAACGGTAAATAATATAATATATTAGTAGAAAAACGACTTAATAAAATCTGTCTAAAACAAAATCTGTAGCCTACCTGTGTATAAGATGGATATGATTATTGTTTTTATGTGATTGTTAAGAATAAAGGAGCAGTCGTGTTGTTAAAACACGACACAGACAAAAAAAAAATAGTTATCTTTAATGAACTAAAAGTTTGATACGATTCTCTCATCATAACCGCAAAGTTGACGTTCCTACGGGTGAGTTCAAATCATACCCTGCCGATGTATTCTGTAAAACTGTCACCATAAAAACTTAGGTGAAGTGAGCTGTCAATAGTTCAATCCCTAGCATCAAGTGGAATGACAGCTCACTTCATCTAAGTTTACGCGGTGAGATATTTACAGAATAGACAGGCAGTTGAGCAATTCTTGTAAAACCGACATCTACCTACACAAGCAATTACTAAATGCTATGATTGATCGTTTTAACTTTCGTACTAAAATGCACAGCAACAGCTTTCGTGAGAATCAAAAATGTTTATCATCGTGAATAATAAATTGTTATAAAACGAAAACGAAACTTTTTTACAAATGATTAATTGCGGGAACTACATAAATTATAATAAAGGGACCTTGTATGATCAATAGTATGATTAAATGAACTTATATCCCAAATATAGCAAATAAAAGTGAATAATTGGAACAAGGTCGAACGTCGGCCAACGGTGCCTGCTGTGACCGATGTCTTCCTTCACATAAAATCGATATGGTAGCAACGGTCGCATCGCCATACTCTACCATAAAAAAAAACAATATAAACACAAAATAATCGACACTAGTTAGCAAGTTCGCCCACCTCCAATGGAATCAGCTTGCGAACGTTTGAGTCTCGGCGACACAATTCACTTCGCGCAACACCCGATGGTTTAGCACTGTTATCGGATATCGTTTATCACCAATGAACTATGCTAGTGGACTGCACACGCCTTGCGCGCTTATGCATCTTTTACACTGAACACAAGGACGTAAGTTATGTACCTATTCGTTCAAAAAGTTTACGCGCGCGCCCGGTAAACCGCTATTACAGAATTTATTTTTTATTATATTCACTTTATTTAACACACTGACGTCAGTTTACTATATTTACGCGAGTGAGAATGCAACTTTTCTTTTACGATTACAAATACTAGGTCGGCGATGACCCAGTTTCAGTGCGCTAGCAAAAAAAGGCTGTCGGAGACCTTTTCACATTGTTAAATGAAAAACTTGGTATATGGTATTTTAACTAATCACGGGTAAAACAACAGGTATTACGTGATTATAATTATCTAAGTTTCAAAAGTTTTTATTCAAGTCAAAGCGTAGGTACTCACCGATAGTCCAGGGTTGCAGCCAGATGTGATGGAATTCTTTCTGAACTTGGGCACGCAGATCTGCATCGAGCTTTTGTTCTTAGGGGGCCCGGCACAACCGTACTCATCACTCCGATTATTCCTCGTCAAATTAATGTTGTTGGTGTTATTAACTTTCACCAAAATATTACAAGTTTGCGACGCAATTTGGAAAAGGCCTTCCTCTAAGTTTCTTTTGTTGTGGTACTGTCTGTTGAAGTGGAGATAGTCCCACCAGGAAGGCATTTTCTCTTATGAAACGTGTTTAGTTGAGCGCGGGCCGGGCGAGTCACCCGCGTGCGATCGACAGGGGCGCTCAAACGAAGTGACGAGTTAGTTCTGCCTTTATGTAAGTCTCGACGTAGACTTGCGCGTTCAACTTTACTTTTTTTGACAATGTACTGGTACAGTCGCGGTGGTAAGTCTGCGCTTTGTTATTAATTTATTATGAATGTTTTTAAGTTACATGGGAGGTTTTCATTTGTTTTCTTCAAAATTTTCTAGCAAAAGTATGAGGGACAGTTAACTGTTGATAATCCTACCTGCAATAAGTTACACTGCACTCCACTGCAGGTACCTATTGGAACACAAGCACCTAGGTGCTTATACATATGATGCTATACTTAATTTTACAAAGAATTGGTATAGGCAGGCAAGTACCTATCGTGCAATTGTAGGTACACGAACGAAAGCTTAGGTAAGCTGGAAGATCTTATAAAAAATTTTGGTTTTGAAAACTCTGTTCTTAGAAACAGGCTGTTTTCATGACGACTGTACGTTCCGCAGGTGGATTATTAATTAATTTGGTCTTATTGACTTTTCGACGGTACATTTATTTTGATGGTCACGTGGGTTACATTAGGGAATTCATACCTGAATTTCAGATAAGAACACGCAACACCAAAAATAATATTGAATAAGTTATGGTGGAATTCTTTATTTCTAGGTACTACATTCATAAATTACTTACAGCCCAGGTGACCCTGCCGTCTGCCACCACGGCCGTGATCTATAAACGTTACTTAGCACGAACTTTGGCTAAGCGTTATTCCTGTCACCGTCGCAGAAATGTCAAACTAAAAGTCCAAGACAGAGACGGGAACATGTCTCTAGGCCAAAGCACGTGTTAAGTAAAGTTTATAGATCTCGGCCAAAGCATTACCAAAACTTTTAATCAATCGCTCATTGGTATGGTTGGTTACCTAACTTTTGTTAAAATTTTAAAACTTCTAGGTCAGCCGGTATCCGCTTATCTCAAATACCATTACGCAGCTACCTACCTACAACATAATATTATTTGTGAAGAGTAGGATTAGATACATAACCACCGTTTAAATCTCACTCAATATCGACCTAATTAGGTACTGTAAAGGTTGCCTGCAAAAGTCAACCTTATGTTCTGCAGACTGACAGAAAAATAACTCTAATTGCATTCGAATAGTCAAGTGAATTAAGAATGAGCTTTACAATAATTTGTATTAAGGTTTTGTTTTTTAAAACAGTGGATAGTATAGGCGTGATAAACGCAGTTATTATAACGTTGCACCATTTTAACGCCCCCGCACACAATATTCCACACTATACTCATTACAGTACCTACTTACTACCTAATTGCCACTTTAACTTCAGTTTCACACTAACATTATCAGAATAGTCTGGCACGTGCTCGACCTCTATATAGTTAAAGGCCAACCGCTTAACTGAGACGTTGCCTGAAGTAGCAGCGCGGTGCGGGAGGGGTGTGGTGTCGTGATGCGAGAGCTCAGTGGTTCGTCCAGTTGTGACAACTATCACCCCTCCCGCACCGCGCAGCTACCTCAGGCAACGTCTCAGTAAAACGGTCGGCCTATAGAGTAACCTTAGGAAAGCCTGTATGTATTCGGAATCGGCAAAAAAAGCAAAGAACATTTATGGGCTGGGCAATATTATGTGATGAGCACTGGCGACCTTTGCCCCATTTCTAGTGTAAAAACAATTTATGAACCTAACCTCATGATTTGCTACGCCGGCTACGGGCTACGGCGCCGCGGCGCTACGGCGTAGCGGAAAGACTGTTTTAGGTAAGGTTAAGATAGGTATTCAAATTTTGTTCTTATTGATCTAATCAGAATATTATTTTTAACCGAGGTGGACTAGGCGTTCTACGAGCTATTTTTTTCCATTAGTCCCCTAGTGCAGAAAAAAACTTGGATTGAACCGAAGTCATTCTTAAAGATAATTAAAAGTTAAATGGGCGCAATGCCTCGGGCAACGTAATTAAATTAGTCTTGGAATGTAAAAATACTAATGATATTTATTAGGAATGCATTAAAAAGATAGATGAAAATAAACAGCATTAATTTATTTTACTTGAACTAAGAATTATTGAAGTACTAGGAGCGCCCAGCGGTTTCACCTGCGTAAGTTTCGATCCCATGGGAATATCGGAATAAAAAGTATCCTGCAGGAAATGGTCTATCTATGTGCCAATTCTCATCCAAATCTGTTCAACGGTTTACGCGTGATTGAGTAACAAACATCCAAACATCTTCACAAACTTTCGCTTTTAGAATATTAGTGTGATATACCTATAGTAGGACTAGCTTCCGCCCGCGGCTTCACCCGCGAGGTATGTCGATAAAAACTATCCTATGTCCTTCCCCGGAATGCAATATATCTCTTTGCCAAATTTTATCGAAATCCGTTCAGTGGTTTAGGCGTGAAAGGTAGCATACAGGCAGACAGAGTTACTTTTGAATTTATAATGAGTATGAATTAGACGAATCAAATGAAGTTAACAATTCGAATCAATTTCTAATAATATAATATTTAATTAAATGAAATCCCTAATTTGGATCAAATAAAATATGCTTAGGAGTTAGGAACATGACAAAGACCTCGCCTCTCACGCACGAGGTTGTGGGTTCAAATCCGGGCAAGTAGGTACTAATGTGACTTCTGCAATTCTATTTTTTCAGTTTTTCTTAGAGAACACTCTTATATTGGTGAAGGAAACATTGTCTTGAGTAAGCATGGTGATCATCAGCGGGATTGTCCGAAAGGGTTACCGCTGGCCCGGAACATAAACGGCTAAGGAAGGAACACTGGTGGGTTTTAGTCAGTAAGAGTCTGACACTCCCTTCCTCTCCACCCAGAGCGGAAGGGGTCATTTGATGATTTCCCATCCAGAAGAAAAAAAATAGCGTGGTGATCAATGCTCATGCCTTCTCTGTTTGAGAAAAGGTCTTTGTTCTGCAGTGGAATGGCGAATTAAATAAACTGAAGACTGAGGGAAACTGACCAGTGATACGCGGACTCAAACAGTTACAGGCTGGTATTATGTATTATATTAGCTTCTGCCCGCAAGTTCGTCCGCGTGAAATTTCTTGTTCACCCGACCCACCCGTCGCATTGCATCGGCAGCCCGCGCTATTACCTACCTACTTCGTTTTCGCTTTCAGTTCTTTCTTTTATTATTTTTGCTCGGGTCCTAGCGTGATGTTAGCGTGTTGTATAGCCAACAGCCTTGCTCACAAGAATAGGGCTATCACAAATGCAAAAAAAAAAAAAACAAATCCGACTGGCAGTTTCAGAGATTAGCGCGTTCAATCAAACAAACTATTCAGCTTTATGTTTAGTATTAGTATAGATACGCAATGAATCTGCGCCCGAATATGCAGAAAACTGACACTCCACCAATGCACTTCTATCGTCATCGTTGTGCAGTGTGCACCTACTCTTCGTCTTCGTGTTGCTGCTTATATATTGTTGGCTCAAAACTTTCCACTTCCACGGCGTTGTCAGTGGCAGCGCAGAGGTCACTGACTGCATTTTTTGGGAAACAGAGAGTAGGATAGGAGGTGGAGCATGGTTTGCGACATAGCTCCACAATCACACCCATACTGCCGTTCCGTCAAGGTAGCCCCACTTCGCCAGGTTGGACTTACATCTTCCCGCTTGTGTCCGGAGACGGTGCACCTAATAACATACATACATAAACACTTGCTTACACCCGCTAAAACTCCTACCGTCTCATTACAAAACAATCTCAGATCTCAGATCAAACTTTAGACCAAGCCTAAACGTTCGAGCCAGTTTATTTTGAACTTAATTCCGATAAAAGTTAAGTTCTAAAATGACAACTGACTCGGGATTAACGTCAGTTTTTAACCGACTTCAAAAAAAGGAGGAGGTTCTCGGTGCTTCGGCATCTTTTTTTTATGTGCGTAGGTACGTTCCCCGATTACTCGAAGACGACTGGACCGATTTCAAAAATTATTTTTTTGTTTGAAAGGGTATACTTTCCAGGTGGTCCCATTGCCATCAGGTCAGGATCTAATGATGGGATTCTGGAGAAATCGAAGGAGCTCTTCAAATATTATAGGCACACCTATCGAGATTTGGGTATTTTTTATAGTAATTCGTGCATTTGCTCTCGGAAAGCACCATTTGGTGAAGTGGAACTGATGATGAAGATCAAAGATGGCCACCGGAACCATTCAATAATAAGTATTTCACGGGTTGCGGTTGGATTAAGTACTTTAATATGGTAGCAATTTATGCTCGTCACAATGCGAATGGTAAAATGGAACTGATGGTGGAATACCAGGAGAACTGCTCAACAATTAACGTCCCTGCATCAGGAAAAGCAATATTTTGTAAAAGGCGATGAGCAAGTTGACATTAGGCTATTGTAACTTAGATACATTATAAACAGACCCATTAAAAAGCTAGAAATAAAAACTTTTAACAAAAAAAACCGACTTCCAAAAAAAGCACTAGGTACAAAGTGAAAAATATCTTTAATTTAATTTCGGTAGTAGGAAGTAGTCGGTGGCAAAAAACTAAAATACAGATCCAAAGGACCAAAGACACCGACGACCGACACCGACCACTGTGTAGGTAGTGTTTTTTTTGGAAGTCAGTTTTTTTTTAATGTAATTAGAAGTTTAAATTTTTCGGAAAAAAGTTCGATGATTTAAACCTGGGTCTAAAGACAAACGTTATTTTCAAGCCGCTTGTATTTCAGGTAGGTACTTCCGTTAGGAAAGTACAGGGAAATTTACTGAACTCTATAGGTAGGTACAAGGTAATGTTGAGTTTCAATACTCTTTATTATTATTAGTCATTGATGTCCCACTGCTAGGCAAAGGCCTCCCTAGTCTCCTTCCACTTCTCTCAAAGGTTTCTCAAGAGTTTCAAAATACTAGACTTTTATTAAATAACTTATCCCCTTACTAATAAATGTTGTATAGTTACACAACCTTCTTCTATCGAATGTCAAATTACTGACGACTGAAAGAGAGAAATCGGTAACTATTCATCTGATACACGTTTCGACGGCGAAGTACCAATACCTCCTAACTGATTTTTTTTTGAGAAATTCTTTTTTTTTCTCTTTGAATTTAAAGGCGTTAATCGCATGTTTTAGTGAAATATTCCTAAGTGTATTTTTAGTTGCAACATCATTAAATTAAAATGTGGAAATATGTACCTCCCAACTAAAACAACGTGTCTATTTTTGAACGTTTTCTTCCAGTATGTGTAAATTTTTGACTTTGTCAGTTAGGAGTTATTGGCACTTCGCCGTCGGTTTATATTTTATACGTTTATTATTACTTATGGGGGTTAGTTTTTATAAAGTAAACACTGAAAACTAAAATAACTTCAAAGGCGACCTCGCATATTTCCATGGCAGCGTAATAATGAAGTAAAACAAAATATTTACCATTTGTACACAACACGTAAAACTAGACATTATGTTTGTCTATGACTCAAGTTAAAGGGTAGTGCAACATTCATGGGTCAGTAGTGTTGAATTAATTCAATACTGTACAGGGCGTGCCACATAAGAAGAGACTTGACACACAACGTGGTTTGACATGCGCAGTACACGATTTTAGGTATCTTTAGCGGTATGAGGTCTGAGTGCGGGACGGGACCGGGCATCATCGGGGCGGCGGAAAGAGGGGGGGAGGCGGGGTCAAGTCTCTTCTTACGTGGCACGCACTGTACTGACCCATGAATGTTGCAAAAATATCGTTTTTCCTGAATTGAAACTGATATTTTAGACATGCTTATTTTGTAAAACCTAATTAGTAATTACGTTATTGATATCCGTTTTAGCTTTCGTTAAAATATGAAAAACAACTGCTTATTAATAAATACCTAAATCAATAATAAATTGTAAAATAAGCTTTTACAAATAATTTTGGTTATTGAAATGAATATTCATTTAAATTATCTAAAAAAAAAGAGACCATAATATCTTTTGAAAGGTACCCTACCTTTTTTAGTTTAAATTTGTGAAGGCGTCGTTTAGAAATTACAGTGTGAAAATGACTATGTTACATGCTCTGTGACGACTACTTAGGTTTCTCCAAAGAGTACTGTAAGATACCGGGTAGGTTTCTCTTCCATTTTCATGATTCAGAATGGCAAGAAAAGTGCTATATGGTTATCAAATCCATAAATTAACATAACTTGCCAATTTTCCACATAAGTGAGCAAAAAATAATATACCAACAAGCTAGGGACGGATAAAGCAAAAGTAAAAACTACAATTTTGAATACCATCACAAAATATCATGATGATTTGTTATATATAAACAGCATCGGTCATAATACAATAGAAAATATATTTATCAGTAAGTCTCACTCAATATAGGAATATATTTTGCCCATAATAAAAAACCAGTCTCACCACTTTGAAGCATTAACACGAACAGATGCTACATTTATTTAAAATGTACTCCAACAATTTTATTATGGTGAATTTGTTGCATAAAGGAGTACACAGCACTTACATAATGCAGCTTTGTTCTTAATTAATTATATTTTGTAAGAATGATTAATTTATTATGAAAGGCCTTGATTCCTGCATCAGAGAACACCTACATTTTCACACTTACAATTCAAACTAAAACTAAGGCTCGTTCAAGATATCCTTCATATCAACATCGTCAGACACTGACTCAGTATCATCAGGTTCATCCAATAATGCTTGCAACTGGTGTATTGAAGTCACCAACACATGGAACTGTTTCTTCCTCAAAGCTAAACGGCTTTCCAGTTGCTGCTTTGTAGATTCTAAATTGGCCAGTTCTGTTTTCAAAGTGCCAAGGCGTTCTAGAGTGTCCTTTCTATCTGGCTGTTCACTTATTACCTTTGCCAGTACATCATACTCTATGCGATTCTTACGTACTGTCTTTGCTTGAGCAAGATCTGCTTTACTTTTTTCTATGTGGCATTTGGCTACTTCTATGGATTTCTCCAGTACTTTCGACATGGCCTCGTAGCTTTTTAATTCTGCCGCCATCATTTCAGAGCCTAATTGTGATTTCGTCACAGCAAATTCGCATTGTGCTAGTTGAGCCAGCATTCGATCGTGGGTAGACTTACTGTAACAAAAGTGTGTTTGTGTGTTAGTGTATGGAGGAACAAGTAATATTTAATATACAAAATCAAAGTTTTTTTTTTCGTATTTTGATTCTAACCTCTCTTCAGGTTTCTCATCAGTGCTATTACACCATTTTATTAATGTTTTCAGCAACACGTTCAATCTCCTATCGTCTCCTGTTCCATCTCCATCTATTAGAAGTCTTCTACGAATAACGTCCTCTGGAAAATATTGAAAATAACAAGATAAACGATTGAAACTTAAATACAAACTTATCCATTATAAAATAGCGGATATATAACTTACCATCACCCATATTTACTACAGGGTAGATTTAAGAATCCTAAGCGTATTACGTCGCGGTTTAGTCAAAATAATGCAAATAATTCAGTAGATTTACAAAAATACACAAATAAACACAACGCTGACCGTGACAAACAATCATTTTTTTTTTAATTTGTTCAAAGGGCAGGCTATAAGCCTTTCGACCATACCGCCTCGTCTTCCGTGTAGAATTTCTTACGTGGCGTGGTAAGGACAAACAATCAAACAATGACAGATTCTTTATTTTTAGCTCATTGATTGCGTTCGGAATCCATTTTGATAGGAATTACTATGGAATCGATCGATTCTGATTCTGTTGTACAGACGCGACGCCAGCACATCAAGCTACCCGAAACTGTCAAATTTTCCCAATCAACTTTGAACCTTATTGTTTAGAGATAAAGTTGAAAATCTATTAAATAAATTTGACACATTCTAATAGCTTGATGTGCTGGCGTCTGTACCCGCATTCAATGATTTTACACTAAACTTCTAATATCATTGCCCGCATCACTGACCTCTATCATACAAGTACGCTGGACTAACGATACTCTACGAAATGACAATTGTTTTTGTGCCGATTCAAAGCGCCCCGCTCGAGGTCCTCAGGAACCAAAACTGGCACGTTCTTTCAAATGGACGTTGAGTAAGAGTTGTTTGATTCGTCTCTGATGATTTAGGTCTAAATTGTTGAAAACTACTTTTTTTGTGTATTTTGTATGCGCATTTTGTAAAACTCGTTATCAAAAAGGCAGCGGAATAACCGGAATAACAAGTCAATGAATTTCATGACTTTAAGTCTAAATGTTTCGATTGCTTGTGTGAGCATTTTTAATACTAGACTAGAATAAATGTTTTTTATAAAGTGTATTAATTAGGGTTCAGTTTTCACATACCTATAATGATTAAAATCATTTGTATAGGGCCGTGAATGTTCCATGTCGTTAATGTGTCGATAATTTTCTTCAGACAGTGAATCATTTTAAAATGGATTAGCCAAAACAAATTAGCAAATACCAGTTTCTGATTTCAAAAGATAAATATTATATGTACTGTATACTGGTTTCCGAAGTAAAGACCTAACATCGAAATAAACTTGTCATCTACAATGCATTGTAGATGACCGTATACTTAGTAATTTTTACTATAATTAAATACCCCACCAACTCAACTAAGCAGATAAGGCTGAAGAACATGAAAATGGAAAATTGGAGTCGTCAAAACTAATTATCATCTTTTTAGTAAACTTTTCCATACGAACACTACCTTTTGGAAGGGCCGACTAGAATCAATTCTATTTTATTGTAATTTTTGACGTTCTTCTTCTTCTCTTCGTTTAATGGCTTTTGCTAGTGCCTGAAATATATGATTTGACATTGTTATTTTTTGTGTTTTTTTGCCGTATATTACAAAGTACTCTGTGATTAGTATGCACGCTATCCAAATACCCAATAATAGTCACTGACCCGCATTTAGGTCCTATAACTTGTAAAGTCAAAAAAGATTATGAAGCAGTGTTTATATTCTCAAACAATATACTTTTGTTATTATTTTCTATCCACTTGATAGTTGATTCGTCTGTTCTTTTCTGTACGTTTTGGAACGAAAGATTCAATTGTCAAATTTTGTTTTGCCTTTCAGCCCGATTGTGAAGAAAATTATGGCTATTTATTGTAATACCTTGATTATCTTCGAGGATTATATCCTAAACAATACAGTATTTAGTTGAATACTCTGTCTACATCCAAGAAGAGAATGGAAGAGCCAAGTTTTAGTGATAAATTTGAAGAGTACGTTTCGGAGCTCGGGCGATGGCTAGTATTTCGAATTGATTCAATTGTTGCTGGTTTTATAAACAAAAGTGTAATAATCTTTTCTGTTTGTTTCAGGCGGGTGTGGCGAAATATTGTTTTGGGTCAAGTGTTATCATTGCTACTCAGTGGTAAATGTATACTGACCACATTGTTACAAAGTGCTACTTGGCAGTTTCCCACAACCGCACAACTTGTGGTGCCGTACTTAGCGCTCTTTATATTATTCACTCCATCCCTGCTCTGCAATGGGCTCAAGAATCTATCTAAGTAAGTTGACATTTTTATTTAATATGGATTGGATATTTGATGGATATTTCCAAATTAGTTACTGGTATATGACTGGAAGCCGACACCAACATAGTTGGGAAAAGGATAGGTAGATAATGGTCACTGGTATTTAATTCTACCTCAAAACCCTAAAACATGTAGAAACGAAAAATAAAATAACAAAAAAAAAAAACAATTCAGTCTAAATATTGTAAAATGAAATATGATTATAATGTTGATGGACGTTTTAATTTCCAGAAAATGGTGGGTCATAATAATAGCGTGTACCCTAGACGTAACAGCAAGTTGGCTGTTGGTCATGTCACAGCGGTTCACCTCTGTGTTAAGCTGACAGCTGCTAGCATGCAGTGGTGTGGGGGCTGCACTTGTGGGTGGTGCGTGGCGTGGACAGAGACTCGGAGTTGTCCATGTAGCAGGTGCTACTTTGGGCTTGATGGCAGTTGTATGCGTCGTATGGGCTGATGTTGAGGGAGCTCCCACTGATGGTAAGTGGTGTAACATTAAGCTACTGTAACAAAAAAGTTGTATTTTGTTATAAAAATGCTCTTATTAAGGAGCTGCTGCAGCTAGCTCTGGATGAATTGCAATAGTTTTCTATAAATGATTGAATCTAATAATATTTACATTTTGTTGATTCTAGTATAGTCTTGATTGGACAATGAGTTTGGTGTAGCAATAAAATCATTCATGTTTCTTTACACTAAATCCTTTATTTCAGGCAAAAACCAGCTTGTTGGAGACATGCTCTGCCTTGCAGGCTCACTCCTCTATGCCATGGTCACAGTACTACAAGAAATGATGCTGGATACATTATCTTGCTCAGATTACCTAGCGTTTCTTGGATTAATCGGCAGTGTAGTATCATGCACCCAAACATTTTTCCTAGAATTCAGTGAGCTAATGGCATTTAACTGGTATGATCTAGACACTATCATCCAGTTGTGTAGTTACTGCTCCGTGCAGACAATATTCCAGATTTTACAGTGTTTCATGTTGAGAGATGCTGGGTCTATAACATTGCATTTGTCATTCCTGTCTGCGGATTATTATACGCTTATTGCTGGGATGTTCATTTTTCAGTTTAAGGTAAGTTACCAACCAATGATTTACAACATAATACACGCTTAGTTAGAACAAAAAGTTTATTCACTAGAACGTTTCTGTTATACTAGGATGTAGTGAAAAGTTTTCATTTTGAGTGACCCTCTTGACTGACTCTTTTTAGAAGTCTTCAATTTTGAGTTCTCGGGAGATTTGCATTTGAAGACTAATCCCTTATTTCCTTTTAAAATTGTAGAACATTTGTTCTAACAAATTTATATTTTGGTAAGAGATATACACTATAGAAATAGTATTTACCTTCCATTTCAGTTCCACGCCCTCTATTACCTATCGTACATGCTGGCGATGCTCGGCGTGTTTCTATTCAGCTCGCGACCGACACGACAGCCGGTGCCACAGCCTGACAGATTGCCGCAGTTAGTCAATGACTCTGTGCAGTCACAGGATAATGTTTCTATGTAAGTCATTGTATTTATAGGTTTTTTAAGTATTACATAGCTTTTTTTTAATATAACAAACACTCCAAATCTATTTTTTTAAGAAAAGTTCTCAACAGAAACAAGATCAGATCAGATCTTAATCCTCAGAGGGCCTAGTACAAACACGTAACGAAAATTCGAAATAATTTGAATCTAAAATACAACTATTTTATAGCAGTTTGGTATCAATTGTTGCGACAAGCACCATAGATATAAATAAAGTATTCTAACTGTTATTTGCGAAACAAGTATTTCCAATTCAAAAACCGTTAGAATTTACGTTACGTTTACTTTGCACAATCGTGCCAGGTAGGTGCTAGGTGTACGGACAAATTCCCTCATACTTGTATTTTCTCTACAGGGAATATACAGTCCCGGCTCTCGACTGTATACCTATCGAAGGCTTGGAGCCTCCAATGAGTAGAGACACGACGTTTACTTCGTTCTTAGGAGGCCCACAGACTGTTCCTAACGGCACATTCGCGCAGAGCAACGGCGCGCAGGCGGCGAAGGAGACTTGTTAATGTAAGTTTTCACGTGGTAGAACTGTAGGCTGGGGATGACATACCTTTGCATTCATAAAATCCAGAAACTGTTTCATAATTAAAGTTTTTGTTCATAACATGCTAAAATTAAAATGTATGTAGACCTACGAGCTTATATCACTCATGAAAAGACATCCAGATTCATAATTAATATAATTATATTTTCTAACAAATCATAGTAAAAGAAAATAAAGGACGGCTAATGGCTAATGCTACAACATCTCCACCTACATTCTAAGTTAGGGACTGTATGTTAAAGCGTCATCGTTTGAAATTATATTTAAAAAAGAAGCATTTAAACAGATGATACCTATACAATGAACTACTAACACTTTATATTATTTGTTAAAGTACCGCATTCGTATTATTGATACTCCAAGTATTAGAATACTCGTTTGTAAGGTCTAAATATCGTCCTAAGAATCCATTGTCATGATATGGCTAGTCATTCCCGTGTATATTTAAGACAGTCCGCCTTTTTTTAATATTTCATTCAACAGTTTTGATAATGTCGTTTTCTATATTTTTAAATATTTCAGCAATGATGTTTTAAGCAAACATGTATGATATTAGTTTATTTAGTGATTTAGCAGAATGTTAGATGATATCCACTGAGAATTTGTTTCTGGCTCTTGCCGCCACTGCAACTTCCCAAATTATAATTCCATTTATTAACCTAACAACCGCAATATAAAATGAACATCAAATGAAGTTTATATTATCTACCCACACGTTTCGCAGTACAATATCAGAGATTAGTAATCGCGCCCTTATTAAATTGTAAAATTTTGCCAGTCATTTTTATTCATGCATAATATAACACGTCATAATTTATAGTAAGAAGATATAATTTTAAGCTCTAAAAAATTGGACTGGAAGATTATAGTGTATCTAAATACCTAATAATGTAATCATTTCAATATAATGTTTAATCTCACCATATTAGCGATAGACACACTAACTACCTAGAATACTAGTCATTAAATAGTTTAGTATAAATATATTAGCGCACATTAAAGTTATATAGTTTTAGTAATTTGTCTAATTGCTCCATTTTATTATACCTAGCAATAACTGAGTAATCTCGATTTAAAGAAAACGAAAACTGCCACATATTCGAATTTTGACTCAATTTTTTATTCACAATATTAAAATTAAAATAGAAATCTTTTTATAACTTTTTAAAACCTAGTTTCTATAAATTGTGAGAAATTGTACCTATCGAGATTTTGTAAGATTTAGAACCTTTAAATTTAGTGAAGGCTGACCGCGGAATTTTGATAATTCAATAAAATTGAGGAGTCCAACACTAATATTTCTCAGTTTCTAGAATATGATTCCTAATTAATTGAGCTTTATTGTTTTTATTATGAAAATATATGCACTTCAAGAATATGACACAAATGACAGTTTGTTAACGCCATATTCACTATTTTAATTGTTAAACAGATTCCGTTCCGATATTAAATACTTTTAGCAAAATATATTTGATTGTTGATATTATTTTATCTGAAATTCTAGCAACGTTATGACGCTCAATTATTAAACCTAAGTATTAAGATTTTAATAGTGAAAATTTAGTCCATTAGATAAATCTATCAGTAAATTGGGATTGTCACTTTGGAATTGACTAATCACTTTAAAGAGTGTATAATTTTGAAATCTGGAAAGGTTGAAAAGCTTTGTTGTATAACTTATTCTGTGTTATAAAGTGAGTCCTTTTACATACCAGTATCAAACTCAGTATTATTATGATGATACTTTAGTTAACTATTTTTTATTGTAATTGACCGAGTGCTGTTTTATGTTAAAGAAAAATAAATAAAGGATGTGGACAAATTATTGGCTACATTAGACTCCATTTGATTTAGGGCTGATTTTTCAATCGTCTGATAATTTTATTCAAGGAATAATTTTGAAATTTTGACAGTTATTTCATACAAAAACTGTCAAACGTCAATTTTATTCTTTGAATAAAAGGTATCTGGCGATTGAGAAATCAGCCCTTATGTGCGTATTTTAAAGAATCAGAAAAATATATTAAAAAATGGTCATAGACAAGCCCCCTATTACATGGGACTTCAACTCTGTCAAATTTCTTTAATAGATTTTCAACTTTATCGCTAAAGCATAATGTTCAAAGTTGATTGGGAAAATTTGACAGTTTCGAGTAGCTTGATGTACTGTCGTCTGTACAGTGTACTATAGTTACACCTGCCTAACCCTTCAGGGAATACAGGCGTGGTGTTTTGTTATGTTTAACTTTTTGACAGCTATAGTCATGTATAGATGACAAACAAAAATGTGTCCAGCACGCCACGGTCACGACTACATGATAGACTTTTAGGTAATTCGAAACTTGGCGCCGCGCCGAGCGCACGTTTTTGCTTTTTTGACGTGGCGTGGTGGTCTAAAGGAAGAATCTGTTCAATCTTTTCAGTGTTCAGTTATACAACTTGTATTGTATTGTGTAATACTTATTGTTTCATAAGAGTTTCTAACAAATGAAGTTATTTCACCAATATGATGGTTGTGTTATGTTAATTGTAAAATATTTAAGCTATTTATTAAATTGTTGCAAGTTATTTAAACGCTAAACACAATAAAACTATGTATAACATTGAGTTTCTTGAATGTAAACTGCGACTAATTTAAAAATGTACTCTAAATTGGGACTTAAATATACAATGTTTTCATGATATTGAATTTTTTTATTTATGTATCGTGATATTATAGACTCTACGCAAAGAACGCAAGTTCACAACAAAAAATTATATGATATTCTTCATGATATATTCTAGGTAAGTGTTGAAAACTTTCGAATGAGTAAGGCTGGGTTCACACGGCATTGTCCTGCAAGTTTTTTTTGTATTCGTTTTTTTAACGTACAATCACCCGGGTGTTCATACGGTAGATTTTCATTCGTGTAAAAAACGAATAGCAGCAGTCTTCACACAGGTTGTTATTCGATGAAAAACGTATGAACATCGTGTCGTGTGAACAAGACAGAGCTATACTATGTGCCACTGCAAGCCGAATACGTTAAAGTTCATTCGATTTGCTTGACAAGTCCGTTGAGTATTCGTTTAAACGCATAAACGGTGTACGATTTTTTGCAGTACAAACGACATGTGAATGGTTCTATGTACAATGTATGTGCCACTATTTATTCGAAGACGTATACTGCAAAAAAACGTGCAGGACAATGCCGTGTGAACCCAGCCTAAGGGTTTTAAAACATAAGTCAAAAAACCACTGCGACCATTGTGTTAGCGGTGGACTATTGGTCGTGGTCATAACAGGCCCACACGACCAACTGCCAGTCGCAGTCAGCCCTCCTATAAGTCTAAAAAATAAAAATAAGTACATTTTCCAAATACATATATTTATTTATAACTAAATACTAATAACAATACATTAAATGAAGTGAGCTCTTACCATCTAGGTAATGAAAATTGATGGCAAAAGCAAAAGTCAAATATTTACAACTTAATCTAAGCTTCGTCTTCACTGGCGGATACGGATTTCCTGGATACCGGTGTGTCTGGTCTAGAATGCCTGGATCCGGATCTTGACCTGGATCCGGAACGTGACCTAGATCTGGATGCACGAGATCCGGGCCGAGAACCGGATCTGCTACGTGATCCGCTTTTAGATCTTGAACGTGATCTCGACCTTGATACGCTTTTGGATTTTGAACGGGACCTGCTCTTTGACCTGTGGAACAAAATGTACGATTAGGACCTCCAAATGTCTGAGTACTTTAAATAAATGTTATTTTGGCTGGTAACATCCCCAAAATAACATAGCTCAGGTAATCACGTTTTAATGCCATCATGATTCCAGTGCAAGAGAGAGACGAAGCTATACAAGACCGATAGCACTATCCCTTTTTCTAACTGGAATCATAATGACATGAATACCTACTTCATAATACGGCCCCAGTTAAGAGACGACGCAACGGTTGAAATCAACTGCATTTGACGTGCAGTTGAGCATTTTACCGACGCGTTCTTAGTCATAAGTTAATCACCGATAGGGGTTGGAAACCAATGTGCTAATATCCTGTTACATACCCTTTCCAATAAACACAAGATATGATTGGTCTAAAAGTAATAACTACGTAAGCAAAATAAGTTTCTTTACCTGGACCTTGATCTGGAAACACTTTTTGATCTTGAACGGCTCTTCGAACGAGATCGGCTTTTTGACCTGCTCTTAGATCTTGAACGGCTTTTGGATCTTGACGCACTCTTGGACCTAAAAATATTTTCGATGTATTAATTTAAATACATAATTTTGGAAGGCGAAAGAAACTTTTGACTAGCAGTGGGGGGAAACTATGTTCAAGAAACAAAATAGTGAATGACTCGAATACTATGGACTTTTGAGTATCAAAACTCCCAGCCGGATTAACATTTTGACCGGCACACGTCAAAAAATCAAAAACGTGCCCTCGGCGTCAGAGTCTGTCATGTAGTTAAACCATGGCGTGCTGGGCAGATTTTGGCTTGTCATCTATCTATACACGACTGTGGCGGTCAAAAGGTTTAAAAAAAAAATAACCTAAATAGAGATCAGAATTGCGCTGTCTGCAGCTTCAAAACTATTTAGAAGTTCTTTGGATACAATCTGAACTAGATAAATAACCACACAATATTTTTTTTTACCTGGATCGGCCTTTGGATTTAGACCTCGAACGACTTTTAGAACGTGATTTGCCTTTGGACCTCGAACGACTCCTGGCGGAGCCTGACCTGGATCGGCTGCGAAGTTTGGACTTGGACCTCGATCTTGATCTTGATCTGGAAAAATAAAACGTTTTTTATTTTTTAACTAAAATCTAGTGTTTTGTAGGAACCAGGGTTCACTAAGAACAACCATACAAGAGACATACATATACAAAAAAAACATGCACCTTGTGGCAATGGAAAATTAAACAAGTAATGGAATTAAAGGACCATCAAACTTGCATACTTTTGGGCTACTGGGCTTTTGGCTATACCAAAAAGTCTAGTATCCCAAGATGGGGATGGGGTATCGCGTATAATTTTTGTAATATGAGTTTTAGTGGAGCGCCGTAAGATTTATACCTCGGAATCCAGGGCCTGTCAATGAATCTTCATATAAATTTTTGAAATGTGTTTTTAACAGTATATAGAAAAATGTTAAAAAAAAATTTTTGCCCGATCTCAATTTTTTTTTTCTCAAAAAATGTGTTTGCAAAAAATTTCGAAAAACGGCTGGACTTACAAAATGCTGCGACAGTTTTCAAAAATGAATGCAAAGATGCTAATGACATTTTTAACGCTGGTGTTACATGCACTCTTGCTTTATACGCTGACCCCAAAAAATAAAAGATTTCAATATACTAAGATATAACTCTTTTTTGAAAGCAACTGCTAAAAATACCTGCGTTAAACTATCGTCTTTGCCACCTACCGCAGATGCCGCTTTTGGACACTTCAAAAGAGTACCTATATCTGCAAATTCAAACATGGCTCGGAAGAGAAATATCACCAGAAGAATGGGGTTGGAAATATGAATGCGGCATACTGATGCCCAACAATGACGCAGCTACCCGCTCCAGAAGCCTTACTAAAAATGATTTTTTGCGCATGCAAAACAGGATGCGGAGCATCTTGCGGGTGCAGGAAAAGTGGATTAAATTGCACTGTAGCTTGCTTAGAATGCAATGGTAACAGCTGTACTAATCCTTCACTTACAATCCACATCAATGAGATCGATGACGATGACGACGAAAATAATGAACAATAATTTAGAAATGTATATAGTTGATAATTATTATTTTTTTTTCGTAACTCGTTATTTTTTGCTAAATATTTATAAATTAACATTAAAGTTACTATGCAAATATAATTTATTCGCTATAAAATTGAAATCTTTACTTTTTTCATATCATATCTTTACATTTTTTCCCTTGTCCCTCTCATTTTTTAGTAAATTGTTGTTATAAATTGTTGTAATCAAGATCGGCCAATTTTTTTTTTTTAACTTTTTTATTTGAGCTCTTAACAATGCAGTAGAACAGTTTTTATGAAAATTCATTGACAGGCCCTGGATTCCGAGATTTTACAATTTTTATGCCTTGCGGCGCTCCACTATTTAATTTGTGCAGATTTTAGATTTAATTTGAGATCTCTGACCTAGACTAGAGTCAAGAGCAAACCCATTTCAAATAAAAAAAAAAAAAGATTAAGCAATTTTTCTTCTTTTTGCTGCCAAACTGTGTTGCTGTATTACGGTTTGAAATGTCGTTGAGTTCACTTAAATTGCAATTAATGCCTTTCGTATTGCAGATGTCCATAGACGGCTCTGCTCCATTAAATAGGCCGCTTACATGTGTGCAACCTAATAAAATAAAACACATTCAAAGATAAACTTAAATTACCTATCACTATCCGACGCAGACATAATCCTCTTGCGTCCTTTATTAGCGGGCGGACTGCGACTTCCACCACTCCGACTTCCACTTCCACTGCGACTGCGACTTCTGCTGCGCGACTTCCGTGAGGTGTCGGATTCCGACTCGGAAGTCGATATCGTTTCCTTGGATACAATTTTCGCGCGTTGTTTCGCGCCAAGTTTGTCGTCAGCGGCTTTCGCAGCTCGTGCTTTTTCGCGTTTGCCGATACCTTTTTCGCCCTGTTGAAAAGAAGGAAGTATGTGTGTATAATGAAAAGGTTGATTGAACCTATGTATTTCAGAGTGCACAAAGGTACTGTTAGCGTAAATATATTTATTATTATTTATTACATACATACGCTACCATTACAGAAACCACTATAAACTAACTAATATCGAAACACACAGACTGTTAAAACTTTTGGATTTTGGAGATTATAATTATTTTATCTGTATGATACAAGGCATGTTTCAGAATGATCACAACACGACAACTGTTATTGTAACAAGAATTTTATCATAAAAAGATAAAAGTTAATTTTACATTGTCGGTTTGTCCCTACGACACTATATTACCGTGCTAAGCTCAAAAGCGGCATCTCAGAAAAAATTGTAAAGTTGATTTTTATGGCATCGGATTGCTTAAAGAAATATGCATCCATTGAGCTAAGCCAAATAGCGATATCTTATTAAAAATATCCTTAGAAAAGTGTTCCCAATCTCAACTTTACCTCAAATCACTGAGAGAATAAAAGCAAAACTTCAATTTTCTCAAAAGTAGCTTTTCCTGAGATACCACTATTACGTTTAGCACGGCACTGTACAGTGTGTGCCACGTAAGAAGAGACTTGACACACCACGTGGTCTGACATGCGCAGAACACGATTTTAGGTATATTTAGCGGTATGAGGTCTGAGTGCGGGACGGGACCGGACGTCATTGGGGCGGCGGAAAGAGGCGGGGGGGGGGGCGGGGTCAAGTCTCTTCTTACGTGGCACGCACTGTACGTTGTCTGTTGTCGTAAATTGTCTAAGTACCTTATAAGTTCACTGGTACATATCTGAAGATGAAACAGGCTAATAATAATTAACTCATAACAATAACTCACCTTCTTCCTGCCTCGTTTCTTAGGCGGGTCACTGTCGCTACCCGATCCGCGCCTGTTCTTGCGCGACTTGCCCTTGCGCCCCTCGCCCTCGCGCTTGCGTTTGCGTTGCTTCGGCTCACGTCTGGAAAGATATTTATAAGTTCATATTTTAGACATTGAGATTTGAAACTTCCGATCTTTACACACCGGAACAGGTCAACACCATCTCGACTCAAAGTATGATAGCTTTACTTACTCAAACTAACGCATAGCAAGTTTATACAGTGCCATATATTATAATGACATTTCCAAGTGGGACGGCGCAGTTTTACACAATTAATGTTACTCTAAGTTTCTACTTTATCATAGTTGTGTATGTATTTATTTTTGTTTTTCTGATTACGTTTTAATATTTATTAACATTCTAGTGATATTTATTATAGAAGTATGTATGTTTATTTGTATTTATGTCAGTATATTCTTATAATATTTGTTTAGTTTTATTAAGTGAACTATTTTTAGATTAGATTGTATGTATTATTTTTTGTCTCCTTTACTCTTTCACACGCTGTCTACATCTCTCTATTTATTGTCCTATCGCAGGTATGCTGGAAGAGAATTCTTATGAAATAAGCATCACCTTTGTACCTATTTTTCTGTTTTGATTTATTTCGTGTCTGTTTATATATGTGTGTACTTAAATAGTAAAATATATATAAATAAGTTTCACGATATAAAGCTCCAATTTCAATGTTTTACTTTGAGTAAAGCTGTTTTGATGTCCGTCGTCTAAATTAAATTCGACTATTTCCTAGAAAATGTATGATACTCATAGTTTTTTTCTTTACGTCTTTCCTCGGTCCATCAAAGTCGAAAGTCAAATAATTTATCTCAAATAGGCATATTAAATGCACTTTTGTACGTCAAAAAATTACAAAAAAATAGAACTGATTCCCTCATCGCTCCCGCTGCCGGGTGAAACATTCGCCTTCTGTAATGCCGCGCCCGCCTTTCGACGTGTTCTCGGACGGCATGTTGGCGAAAGGTAGCGCGTTCTTGTTCTTTTCTTATCAAATAGAGATAAATACACTATAATAGAAACTCACCCGTCTTCCCTCGGCCTATCGCTCCCGCTGCCGGGTGAATCAGAAATATATTCGTCTCGCCTCCTGCCGCGTCCACCTTTCGACTTGTTCTCAGACGGCATGTCGGCGAACAGCAGAGCGTTCTTCGTCTTTTCCATATACTCTTGACGCTTTTGTGACGCCACCACTGAATTCTTTGCGTGTTCCTCCTCGCGACGTTTGCGTTCGTCTTCCTGTTAGATAAATATATAGTAAATGAGACGCTGAAAGATTTAGACAACTTGCCCCGTAGAGAAATATGTAGGATATTTCGGTGAAAGAGAACATTGTGTCTTAGAACCAAAAATTCAAAGATATGCGACATTGTGTGTGAATTCACGCAGTCTATATAATTGTGGTGATGGTCTCGCCCGTAGAGATGGCGTTTATGGGTGTTGGCGGTGCAACATATTCTTGCACATCGATCGGTTCGCGCTGCTATTATTCAGGCAGAATGTTTGTCTATCTGCATAAATAGGACGAGTGTACCTGTTGCCTGCGGAAGGCCTCCCGCTGCTCGCGCTGCCGGTCGCGCAGCGTGACCTCCTCGTCGTGCTGGCGCCGCGCGCGCGCCACGTGCCACTGCGCCTGCGCGCGCCCTCGCCGGCCTGGTACATACCTGTTGCCTGCGGAAGGCCTCCCGCTGCTCGCGCTGCCGGTCGCGCAGCGTGACCTCCTCGTCGTGCTGGCGCCGCGCGCGCGCCACGTGCCACTGCGCCTGCGCGCGCCCTCGCCGGCCTGGTACATACCTGTTGCCTGCGGAAGGCCTCCCGCTGCTCGCGCTGCCGGTCGCGCAGCGTGACCTCCTCGTCGTGCTGGCGCCGCGCGCGCGCCACGTGCCACTGCGCCTGCGCGCGCCCTCGCCGGCCTGGTACATACCTGTTGCCTGCGGAAGGCCTCCCGCTGCTCGCGCTGCCGGTCGCGCAGCGTGACCTCCTCGTCGTGCTGGCGCCGCGCGCGCGCCACGTGCCACTGCGCCTGCGCGCGCCCTCGCCGGCCTGGTACATACCTGTTGCCTGCGGAAGGCCTCCCGCTGCTCGCGCTGCCGGTCGCGCAGCGTGACCTCCTCGTCGTGCTGGCGCCGCGCGCGCGCCACGTGCCACTGCGCCTGCGCGCGCCCTCGCCGGCCTGGTACATACCTGTTGCCTGCGGAAGGCCTCCCGCTGCTCGCGCTGCCGGTCGCGCAGCGTGACCTCCTCGTCGTGCTGGCGCCGCGCGCGCGCCACGTGCCACTGCGCCTGCGCGCGCCCTCGCCGGCCTGGTACATACCTGTTGCCTGCGGAAGGCCTCCCGCTGCTCGCGCTGCCGGTCGCGCAGCGTGACCTCCTCGTCGTGCTGGCGCCGCGCGCGCGCCACGTGCCACTGCGCCTGCGCGCGCCCTCGCCGGCCTGGTACATACCTGTTGCCTGCGGAAGGCCTCCCGCTGCTCGCGCTGCCGGTCGCGCAGCGTGACCTCCTCGTCGTGCTGGCGCCGCGCGCGCGCCACGTGCCACTGCGCCTGCGCGCGCCCTCGCCGGCCTGGTACATACCTGTTGCCTGCGGAAGGCCTCCCGCTGCTCGCGCTGCCGGTCGCGCAGCGTGACCTCCTCGTCGTGCTGGCGCCGCGCGCGCGCCACGTGCCACTGCGCCTGCGCGCGCCCTCGCCGGCCTGGTACATACCTGTTGCCTGCGGAAGGCCTCCCGCTGCTCGCGCTGCCGGTCGCGCAGCGTGACCTCCTCGTCGTGCTGGCGCCGCGCGCGCGCCACGTGCCACTGCGCCTGCGCGCGCCCTCGCCGGCCTGGTACATACCTGTTGCCTGCGGAAGGCCTCCCGCTGCTCGCGCTGCCGGTCGCGCAGCGTGACCTCCTCGTCGTGCTGGCGCCGCGCGCGCGCCACGTGCCACTGCGCCTGCGCGCGCCCTCGCCGGCCTGGTACATACCTGTTGCCTGCGGAAGGCCTCCCGCTGCTCGCGCTGCCGGTCGCGCAGCGTGACCTCCTCGTCGTGCTGGCGCCGCGCGCGCGCCACGTGCCACTGCGCCTGCGCGCGCCCTCGCCGGCCTGGTACATACCTGTTGCCTGCGGAAGGCCTCCCGCTGCTCGCGCTGCCGGTCGCGCAGCGTGACCTCCTCGTCGTGCTGGCGCCGCGCGCGCGCCACGTGCCACTGCGCCTGCGCGCGCCCTCGCCGGCCTGGTACATACCTGTTGCCTGCGGAAGGCCTCCCGCTGCTCGCGCTGCCGGTCGCGCAGCGTGACCTCCTCGTCGTGCTGGCGCCGCGCGCGCGCCACGTGCCACTGCGCCTGCGCGCGCCCTCGCCGGCCTGGTACATACCTGTTGCCTGCGGAAGGCCTCCCGCTGCTCGCGCTGCCGGTCGCGCAGCGTGACCTCCTCGTCGTGCTGGCGCCGCGCGCGCGCCACGTGCCACTGCGCCTGCGCGCGCCCTCGCCGGCCTGGTACATACCTGTTGCCTGCGGAAGGCCTCCCGCTGCTCGCGCTGCCGGTCGCGCAGCGTGACCTCCTCGTCGTGCTGGCGCCGCGCGCGCGCCACGTGCCACTGCGCCTGCGCGCGCCCTCGCCGGCCTGGTACATACCTGTTGCCTGCGGAAGGCCTCCCGCTGCTCGCGCTGCCGGTCGCGCAGCGTGACCTCCTCGTCGTGCTGGCGCCGCGCGCGCGCCACGTGCCACTGCGCCTGCGCGCGCCCTCGCCGGCCTGGTACATACCTGTTGCCTGCGGAAGGCCTCCCGCTGCTCGCGCTGCCGGTCGCGCAGCGTGACCTCCTCGTCGTGCTGGCGCCGCGCGCGCGCCACGTGCCACTGCGCCTGCGCGCGCCCTCGCCGGCCTGGTACATACCTGTTGCCTGCGGAAGGCCTCCCGCTGCTCGCGCTGCCGGTCGCGCAGCGTGACCTCCTCGTCGTGCTGGCGCCGCGCGCGCGCCACGTGCCACTGCGCCTGCGCGCGCCCTCGCCGGCCTGGTACATACCTGTTGCCTGCGGAAGGCCTCCCGCTGCTCGCGCTGCCGGTCGCGCAGCGTGACCTCCTCGTCGTGCTGGCGCCGCGCGCGCGCCACGTGCCACTGCGCCTGCGACAGCAGGTCGGCGCACGTGCGCGCCTCCGCGCTCGCCGCGCCGGCCGCGCCCGCCTCGGGCCGCGCCGCTCCCTCGCCGGCCTATGATATAAAGATAATAGTAGATTATTCACTAAGGGGATTAGGCAGTGTTTTTTGTCACGGGCGCCATATTGAATCCTGAGCATAACGAAGGATTCTAATGCTTCCGAACACAGTAAGGGATTAGAGTTAACTCCTGAGCTAAGCGAAAGAGTTAAGAGTGAGAGTAATAGACATAATCAGGGGCGGTACCTTCATAGAAGCCGAAAAGCCCGGCTTGCCCTAATAAAATCATAATTCACAACAACAAACTTACTAAACCTATCAATAAATAAATATATTAAAAAATACCAATCAATGAACTCGAACACAAACTTTTTTTATACGTTGAAAATATGTGGGCTTGCCCTAATTTTGACCCCTAGGCACGCCACTGGACATAATATATGCTCTACAAGATTATGTTATGTATTTAATCTTACCTCAATCCCGCCAAGACGAGTGAAGTGCCGATGCGACACATGCAGCTCATGCACCGCACGCAACACCAAGCGCAAGTCCGAGCGATCGTCTTTGAGCACGAGCGCGGCGCGGCGGCGCAGCGTGAGCGCGGTGTTGTAGGCGAGCGCCGCGTCGTGCGGCGCCACGCGGCGCGCGCGCAGCAGCGAGGCGCGCGCGGCGCCGGCGCGCGTCGCCAGCGTCTGCGCGCGCGCCAACCAAGTTAACCACTCCACGTCGTGGTGCATGCGGAATTTGCGGATGCAGTTCTCGTACTGTCAAATAAAAATTCGAGTTAGTGTATTACTAGCGATCCGTCCCTGCTGCGATGACTTCACAAAACATTGAGATTACATTATTATAATAATATGTAAGTTTAATATTAATGTTGTATATGTACGAGTATTTGTATTTGTACGAGGAACCTCGTACGGTTGGCAACCCTGCCTCTGACACTCAAGGCATAGACAAGTAATGAGGTTACGTCTGGCGCAGATTGAAATATATTTATTTTTTATTTTATTATTTGCTATTATTTACATACTATTTATTTATTTCTGTAACTGCCCGTGACATCACAGCGGGCCCTATCAGAATACCAGCGCTGCAACATTCATTTTTTAAATGTCGTAGCATCATGCTGAGATAGGAGCCTTTTGGCCTCGTATAGGACTTTGTTTCATTTTCCTTTTGTTACTTTTTTTTATATATAACTTGGTTTTTTATTTTGCTGTATTTAGTTTAGTTTGTGATCTTCCTGTACGAGTCGCAATAAATACTTTTTCTTTCTTTCTTTGTATACACATAAACCTTCCAAAATAAATTCTCTAAATGATGGTGAAAACCGCATCAAAACCCGTTACGCAGTTTAGAAGAACGCGATCATGATAGACTCAAAAAGCGACATCAATTTATAATAATTATGTAGAGATAAAAACTATTTGCTTTTTAACCTTTTGACCGCCACAGTCATGTATAGATGACAAACCAAAATGTGGCCAGCACGCCATGGTTTAACTACATGACAGACTCTGACGCCGAGGGCACGTTTTTTGGTTTTTTGACGTGTGCCAGTCAAAAGGTTAAATTATTTAACTAATAATATTATAAAAATGCAAGTCTACTCACCATTTGTATAGCATTAATATATTGTTTCTGTTCAACATAAATATGTGCTATGTTCATCCATACATCGGGGAAGTCGGCCGTCGCTTCACGCACTTGCGCGAATATGTCGCGAGCTTCGTTTACACAGCCCTGCGACAAAAAAGATTAATATGTACTTATTTATTTAGGTAGACTAAATAACATGAATTAATTGCTGCACAAAGCTAAAAGCAAAGCTTTGTGCAGCAATTAATTCATGTTTTTAACGTTCGCACTATCTCATTCTCAATCTATCAAAAATACCTCTAAATTCCACAAGTTCTAATTTTTCACAAGTTTTTAAGATTGAGTGTCGCTGAAATTAAATTGCGACTAGATTTTGAATGTTTTTAATTACGAAATTTCACATTGTTTTTGTAGTCCATTTGGAATAAGATTAGACATTTAAATAAACCTTTTTACAGTCCGTTGAACCGATTTTGAATTCTATTACGTTGGTGGCATGACAATGACAGCTGCAGTAAACAGTTGGTATTGTAACAACTTTTTTGCTTTTAATACCATCCTTATGCCTACGGTATAGAAGTCAAAATCAGTTGAACGGGCTGTAAAAAAGGTTTATTTAAATGTCTAATCTTATTTCAAATGAAGTATAATAGATGTAAGTATTGATTTTGATTGATTTCGTTTATAAAAAAAAGTAAAAACGCTTTTATTACAATCTAATAGGGTTCATGATTTCGAAACTGAACATCAACACATTAAAGTAGTTGTTATAGCAGGCATTAAGTATTGTTTACCTTATGTGCAAGTACGCATCCAATGCCGTTGGCGGCCCATATGTTCTTAGGGTCATTCTTCAGTACTTGTTTATACATGGCGAGCGCACGCTCTTGATGACGTTTTTCTCTGTCTTTCTCACGACAAGGCTGGTGGAGGGTTTGGAGCCATACGTTACCTAAATAAAAGAGATTAAAAATAATGAAAATGATTACTCCTAGACATTAACAAATAAACAAAAGTATATCGTATTTAATGTATGTTTTTATGTTCGCGATTTTCTCAAAAACTAATGAAGCAATTTTGATAATTCTTTCATTAATGTGATTTATCTACCCACATAGTTTCAGGAAGGTTTTAGTATATAATACATTAGGTAATCATTATATAAACTATAATATACTATAAACACTCACCAAGAGCGATAAGCGAGTAAGCATCATTTGAAGTGATAGAATTCTGTAATATTCTCTCAAACTTCTTTTGTCCTGGCCCCCACTCCTGCTGTGCTAAATGCAGGTTGCCTAGCAACGACCATGTGTCGGGATGTTCTGTATTCACTTTGAGAGCTTCCTTAAACCAGTCCGATGCCTCGTAGATCTGACCCTTGTCGCGAGCCATGCAGCCTAACCTGTGTAAAGGTTATTAACAGATTAATAATTTCGTATTAGTGTCTTTGTGTAAATCATAATTTTGTCCAGCATGGGCGTTGATGCGCATACTGTGCGTACGACGGATGAAATACTCCAAAATCGCAACGAAGTTAGCGTTCTTACGTACTTTCGATACAATTAAAAAAAAGGACTCCACAGAGGAAACACACACGTTGGCTTTGTTAATAAAATTGATTGGAATAAAAAATAGCAAACAGTAAAAAAAATATGGTTACAAAACAAAGTTGCTGAGTTGTTATTTCCTTACCTCAAATAACAGTCGATGTAATTAGGATGTTCTTTCAATATGTCCTTGTACAGTTTCTCTGCCTTGTTGTACACACATAACGCTTCGTTCAGTCGCGCTAGATTATACATGGTAGTCACCGCTATAGAGTTGTAGTATTGAGCGTCCAATGTTTCGGCGTCCGCTTTTTCCCTATAAAAGAGTTTAAAATATTGTTTTTGTTAAAAATCCTCACAGTAAGCCCTTTCATTTGATATATCACACGGTACAGATTGCGAATTTTTTTTTTTCTATTTGCCTTCCAAAAATTACTCCTATATTCAAAATTCATTTATTTACGTTACACATCTGTGTTTGGGTCACAGAGATTCATATGTGTACCAAATTTCAGCTTAATCGGTCCATTAGATTCGGAGCAAATTGGCTGTGATAGACGGATGGACAGACAGACACACGAGTGATCCTATAAGCCTTATAGGACTGCGGGAGAATAACTCATTAAAAGTTGATTTTCAAAATGATAAACTCAGCACATTTTGGCGAAAAGCAGCTGCAGAATACCCTATCATAGCGGACAGAGCTTCAAAAATGTTGATTCCAATTGCTACAACTTACAGATCAGATGTGAAACTGGTTTCTCAACTCTTGTTACATTAAAAACAAAAGCCAGAAACCATCTGAATGTTGAGCATGACATGAGATGCGCGTTGAGTGAAACCGAACCTAATATTGTCAAACTTGCATAGCAATTTCAAGCTTCACACTAGTTAACTCCGAGATTTATATATTACTTTACTAGTTACCTAAATGGGCAATTTCTTACATAATAAACATATTTTCATTCAAATTTGTGGTTTTAATTACACAGGTCGACAAAATTTGACGAACACTCTTCCCGAGAAACCAGACTATACTTTTCCGAAGGATTTTGACGCGCTGGATTCAAATCTGGCCTCAAAATTGCTCTATCACGTCAGGGTTTCGAGATATCCTAACCTAAAAGTGCAAAAAATACCGTTTTTTCTCATTTTTGAGGTTATGTAGCACGGCCGATTCTATTTTCTTTCAAAAATTATTAATATCATCTCAAAGGACTAGTCTTCTTCTTTAAAATGACGTTGAGTTTACTCAAATATCTTTTTTTTTCGCTGAGATATCGGATTTTGAAATTTTCGTGTACCTACGTGGATTGTTCTACGTTTGAGAATTCATACACATAGTCCATTGGAAAATTTCAAAATGCGATATCTCAGCGAAAAAAAAAGATATTTGAGTAAACTCAACGTCATTTTAAAGAAGAAGACTAGTCCTTTGAGATGATATTCATAATTTTTGAAAGAAAATAGAATCAGCCGTGCTACATAACCTCAAAAACGAGAAAAAACGGTGTTTTTTGCACTTTTAGGTTAGGATATCTCAAAACTCTGACGTGATAGAGCAATTTTGAGGCCAGATTCAAATTCAGCGCGTCAAAATCCTTCGGAAAAGTATAGTAGTGGTTTCTGGGAAAAAAATTGTTGACCTGTGTTATTTTAAATTAGCTAGGGGTAAACTCAATTCCCATACTTGTTCACAGGGGTAGTGACATTGAAAAGGTTAGGAACCACTGCTATAAGGATTCCGTTTTTTCCATTTGAGGTATGGAACCCTAAAGAATAGGAAAAACGATGACATTGTTTGAAATCATTTATAAGTAAGTACCTGTTGGTACCTTCACATAAGAGCTCCATTCGAGACCGAAATGAAACGAAAGAAAATATCAGACCACATTATTATTATTGTTCCCATAATCTTTCTTTACATACTATTAGGTATAATATTTTATACCTGATGTTTTGTCTTTCCTAATTTATTTGTACCTTTCAAGTGCTTCTTCCAAATAATTCTTAGCTTCGTTCAAGTTTCCAAGTCTATAATGCAGGGCTGCAACATTGTTTAGTATTTCCGCCGGAATATCTGCATTCACTTTCTCTTTGAGAATCTTCATTGCAGTGGTGTAGGCATTTAGAGAACCCTGCGAAAAAAAATGTTGGAGATAGATGGCCAACTTGGAGACCAAAGGCCAAAAACTTGGCCAACTTACTTATTTATTGTGAGTTAAAAATATTAAGTTCTTCTATTGTGAAGATGTTACCTGCAAATCATTTTGTTCCAATATTTGAGCCAACTCTATCCAAGCTTCCACATCATCAGGGAATTGTTCCGTGACTTTCTTTAGATGCTGTCGAGCAATATCTCTCTTTGATTGTGAAGGCGAGTTGGCATATAGAGAACCTAAGATCTTCATCGTTTCATAGTTGCCTGGTTGGACTTTTAGTACTTTTTCGAAGCACTGGGCTGCCTAAAACGAATAAGAAATAAGTTAAATACAATAAAATAATATAAACAATTTTAGATACTAAATATGAAATGGTCGCACAGAAACTTAAGTGCAAGCCTCAAAACATTATCGTACAGGCAACTGTTTAATTCTGTTTCTTTTCTGTTTTTTGTACGTTTTCTGTTTTATTCTGTTAAAATAAATATATGAATATAATTTCCATACCCAATCCACTAAATAGGGGACCACAATAAATGGAGGTAACCAAGCCATACAGTTTAAATTATAGTTTAGTGCATGGGCTGGGCATATTTTTTTGTATGTATGTATGTGTACTACATACATACATACAAAAAAATATCTGAAAAGAATTTTCACTGAACTTACATTCTCCGTATCCCCTCTATAGATATACATCTGTCCCAGTCCGTAATGCGGTAACACAAAGTTGGGGGGCGCGAACTGGGTCGCTTGGTAGTAATACTGGAAGGCCTGGTCGCAGTCACCTTGAGCGTGGAACGCTCGCGCGAGGTGGTGACAACTTTCTGCGCGCATTGCTTCGTTCTCAGTGTTGTGGAACGCGTGTAAGGCTAGATGTTGGACCTTGCTGTAGTCCTGGAAGAAAATAGTTTAATGACGATCTTTAATGCCATTTTATCACGATAGGTGGCGCATCGTCGACATGGCCATTGAAAGCTGTCACTTACAAGCATTTTGTGACATAGCATTCAGTTAATTTTAATATTATATGTTTACCAAACAAAAGCTAATTTATATTCGTTATCGGTCCATTTTCGATTCATTAACAGTAAATTGTAACATAGATAGATAATAGCATCATATATACAGTAAAGCTTCCTTTTAAAACTTACCTTTTTGAAAAAGAAATGGTTAGCCAAATGGTTCAAGACCATAGGGTTCTTGGGGTCAATGGCATAGGCTTTTGATAACATAATCACAGCCATTTTGTTTGACTCATTTTCTTGAAGATTCAGTTTGAGAATAGACAAACCGACTAGCGCGCCAACACATTGTGGGTCTAGCTGCAATGCTCTTTCGAAAGCCATTCTAAAAAAAAACAAAATTTTATCTATAGGGTCATTGGAAGATGGGTGCAAAGCTTTAAGGCGAAGATAGTACAGACCATTTAAGCCATGGTTGTTTTTTAAAATTTCTTATTTAAAATTTCTCCCTCAAATTGGTTTTTAGGTCCTAATTTAATTTTTTTTTAAGATATCCGCGTAAATGATACCTCAAAAGAAAAAAGCACCCTCCGTTTTTTTTTTAAATAAGATTTACAAAAAGTATTTATTTTATGAACTATTGTTATCATAATTTTCATATAAGACTAATTACTACAAAGTTGAATTCTTACCTAGCCTTTTCTTGATTATTCAGCTTCATAAAACAGTGACCCATTCCCAACCGTAACGCCGCTGGGCTATCTGGATTGGTTCTCAAGGCTTTCTTGTAAAAAGCTAGTGCTCCTCTATAATCCTTTCGGTTGAATGCGATACAGGCTTTGCCAAGCAATGAGGGGACATTGTTGGGTGACTGGTTCAGTACAAAGTTGAATTGGGCATCCGCTTGCTCCATTTTATCACCTTCAAGGAGACAGAAGTATGCTCGACCAAGGAGATGGTTCTAGAAATTTGATAATCAAACACATTATTACTGCTGTACTGTAGCACATATCTTTGACTTCAGATTAAAAAGATCTTAAAACTACAAAGAACATTTATTTCTCAAAAAAAAAAAAACAAATAATAAGTTTTCAATATTTAGAAATATTATTACAACTCACTTGATCATACATGATGATTTTGTCGGCCATAGTATAAAGAAGAGTTGCTTTAGTGAACAATTCTTTTTTCTTGTCTTTCAACTTTTCTTTGTTGGCCTCCTGGACATAGTATGCAGCCAACATATCGAGGGCTCGCATCTGGTCCCTTTCAAAGTCTCGATAGTCAATGTTGGCGTCTGTACGGGACGCCTCCAGTATTTTGAGGAAGTCATCGATCTTCTTTTGTTTGTAGTATGCAAGCTAGAAAACAAGAATGTTAATTGAATGAACGAATTGTTACACAGTATAAAGTTCTTTTAGCCTATTCTGTCTTAATTCTGGGCATAGGATTCCTACACCACAGGGAATCTGACCAGTACTCTTGCCATCTCTTTCTGGTCTGACCTTTGAAATGCAAGCATTAGGTACTTAATATGTAGAGCCTTGCCCAGTTGTGGCTATGCATGACAATCATGACATGATCCATCAAAACCCATAAAAGCTCCATTTTCTGTTGTCATCAATCTCACAATTTAATCTACAGATTCTACAAAGTTATTTATTCAAGCATACTTTTTCTTTAACCGAGTTTTAAGAAAGGCAACACATCAAGATATCGAACCAATAGCATCATCATCATTTCAACCGAAAGACATCCACTGCTGGAGCCTCCCCCAAGCACCTCCACTTCGACTGGTTCTGTGCTTCTCACATCCAATTTCTTAAGGGCATTGTCGCCCTTCTTAAAGAAAAGTATCACCACACCTCTGTTCCATGCCTGTGATGTTTTACCCTCGAGTATGACGGAATCAAACAGCTTCTGAAGGGCCTTAGGAACGGGTTTTCCGCCGGCCTTCAGGAGCTCGATCGTAATTCCGTCATCACCCGGCCCCTTGTTGTTTTGTCAACCAATAGCATAATCAATCAAATAGACTAACTACAATTCAGAATACATCAAAAACCATGCATTATTCAATCAATCTTATAAGTAAAAAGGCATTGATCAATTCGTTAATGTTCTTTAAAACCACGATTCTCAATGTTATACATCGAATCGATTCCGGTGTGTTACAATTTTATGGGCTACGTGTTAATTTTATGTTAGTAGCATAAACAAAAATTTTTGAGGTTAAGTTTACTTACACCAACATTGATCCAGACATTAAGTTGAGATCTCTCCTGTTGTAATATACTAAGCACTTCATCTCCAGAGGGTAACTGCTCTGGATCTAATTCAATCACCTAAATAAACAAATATAAAATATGATTACGACACTGACACATATAAACGAAAAATTAAATCGTAATACGGTATTAACTACACATTCACCTCATCAGTGCTCATCAACGGGATTTCGAGCGACATTTTGCTGCTTTTTACACGACCAACTACATCACAAAACTTACAATAACTGTATTTTAAATTAAACAAAATAAATACACGACACTGCACAAATTATGGAAGTTGGTGGACTGTCCGACTGTGGTCCTATCAATATAAAAAAAAGTACTCTGTGACTGTGGTTGGTTGCACTAACTATAAACTAAACCATAGTTACTCTACTCTTTGACTAAACCGCAGGCAGCGCAGCGCAGCGCAGACCACCTTCAAAGACAATTTCCCACAGACGATATAGATGATCATAGACTACTATTATAATATTCTAGTGACACAAACTATTTAGTTTAGTCGATTGTTTGCGTCAAGCACTATTTATCTAGTCTTTGGTAAAATGTCTATCAAAATCGTCTAAATGTCAAGGAGTTTTTGGCGGGATTTCTTCGAGTGAAGTCTATTTGGCTGTTTTAATTATTCGCAAATTGATTCCTAGTGGATATTGTGATGTAAAATTGGTGTAGTTTTGTATCTCAAGTGTCTGCGCAACTGGCCAATATGTGTAATCATTGAAACAGACGCGATCCCGGTAAAATGGAGCTGAGAATTTTATTGTAGTTTTGGCTACCTCAGCGAAGTTTACCGGGAAACTTGATTCGATACATTTGCTGCCAAATACTCCTAATACATTAGAATGTGTACACCCATATTCTAATGTCTTGTTAGACTCAAGAAAAATACTGATGACTAGGCGGCATGGTCTCAGACATTAGCCTTTAAAAAAAAAAAAAAAAAGAAAAATCGTCTAAATGTCAAGTGGTCAAACTAAAACTTTATTTTATTAGTGTAGGTAGTCGGTAGTCTGTGATGTCTGTGGGTCAAACCTAAATATTTTGCTAAACACTAAACATTAGTTTTTGTTAAAATTCTGAATTATGATTGATATTTCAAATATTGTTCTCAATTTAAATAAAAAAAGACTAATAAAATGAATACATATAAGACTGACTGCATATTATAGTTCGCACAGCGAGTCCATCAGTAGAATGACTGTGTTCAATAACATTTTAATTTTACTTACAAAATAATAATAGATAGGTCGCATTAGTAAACAATTTCCAGGATGAATAACAAAGTAACCTGTAAACGGATTAGACCAAATCCTATTTTTGAAGACTGGATAACAACAATGTATGAGGATGCCAAAGTAACCAAAAGCAATCTTGAGGATAAGCTTAAGGAGGCATTGGAATCCCTGCTTAAATACCCGTTGCCACTAAAATCAGGAGCAGAATGTATAATACTCAAAGGGTTTGATAAAAGGTTGTGTGCATATCTTGATAAGTTGTTAAATCAGGACAGTATCAATTATGTTTCATCAAAAAATTGTGAACCAAGAAGCGATGAGGTAATAGCAACTAGTTCTGACATATCAATATCAAAAATATCACTATTATCTTCCAGCGAGGATGTTAAAGAAAGCAAAAGCAATAGTTTAACTTTGGAAGGATACCAAAGTGTTGATCTTACTAAAATAACGGAACTTTCATCAAAACCAAATACTGAATGTTATGTTAAGTTACATCATATCGAAGTTGACAAGGTTCAAGACTCTGCTACTTCACCATCTGTCACTACAAAATATACTGACAAAGGCATGGCAAAAGGTAAAAAGGGAGGAAAGAAGGCTGATAAGTATAAACCTGCTCACAGATCTGGGAGTTACGCAATACTAGTGGCGCTACTAGAACAGAGTTTAGAAAACCCGAATAAATGTGCACTGACCAAAGAAGAGTTGATAGAAAAAGCCCAGAAACATGCAGAGGAATCATTAGTGCGACGTAAAAACGATTCTTATTATAACGGTTGGTCTAGTATGTCGACACTGCTGAAAAAGGGATTAGTTACAAATAACAAGAGGAAGAAGGCTGAATACACATTGACTGAAGAAGGCAAAGAGCTGGCTAGAGAGATTTTAGAAGATGCCAAAAGTATACCTGCTATAAATGATATAATATTTAAGGACATGCCATCAACTAATAATACTGCTTCTGTTAAACAAAGTGTTGATTTTGTTCATGTTGATGATGAAATTTCATCTGCATCTGGAAATATAGATGCTACAAAAGTTATCGAAATGGCACCTGGCACATTTGATATAATATTACTGATTGATAAAAATGAAACTGGTGGGTATGTGTCCTGTCTTTTTATCTTAATGAGTGTATTAGCACTCTGTTTTGAACTTTTATCATTTATGTTGAACTGTGCTTCTATTTTTAAATGTGGAATTTATTAATCAGGGATTTTACCGTTGCAATTTATCAGATAGCTCTAATTTTTCTTATCTATACTATAGGCCAGTCATAGATAATCTCTTAGGAGTAAGACTACTGTACTACTGTCTATACTTGAATTAAGAAGCTTAGATAATTCAATCAATCAATCAATATCCTGATCCCTTTTATCATGAAACTCCTTTCTTGTGCTAGTTTAATTGCTGTTATTTTCTTTCTTGAGTTATAATAAACCTCATAGTTCAGTGTGCCTCTTGACAAAGGCCTCCTCTAACAATTTCCATTGCTTTCTCACTTTTGCAACTTTTCTCCAGTTTGGAGCTGCCTCCCATCTTTTACGTTTTCAACCTCTTTTTGGTTTGCCATCTCTAGGGTACTATTCCTTAGCTCCCAGGCTAAATGGAGTTAAAATTCTGACAAATTTTAACTCCATTTGGCCTGGGAGCTTCATTACATGTGAACCACCCATCTCCATTTCATTTGGGCTATCTTAGTGAGGATGTCTATCACTCCTGTCTTAGCTCATACAGATGGGAAGGAACACTTTCTCTGTCTAGCTTAGATATAATTATAAATTTCTAAAAACTCAAATAAGCATTGTTGGGCTATTGAAATAAAAACTCCTGATAGAATGGTGTATTAATTATTATTATATTAATGATTTTAAACCTTTTCATAGGCTTAAAAAGAAGAATGATCCCACAGTAGCTCAGTTCAATAAGTATCCAGACTTAAAGCACGACTACAGGAGCCTAAAAGTTGGTGACTTCACATGGGTAGCCAGACATAAAGTCAACCAAGACCAGGAACTGGTTCTACCTTTCATCATAGAACGGAAGAGAATGGATGATCTTGGAGCCAGTATCAAAGATGGGCGATATCATGAGCAGAAATTCAGACTGCGTAAATGTGGAATTGATAATGTCCTTTACATGGTGGAAAATTATGGGAAGAACAAGAATGTGGGTCTGCCTATACAGAACCTGATGCAGGCAATCGCTAATATAAGAGTCCAAGATGGATTTAAAGTTCATGTGACAGATTCTCTCACAAATTCTGCTCGATTTTTGGCCATGTTGACTAAAAGACTGACAATCAGATATAAGGTAATTGAAACATATCCATTTATGTTTCTTATGCTACAGCTATATTATCGCCATAAAGCGAACTACCCCTCGTGTGCTCTCTGTTTACAGCGAGACGTCGAGCGGTGTGCGATAGACAGCGCGGGAAGTTAGTTCGCCTTATCGCGACGATGTGGCCGCAGCATTAATACCAACAACAAAAATAGCTGTGTTGGTGTCAGGCAGTTCAAAAAAGTAATGTCGCGTCTCCTCTTTTTAGGACAAACATCTACAAGGCTGCAATGCTGATCCCCAAGGCGGAATGCTGATGACATTTGACTACTTTAACAAAACATCTGCTAAAAGCAAGCCACTCACAGTAACAGATACCTTCATAAAATTACTTCTGCAACTAAAAGGAATGTCTGTAGACAAAGCTTTGGCCATCACGAAAAAGTACCCGACACCGCGTTCTCTAATACATGCTTACGTTAAATGTGATAGGAAAGAAGGCGAGACTCTTCTAGCGGATTTGAAGTTCGGAGATCTTAATCGCAAAGTTGGTCCTGCGATTAGTACATCCATTTATCAATTGTTCTCGAGCAGCGGTGCTGAGTAGCCTAGAGGCTAGACCATAAGAATATAAAGCAAGCCACATGGGCTAAAAACGCCGTTTTTTGTGTATACGTCATACTGAAAGACTTGGCGTGCCCTTTTCTTGTAGGAGACTGGATATCTGATAGTAGATTTAATTTTATATAAATGTTAAGCTGGATTTACACAAGCGTGAAGTGACGAAGCAATTCTTGAAAATTGTTTTTTTCAGCAATTTGCAGCAACTTTACTTTGTATTAATATTTACAAGCAGCAAAAGCCGCTATAGTGATTCCTGTTGAAAACTCCTCTATTCTGAATATTCATGAATGTCGGAACGGTCGTTCGCGTGGGCTCATTTTTGCAAGGACGACCATTTGATTTGATACAATGAATAATACGTCGTAATAACGACGTGTTATTTATTGTATCACATTGTACACCTGATCTACGAAAAACGACCCTACTGCTTTGCGAATTAAGGTGCTTTTAACGTCAAATTACCATTAACGTGCAGATGATTGAACGTTTTGTCGAACAGCAAGAGCTTAGGCGCGAGCACGATTGTGTAACTACCGCTTTAGATGTTAAGTGTATGTGAGGTATACTATCGTTCTGAACGTATTAGTTTAATTAAAAAACTGGCCAAATGTGAGTTAGACTCACGCACTTAGGGCCAACTTCGAAAATTGATAGAAATAGAAAATATTTATTGTCTAGGTAATACAGTAAGCAGGTGGTTAACAGTAAGTTAAGACGACATGAGTAGCTTAAAATATTACCTACAGCTGCTAGATTACAATATAGTATTAACTAGTGAGCCCCAAATTAGACAGTTTGTATCTTGGGGCTCGGAGTACGAATTTCAGAGTGGAGACTAGAGAGGTGATTTCAGGTATGATACGTGTGTATGTGTGATATTGTGTGGTGTGTGTGTATATGTGTAAGTGGTGTGTGTGCGTCTGGTGTGTGTGTGTAAGTGTGCGTGTGTGTGTAAGTGTGCGTGTATGTAAGTGTGCGTGTAAGTTTGCGTGTTTGTTCCATTGTGCTTCGTTTAATTTGGTGTCGAGTGAGGGTCTTTATATTAATTGTTCCGAGTCATCATAGCCAATGTTATGCAAAATTTCCTTTAAGTAGTATTTTTAATTTCGCAGTTTGCAGACTTTGTTTTGGTTGCTTTCACACAAATCCCTCGCTCATCTCTGGTGGAAAACCAGCCTTACTGATGCTACGGCAAATGTGTTTTTTCATTCAAGTAACAGCTAAAATAGTGAAGAAACAAATTTAACCGTTATTTTGACTTTTGTGACGTTACTTTGGCTGTTACTAACCGTTACTTTGGTTGGCCGTTAGTAACATACTAGTCGTAGATGTGTTCGTAAACCGTAAACTACGGACGTTGACTACGGAACCCTGAAGATGATCTGAGATCATTAAGAAGTTCACCTATTTATAGCGCTCTGGGAGCTAAAGGTTAACCGATAATGGTAATATAATTAAACTAATACTGTCTTTTGGTATTCTTATTCTTTGTTTTGCATGTGTAATATTAGAGCTTCATGGGGTCATGATAAAAGGAGTTTGTATGGTATGGTTTCGTTCCATTTTTATGGTCTTGGGTCTAATAGTATTAAGAATAATGTAGGTACCTGATATTTGTAGCTTATATTTATACAATTATGACCTGTAAGTTCAAAACTTGTTTACTATAGGTGTTTGGTAAAGGCTAGCGCACATTAGAACGCGTTGCAAGTCATCCTAAATCACTTACCGTTTTGTTTATGGGGACTGCCAGGGACATGCCCTAAAGCGCGGTCACTGTCGGACTGCAAAGAAAAGAAAGAGAAGCGCGATGACACAACCCTGGTAATTTATTGCAAAATATGAAGCAATTAAGTCTCTATTTATAAAAAAAAATCTATTGTTTGGCCTAAAAAAACCCTAGTGCTTTATGTACGTTGCTTGTAGAATAATCTGACAAAAAATCAAAATTATTGTATGTACATTGTACAGTGCGTGCCACGTAAGAGACTTGACCCCGCCTCCCCCGCCTCTTTCCGCCGCCCCTATGACGTCCGGTCCCGTCCCGCACTCCGACCTCATACCGCTAAAGATACCTAAAATCATGTTCTGCGCATGTCTGACCACGTGGTGTGTCAAGTCTCTTCTTACGTGGCACGCACTGTATGTTGTATGATGATCACTGTGTGATGTAATTTAATTATAACTATATTTATAACCAAGGTGGACAAAGTCTGGTGTTATACATCAGTATTTTATGTATAAGTATTATTATGATATTTTTGAATTGATGTAAGTATTAAGAAATAATCTTGAGGTATCTTGATGTCAGTGTAAAAACCAAAATTAAAAGTTGGATTATGTGTATGTATTATACCTTTATTTAACATAACCATTGACAGACATGAGTAAGTAGCAGTAGTAATAAAGACAAATTTTTATAGTGGTTTGTAAACCTTTCGAATAACTATCCATAATAGTTCAGATTTAAGAGCACTTTAGGATGGAATCAACTTTCCCCAGTATAGCGTGTTAAAATCACAAACAATAAAAACTAAATATACAGAATTGGTTATGGTTTGACACAAAAAAGTTGAGATATGGAAATTTCGAGATTCTCTGAAAATTAAAATGAGAAACGGGGTTGTATTTGATTTAGTTGAGTAGGTAGTGAGAGATTCAGTAAACTTGATTATGCCAAACCAATATAGGTACTACTTTAGACCCTTATTTTCATCATCACATTGCGTTTCCTTACAATAACACTTAACATTAATAAATACACTTAGTAGCTACATCTTTGAAATATAGTGTGTACGAAGCTGTTTATAAATTTTACCAAATGCAGTGTTCCACATTGAAATCCGAAACATGGCACAATTCACAAGAAAAAGAACATGAACACTACAACTAAATTGCACTCAAAGATGAAATAGTACTATGATAATCATCAGTGGCTCCTTACGACTTTATAATATTTTTGAATCTTATAAATTCAGTATATAAACATCTATAGATTCCAAATGTACAAATCACAATAAATTTATTTTTATATAATATTACGAATGTAATAACTCGGTTATAAAAACCTGACGGATTAAAATAATAGACAGATACATGCTTACTTACTTAAAACAAAGCATGCAACATAGAAAAATAAATGCCAAACAATCTACTAGAAGTTACAAAATCTTACACTATTTAAAAGAGAACAAATAAAAAAAAAGCGAATTGTAAATTAGACCTAACGACCAACCACCTAAGGGATATTTTGGACTAGCGGTCGTTCAGCGCAGGCACATGCTAGACTAGACGAACGCTAGTCAGACGTCACCCTAATATATAAATTCAGAAAAGTTACGTTATTAAAATATTGAGACGAACAAAATTTACATTTATTATGTATAATATACCTGTATTTACTAAAGTGCACTCGTTATTTTGAAATTGTAACATAAAATAAATTCCCCTTTATAAAATAAATCTTATACATAGTCTGGTGCACTTAGAATTAGAGTGAACTTATTAATATTTAGAGAGTGTGGTAGTTCCTTTCGGTCTGGTTCTTATAGTACTTGAATCCCATGAAACCGATGGCGAGCAGACCCAGCGTCAGTATGATGCCTCCGATGAAGCTTGGTCCATCGAATCTGGAAAAATAAACAAACAATGAATATGGTCTAGTGGTCGCAATGCTGGGAGTTCTTAAGTCCGATAGCCTGGCAGGCGAAATGCTATTGGTTTTTTCTATTAGGAAATTGTTTGTAGCAGTCTGGAGTCTAGATTTGTTCTAGTTAATAGAATGAGGCTCGCCCCTTTTTCACATGGAAACAAAGGTGGCAAAATATGGGTAAACCACTAATACTCCTCAGCTAACCCCTTCCATGAATACAGGTGAGATGTTACCGTTTTATAAAACAAACAAATTGTCTATAGATAGTTTAGGCCAAATGCTGCAAATGTAAAACAAAACTGCGAGGTAATTGCGTAACATACTTTCAACAACATTCATTGCATTATTTACATTTTTGATTTTTTTTTTTAACGTTTCAATGGATTAGCAATATTGTTCAAAATTATTCAGATTGTGATTGAAAGCGTGTTACGCAATTAGGGTGCTGGTTTCTGAGAAACTTTTAGACATTCAAATAACCCCAATAGCGTTGGAAATAACTTGACGTTAAAGCAAATGTTCAGCAATACCTATATGAAAGGGTTGAATATGGTAACTGACGTGAATAACGATTTTTAGACAAAAAAATATTTTCAAAAGATTTTGAAACATGTCTAAGGAAACAACGCAAGCTTTTTATACATTCAGTTGAAACTGGATATACACGAGCGAACGGTATTCTGTTTACGATGACGTAAGCAGCCTCTGTGTTGTTTCATTGTCATCTCCTTTGTTAATGTGGTAGATAGCAAATGCACAGTTTTCGCATTATAAACGTGAATGGGGATCTATCCATGATAACCTTTGTTTATTATCACTAGCTGACCCGGCGAACTTCGTACCGCCATCGAAATCAGTCAATCCGTTCCATACAAAATGTGTGAGAAAATTAATTTGGTACCTTTTTTCCGTAAAATTTTCTCATATTTATAGTTATTCTGCTATTCGAGTCGGAGACAAATCCAACAAATCTAAGATCATAAAAATCCTTCCAGCCGTTTGAGTTATAACCGGAGTGTCACTAACCGGACTTTGTTTTATATTATAGAAAATGAACTTTCTGCAATATGACAGACTACCAATATTACCCGTAGCATTCTAATTTAGCGTGTTGGAATGAAAGAAGGAAAGTCTTTATAAACAGCTTGAATGACGCACGCAAAGGCAACTAACAAACAAGACTTAAAAAATACTTTACAAAAAGTAAAACAGACTAAGCGTTCCTGCACACGATGCCGTCGCCGCGCCGTCGCCGCGCCGGCGCCGCACCGTTGCACTGTAGATACGAGTCGCGCGAGGCCCGCCGCCGCGCCGCCGCCGCGCCGCCACCGCGCGCGTTTTTACTGTTTCATTCATTCCATTACCGGCCGCGTACGAACGTGCACGCCGCGTAATTTCCCGTGAATGAATCAAACAGATAGGGAGGGGAACGCGCGCGGTGGCGGCGCGGCGGCGGCGCGGCGGCGGGCCTCGCGCGACTCGTATCTACAGTGCAACGGTGCGGCGCCGGCGCGGCGACGGCGCGGCGACGGCATCGTGTGCAGGAACGCTAAAGGTTAGCGTAAATGTGCGTCATATCCGTGTGCAACAGCAATCGCTCATGATGCTGTAGGTCGTGCTTACATCGCCACATAATTTTTCAGTAGAATTTTGCATTTCTATTTTTTTTTTCTAGTAGAAAGTAATATCGATCAATTTTTATGAGCTTCGTTGTGTTAGGCCTTGAAGGCCGAAGCGAAATCCGACAATATACTGGATACAAACAATACGCTATAAAACCAGACTTGCACTTAAAATCACCTAGCGAAGAATCTGTTGTTTACACAACAAACAAACGTCATCCATAACGGATAATTCAAATGCTCAGACCAAAGACATTGAGCACACTTCGTATAAGTGCCACTTTTTACCCGATTACGGCGAAGCAAAAAGGAGCGTTATGATTTTGTATACTATAAAGATAGCCCAAATACGTCAATGTCCTGCGCGATTGTTCGGTAGTGTGCAATAATCAATACCTGTATGAATTAGTAATGGACACGAAACGGTTAAATGAGACGGAATACAGTTTTTCCTCATACTGAATGAATGTAAATGTTTTCCTTGTTAGATAAATAAGTAAACTACGATCGATGCTCGTGTTAGTTAGAATCTAAGCAGTTCTTATTTTAAATGAAACGCTTCGCCTGGCAGCAAGATGTTAGCTCTACGCTAATTTCAAGTAGGTACTATACCCATTACATAATAAAAAACTAGGGTACGACCCTTGAAAGTCATTGAACTGATTCAATACCTAGAGTTGCGATGGATTGGGCGAAAATGTTAGAAAAACGCTAGAATAGAAAAGGTGGAAAATAAAGAGTAGGTACTTACGCTCTGGATTTAGCTTCCACAGGTGCTACAGTGGGGCTCACATTTTCACCCTTAGGCGTCGTAGTCTCATTCTTCTTGCCATCCTTGCTGTCGGCATTAGTACCGTTATTCACAGGCACGTTGGCTGCAGGCTTGGTTTCATTATTTCCTTTTGGTGGGTCAACGGGTTTCGCCGGATCAACACTAGGCTTAATCTCGGTCGAGTTTTTCTTCTCCGCTGGTTTAGTTTCGTTAGGTTTGGTGGATGTCTCGTTCGAGACTGGCACGGCTTGGGTAACGTTAGCAGCTGTAGCATTCTGGGCTGCTGCTGGTGCTGCTGGTACTGCTGGAGGCGTAGCTGGTGTTTCCACCGCAGCTATTTGAGGATGTTCTGGTTTTACTTCAGCAGCTTTCGCATCTGTGGCTGTAGCGTTCTGCTTAGGTACTGCAGCAGGCGTTTGCGGCACGGCCTCTAAAAGTCAAGTAAAGGGACGATTTAAAATTTTGTGTTTATAAACAAAATTCTCTCTTAATACTCCAGCAGACAGGCGCAACGCGACTCTAGTAGAACAATTTCTATGAAAACTTCATGGATATTGTTCTTCCAGAATCGCGTCGCACCGCCTTTATCATCAAAATAAAATTACACTTTTTTGTGTGAAACACCCGCTGTTCATATCATGCCTATTAATTAGTAGTTTTTTTTGCTCCAAGTCTATCGTAGTTTTTACTTGGTAAGACTTGATTCTAAGCTATAAATAAAATATAGTATGTTGCAGTCTTGCAGTATAGGAAATACCTACTATGCAACTACTGATCTATGCGTCATGTTCGTGAACGGGCGCCGTCAGTTGGGACTGGTCATCAGAAAAATACAAAATGATAAAATTAATATAAATGTCGACTTTTGAAATGTACAGACGCCAGCACATCAAGCTACACCTAACTGTCAAATTTTCCCAATCAACTTTGAACTTTATGCTTTAGCGATAAAGTTGAAAATCTATTAAAGAAATCTGACAGATTGTAGTAGGTTGATGTGCTGGCGTCCGTACACCAATCTTGATAAAAAATCAAACATAAATGTTAACTACAGTTCCTGAACATCAAGCGGCGATAACTGTCAAAGTCAAAGCATTTATTTCAAATAGGCACATAAAAGACACTTTTGAACGTCAGAAATTACAACAAATATCAATATAATTATTTCACCACAATTTTATCATCTTAGGTCCACTAAGGCAGTTAAATAAAGGAGTTATACTGCATCCAGTATACCTAATTCCTAGATTTCATAACATTCTTCCTTTATTCCTGCCATTCATCCCTGTTGTTGGGAATCGAACCCAACAAAATAGGTACCATGCGCGCGGCCTGCACGCGCAGGCAGTGTGATCAGCGCGTTATCGGCAAGCTGAGGCACAGCGAGGCGCGGCGCGGCGCGGCTACGACACGGCCGGCCCGATGACCATTCGTTTCCACGGACTCCATCGCGACGGACGGATACCCTTAACTGTTTGTCCAGGAAAGTTTATATTGTAAATGAGAATGGCATTACACCATTGCCCCTAAAATACACTCCACTCTTTTATTGCTTCCCGCGCTAACACCTGTCACAAAGAGGATACCTGAGTCCCAGCATGGGAATATTATAGGTTAGATATACCTAAAGTATGAACTGAGTACCTACTCCTCCCTTAGGGAATACCCAAGATAACAGTATAGAAGATAGACAATCAATGCTTTGGGAATCCCCGAAGTATTGATTTGACTCAATAAAATAGAATAATAAATCTGACAATGGTATGGGGAATCCCCCATATCATTATCAGATTTATTATTTGCTTCTTTCAGGGAATTCCCCCAACGGTAAAACATCAAATCTGTTACAATCTTAGGTTATATTCAACTTATTTTCTTCTTAGATGTTATTTTGATATTTCTATATTATGTGGAGTTAAAATAACTGCCTACAAGACTTGAAGGCTTTCGATTGTCAGTAGGTTACATCAAGCAAGATAGACCAAGAGTTGGACCAGGAGTTGGTTGATAGCACAGCCGAGGATTTAAAATTTGTTAGTGTATATTGAGTTTAAGAGCCCCCGCAGACCACAGACTTTTTATCGGCCGATAGTTTAGTCGGGTTGGTCTGCTAGTACGCACACCGAGCCAACTAAACAGTTCAGTCGGTGATGAGTGCGCAAACTATCCAACAGTCTGCCGACTATTTGCTAGTTTCTAACCAACTGTTGAAAAGAGTGATCGCACTGCACAATGAAAATTAATAAAACATTGTATAGAATTGTTATTATTGCTCTCATACACCGGAGGAGGAAAATTAAAAAGAGAGCCCGAGAGTATTGGGTGCATCCTATCTTATCCTCTTTTAAGTTTTTCTTATAAAGTGCAGGGCGTTTTTCGACTTCCTCGATCAAAGTTACTATCGAAGATTCCGAAATAAGCGACTGAGAATTGGGCGACGCCATTTTACAAAACACGCGCGGCCGACCATTCGCTGTCAAAACTCGGAGCGAACTGAACTATCAGCTTAGTCGGCCGACTAAAAAATCGTCGTGTGTGCGCGTGTGGTAGGGAGCCAATACTGATTATACAGTCGGCCGATAGTTTGCCGACAGTTTAGTTTGAATTGAATCGGGAAGCCCATCAAACTTGTTTATCGGCCGATACCAAATCGTCATAGTGTGCGCACTTGCTTACATCTGCGTACTGATTAAGAGCCCGACCAAACTATCGGCCGATAAAAAGTCTGTGGTCTGCGGGGGCTCTAAGAGTCACTTTGTTTGGGCTATTCACATAAAAAAGAGACAAATGATTATTTATTTTCTAATTGAAATTGAAAAAAAATCATTGCAAACTACAACCCTAAAAGTTGTTGATACTGGGTCAAAATTAATACAAGAATACAGTCCAGGACAGTTGTTGTACAATGTGGGCTCGGCTCATTACATAAGTCATAAGTCTATCTATTTATTTAAAATATAAAAGATTTTTAATATTGATATGGCCACCATAAGATGTTGTTAGGTTAGTTAATTACATAATAACTTAAGACAGAAGGTCCTTTAAGTAGGGATTGAATAAATTAACCGATTTGGTATTACATGGATCTCGCAACTTTTTACAGTAGAAGAACTGAGTTGCGAGATTTGTTTTTTTTTACAAGTTATGTTTTTGATGGCTCATGATTACTGAAATGATTTTGGAAATGTGTTTGAGATTTTATAGTAAGTGATATGTGACATTTTCTAACATCCCGTAAACCTGTGTTATGCTAATAAAATTTGAATTTTTAAGATGCTGGAGATATTAGATAGAGCAGGTGCTATTTGAATCAGCTTTAACAAAAGATATGAATTAATGACTGGTGTAGTGAAGTATGAGTGTTACAGTGCCCAGAGGTTGATGACTGCTTCATAATGCACAATGTTAGCAGGTTTGATATTGAAAAAAAAAAGAAACATTTATGCTAACAACAACATCTGTGCAGCTTATGTAGCGACAATAATCTTTGTTTATAAAGCTGTACAAGTAATATAAACATAACATGTTCTTGTTATTTTTGTTACAAAGCTTTTCACATTTACTCAAAGCCAGTCTGATTATTGCATGAATTTTTTTCTAGATTTTTTTTTAGCAGAGAATTACTTCCTGTATTTTTTACTGATTTGATAACATGTTGGATTGCAATTAAAAATTGTGTTTAATGAATTTCTTGCGTTTGAGTGTCACAATAGACAGTTGTACATGCAAGAAAAGTGTCTATAGACAGGCAATGTTACGTTGGAGTTGGCATGACACTTTGTCATACGGAAGAAATTATGGCTTCAAAAGAAACAGTTAAAAAAACTTGGCACCTAATTAATCATACAATTTTTTTAGCCACCTCATTGAACCAAGATGATATTGACATACTGCCAATACAAATTGTCAGCAAAGAGAATTAGAATCACTCTGAATGGGTAGTTCATAGAGATCTGGAATAAAAGCAATGGTCAGTGACAGTGGGTCGTCTTAGGGGCGGATGCAATTTCTTAACGATTTATTACTGCTAACTTCATTGGTTAATACATTAACGCATAATATTGTGCAATATCCACGCTTAGACTGGATTTGACAATATCAAAAACGGGTACTAGGTACCTATTCGCTTTTTTTTTTAATGGTATCAATCTGCTAATTATGCCTAAAGACGTGGACACTTATTTAATTAAGTCTATTGCTGCGAATGCAACATTGCCGCGTCATAAAAAAAACAACGAATACTTTCTTGACCTTGACAATACTACGTGGAAAACCAATCTCGAAATAAAGCCAAAAATCGATAATACGTTTGCATGCAGCAATATTAGAGACGCTCAATATTATAGAACACATACCTATTTCAACGTCAGATCTACGCATCAACGTGAGAAAATTCTTATGAAACACTTTAGTAATCTCAAATTGTAATATTTGTTTTACATACCTTGTGTAGTTTGTTGGCTGAAGCACACAGACAGCGTCAACAAACAAACAAATATTACTTTCTTCATCTTGAATATTGCTAAATATCAGTCAATTTTATTTAATATCTATCAAAAATTCTGTACGCCACTGATTGCCGACAAGAGAAAAAACGATTTTTTTCACATAACAAAAAAACAGTGATGTGACGTAGAGTAAACATAGATTTAGTCGATTATTGATTAGTGGGGTGTTTTGTGCAGAATATCAAATCCATAAACGATAAAATGAAGTTCTAAGACCTACGTTACATCCTAAAACTCTAAATTAATTAACTCCAAAACGTTAAATTACTGTCTGTAAATCTAAACAGCGGTTTTATTTTTATTGTTTTGAATTAATGAGGTTTTGAATATTCAGGAGCTCGTTATTATTTTCATATTTCACAGCAGATCTTTATATAATGTTAACAACATTTGTAATTCATCAGCTAGTTACTACAACTTACACAACCTACATAATCCTATGATTAAACTTATTTCCTTTAACGAAAATGAATTATTGGTGTGCCAAATACCCTGGGCGCACTGTACACGGCCAATAAGACAGTCCAACATGGCTCTCTAACTAAATGAACGTGTAGCGCTGCTTATGAAGTCAGAACTTAAAAACAGTAAAGTCCAGTACATTTCATGCATAATTTCATGTTAGTTCTGTATTTCGCCACGTTCATTATCAATCCATGGCGGACTGTAGATACAAAGTGATTCAGGTGGTTAATGGGGAACTAAAATTTAATGTTACTGAATCCGGTGAGAAAACAGAGAAGAAGTTATTATTGAAAACGAGAAAATAATCAGCAGCCCCGGATCTAGAGAGGGCTAGCCAGGGTCCATGCCCCGGGCGCTAACTTCAGGGGGTAGCAAATTCAAGCGTGGGAGACAAATGCACCACCCAGCGCACCGCAACTAGGTGATGAATGAGACGCGCAGCACCTGAGTATTATCTTTCTCTGCGGGTGGTGCACTGAGGTAATCACTACGTGATTAGCGTAGGCATAGGTACTCAGACGGTATGAACGGGTTGCGCCCGCATGGTGGATTATAGCCCACTCCCTCTCACAGAGAGGAGGCCTGTGTCCCAGCAGTGGGAAAATTATTATAGGCAGATGTAGCGGGGGCGCCCTTTTCGACCACGCCTATAAATGCAATGGCGACACGATTGACTTTAATTTTATACCATAGATCGATAAAATGTGACTAATATATTGCGGGCAAAATTTTGGAGCTCGCTTCGTGGTCTCTTGCCGCTTTGACTCTTCATTTTTAAAAAAATCTACAAACGTTCATGTAGGTATACATTATATTAAGTTTAATTTTTTCACAGCTTCAAGGGACCTGAATACCTAAATGTATTGAAATAATGTATTTCATCTCGATACCTCCACGCGTTCCCGAGATAAAGGGTCTTGACAGCCAGACGGACAGACAACAAAGTGATCCTATAGGTAAGGGTTCCGTTTTTTCCTTTTGAGGTACGGAACCCTAAAAAAAGGGAAAAGGTTAAGTACCTAAAGGATCGAAGGGGCGGGGGCCGGCAGACAGCATTTTTTGCCCCGCCTCAAAAACATTCTCGATTCGAGGCTGATAGTTAGTACCTAATTTATCTAAATATCTACCTTCTTAGGTAGACTGTCTCGAAGTCGGTTGCCTATATAATATCGGTGTATATTTTCTAGACATGACAAATTGATTACATCCCGAGTGTGACAACTATTTATCACGATCTAGGATGGGACTTGGGAGCGACTTTTTATGACTAAGCTCTTTTTATTGTGTTCGTGTTTGTATTAATGGATGATATTTTATATTTTTACATATCTGGGGATTATGCGGTCCCACCGCGGTCCTTTGGAAGGCGTACGAGGGGCCGAAGCCAACTCGCAGAAGCCCCGCCCCTTAGGAAATTTTAATGGAATGCGGCACCAGCCGACGATTATCCCTGTTTACTTTGCAACTGCACCCAATTATAACCCCCGGTTGGTGTAGGACTATTGCAGGATATCGAAAAATAAAAAGTTGCTACTACTATGGGTTTGGGTGGCTAGTGGATTGGTTACCAAGAACTATGGCCCCTGCCTGATCAATGTTTTATATATATGTTACGGATAATAGCCGAAGTGCTACACCTAGTTTTAACCAAACCAAACCTCGGGGTGCTTTTCGCTCGCTCGCAAGAGCGAGCGAAAAGTACCCGGTTAAAACTAGGTGTAGTTGTACCCGGCTAAAACTAGGTGTAGCCGCAGTTGTACCCGGCTAAAACTAGGTGTAGACGCACTTCGGCTATTAGCCGTGACATATACACGGATAAAATGGCAGGGGGTGACTTGCAGACTCAATAATGGGCCCCCGGAAACTGTCGCTAGCTCATTTAATTAGTGACGTAGCAACAAGGGGGCAATATGTCCTGAGGTGCTTGAGGAGTGGAGCGGTATTCCACGGCTTTCAGAATAATCCCATAGCCCGGAAAATGGCCAAGATCCCTACGAGCACTTACTGGAATACTTCCTTCCCCCAAGTACGTTTGCTCTTGTGAATCTCCACTCCAGCCGGCCAATAAAGGCAAGCCAGAGGTGAGGAAAAAGACCACTCCCGGGAGATAACCCCCGTGAGGTCGCTACTGCCCAAGAGCTCGCCAAATGCCTTGCGGGTTTCTGTATCTCTCTTGGTCTGGCTCCTCACCCTAGACCTGTTGTGGTAGGGCGTGGTGGGGCGATCGCCCAGGGCGCCAGATTTGAAGGGGCGCCAGTTCATTGAGCGAGTCCTACTTACTAGTAAATTCCCTAAATCTAGCTACAAAATCGTTATGATGACAACACTAGAATGGAATGCAGTGTTTGATAGGAGGATCTACTGCTGTTCATTTTACCGGGAATCCCCGACCATAGAAAAACCAAATTAAAAACCAGACCTCAAACTCTGTAGTGATCTCCAATTGAAATTAACTGTAGACTCTAATACTCTAAATCTACAGAATGTGGTTACTCCTGTCTTTATATTTTATCTAAGTTCGCAACTTACAACAGCTGTAAGTACTTATTCAAATGTATGGTATGGATAGCATTGCGAATATTGATCATTATAATACCTATAACTGTGGCTAGTGGGGCAAGGAGTTTTAAAACCTATCTGAGATCAACAGACAACAATTATAGCTCAATCTAGATTTGACAAACTTAGCAAAGCCAATCGAAAATGAAATAATTGCGGAAAACATAGACTTTGATGTCTGAATAAAAGAGTTTGCGAATAGAAAGGCTAGAAAAGTAAAATTGTATTAGTTTTTTTTTTTTAATAAATGGTTATTTCTGTACTATAGGTATATTATATCCCTAGCTTTTTTTTCGTTTGGAGTTCAATGGCAGATAGGGCAGGGCGCAGCCAATTTTAGTTGTGCTTGTAACAACTTATGTAGGTTAGTACCTATGCCTATGTTGGGGTCGAAATGACTGACCCCAGTCATCTCGAAGGAAGCCAGTTACCTAGGTGCCTGCAGTCAACCGCACATCAGTGCTTATAATCTGACATTGATAGCGCCTTTATGTCGTAGCAGTAAGGGTGGTTTCCGTAGTGCAAATGTTACCATTTAGGTGCAGTTGACTGTACACAAAGTTGCTATAGGTCTTTACTGTCATGCTACGGCTACATTGTCGCGATAAGCGAACAAAACTTCGGGCGTTTTCTGTTGTACAGACGCCAGCACATCAAGCTACTGCAATTTGTGAAATTTCTTTAATTGATTTTCAACTTTTTCGCTTTAGCATAAGGTTCAAAGTTGATTGGGAAAATTTGACAGATTCGGCGACGAGACGTCGAAGTTGTGCTGTGTCATATTGTGTCCAAAAGAGAGTGCGTGTAGTTCGTCTTATCGCGACAGCGTAGCCATAACATTACCTACGCAAAACCCAAAGGTAACGCTGATGACTACTTTAGGTGATCAATGATCATTCATTTCTAAAAGCTTAATTAACAAGATGGTGGCTACCTAAATAAAAATGAAAAGAGAAATAAATTTAATCAGTACCTATAACTAAATAAACTCAGTGGCGGAGAGCGTCGACGACGCTAAGTGAATTGCACATTGAAATTCACGAGCTCGCATGTATGAAGTGCCCTTTCCTACTCAGTTACTTATTGCGTGAGCGTGGTTTAGTGTGGGGAGCTAGAGCTACTGAGTTGGTATGTACCTACGTACGACTTTAACTAGCGCTGGATGTCTTCAGAAATATCTGTTGATTTTTTTTTAATGTCCTTTGGAAAGTTTTGAGTTATTAGTAAGTTTTGAGAGATTAGAGAAGATCAAAAAAACTATGGATGGACTGTGTGAAAGATAATATGGTTAGAAAGATGATGACAACTAAAGAAGTATGGAAGTAGAACACATGCTGCGCCGACCCCAAATACATTGACATAAGGGGAAGAGAGAATGGTGAGGTGAGTTTAGTTGTGGCGTTGGAACCATGACCAAATTCTCTTCGCCACTGGTTCGAGTCCACTTGTTTCCCAAGTACCGTTCAAGAAATCATAGAAAAACTTATATAGCGGCTAGCTTCTCTAGGTAAGCATAGGTAGGTAGGTACAGACGCCAGCACATCACAACTTACCCGAAACTGTCAAATTTTCCCAATCAACTTTGAACCTTATGCTTTAGCGATAAAGTTGACAATCAATTAAAGAAATTCGACAGATTGAAGTAGCTTGATGTGCTGGCGTCTGTACCTATTATTAGCTCGACTGACGTACGAACTATGAAGCCTTAATAGGTACCTACGTAAGTACGACCAAAGAGCGGAAATGTTAAGCTAGTTTCAAACCAAATGCCTGTTGAAATTGCAACTAGCGAGCACCGAGAGTGCTGTTGCCCATTCTAATGCCTTAATCCATAAGTGCCCAGTGCCCTTATGCCCGGTTTCACTATCACAAGGCGACACCTAACTATACTTTCCACTCTCGGCTCAGCGCAGAACGTTGAAAATTCAACAGCACGCTTTTCTTTAGATAATATAATTATCGTCTAGTGTTAGTAAGTGGGTATTTGAGTAGAACTGTTTAGTGTCTAAGTAATATCGCGCGTTTAGACACTTATTTCACTAATCGCATATCCTCATGTGTCAAAATTACTGCGCCTTTCCAACTGCAACTAACAAGGTACAATACTGCGATGCTAAACTGTAAAAATCTCACCGTGAAAACTTAGGTGAAGGGAGCGTGGAGTGAGCTGTCAATGGTGTCAATTCCTAGCAAAAAAAAACTACTTCACCTAAGTTTTCACGGTAAGATTTTTACAGAATCGACCGGCTGGTATTCAGCTGCATCCGGTTAGACTGGAAGCTGACCCCAACATAGTTGGGAAAAGGCTAAGTAGGCAGATGATGATGACGATGACTGGTAAAAGTTTTCGTGTTTGTAAAAATGCGGCTGCACGCGGTACGCCTAGCTAATGCAACCAATACCTAACTGCATTTTGAAAACCTTCAATATCTATTTATTCACGTGGATGTACAGACGCCAGCACATCAAGCTACCCGAAACTGTCAAATTTTCCCAATCAACTTTGAGCCTTATACTTAAGCGATAAAGTTGAAAATCAGTTAAAGAAATGATGATGTGCTGGCGTCTGTACAAAGGTAGCCCGCAAAATTATTTTTGAAGTGAAAACTTCTTTAGGCGCGTTGGGCATTTTTTGAGATGTGAAAAAACCATTGAACTCCCGACACTGTTGCCGCGGTAACTGACAACGCGCGTGTTTTGTTTATGAGACAATTAAAAAAATACACACGTAATTGTTCAAGTTTTCACTTCTGTCGGCGCTCCCGGAGTGCTGTTTTTTTATTTTTATTGAACAGGCAATTTGAACGTAGAGAGTTTTATTGATTGTAATTCTATAGGTTAATAAATATTTGTTACGGTCGCGAATCATTTTTATCAAAGTTCCTTCTTTATTTAGAATTTTTACTACACCTCAAACCATGTTTACCTATAACCTACCCTACATTAATGACATGGTCAATCTTAGCTGGCCATTTCATGAAACACAACCATTTCATGAAATTACCGAACACTTCATGAAATGATCAATTCTAAGATCTGGATTCACGACATATATATAAATAAAGGGGTATTGCAGAGATGTAGGGCGTGGCTCTATTATGTTCGCAATTCGCATGCTAATCTATAATAAAATGTTAATAGCCGCGAGTGATTTACTTGTGAATACCGTGTCTCTTGACAGCTGTGTTAGACGTTGATTAATTTTCAATATAATTTATGGTGCTGTGATATTTTGAACCGCATTTTAGAAGTTTTAGATGCTTACCAGAGTTATGATTACTTCAGGGTGGTCATGCGCAACCGAAGGGGCCCGTCAGGGCCGAAGCCTGCCGGGACAGCGGGATTGTCCGAAAGGGTTACCGCTGCTGGCCCGGAACATAAAGGGCTAAGGAAGGAACACGGGTGGGTTTTAGTCAGTAAGAGTCTGACACTCCCTTCCGCTCCACCCAGAGCGGGAGGGGTCATATGATGATCCTGTTTTTCCCACCCTGAAAAAAAAAAGAGGTGGTCATGCTGTTGAAAATGATGAGTAGGTATATAACATGATTTGTCGATAAGATTCCCACTGCTGGGACACAGCTAGACCTCCTCTCTTTTTAAGAGGGAGTGGGCCGCAATCCACATCGCGGGCCAACGCGGGTAGAGGTCACATATTCAGGACAAGCCGGTTTCTTCATGATGTTTTGTTTCACCGTTTTGAGAGCAGTGGTGATGAAATAAATTACACATAGTAACCCGCCTGACTGGGTTTGATTGATCCCACGATCTACTCGTAAGTCGGGGTCGTTATCAATTAAGTTCAATTTTCCTTAACATTCTAATGTGCAGTCTAATTTTACATATACATATCATCCTCGAAATAAGCACTCTATGCGAAATTAAGCACTCTATGCGAAATTAAGCACCCTATTCGAAATGAAATGAAAGTGTTTCTGTAAATAAGATAACGGAATAATTTTTAAGTCACATACGAATAAGTACTTATTAAAAAAAAAAAAAAACTAAAGAACACGCTTTTATCACGCACTAAAAATATAAATAATTAATTGATTTAAATTTAATTTTTTAATTAATTATAAGTGCGCTCCACGCTTTTAGGTAAATTTAATTACTTTCATTCACACTTTCATTCGTGGATCTTTGACAGTCGTTACGGGTAGTCAGAAGCCCAAAAGTCTGACAAACAGTCTTACTAAGGGGTATCGTATTACCCAGTAACTGGGTTGTGGAGGTCAGATAGGCAGTCGCTCCATGTAAAATATTAGTATTCAGCTGCGTGCGGTTAGACTGGAAGCCGACCCCAACATAGTTGGGAAAAGGCTAGGCAGATGATGTAGTTAATAAGTATAAATTTAACGAAGTTATGACGATTAGGGGCTACTAGCAAACTCGAAGGGCTTACAATCAGCCCCTAAAGGGTTCCATTATCCATCTCCTGGTTCCATCATCAGACCCTCTACACCAAATGCAATACATTGGAGTCGTCAAAACGAATTCAATGACCCCAAAATCGAGGGGTTCACTAGTGACCCATAAAGAGTTCCACTATCCACCTCTTGGCTCCATCATTAGACCCTCGACACCAAGGACTCATCAAAACCAATCATATAACCCCAAACTCGAGTAGCCGCTGAACAATTCGACTATCCACCTACTGGATCCATCATCAGATCAGCTCCAAGATACAAAATTATACTTTTTATCTTCTGAACTATATGAATGTACATTCAAAGTTTAATTTCGATACGAAAATTAGAAGTAGGTTAAAATAGACTTCAAAGATTTTGTTACAAGTGAAGCTAAAAAAAGCGTGTTAATAAAAATAAGCAAGATAGAGTCAACGTTTCCTATCTGAATATCTTTGAGAAGGAATGGCGAAACTAACTTAGGGATATCTTTTAAAGTGTAGACATGTTGGTCAGATCAAGTGAGGACCATGAAGATTAGCAGCATGTAGGTTACAATGTAGGTTAGCGAGCATTATCACCATAAACTATAAACCTATTCACAGGGTAATTACAAGCCCCAAAGCCTCGGTTGGTCATTAATTAAGCTGATGAGCTCACGATTTTCAGTGACGCTCTTTTTCATTCTATTTTTAACAGACTTCAAAAAGGAGGAGGTTCTCAATTCGGATGGTTTTTTTTTTATCAATTTAGTTTCATACCAATTTACAGAACCCGGCGATAAATATTGCACATCGACCTATTCGATCCTATCGATTTTATACAAAGAATAAAAATAATTATCAAAAGAAGCAAATCATAATTGTTTTAACAGCTCCTACCGGATGATACCGGACTGTTTGTATTTCATGTGACAGAGATAACGTTCTACGAAGCCGAAATTAGCCGATTGTCTCTTTCCAAACGTCGATGTGCAATATTTATCGCCGGGTACTGTAACATCTTTAAAACTCGTTTCTTGTGCTAAATCTTTTTCAAACTTATTTTCAAGTAATATTACTCATAGCAGGCTCCAATAATTACCTAAAAGGATTCAACGTTATACCTACCTATCATGTGTTCATAAAACTTCCCCTTCTTTATTTTAAGATATCGTTATGTGAATACCTCCTCATTTTCAATTTTATACACACATAATAAAATGTTTTTATGCAGGTAAGTGGAAACTTGTAATTGGCCATTTTCTACATAATGTTACTGCATACATACATCAAATATAGGTAGTAAATAGCTGTAATAAAATAAAATAGACCCATGGTAAGTTTGATAGTCTTCTCCTTTGTTTCGCTGGCATGACTGTATTTTGGATCTTGTTGGTCCAACACTTCCACGACGTCGTCGGTGGCAGCTAGAGGTCAACAAAAAAGATAATAAACAACAAAGATCAAGAAAGAAGAAACTCAATCTGAACTTCAATAGTCACGTGTGATCAGGGTTCCGTCCAATTTCCCAAAGTTCAGTCAAGTCATTGATAAGAAAAAGTGTAGCGGCCACGAAGCTTATTAAAAGTACCGAATAACAGAAGAAAACTGACATGTACTCCTAATCCCTTTCCTGAAAGGATTCCAGTAAACACGTAAAACTTCTGACCGGGTACGGACACCCTTCACGTAATACGCAAATAAGAAAAAAAAGTGAACTGAAACGGATTAGTTTGTAGGGCTGTCGAATCAAAACTTGATGTTTTGAAGGTCTGCGTAAAGGATGTTCTTTTTCTCGGTTTTAAATTACAGTTTTGGCCGGAAAAATCACTGGCCTATGTTTATATCATTATAAACCTAAAGCTCAACATGAGTTTTCTTCTCGACGCAATGAAAATAATGGGTTGCTATACATGCCCCACTTATTTGTCATGTTTGGCAAAGGGATTCGTTAACACAGGAAGCAATGTAATATCCAATTACCTAGAAATAATTGCTTTTAATGAGCTCGTGAATTTGCAGTTCATTTTACAATTTCAGTACCTATCTATATTAATACTGAAATTGTAAAATGAACTGCAATTATAGGCATGCTTGCATTCATAATATCATCGAATGCTAGATCGAATTTTATTGATCCCTATCACATCCTTAGTCACTTTATCACACTGTCAGCCGCCAATTTTCTTCCTCTGATAAAAGTAACTCGACTTTGGTAATATCAGTCTTATATTGGAAAATAATTTTCTTCGTATTTTCTATAGAAACTTTTGCATTATCTATATTGCATCGCATTTCAAAGGAATTGTTTGCCGTACCTACTTTTGCAGTAGCCGCTTACATTTTGCCTTATTACGTTCAGCTCAAAGGTTTAACCGTTGGTGGCTGCTTGAGATCAGTTGGTCGAGGAAAACGGTTGAACTATTGTGAGATTTCGACGTTGATTTAGAAAGTATATTTTAAAACCGCATTATACCAAGAGCTCAAGCACGAGCTACTAGCTTGTGCATACAGATTTGCTCGATTTTTGACGATCGAAACGACATTAAACCAAATTGAGTTAATAATATGTAAGTGATAGACGATCGGCATCGTATTTTTTGACGATCACCACTTACGATTACTGTGGATTGTTTTGACGATAAAAAAACCAACAAATGATGTCGAAATCTTTCATAAAAAAACGTTAATAGATACACCGTACCTATTTATCTTTCGTTAACACTAGGCTCGTCAAACTCAAAATCTGGCAGATCTTATAAAACACAAAACACAGCGTATCGAAGGGATAAAACATTACGTTACAGCTTTTGTACCTACCTACTATAGAAAATGTGTCAAACTGCCATATTTATTCTTCAGATAAAAATTATCTGGAGGTTAAATAATCGGCTCTTAGCTAACTAAATAATTTTCTGAATGTAGGTACTTTATTCTGTTAGTTCGATCATTTACCTATAGACAAGCTATCACTCCGAATATCGACTGTATCTCAATTGAAATGATACACGTCTGCTCAGTAGAAATATTTATGTATTTTATAATAGTGTGCACGTACAAACTCGATAAATATATAGTAGCAATTTTTAACACACAACCTTTTGGTTCTGAGGCTCGATGAGAGCTGCCATAAGAACTAGACGACACTCCAAACATCATGTTTCCATTCCGTTCCGTTAGAAATAAAACCAGCAGTGCGATTCTGTAACCATCTCACCGTGAAAACTTAGGTGAAGTGAGCGTGGAGTGAACTGTCAGTGTCATCTTACCAGATACTAGGGATTGACCAAGCATACATTTACAATCATAATCGAGATTTTAATAATATTTTTTTAGCCTAATCCTATTGATATTTTTATATAATTCAAAGCTAGTATTTTAGTGGTCAAAACATTAATATTTTGTGGGGTTTTACTTACAATAAAATAGCAAAACAGAAGCGCAGTCAGAATCTCAAGCTTGTATTTTTTTTTTCTTTTTTCTCTAGTCTATTAAGTCCTTATATACTGAGGCGCGAGCGCGTCACGCACGAACAGTAAATAAAATTAAAACATTCGCGCGCGCTACGTCTCACGAGATTGCAAAGACTCGAACGCAGAGTTTCACGACGCCTTCAGCAGAAGGTGGTAGTACCGTCGAGCGTGGATATTCCCACCACCACACCTAATTCCACGAGTTCTGTCACACCTCAACCTGTGCAAGGGTCGATACATCCTAATAGTACCGCGCTGGTCCAAAGTGTTTTGGCGGCCAGACCTGAAGCGGAGAGCGGTGAGCGCTCCTTTACCGCTAGACACACAGCTAGACTGATGAAAATACGCATCGACATTGTTTGGTTATTATGAGCAATTGTAGATCGAGTCTAGTAAAGACTGCGACGATGTTCAGCGTTGTTATTAACCCAAAACTATTGAATTAGAAGAGATAACCGAGTGTGTCAAGTCATCGAGTGTTAACGGATGCCTAGTTGACGGACCATAGAATGTAATCCCACGCAGTTTGTGTGGCGTGATCACTTCACCCGATTCACGACACTAAATGTCGTAAATCGGGTGAAGTGAAGGTGAAGTGATAAGATCACGCCGCGCTTGCGCGTTAATCACTGTCATTATCACATTGCAGATTGCGTGATCACTTCACCTTCCCTTCACCCGATTCACGACATTTAATGTCGTGAATCGGGTGGAGTGAAGGTGAAGTGATAAGATCACGCCGCGCTTGCGCGTTAGTCACTCATCACCAGTGATCGGAGTAGGTAGATTGAACTGGGGTCATTGATCCGAAACGTATTATTACTATGGACATTCCTCCGGAATTGGTGGTAGTCAGAATTTCATTAGTTAGCCGAAATGTATATCTATCTATAAAAGATCTAGCCATAAAACGCTAAAAATAAAAAATAAATATTAAAGCTTCGATCGGAATTCGATTGTTTTTATTATTCAACAGATAAATAATGAATTAATTTAGTTTTGATACCTTCCTTTAAATTTTGAATTGAGTAGTAATAATATCACTACCAACATTAACAATATTTAATTGAATCCGGAAATACCGAAATTACTTTCCGGAAAAATGGCTTATCCATGTTATTCTTTCTGTGTGCATTTGTGATACAAGTACCAAAAATCAATCTACCTAGTCCGATCACTGCTCATCACATTAGAGATTTGTTTTTACATATTCAACTTGTAAGGCGTCATGTATAAGAACATTAGGAAATTATGGTAATAATATTAATAATTAATATAATACACCATGGCGACCCTGCCTTAGAGTCTGCCAAGGGGCAGATTAAGCAAAGTTTTCGTTGAGCGATTTTCAAAATGTGTAACTCTAAAGTAGAAAAAGACGAGGTATTCGTCAATCAAAACGCGGCTGGTGGAGGTGTTGTTGACGCCGAGGTGATGTTGCCATGGTTACGAGATCCGAGTGGAGTGATATATGGTACATTCCGAATTGCACTGTAATCGACTACAGCGTGCTTACACCTTGACCCCAATTCTGCTGTATGGTATTTATCTATTATTCCCCGCATAATCTTACCACGCCGTACGTTTGTCAAGCGTGGTATTTTGACAGTTCAAACCGGTTTCGGTCATTGTGTCATAGAGAATACGTTAATAGCAGATGTAGTGATTAAGTTATTAAGGAATTGACGTGGTTTCGAAGTAACGAATCATTAAGTGGTCATAGTGAATTAACGTGAACGCGATAACGATGTCCCGTGAATCGACATATATGAAGTCATGGCATGTGCCATCTTGCGATAACGCCGACTACCGACCATGCCCTAAAATTTAGGGCATTGTCGGTTTTTCATTTAGGGCCTAAATTAATAATTATCACCGATCTTTAAACTAACGTGGTATTTTCGAAATTGTGCTTCTGGCTACAGTCGCCACCTTACCAAAGAAGAAGCAATTCGTGTATACACAAATAAATACTATAATCCAACCATGAGTAACTATTCAAGTGAATAGGTATATTACTGACTCTCAGCTGCCATAGTGGTGATTTATCTAAATCGGAAAGCAAATTATTCATGTGAGCGATGATGACTTAATTCGGAATGAGCCATATTTCACGCCGCGCAAGCGCGTTAGGCGCTGGCGCTGTCTGGCTATATAAGGACTTACTAGTCTAGGGAAAAAAGAAAAAAAAAACAAGGTTGAGATTCTGACTGCGCTTGTTTTGCTATTTTAAGTTAAAGTAAAACCCAAAAGTTTAAGTAAAACCCCACAAAATATTAATGTTTTGACCACTAAAATACTAGCTTTGAATTATATAAAAATATCAATAGGATTAGCATTAAAAAATATTATTAAAATCTCTTTTATGATTGTAAATGTTTGCTTGGTCAATCCCTAGCATCAGTAGGATGACACTGACAGCTCACTCCACGCAAGTATTCACGGTGAGATTTTTACAGAATCGACATGCTGTACTTTTGGCGGTAACTGTCAAATGAGATACTTTTAAACTTCATGACTACGCTATACAAAAATAACTTTAGTCAAATCAAATACTTTAAATTTTATATTTAGTGTTTGATATCGATAAATCTTATTATTATTTGGAAATCATGACACAACCATATTGTGGGCGTCCAAACAGACAGTAGAGTCGATGTCGCATCAAATATTCACTGCTCATAGTAGTACGTAATCTTAGGTACCTACCTGCTACATATTACGTAAGGATCGGTTTTCACTTATTAAACCTACCTATAATTAAATTATCTAAGTAATGCACTAGAATAAAAATGTACCTAATGCTTGCTTTAAAATTTAGTCGCATTAATGAACAGCTAACAAGATTTCTATAATTTTCTGGCTATGAAAACTTACACAATTAAGTACCTAACTACAGTCGCGTCTACAGCGTTCCCGACACCTGTCAGTGCGACGATAAAATTCTAGTTTATATAATATATGTATATAAAAATCAATGTTTGTCCTCTATGCGTACCGAAACCATAGGTCAGATTGCGATGAAACTTTGGTAGGGTGTTCTGGGGACGCCCATGAGGGTTCCTAATTATTAAAACATGGAAAAAAAAAAAAACTCCGGAACTGTACGAAGTTCGCCGGGTCCGCTAGTAACTAATAAGGATCAAATTCGCAAAAAACGTATTCGTTTGTATGAAACTGACGGGTGTCTAGAACGCATTCTCTCGACGATCGGACTGTAATGACTTACAAACACACTGGCACTGTTAATCCTATACAACCTTCACATATGTTACTGACCAACCCTAGTGAAATAAACATTTCTTTTATAACTTGCCAGCCCTAATTCAAAGCCGTGCCCAAGGCGCTCGTTCAAAAAGTAAGTTACACGACTTCTAATGGAAAAGGATAGGTTAAATAGAAAAAAAAAACTGGCTAAGTAGAAGTCGAACTCGCACACGAAGGGTTCCGTACCACAAGGCAAAAACGCCTAAAAAAACACGTTTGTTGTATGGGAGCCCCTTAAATATTTATTTATTATTTATTTCAATTGTCTAGGTATCACGGTTCGTGAGATACACCTGGTGACAGACAGACAGATGGATGGTGGAGTCTTAGTAATAGGGTCCCGTTTTTACCCTACGAATACGGAGCCCTAAAAAAACAACGGGGACCCTCTGTCCTCCAACATTACGACACGTTAGATGTAAAAGATTTTCACTTGGGAAAAGTTTCAATGGACTTGCTAGTTCGGGTTTTTTTTGCTTATTTACTTTAATAAGGTGGTTTGGATGTTGGAGGCTGCCATGTAGGGTTATAGAGGGATTGCGAGTTTAAATGACAAATGATTTTATTTCTGTAAGTAGGTTTGTACAAACACTCTTAAATCAATCTGCCTAGCATTTTCCCAACTATGTTGTGGTCGGCTTCCAGTCTAACCGGATGCAGCTGAATACCAGTATTTTACATGGAGCGACTGCCTATCTGACCTCCACAACCCAGTTATTGGGTAATAAGATACCCCTTGTCAGACTTTCGGGCTTCTCACGACCCGTTCCGACTGTCAAAGATCCAAGAATGATAGCCGGGACCAACGGCTTCACGTGCTTTCCGAGGCACGGGGGTCTCGGTATTTAAAGATGGTCACCCATCCACGGACCGACCGCGGCAAGTGTAACTTAACCTGATCGATCGACCCGTGCAGCTGTTATTATTTAGCCACGAGCCCCTCTTACATGCCACAAACACTTTTACATTTCAAAAATTAATTATGTTTTAAAACTAGGCGAGTTTGGTTTTTCAAACTCTTACATAGTAATTAAGGACCTGTGCACACCACGTTTTTTAAACGCGCCGTCGACACGCGTTTGTAGCGATACAGACGCGATACGCACGCGAGTCAGACGCAGCCTGTAGACATTCTGTTGGATAAAAGCGCGCCATCGACGCACGTTTCGAAAACAAGCGTTAACGGCGCGTTTAAAAAACGTGGTGTGCACAGGCCCTAACTTATAAGTCAAATGTCACTTTTGAAGTCCAGACATAATTTTGATCAAATCATGTTAAGGGTAACTTCAAAAACTTCTACAAACTAGGTAATGAGTTCTGTTTACATTTTTATTTACATATATGCTTGAGTTTAGTTTTCAATGTTTTTGAAGGGAATCCTTCTTTAGGCGCGTTGGGTATTTTTTGATATTATATGGGAAAAAACCATTGAACTCGCGCCACTGTTACCGTAAGCGACACCGTGCGTGTTTTTTTTTATAAGACGATTCAAAAAATACCCGCTTCGGCTGTCCTCGGGATGTACTCGGTTTTAATATATATATCCGGATATGTCAGTGAGTGATGGCAAAGTATTCTGTTTGTGTTTTGTTTTCACTTCTGTCGGCACTCCCGGAGTGCCACTGTTTTTTTTTTTGGTTCGATTGGCATGTACCTACTAGCTGACATGTGCCAAATAATTGAATTTCATGTTTTGTGTTTCTTTGTTTTGTTGTGTTAATTATTTTGTATACTATTGAATAGATTCAATTTATTGACAAATGTGCTGCTAAGCGGTTTGATACGTCCATGTAGGACTTTCCGGAAGGAAAGCCACTGCCACTAGTGCCACTTTTTATAAGAAGTACCAGTGGGCTGGCCGTGTTTGTCGAAGGACCGATGGCCGGTGGAGCAGACGAGTCCTTGAGTGGAGACCGCGTATCGGCAAGCGTAGTGTGGGACGCCCCCCAGCTAGATGGACGGACGACCTAAAGAAAGTGGCTGGGACGGACTGGATGCGGAAGGCGGAGGACAGGGTGTTGTGGCGCGGACTGGGAGAGGCCTGTGTCCAGCTGTTGTTAACTCCTACTAGATCAGCGCACATCAGGGACTGGTAGCGACATCTCGAGGCAAGAAACGACACCACACGCTACGTCATACCTATTTCTCGAATGTGATTGGTTTCCATCCAAAATATTGTGCCCTCACCCCCTTCCTTGAATATTGTAAGATCAAGAGAAAATATACATTTTTTGTTCGTTAAACCTAACGCATCGTTTTAATTTCAAATCCTCAACACAATCTATAAAACACATAAGTTTTCACCAAACCTCACCGCTGCTGCTACATTTTGGACCTTCGAACCGAACATTGGGATATCGATACCTACAAGATCGCCGAGCGACCTTTGGACGACCCCTTGCACGTGGTGGATTGAGAAGAAAACGCAAAAGGTTTCATCGAAAATAATACGCAATCGGTGGGGCCAATCCTTACTCCTTCCCATTACTCCTAAGTTCTATTTGGTGCTATAGTGTGTCTGTGCTCTTATTTCAGTGAAATTGCCGCATTGTGTTCTCGGAATATCGGATTTCCAGTCAATTACTAGCCTGGTGACGTTGCTAGCATCAGTGCCGTGGGTAATTGAGCTGACGATCATAAAACCGTGAGTACTCCTCTTTCACTGACCACCAAAATGCCTATTGACTCTGCTAAATCCCGTGACAAATCTCCTAATTTGCTAAGTGTGGAAAGTAGTGAGTTAGTTCGCGACTTAGTTAGGAAGCGTGGTATAATTAAGGGCAGGCTTACCAAATTTAATAATTATTTAGAGTCTTTAAAAGATTGTGATCATGACTTTCCTAATCAAAAACGCATTGATTTAAAGTTGAGGATTCAAGGATGTACTACCTTATTTTCTGAATTTAACGACATTCAAACTAAAATAGAAGAAAAGGTTTCTGATAGTGAATTAGGCGAACAATTAAATCAAAGAGAACATTTTGAAGATAGTTACTACAACTTAATATCACTTGCTGAATTTATGCTGAACACTGATGAGGTTGCTGACTGCTCCAAGTCATGCCATAGTCATAATAACAGTCATATACATTCCGTAAAGTTACCCACTATCACGATGCCTACATTTGACGGTTCTTATGAGCACTGGCTGGAATTCAGAGACACATTTACTTCACTAGTTCATAATTCTAAAGATATTTCCAACATACAAAAGTTTCACTATCTCAAATCGTCCCTAAAACATAGCGCAGAACTAGTTATAAATTCCATAGAATTTTCTGCTGCTAATTATCAGGTAGCATGGGACTTGTTGCTCAATCGTTATAATAATTGCGGACTTTTAATTGATCACCATATCAATGCTTTGTTAAATATAACTGCATTAACTAAAGAGTCGCCTTCTTCTATTAGAACATTAATAGACACTATTTTGAAAAATTTACGCGCTCTTAAGGTTCTAGGTGAGCCTACAAACTACTGGGATAGTTTAATTATTAATATCATGGTGTCGAAATTAGATAAAGTTACTGAAAGAGAATGGGGGTCTCATAAGTGCACATTGTTCCCGAACCCAACCGAGGATAATAATTCTAAACGCTTATCGGTGGATGTTTTAATTAACTTTTTGCGCAACAAAGCAGACATGCTGGAGGCATTGCAACGTTCACATATCAAAGAAACTCAAAGCACTGACAACAAAAAGCAACACACAAAATGTCATAATACGTCACACTGCAATGTTTCTAGTGGGCCGAGTAAATCAAATAAACAACGCGGTAAGTTAATATGCGTAAAATGTAACGCGAATCACCCACTGTATACATGTAAGGAGTTTATCGAATGCGACTTGGACACAAAGCTTAAACTTGTACGCGAGCACAGTTTATGTGAGAATTGTTTAAATTCGCGACACTCTGTAAACAATTGTAGGTTTGGGCCTTGTAGACACTGCAATCAAAAACATAACTCATTATTGCACAATAGTAACGCTAATAGTTCTGTTGCTTTGCATTCCACAACGAACACTGAGGCGTCGCATGCTAAATAATGAGAGTGGATCGCCTGCGCACTTCCCCGCGGCCGCACCAGCCGCCTCAGACTCCGCAGTCCCTATTCAAGTAAACAAAGCACACATGCAACCACAGTCGATTAAGTCTATAGGTGTGCAATTCGTGTTGTTGTCAACAGCTATCGTTGAAGTAGCAGATGTACACGGTAGATATCATAAAGCGCGGGCACTCCTTGATAATGGAAGCCAGCGCTGTTTCGTTTCTAAATCATTATGTCAACTCTTAAATACACCATTAATACAGTCCACAAACGAAGTTCGAGGCGTAGGTGATTCGGTAGTACATTGTTCGCAAGCTTGTAATATCGTTATCAAATCCTGCGTCGATAATTCATTTACTGCGCGCATTAATTGTTATGTGCTGTCTAGGATCTCGGCTTCGATGCCTGCCGTATGTAAATTAAGCGCAAAAGTCTGTATTCCAGACAACATACGGTTGGCCGATCCGGAGTTTCTAGACTACAAAAATATTGACATTTTGATTGGCGCAGATATGTTTTGGGATCTGTTAGATGACGGCAAGATTCGTTTGTCTAGTGGTCCGTTTCTACAGAATACCAAACTAGGCTGGATTATTTCCGGACCTATAGTTAATTATACGCGAAAAAATGCGCCAATCCATTGTAATATTGTTAATTCTTTAGATACGCAACTTCGATTGTTCTGGGAGATTGAGGAACCATCTAAGGTCAGAGACGCACTGACTGAGGAAGAACGTGCATGCGAAGATCACTTTGTTCGCACTACCACTCGCAATAGCGAGGGGAGATTCTGTGTGCACATACCACTCCATCAGTCACCTGATACCTTGGGGGATTCTTACACACAAGCAGAACGTCGATTTCTTGCGCTAGAAAAACGATTGCAGCGTTCGCCTGAATATAAAATTCTTTATTCTAATTTTTTACAAGAGTATCTTAGTTTAGGCCATATGACACAGGTAGATTCCTATGAATTCCCGTGTTATTTCATGCCGCATCATGGTGTATTTCGCGAGCTCAGCACCACCACCAAGTTGCGCGTGGTGTTTGATGCAAGCGCATCATCCAGCTCTGGTAAGTCGCTGAATGATTTGCAACTAGTTGGCCCTCCTATACAGGGTGATCTCATTGCCATTCTTCTCCGCTTTCGGCAACACAAGTACGTCGTGTGCGCTGATGTGGAGAAGATGTACCGGCAGTGCCTGGTAGATAAGGGCCAGCGTAGCTTGCAAATGATTTTGTGGCGTGACCATCCCTCAAAGCCGTTAGGTATATTTAAACTAAACACCGTAACGTATGGAACCGCCTCCGCGCCTTTTCTTAGTGTTAGGTGCCTGAAACAATTAGCCATGGAATCTCCTGATTCTGATGTTGCTCGAACTATAAAAGAGGATTTTTATGTCGACGATTGCATTACGGGCTTAGATGATAAAATAAAATTATTAGATCTATGCGACAAAACTCAGAAGACACTGCAGTCGGCTTGTTTTCCACTTAGGAAGTGGATATTTAATTTTAATCACGATGATGACGGTCAGTCGACTAGTCAGTTTAAACCTTTAAGTTTGGATGAAAATGTTAGTTCTAAAACCTTAGGAATAGGCTGGCATAATGCAAGCGATAACTTTTATTTTGATTCTCACGTTAACATTGAAAATACCAAGCCTATTACAAAAAGGTCTATTCTATCAAACGTTTCGCAAATCTTTGACCCTCTCGGCTTGTTAAGCCCTGTCATAATTGTTGTAAAAGTTCTTTTACAACAGTTGTGGCTATTAAAAATAGGTTGGGATGATAACGTTCCTGACGGCACGGCTCGCGTGTGGAACCGGTTTGTTATTTCATTGCAAGCGCTAAACACTGTTCGTATCCCTCGCCACGCTATAGGTACACAGCCTATGTGTATTGAGTTACACATTTTTAGCGACGCATCTCAGACAGCGTACGGCGCGTGTGTTTATGTTCGCACAGTTTGCAATGATTTAACAGTATCAGTTAGATTATTGTTTTCAAAAACAAAGGTCGCGCCTTTAAAACCTGTTAGTATCCCACGTCTCGAGCTTTGTGGAGCGTTATTAGGAGCTCGTCTATATGACAAGGTACGCAACTCATTACGTTGTAATTTTAATAGCGTAGTATTTTGGACTGATTCCACGATTGTCTTAGGCTGGCTACGCATGAGGCCGAACCAACTTAAGACATTCGTTCAAAATAGGATCGCAGAAATTCATGACCTTACACTAGATGTCCCGTGGCGTCACGTAAGTGGTGGAGATAATCCAGCCGACTTAGCGTCACGCGGTGTTCCATTGGAAGAGCTTTCTTCGTCTACCTTGTGGTGGGAGGGCCCTGAGTTTCTTCGTAACCCTGGTTTTTCAATAAACGATCACAAAGGTTCGGACTCGTTCAGACATCGCGAGTTAGCTGCGGTTAAGTGCTGCGTTACTGCGGTTGTAGCTCAGAATTGTTGTGAACTATCTTTGTTTCCCTTTCATCGGTTCTCTCAATTTAAACGTATGAGGCGTGCGGCTGCCTTTATGTTACGTTTTATTAATAACACACAATGTAAAAATAATAAGCGTACCTACAGGCAGCCTTAGTGTAGACGAGTTAGACCATGCAGATAAAACATTAGCTCGATTTTGCCAAATGGAATCTTATCCAGTTGAATATAAGGCATTATCTAATAATGAGACTATTCGTAAGGGTTGTTTGTCTAAATTAAATTTGTTTTTAGATGATCACAAATTAATGCGCGTGGGTGGTCGTTTAGTCAATTCTGAAGAATTCATTTATGGCAAAAAACATCCAATTGTAATTCATAATAAACATTATTTTACCACTTTATTGTTTCGTCATGAGCACATTCAGCTTCTCCACGCTGCTCCGCAGGCATTACTTTTTCATTTACGCGAATCATGGTGGCCTGTCGGAGGTAGAAATTTAGCTCGCCAGGTAGTGCATAGGTGTATTACTTGTACTCGCATTAGAGGTAAGACGCTTAGTCCTATGATGGGTAACTTGCCTAGGGAGCGAGTTACACCTAGTCTTCCATTCGTTCGGTGTGGGGTGGATTACGCTGGGCCGGTGCTCATTCTGAATCGCAAGGGTAGGGGTGCCAGGCTTATCAAAGGCTACATTTGTCTGTTTGTTTGTTTCGTGACACGTGCTATACACTTGGAGTTAGTCAGTGACCTCTCTAGTGAAGCGTACTTACTTACTTTAAAAAGATTTATTTCACGCCGTGGTAAGCCTGCAGATATCTACTCTGATAATGGCCGTAATTTCGTAGGTGTAATGAACGATTTTTATAAATTTTTAAGTAATTGTAGTAATGATATTTTAGAATTCGCATCTAGTCAAAATATTAAATTCCATTTTATTCCCCCTTATTCTCCGCATTTTGGTGGTCTGTGGGAGGCAGGAGTAAAGTCGAGTAAATACCATCTTCGCCGTGTGATAGGTAACGCGCACCTCACGTTCGAAGAGTACAGCACAGTATTGGCTCAAATAGAAGCTGTACTAAATTCTCGCCCTCTGTCTCCTCTTTCCCCCGATCCTCATGACTTTTCCCCGCTCACTCCCGGTCATTTCCTAATTGGCCGACCAGTGACTGCGCCAGCCGGCGATGACCTACGCGATGTTCCTGCTAGTCGTCTCCAGCGATACCAGAGGGTAGAACAACTTCGACAACATTTCTGGAACCGGTGGGCGAAGGAATATATCTCCGAGCTGCAGGTGCGGACAAAATGGACGGCAAATAAGGACGAGCTCAAACCAAACTCCTTAGTTGTTATCAAGGATAATAACCTCCCACCTTTGAAGTGGCATTTGGGACGTGTCCTTTGCACTATCCCAGGAAAGGATGGTATATCCCGGGTGGCTGATATACGGACGTCATCGGGCGTGGTGAGGCGCGTATTTACTAAGATTTGTCCTCTACTACAGGACGTGATCGACACTGATGCAGTGACTGAAGACCATTGAAAGCCACTGCTTCCAAGGCCGGGGGCATGTTGTTAACTCCTACTAGATCAGCGCACATCAGGGACTGGTAGCGACATCTCGAGGCAAGAAACGACACCACACGCTACGTCATACCTATTTCTCGAATGTGATTGGTTTCCATCCAAAATATTGTGCCCTCACCCCCTTCCTTGAATATTGTAAGATCAAGAGAAAATATACATTTTTTGTTCGTTAAACCTAACGCATCGTTTTAATTTCAAATCCTCAACACAATCTATAAAACACATAAGTTTTCACCAAACCTCACCGCTGCTGCTACACCAGCAGTGAACTGCAATAGGTTGAGTTGATTGATAGGACTTTCTATTTCATTTTTCTTTATGTTACTTTTTTATATAATTTGGTTCTTTATATTTGACCGTGTTTAGTTTAGTTTGTGATCTTCCGGGATGAATCGCAATAAATAATTTTTCTTTCTCCTTTCTTTTCATTTACTCATTTTATTTACAAGTTAAATTGAACGTCAAATGTTTTCATTGAAGAGCACACGCCGATAATTTGCCTTTGATAGGTGAAATATGTATAAAACCGTGTTGTAAAGATAAACAATCTCTCATAAAATGTTTGAGCGTTCCTGATATTTATAAAACACAAATGTGAATCGTATTTGCTCCAGGAATGAAAACTTCAGACAAAATTGACTGAATCGCTAATTCCAAAGTCTCGACATTCAAATTGGGTGTAAAACTCATACGGAAAAGAATCTAAATAAGTACATTGAGAAAGAAAAAAAATTTGCGGATGAATAAAGTTAGGCAAAGTCTCTTTTTAAAGGAAACGAGTCACTTTGACACTTCAAACGAAACCTCGGATGTCAGATTGAATGCTCAAAAACTCTGGGTGTTCAGTGACGGTAGACAATTTTGCCTTCTACAAGTAAGTAGGTCAATTTTATTTTCTTAGTGCTACCTAACGGTGGGCAAAGGAAATAGGTAATCGTGCAGGCAATGAACAACATTTGCATTTTAATATTTATGTGTGCTGAGTGGTCCAGTCTTTACCATCGCTTGCAGTTTTAAATAGGACAAGTAGGTACTTCTATGTTGATATGCCGGTTTCCTCACCATATACCTCATATCTAGCATCTATACTGAATATATTAATAATAATAATAATTTATTAATAATGATAATTTATTCATATAAATACCTATCTAAATAAATTTGCTCTAACAAACTTATTTATTTATATGTACTTTATTGTACACCAGAAAATTTATAACAAAAAAATATATTTAACACTACAAAACGTATAACGGGCGGCCTTATCACTTTCCGCGATCTCTTGATGCTTGATGAATAAAAATGCTTGTTTGATTGAAATTGATGAGTAAGTAGATGACTACCGCAAACAGCTCCTCTTGGTTTTTAGCCAGACTCAACAAGCGAATTTGCCTACCAGTCTGGAAAAAGTTAGTACAACAGTATTATCATCTTATTAGCCCTTTTTCATCATCTGCCTAGCCTTTTCCCAACTATGTTGGAGTCGGCTTCCAGTGTAACCGGATGCAGCTGAATACCAGTATTTTACATGGAGCGACTGCAAAAATCAGACCTCCACACCCCACCTACTTGGTAAATACGATATACCCTTGGTAAGACCGATCCGAGGAAGAAGAAGAAGAAGAAGTTCCTTCGTCTGGAAAATATCCTGAGTTTAGAATCAATTCCTGACCTGCATTGTCTTCGAAACAGAATCAACATGCAAAATTTCGACTCCGTAGGATAAGAGGAAGTAATTTTAATAAAGCTTGCAAGATTTGACCAAAACATACTAACTTACTAAGGGCGATTTCACCAAACTTTTATAACTAGAATAAGTTTTATCCTTAGGATAAAATTTGAATTTTTGATAGTTTTTCCATACTAGAACTGTCAGACGTCAATTTTATTCCACGGATAAAAGATAAAGAATAAGACTTTGGTAAAATCAGCTCTTACTAACAAGGCAAGTTAATTAGGAGCTTGTAAAGGCTCCTTCAAACAGGCGCGACACGCGATAAAATCGCGCGCGACACAAAGGCACCGCAAGTCGCGCAACGAGCGGTGCCTTTGAGTCGCGCGCGATTATATTGCGTGTTGCGCCTGTTTGTAGGAGCCTTAATAATAAAAAAAGCTTGTAAAATAAATAATAAATAAATAAATAAATAATAACCGTGCGTTGCGGGGTGGGTCTTCTTAAAAGAGATTTCTTAAAAGAGCAACTTAAAAGAGTATTAAAACGTCGTCATAGTATTTTCTTCTTCGAGATTTTTTCCAGCTACTCGTCGTAAATACATTAAGACCTTTTACCATAACAATAGAAGAACTAAGGATATAAGAAACAACTTCGGAGTTGCTAGATTTTTCGATAAGTACTGACCTTTCGCTGTTTATTCGTAAAAGGCTAGGCAAAGGGACCTTTAGCATTATATATGGTCTGTGCGAAGGGTGGAAATGCTGAAAGGTCTAACTGTTCAGTAAAAGGTAACTTTTAGGGTTCCGTATGTCTTAATTAAAAACGGAACACTTATAGGATCAGTCGTGTCGTGTGTCTCTCTGTCCGTCTGTCACAGCCAATTTGCTCTGGATCTACTGGACTGATAACGTTAAAATTTGGTACACATATGAATTTCTGAGACCCAAACAAGGACGTGTAACGTAATCAATAATTTTGAATATGGGGGCAAACTAGAAAGTTAAAAAGAAAAGTTTTGCTAACTGCACCGCTTATTATGAGGGTCTCAAATATAAATCAGTTCTTTACTTACAGATTACCATAAAAGACCAGTGACTTAATTTCTCACCATAAGTCCATAGAAGTGTCTGTGCAACGGCCGCGAAACTGCCAAGGCATACATCTTGACCAAGATGTGAGGTTTTTAGGGGTTTCGCTCTACATTAGATCTGATACCTTTTTAACAGTGAATGCGTTATGTAAATCTTGACAACTTAACTTTAATAATAATAATCATAATAATGAAACTGATGATACTTTACATGAAATGTTTTGGTAGGTAACATAGTTATTCATCGTACGGAACCCTCACTACACGAGTTCAATTCGCACTTGTTTGTTTTAGTACGATACTTTTCCTCCCTTAGTATCAAACGTAACGTCTCTATTTGGCCCATTAGGTATCTACTGCGCGTACTATTTTTAATACTTAAGTATGTACAATAGGCCACATGTAAGTGGTAACAGTGGTGACCTCAAGCTAACCTAGTTTAGTGCGGAGTTTCAATGGAAAAAGATCAGCTCATATAGCGGGGTAATTGCCATTGCCCATTGTGTCACCCTTTGTACAGTTTCTATATTTATGTCTGTAATTTATACGATGTACATAATAAAGAGTATTCTATTCTATTCTAATTGCGTTACACATTGACGTCTGCACTGAAGTTTTGATAGGTAAAAATTTTCTCTGAATTTACCGTGAACGAAAACAAAGGCTGAACGAGAAAATATCCTGCACGTCTTCAACAAAGCCTTGAATAGAAACGGCCTTAACAACCATTTAAATCGGCATTATAAAATTTTATTGCCTGAGCTGGAATAAGCGGAACGTTGTCCAAACAATACAAACTTTTAAATCGCATTGTTGTATTGTTTTCCTTCTTTCTTATTTCACGTTAAAACTGTGTTCCAGATTTCTACAAAAGTTGGTACAGAACTTAAAATCGCCCCGGAGAACGACTTAGGGCATAGAAAAAGAAAGTCTGAACGCAAAACTTATGTGTTTCGAGGCGAAGACTGTCTCACTCCAATCAATGCTACGGAGTAGATTTTTACGAATTTTGGCACGTTCTTAAAAAAAATCACTTCTTTTATTAGAAGGGTGTGAGTGAAACCGCGGCCAACAGCATGTTAAGGGGCTTACAGGACCTAAACGCAAGTTTTCGAAACAATAAAAGTATATGATAGACTACGGTAAAAAAAATCAGAAAAATATATGATATTCTTTAGGATATATGCTAGATAGATAGTGTGGTGAAAACATAATACAACTAATTTGATACGATAGAAAAAAATCCTGAAGATACCTCTAAAAATTTTCTTTTTACAATAAAATCCATACTAAAATACATACAATCATTCTGATTTTTTGTCAGATTATTCTACAAGCAATATACTAAAAAACTATCCGTAAATATTTGAAACTTTTGAAATCGCCAGCCAATGTTCGGAAATCTTACGATCTACAAAAGTCTATCGAAATGGACATTGGGCTCGCTCCGCTCATGAATATGATATAAGCCGCTCGTTCACTCCGCAATGTGTGAATCTGACACTTAACTTTATTTGTAGCTACCCGCAAAGCCCGTAAACCCCTAAAGATCTCAAAGGCCACAGCTATTCAATTTTTACCTTTTTGTGGGACTTTAGACCGGATTTACGAAGTCGGTACCTATTGTAAATAAATGTTTATTAGATTCTGCCGTTCTTTTAATTTGCTGTGAAGATTTTTGTGCACTATTAGGTATTTTATAAAAAAGTTTTGTAATATTTAATATGTTGGAGACGAATATTTTGATGTAATAGTACCTAGATCACTTAACATTTAATTAACATTAATGATAATTTGCTTTTTGCCAGGCGAGGGCACTAAATTAACACGAGTGCATTAATTACTCACTTTAGCAAGGTGCGTAATCTACTTTTCTTTCAACTAACAATCTACCTACCGTGATAAAACTCAAAATAAAAACTCAATGAAAACAAAGTTTTCCTAAGCTTTTAAATATTTCCCGCAACTTTTGCGGTGAAAAGTTATTAACAATTTAATTTGCGGCTGTTTTTATACTTTCTGTGGAGTTGCATTCATATCGCTATCGCTATTTTCATTTTTTAAATCTTTTCTTGCTAAATATGAAGTATCAAAGTTTTGCAATGGTACAAAATGCGCGCCGTTTGTTTTTTTTTCACCTGGTCGGTTTTATTCAGCCGATTTTTATTTTCAGCCAGTATTTTTTTGATCTTATGCATATATTAAAGTAATAGAAGATATTTAAACCACTGTGGTAAATTTATGTCTAAATAAAAAATAAAAAACGGTGCATTAATGAAAAACTGTGCAACCATGAGATTTCATACAACATTTCTGCACTGTTTTGGTTCTTAGCAAAAAATACGTCCTTTGTGATCGGTTTGGAAGTGATTAATGATAACATGATAACATTACTACGTAGTTGAAAGAAAACTATATTTTTCCCATCGACACGCTAAGAAGAAGTACATATTAATATTATTTTAAGACCATTTGTTTACTTGTTGATAAGGCGATGCAATATTGAACGCAAAATTCATCCAAACATGGTTTTATAAAAAACTAAACCATTAAAAATATTTCTAAAAACAGTTTTAACGAATTTTTTGAAATCAATCAAGAATAAAGTACTTGCAGCAGTTGATCTAGATCATTTTGGAATAAATTGAAACTGAAATAAATATTTATTTTGCCAGACGGTTTTCTCTAGGGACTAAGATCAAATAAAATGTATTTCTCCTCACTTTAGACAAAGACTTTTATTTTACGATGAATGTTAAATAGATTTGCAACGAACTTCATTTAATGCTTATTATTCCCATTTAAAACCTTTTAAAGACACAATTTTATTGAAAGAATTTTAAAAGGGTTGGTAGAATTTTGTTAAAGAAAACACGTTCATAAACACTATATTTAATGTGAGTTTTCCATTAAGCGAGTAAGTATCAAATTGTTTTATACAATGAATACATCGGTCCTAACGCAAGTTAACACTTTTTAAGCGAAGCTCATTAGCATTTTCCCCTATTTCGTAATAAAATTATCTAATTTTTCTTAGTGCTTTCCGCGTTGGTCAAGTGCCAAACGTAACAGCATTAGGCCCTTTTTTTTCAGGATGGGAAATCATCAAATGATCCCTCCCGCTCTGGGTGGAGCGGAAGGGAGTGTCAGACTCTTACCTACTGACTAAAACCCACCCGTGTTGCTTCCTTGGCCCTTTATGTTCCGGACCAGCGGTAACCCTTTCGGACAATCCGCGGTGCTATTCTGTAAAAATCTCACCGTGAAAATTTAGGTGAAGTGGGCGTGGAGTGAGCTGTCAGTAATGTCAATTCCTAGCAAAAACAAACTCACTTCACCTAAGTTTTCACGGTGAGATTTTTACAGAATCGACCGGCTGGTTCGAATCCCCAGTCGGGCAAAGAGTTGATTATTGGGTTTTTACATTCGGGACTCCTTAGTAGCAGCTTGGATTTATGCCGTTGCTATTTCATGGGTCTAAAAATGAGGTTGTATAGGTACAAATAAAATAAAATTGTTTATTCTATAAGTAGGATATTCGGAATCACTTTTACACCTCATATAAAAAAAAATAAACTAGATGGAGTTGACACTTCCTATTTGACAACCCCTGAGAACAAGTACCTACACCTCTGCCTAATCTTTTTCGAAGAGTACATCCATGTGTACCATCATTAAAATAAAATATTTAAATACATATCCTCTTCTAATATCATAAAAAATGTAAGGACCAAAATAACAGTGGATATTTCAAAGCTTTTATTTCCAATTCACGCGACATTTTCTCATGCATAATATTTTGAAATTGCATCGAGCGTCAGTCAATTGTCCAGACAAATAGAATGCATCCAATATCTCAATAATCTCAATATCTCTTGCAATCTCAACAATAATATCGTCATTTTCTAACCCGGAAAATCCACTGCTCACACACACACACACACAGGGAATATTGCCCGTCGAAAGGAGATCGGCAAAACCAGGCTGGGAAAACGGATTATGGATCGCAGTACCTACCTAGGTACATCGTTACAAACACATGAGAGATTGTTGCTTTGCTGCCCATACGTTTGACGGGTAGCACGCAGTTCCACGCAAAAGCAGTTCGAACCGAATTAATCTCTTTGCAACACCAAACACACTACAACTATAGAGCAGATATAAGGTCGACTACTCATTGAAAGTCAAAAAGGACAGACGGTACGCTGAAGGCTCACGGTGTTGTGGCGAAACTTGGCAGACGCCTTTGTCCATTAGCGGACTGTGGTAGGCTGAGTTGTTTGATTTGTTGAACGAATATCTCAATACAAGTAGTAAAGTCTCATACTGGCCTGTGATAGTCCCGCTGCGGGGTAAAGGCCTGTTCAAAAGAGAAGGGGCTAATTACATTCCAAAATTGAAAACTAAACGCTTCACTGAATGGGTCAAATCAAAACAAACGACAGATTACTCATAGTATAACAGAGGGTGCTTATTAAAAAAGTTATGTCCGCATTTTAGTTCCGCCGAACGAACAGAGATCGACCCAAAATCTGTAAACGATTTATTTAAACAATAATGGTCAGTGCTACGAGTATATCAGCTGTTATTTATTAGCGTAATAAACGCGTTGACCTTTCCATTAGGCAACTACGGATGATTGATAGTGCGGAGAATTGGAAAATTGAAGAAGCACCAATCATGTTCAATTTATGTTCTGAATTTGATTTGATTGGAATTCCTGTTTTTGAAGAATGTGGTAGGTAAGTTGTAAATTTTAGGTCTCTGTTTTATGATGTTTCGGCAATCACACATATCAGATACTTGTTTTTCCTTGACAGAAAAGGGCCCTATTTGTTAACTTGTCGATCTAAAAGTGCCTTAGCACACCTCCACCGCGAAAATAATGATGGGACCGCTTAACAAATTCCACTAAAAAACATTATGTCGCGATTCGAGTAGCGGAACATCTTGAGATTCAATTGAATTGTAGCAATTGGAGAAAAATGTCGTCGCTTTCGACTTAGGAAATACAGGCAATAGATCAAGTTCGAATCTCTTAGATTGGTTTTCCGTAAAATCAACATCCATTTAACAAAAAAAAAAGTTTCGCTTTATAAACTTGTCGAATGTCACAGATACGTACGAAACAAACGCGACACTGCAACAAAATAGCGTGTGTAACTGGCTTCTGAGCAGATTGGCGCAATCACGCGTGAAAGAGATAGAATCATAATCAAATCTGTGCGTTAGAACAGTCAGTTTCGCCTCTGTTTCGCTTGTTGTATAACGGACAAGTCATGGCGGAACTATGGCGGTTTCGCTGCTGTGGTTTCGCGGCGGAGATGTGATACCCGCCTGAAAGATAGAAACAACTGAATAAATAAAAGCAAGCACCAATCAAGAGCCAAAAACTTTCATTGTGACTTTAGATGTCCCTATTGTTTTACTTTTGTCCTTTAATAATATCGCACTCGACACAAAGGCACCGCAAGTCGCGCAACGAGCGGTGCCTTTGTGTCGAGCGCGATTATATCGCGTGTCGCGCCTGTTTGTAGGAGCCTTTACATCGAAACGGCGACAGAGCCAGACGAAAGACGACACCTTGCCCTTAAAACTTGCTAAGCCTATTATAAAGTTTGCCACGAGGCCTTTTCAAAACTATTTTTAGGTAGCAAAAGTTGATTCCTATTTTTAGAGTTAAGAATATTTAATTATTTGCTGAGAGAAAGTTGTTCACAATTAAATTAGATGCTTTCTGCACTAACTTTGGAGAATAAAGTTGTTAAAGGTAATTTTCGTTCGTAAAGCTTGGGTTCCCTACGACAGCGGTCGCCGCCATACAACAACCGTAGTGACGGCCGTCATAAAAATTTTAGCACCAGGGTTTGATTTTACGGCTTACGGTGTTAAAAAACGCTCTCTAGGGAAACACACCAAGTTACGTGATTGATTGATTAATACTTTCATAATTCATATCTAACGCTTCAGTGACGTCATTTGACGGTAAATTGCGGACGCTACGTGGCGGTCACCGCGGTCTTAGGAAGCCCTAGTTTTAACACTTCTTAACAGTTTGCGGGACACTAAACGCCCCCAGACGTAATAACAATTAAACTTCCATTGTGTCTCGTTTAGTTTCCTTTAATCGATCGTAATACTACACAGTATTACGAAATTCTAGCTTAATCGATTGTGGGTATGTTAGGGGGAACCGACCTAAACACTAATATTAACAAAATTAGGAAAAACGAACATTTTGTCGGCAGGATACCTAATTTAGAAATCGTCACATGTGGTGTTATATCTTCGTTTTTCCTAATTATGTTTATTTTAGTCTTAAGATCGACTTTCTCTTTCCTGCAAATGTATTTTCAGAATGTACTACCACCTACATTTTTAATGGATTTTCGGTTTCTATTCGTTATCTACTGTGGTTGATATTCCAAACGCATTCTGAGTTGCCCAATTCGTCAGTTGAATCCTAGTGTACCTATGTACGCAAATACAACATCTAGTTGAGCGGGCCACGATCCCCGTTTCAGCAGTTTACAGATAAATGTTTCATGAAAAATTCCCCGAAATATTTTAGGCAAACTCATAGGTACGTGATGTGTGCTGTTCCCTTTTTTTTGTTCTCATGACATTGTTACGAGCAGAATAATTTATTTTATCCGTTTAGAGGTAGAACGAATATCGAGTTTGTTAGAAAAAAAAAATTGCGTGGGGGTCATAAAAACCTTTTAAAAGTGTTTTGGATAGTCTTCTATTTGATAATTTAGTTTGTATAAAAAACTGTATCAGTAATTCTTATTAGGGCTGATTTTTTCAATCATATTATAACTTTATTCAAGGAATAATTTTGAAATTTTGACAGTTACTTTATACAAAACTGTCAAACGTCAATTTTATTCCTCGAATAAAAGTTATCTGGCGACGGTAAAATCAGCTCTAAGACTAATTATTATAAAACCCAAAGTTCTTTTAGAACCCAGTTTTACTTTAATAATAACGTTTTAATGATCGAGCTTGTTAAAGTAGTTTGTTTTTGTGATAACGCTTTTCCAGACACGAGTGGCTCATGTTCATTTTATCTCTGTATTCTGCAAACATTCACAGGAAATAATTAACGGTATCCGTAGCACAGATTATATCGGATCAGAACGATTCCAGGGAATCGTGAAAAAGCCTGATAAATCCAGTGAAACTCCAATTAATTACGTCTTTTTACCCAAAGTAATTAATAAAGGTAAAAGCTGAAAAACATCTCACCTGAGACGGAAGAAGGGTCTTATTTCCGTAATATACTTTTTATACCCTGTAAACGGGCTGTTTTGGCGAAGTTACTTTTGTTATGGTACCAGTAATTTGAAGGGTAGACTGTAAACGGTCTCACTAATATTACCTGTCATTATTAAGGCCTTTTTTTTGCCGCGTTGGTCAAGTGCCAAGCGTAACAGCATTAGGCCCTTTTTTTAAGGATGGGAAATCATCAAATGACCCCTCCCGCTCTGGATGGAGCGGAAGAGAGTGTCAGACTCTTACTGACTAAAAGCCCCCCGTGTTCCTTCCTTAGCCCTTTATGTTCCGGGCCAGCGGTAACCCTTTCGGACAATCCCGCTGAGTTACTAAGGCCTTAGTTAGCCTAAGTTAGACCTACAATAACATCATCCAATTATTTTATTGTGCAATATAATATTCACCATAACGATCTTCAGTATTTACACTCAACGATCAATAACATTGAGCAATACGTGATAATGCACGATATAATTGACCGCCTAGAATCCGCTTAAGATTTCGTTGTGAAGGCACAACTTTCGTTGTGCATGCGTTGCTTGCAAGGGCAAGCAACGCATGCATAGCAAACGATTGAAAATTTATGTAGGTAGTGCAGGTAATCTATTGTCATATCTGCATGTAGTCATTTATGTACCTACCGTGGAATACATTCTCAGACAAAAAGACGACAGAAAAAATCGAGGTTTCTAAAAAGCAATGAATAGTTGAAACTTACCTGCATGCTTAAACTTTTCTGTCCACTGTACATACTAATTTTAGGCCAACCTACCTATTTATTATTTTAACAATTAATTATTCTGTTTCCAGAGCCTTGTTGCGTTGGCATTGGCGACAGGGGGTGCACGCTGTAGAGTGGGCTTGACACTTCACAAAATTAAATGATGGATGATTTTTACCCCTTCCAAAATGCAAAAAGTAAGTTCTTTAAAGCCGTAATTCCAAGCACTTTATCGCTTTACCGAACAATATAACGAAGCTTCACATCTCCCTCATCTCCTGCCATTTACTATGCTGTATAATATCTTGGAGAAAGATTGCTAGGAACGTCAATTTTTGCATCGGAACGTCGTCGTCTGCGGCCGGCGGCGAATATCGAAATTCCATCACGATCCGAGAATGGCGGTGAGGCGTCTACCTGTGCAAATGGAGAAATTTATAGGCAGATTCATAAGGTACGTAATTTATTTTGTTGGATCACTTTTTGATGCGAGTTTTGTATGCGTTTCTGGTTGTTAAAGGATAGACTCGCGCTAACAAAATTGGTGCAATGAAAAGTTGGCGGGCTTTATTCACCGCAGGACAAAAATCGACTGTCTAAATGTCAATAATCGGCTAGGCCGCAGGTGACTTAAATCGCATGTTCCAAAGTAGAGTAGGTTTCGACTTTTTTCGTGGGGAGACAGGTCGCATTCGGCGGGTGACTAAAATAGACCGTGAAAGTGCCCAGTAGCAGTCGATCACCCGCCGCCGCGCCGCATGAAGGTTGAATTTTGATGCAAAATGAACTAATCACCTGCAATTTTTATCGACCTGTGTAAATGGGGTGGCAATGCGGCTTGTGAAGCGATTTGGTAAGCGATCAGCCCCACGGTAAATATGGACCTAGTGTAAATTCCCCATTATAGCTGGTAGTGGGTCGATACAGGCTGAAGACGATGCTGATTATGTCATATTGACAGTGACGTAGTATCTCTCAATTATTAAGTTAGTCTCCGCTTAGTGTAAAATGCTGAGCATATTATTGCTTTAGTCACAGCTGGTCTAAAAGCCAATACTGACATTTTTAAATAAAAAAGGCTGACAAGATGGATGGTGATTTTGATAAATAACGCTAATGTGAGCATCTCTACGAATAAGTACATGTGCTTCTATTTGAAACTTTCACCAAGAACTAACCTCCCACCTTGTTAGAGATCGTAAGGTCGCAAACCCGTATCAAAGTTGTTATCAAGTCCCAAAAGTAGATAGTTGCTATGCTGCCACCAGGGACTAATATCTACCATCTTGAATTAGAACCCTTAATTTAATTAATAATATCCATCAAATAAGGTGAAGGAAAGCCGAAGTTAGGCTCTTAACAACTTAAGGGGAACTCAATTTGCATTTGAAAAGTTAAGGGTTGTGCGATATTGGATGATAATTTTCAATTCCAAACTCAATAACGGTTTCTTCTTCTTGTTTTAACGAACTGAGATAGAGTAAAGTTTCACTGTTATTTGAACCGAGCTAACGTGATTCCCAACCCGCACTGGGTCCGCGTGGTCGTTTATGGATAAAAGAAGTCCCAGCAGTGGGATCGTGGGAATGTTATATACTGATTATGGTTATGCTAAAGTGACATTAATATGATGAAACAGCTGACCGTTTAAAATATAGGATCATACTGATATGATCCTATATTTTGGAGTGTTGTCCCGTATTGTCCCAACTGTTGGTATTGTGCCATCGAATTTTATGTGTGTCATGAAAGGCTGACCAAGATTATGTCTGGACTTTAAAAGTTTTTGTCGGTTTTTCTTCTCAGAGTATTCAGTTAGCAAACACCGTGTTAAAGTATTTTTTTAACCTTATTACAATCATCACCATCATCATCATCATTTCAGCCGAAAGACGTCCACTGCTGGATATAGGCCTCCCCCAAGAACCTCCACTTCGACCGGTTCTGTGCTTCTCGCATCCAACGGGTTTCTGCGGCCTTGACAAGGTCGTCGGACCACCTTGTGGGAGGCCTTCCAACGCTCCCCCCCGGTGGGTTCCCGCATTGTCGAGGCGGGGGGGCTCAGTAGCCGTGGCTTGGACACCCACGGTGAAGCTAAGAGGAATCCGAGGAGGGGCCGCTCGTCAGGGCTTCTGCTGACAAGCCGATGACGTAGCGGCCAAAGGTAGGTTGCGGTGTCGCTTGGGCGACATCGCAACTGAGGCGGGCCGCGATGTCGTACGTACCGGAGGCATCGCGGTTGAGGGTTGGAGGCCGCGGCGGGAGAGGAGTGCCGGTATTACGGTGCGCCGCTCTCCCTACCTTCCGCGGCCTTGACGGGGTCGCCACCGTTCGATGGCGGACGCGGTGGGGCTGCAGGGGAAGAGGAGTGTCGGTATTGCGTTGGCCGCTCTCCCTATCCTCTGCAGCCGAAAATTGGCAGGCGGCGGGGCCAATGTCCTGACCCGTCGCAGGGGGGACCAAGGGTGCCCAGACACGGGGTCGTCTGGCGCCCATGTGCTGGTTTGGTCCCTGGGGTGGTCACGGCGTGCTATGTGTTCTGGTGCGCCGGTGATGGGGAGTACTCCCCAGAGGAGGGTCCGGTAACGGACGGCCGCGGCGGGTTCACGGATGAGTGCTAACGCGTGCCCGTGTTCCCGCCGTAAGCGACAGAGGAGGACACCGTGGAGTTTTAGTGGGTTAGAGTCCCACATAACTGCACTATCTCCCCGTGGTAGTGTAGTATGCATGAGCATTTCTCCACGTGAAAAAAAAAAAAAAAAAAAAAAAAAGGCCTTCCAACGCTACGTCTTCCGGTACACGGTCGCCACTCCAGAAACTTTCGGCCCCATCAGCCATCTGTTCTGCGAGCAATGTGCCCTGCCCACTGCCAGTTAAGTTTGGCAATTCTTCGGGCTATATCGGTTACGTTGTCGGTCACCCAAAGGGCAATTGAGAAGGCTATGTTTGGAGTTTCCCTGCGTGATCGAATCAGGAATGAGGATATCCGCAGGAGAACCAAGGTAACCGACATCACAGAAATAAATAACATAATTTATGTTAAAGGCGATTAAATGCTTTTGCTCATCTTTTATCTTCATATTATGTTCCACCTACCATCCTGCCTTCTGTGTCCCAAAACATACAGTCAAAGTGACCTCTGCGCTACCACCGACGACGCCGTGGAAGTGGCGAAGTTTTGGGCTAACCAATCTCATATACAGTTGTGTTAGCGACAAGAAGATCATATTGCGTGCACTGACCACCAATTAGAAATTGTCTACCTACAATCGCTGTTTGTCTCTGCATCACTCAAAGGTTGATTGGTAGAAAATGCCTATGGCGTTAAGTCCGCCTCTGTACATTTATGTGCTTGAAGTATTAAATAAATAAATAAATCGCTCGTTGTACAGTTAGCGACAAAAGTCGTTATGAATAGACTTGTCGCTGCTTGTTCAGTTTTCAAAATCTTAGTTAAAATCGGAACAGAAGTAAAATTAGAAGAATATTAACTGTTAGCTATTATGTATTTGAAATGCTGAAATACCATGTACCTGTTTATTATTTTTGGGTCAATTTAGATGAAGTGTCAAAATAGCAATGTTAATCGACAATCAAAGCCTATCTCCTTTTTTATTCTGTTTTTAGACTAAATTGTTTCCCAAATTAAATTTTCAAGCACACGTCGAAGAGAAACTAAGTATGTTCAACATTTCTTAACTAATCCTATCTGTGTGTCGTCAGTTCACTTGTTCCGTAAGGCGTCGGAACCCATTTTCTTATTGGGTCAAAGTCTCAGCGCTCACCTACGAAGTTTTAGTGAATTTATCTCGTAAATTTTCTGAAAACATTAGGCGTAACACACTTTGTCGTTGAAAGCGAACAGAGTTCGTATATCAATTAGATATGTCTTCAAGCGAGAAAGTTTTGTGCGTGTTCGGTGTGTTTGTTAAATCCTTATAGGTAGGTAAGAAGATCCTGAATTGTATATCACGGAATGAATAAGGTACTCAATTTTATTGTTTTAAAATTATTTATTTATTTCCCACCATACAATTCTTTACAGGTTTGTCACCTAATGCGAGAATGTACACAACTTACAAACTACAGTTACACCGTTACAAACTAATAATTCTTGATCATAGTATTATATCGCCTCTTTGCTTCAATAACGTGATAATTCTGAGCATTTCAATATTCAAGATAACACATTATTGAAGCAAAGAGGCGATATGTCCTTACTGTTACTACAAACACCATATATATCTGTCCCAGTAGGACCATAACTTATTTCAAAGAGAGCTCTCCCTGTGAACCCACCCAGCCCAAGTAACATTTTAGGTTCTAGAAAGGTTTTGAAAAGGTTTTGAAAGGTTCTAGAACCTTTTCAAAACCTTTCTAAAATCTAAAATGACCTAAAATGTTACTTGGGAGTGCAACAAAATATGTCTGTATCCTCCGCTATACTGTTGAGGATACGGAGTGCGAGAGTAAACAGCGCTTCATTCACTAGCTTTGCCCGGCCGCGCGGCACTGCCAAAGCCGCGGCCGCCGCCGCCGCGCCGCCCCCCGCCACACGTATCTGTCCGGAATACACATGTACACCTGTAGCAATACGTCTGGATTGTGAATCTTTCCCCTCATCACCTTGAAGATATATGAGACTAGCGCTAAATTCCTTCTGACTTTTAACTCATTGTATCCTAACATACCTAAGATGAATAAGGTAGGAAGTATCCTAAAAATTTACGGAGTATACCCATTTTACCCAAATAAGTATATTTGGGTAAAATGGGTATACTCCGTAAATTTTTTTATATAAATATCTACAAATTTATTCTGCACTCGCTCCAAAATGATACTATATTTAGTTTCATGTGGATACCAGATGACTGCGTTAAACTCTAATTGACTCCTCACTAAAGAGTTATACAATGCAATAATTGCCTTGATATTAGTAAAGCCCCTAGCTACCCGAAGCACGAATCCTAAATTCCTGTAGGCTTTCTTACAGATTTTGGTAACATACTCTCAAAATTCTAGTTTAGAGGAGAAGTTAACCCCTAGATCTTTGACTTCGGACACTTTCACTATTGGTGCCCCGTTAATTTGGTATTGGTATGTAACCGGAGAGAGTGCCCGGGTGAAAGTCATAGTCATGCACTCGAGACGTTAAATTACTAATTATTATTATTGCTCCAGGTTACCACCCTATCTATATCTTGCTGTAACTTTGAACTTGCTGTAACAATGAGCCTCTTTGACAGCCGTCGGAAGGTCATATACCATTAATATGAATACCAATGGACCGAGGTTGCCACCCTGGCATACTCCGGACCTAGTACAATGATTTTCTGGCCTACACCCCGCATATTCTACATACTGCTATCTGTCCCGCATGTAACTAGCAAAAAAGGTTAATAAGTGGGGAGTAAACCCTACACCTGGGTGCTTACTCTTTAATTTAATTCCGATAGATCGACATTGGAATTGTGACGTTTCGTACTCTTGAGTTCGATGCTAGCGCCGAATGATTTTAGATTGGGTATCCATTTTGGAGAACTAAGTGGAATTGGGTTCGGGCTTGGCGTGGGGTAATTGTTGACAATATTGTTTTCAAGAGTCCCGAATCACGTGACTGTAAAATTAACATTGGAATCATATTGGCATCTCATTGGAATTAAAATTAGTTTGGAGAGTAAGCCCCCTGCCATTCTCGTCAGCTGTATATCATTATCGGTTTATTCCCGGTCGTCCCCACCTTGTCGTCCCCAGTGGGAACGAATGGGAAAAAAAAGTTTCGTTCGTCCCCAGTGGGGACGATTGGAACTTTTTATTTCCCACTCGTTCCGTTATAGACCGAGAGTCAAAATGCAGTAATGGGGATTTCAATAACAGATTTCACGGATTGTTAAAATGTTTTAATTACGTCTTTCTGAGCAAGAGTGAACAACGTTTTTGATTAAAAATAATTTAAAAAGACTGAATCACAGATAATCAACTTATTTACATAAATTCTTACAGTTTTCAGGTGCGTATCACAGATGATCATTTATTTACAATAAAATTATTATTATTAAGTTCTTATTTTTTTTTTCTTATTGAATAAGAATTGCATTACGCTGATAGTCTACTTATAATTATCAACACTAAGCATGTAAATTAGTACAAGTAAAGTTTCTATAAAAGATTTTGAAATTTCTAATCAGTTCTGTATAAAAATCTCGGCTAATCACAAAGTTATCACATTTGAATGATTAAAAAAACAGACATTTAAAAGGTCTCAGCTACATAACTAAACAAGTTAAAACCGTACCATTTCAAGAAAATGCCCGACACCTTTTATTAATTCATTTTGCGAATCTTGTATAAATTCGAAATTTCAAAATCTTTTATAGAAACTTTATTTGTACTTACTAATTTACATGCTTATTATTGATAATTATAAGTAGACTATCAGCGTAATGCAATTCTTATTTAATAAGAACTTAATAATAATAATTGTAAATAAATGATTAACTGTGATACGCACCTTAAAACTGTAAGAATTTATGTAAATAAGTTGATTATCTGAGATACGCACATTAAAACTGTTAGAATTTATGTAAATAAGTTGATTATCTGTGATGCGCACCTTAAAACTGTACGCATTTGTGTATTAAGTTGATTATCTGTGATGCATAATTTTGAGAGAATTATTGTAAATACGTTGATTACCTGTGATTCAGTCTTTTTAAAATATTTTTAATCAAAAACGTTGTTCACTCTTGCTCAGAAAGACGTAATTGAAACATTTTAACAATCCGTGAAATCTGTTATTGAAATCTCCATTACTGCATTTTGACTCTCGGTCTATTACGGAACGAGTGGGAAATAAAAAGTTCCAATCGTCCCCACTGGGGACGAACGAAACTTTTTTTTCCCATTCGTTCCCACTGGGGACGACAAGGTGGGGACGACCGGGAATAAACCTCATTATCCACTAGGTCGAACGCTTTTTGTAGTAATTAGATACAGCAGTGATAGCCTAGTAGTAACGGTGGCGACTTACGAGTTGTAGGTGGTAGGTTCTAATTCCGACAGGTGCTTTACTTACTTTGTGTAAATTATTTCATCACCACTGCTTTTAAAAAGGTGAAGGAAAATATCGTGAGGAAACCGGCATGTCTCGGCTGATTATGCTACTCAGAAATTGAGAGTAGGTACCTATTCAACGATATTCCAAATAGAAAGACGGATTACTTGAAATTAAGAAAATAGTAGGTTCTTTTGATTGAAATGAGCACTGCGCCAAAACCTATAGTTTTTATCTTTTTGCCTATCCTAGGATACGCTAGAAATAGAATAATTATAATGAATCGTTTCCAACCAATGAAAAACCAGACTAAATGTACATCAAACTAAAATAAAACTGGAAAATCAAAAATGAATATTTCCCCGAAGTGAATGGCGGCACAGCCATTCAATGCCGTAATATACCGCTCGCGCACTCTTAAATACTACCTTCAAAAATCACACAAATCATTTGGACGTCAAATCACGACATTTGCGGATGTTTTTCCGGTACTAAGGGGAATAACAAGAATTTGCTGTTGTATGTAAATTCGCCAGGGGGACAAGGGCGAACGTTGAGGGTAAATGGGCCAAGTTTTATAATTCTCCACCAGATGCTGCGCAACACGGAATGTTATTTTAGGTGGGTCTGTATGTGTGCTATTTTTTTGTACGGAGTAAAATTGATACCCCTTACTAATAAACGTTGTATAGCGTCTACTTACACAACGCTTTGTCTTCTTCTTTCGAAAGGCAAATTACTGACGACTGAAAGAGAGAAATTGGCGTGTAGCTATAGAGATTATATTAAGAAATCCTTCAACGCAATTCGAATTAAAAACACAATCACGAATCTGTCTTCAAACTCGGAATACTGAAAAGGCACGGAGGCTTTGATGATAACTTTATATCGTTACCTCTTCCCCGTATTCTATAAATGGAGAAATATGAAGTTCCACAAAATGCAGACGTGAGTTCTTCCAACGTGCGTTTCAATTTCGGCGCTTTCAAAATTCGGTAGTCTGTTGACGAATTTCCATATCACACGGGCAGACGAAATTACTTCGCAGCTTTTTACAAGCACCGGCTCCACGGAAATAAGGTAACAGATATCTTACTACCTCTAATGACGTCAGGAGTTTGTAACAGTTTGAATTTCATATTTAATGTTAATAGGTACTGTGACCGTGAAATTGTAATTAGAAGTTGTGAGGTCTTTGGAGTTTCTTTGTTTAATTTTATGTACTTTTAATTAGGTTCGTATTAAGTTAAAGATGAACTTCGTTAAAAATTATCTACTTAGATATTTGCTGTTGTGTATTTATTTATTTATACATACTTTATTGTACACCACAAAAATACATAACATGAGAAAAATACATCAAACACTACAAAATTGATATACAATGAGTGACCTCATCGCTTTTTGCGATCTCTTCCAGGCAACCTTGGAATGGACTGATTTTCCTGGACATAAAATGGCGTTGTCGCTGTTTGTAGGTATATTATGTTATGAGATTTTATGAAGAAGTTACAGAAAAACCACTTTTATATTATAGCCAAGCTAGAAGACTGTGTCGTGCATATTTTGATAGGTCTAGCGGGTAACTAGGTGTTCTAAATTCCTTTTCCCAGGAGCAGTTTCGTCAATGGACTGTCGATACTCCACAACAAAATCCAATAACGTTGAAAGTGACACGCTGTGCCCATCGCAAATTTGCATAAAACAAATACGTACGCGCTCCAAACCGCGACTATATTTTTACTCACTTCAACATTTTCAATTCCGGAAAGCCAAAGCTGTTAGATTCGATACATGGTAGGAAAAAAGAATTTGTGAAAAAATCTTGCGTAGTTCCAAAACTCAACCTTATGTCTTACATATAAAGATGAAAATTGTGTGCAGTATACATTTTATAGTGATGAGTCATGCGATGCGGTGGCAGGGCTGGAACGTTTATTGCGAAATTTGTTTTATAGTAAATTGATTTATACAAGAATGTCTTGACTAAACCTATAATGATGCTCATTTACTTTGTAGATCAAGGTAACGTGTACGTCGTTTGATGGTAACGGAAGGCAGGCATAAAATAATGGATTTGGGAATACTATGTAACAAGTATAATGTCCTTATACCTAGATTTCACGACGTTTAGAGATGTCAAGTTTTTATCAGCCAATGGCAACGCGATGGTGTAATTCAAAGCACCATCTACAAGTAGGTACTTCCCACAATGACTTTTCGAAGCCACTTATGGTCATACAATTATTAAAAAAAAATGTGGCTGAAAGGAGCTTTGAAGGTCCGTGGCATGCCTACTGACCGCCATTATATTTTTTTACAAAAAGACGTCCACGCGTGATACCTTTATAAATCGATAGCTGACATTAATGCATAGTTGAGTGGGATTGTCCGAAAGGGTTACCGCTGGCCCGGAACATACCTAAAGGGCTAAGGAAGGAACACGGGTGGGTTTTAGTCAGTAAGAGTCTGACACTCCCTACCGCTCCACCCACAGCGGGAGGAGTCATTTGATGATTTCCCATCCTGAAAAAAAAAATCAATACAAACAGAAACATAATAAGACAAAACTCCGTAAAGCGTCACGTTTTCGAGATATTAACGGTAACAGTTGATCACGTGACATCCATATTTTTTAAACTTACTTACCATATCTTGTTGCATTGATGTTTGAATAGTTTATCACGGGATTTTTTTTTGTAAAATTTACGGTTTCGGATTTTTCCCTTTACTTTTACTACATGACATGCGTTTGGTCAAATTTCATGATTCTAGGTCAACAGACATAAACGCCCGTATCTTTTGATTGCGGTGACTTAGAAGTTTGAGTTTTTCACTGCTTCAAAGGATTGTAGCCCTGAGTATTTGATATTAATTTTAACTTGATAACTCCACGCATTCCCGAGAAAAAGGGTCTTGACCGACGGACGGACGGGCGAAGTGATCTTATAATGGTTCCGGTTTTCCTTTTGAGATACGGAACCATAGATATTACATTTATGGAATCCTAAAAATAAAACAGCGGACAGTAGGTATGCCAGGCTTAATATAAAAATCTTCATTCCCTTTTACTATTTACTAATTAACATTTTTTTTTAAATCACATAAAAAATCCTTATCAAAAAAAGTCTTTTGTTGGTAAAATGACGTTTCAAAAAATTACGCAATCAGATACCGGTGATTCCGAATTCCGGCGGACTTTGCTAATTAAACGAATAGTCCAAATTCCGTTAATTTGGTAATTTATCAGTGCAATAAATTTAAGCGAGGCCTTACTTTTCACATTATCAAGTTTCATCATTTCCGGAGTCGGATAGAACAAGTGAACCTTTTGGTCTGCAATTAATTCTTTTATAAGAGTTACTTTGGCATAACTTTTGGATTACGTTTAAAGGTCGGGCTGTTTGAAAGAGTCAAGATTTGTAAATAATAAATTAAAGGTTTTTACATAATTATAAATAGTACTGGGAACCGTTCCTTGTTAGGAAAATTACCTATATCCACCTCAGAAGGCTGGGACATACTTAAATACTGGGTACAAGTTTGGAGCACTGGTGGCCCAGTGGCAATGGCTACGACTTACAAGTTGTAGGTCACAGGTTCGAACCCAAGCAGGCACTTGACTTTGCGGAAATTATTTCACCACCACTTCCCTGAAAACGGTGAAGGAAAACATCGTAAGCAAACCGGCATATCCTAGAATCAAAAATTCGAAGACATTTGATATTCACCAACCCGCAATGGGCCCGTGTAATGGATTATTTATTTATCCATTTATTTCAGGCATCAAGACCCATATAAACACGTATAACACAAGTATTGATATAACTTAAAAATACTATAAATACATACAACATTATAATAATACTAAAAACTAACGCACACGAAGTGTCTGCGTCGTGTTTCGCTGACTGGTGTCATGAAACCGGCGGTACACAACACCCTTTTTCAGGATGGGAAATCATCAAATGACTCCTCCCGCTCTGGGTGGAGCGGAAGGGAGTGTTAGACTCTTACTGACTAAAACCCACCCGTATTCCTTCCTTAGCCCTTTATGTTCCGGGCCAGCGGTAACCCTTTCGGACAATCCCGCTGACCCGGCAGGCTTCGTCCCTGACGGGCCCCTTTGGTTGATGCTGACATCTCTTTGAGGCGCGCGTGGAACACGTACGCGCCGTCCGGCACGGGCCTGGTCCTGATCGGACGGTGAGCTACCCATTAATCTCCGCCCGCAGGCCCGCACCTACGGTGGCCGCGAGTCGTCGCGCGGCTCCCGACGCCCGGAGCGTCTCCCGCGGCGGGTACACAACACGCACCACGAACGACTTGAAGTTCATGTTGTGACGCGACTCTAACTTCTCGATCCTCAAAGTCCATTTGGTCTTCACACGTATGTACTCCATGATCTCCTCAACCTTCGTGGATTAATTATTTGTAAAGAACAATGTAGACTTTATATTATTAGTATTTCATTGTTTCGCAGGGCATTGCCTCTTCCCATACAGAGGACAAAAATATTAAATAATTACATCATTGTTTGTCACAAAATAATCTATATAAATAAAACAAAGTCGGGTTAGTTACACCATTTATAACTCAAGAATGGCTGGACCAATGAATAGTCAATGGATGGTCATATTAGGTACTAGCAGCGCCCCGCAGATTCATCCGCATCAGCGTCGATCGAAAGACACGTGGCGCCATCTATTATCATAATAACGTTATTGTTGTTTTTCTCAGGAACAGCACTTTTTTTCGGGATGAAAGGATACCCTATGTCCGTTTCTGTACACGTGACAATGTATTTTCAAAATTTCAGGATGACCGGTCAATGGCTTAGGCGTGAAAAGGTAACAAACAAACTTCCTTTCGCGTTTATAAAACAAACCTCTTACGTACTGATTCAGAATGAACTACATCGTCCGGGTCCGCGTCCGGGTTTACTCGCACTATCCAAAAAATAACGCTTCTTTAAAGAAGCTTTTTTTATAGTCGACTATATCTATACCTAATTATACTCATTTAATATTTTTATTTGATATTTATCTGCTTTGTAGACTGATGATTGCTGTATAATTTGATATAGGCGCCTATGAAATATGTTACCCATTAAAAATATGAAATTATACGTAGGGGACGTATAATTTCATATTTTTCATCTTGATAGCCATATTATAGGAAATGATAAGAACCCTCTTGTTTACTTTCAGCACCAAAACCAAAATAAAGGTCGTTTTTATATTACATAGATATGTATATTGTGCTTTAAGCACGAGGTGCTCGTGGGTAAATAATAACAGAGGCTCCGGTCGATCGAAGTGAATGGGTGACCATCCATTACATATCGATTTAAGTCGTTGGTACTAGCTGTCATTCGTAGATCTTTGACAGTCGTTACAAAAGAAGCCCAAAGTCTGTGCGGAGGTCAGACAGGAGGTCGCTCTATGTAAAATACTGGTATTCAGCTGCATCCAATTACTTTCGAAGCCGACCCCAACACAGTCGGGAAAAAACCACACAGATTGATTGATGATGAGAGTGTCCGAAAAAATACCAGTGCCAAGCAACATGATTTGTCCATTTGCTTGAACGGTATGGAATAAATTACGGACAGTCGATGGACCCACTTACAACATAAAATACCTACATAATAATATAATAACGCAAAAATAAGTAAAATATATTCTTATTAAATCATTTTAAACACTTAATAAGAAAAGTACGTAACATAATAAATCTTTGAAACGTGTTAAGAATATTTATTTCTACGTAGAGTATTATATTATCTGCGTTATTACTAGACGGACCTAATGTTTGAACATTTAAAACCTCATCAACAACATTTTATTGAAATTCTCCTGAAGTAATCAATCTAAAACCAAAAGATTGTGAATTTATTGTTCTGTTTTATTGCATTTACGGCTAGGGTATCAGGGGTTATTCATTTCAGAGGCAAGTTATTTCATTAATTCCAATGAATTAATCCCGAATAATTTGTCAACATTAATCTATGTCAGGGTATGACATTGAGATTATAAATGTTGACATTGAAGCCATGAACAAGTTGTATACCTACCAAAAACTCTAGCCTAGAAATGTAACAGAACATTGAAAAATTGTCCTAGAAATGATATTTCAACGTATTAACGCTGATTTCAGATTTATATCGTGCAAAAGCTTCAATTTTTATTTCAAATCAAATAAAATTATACTATGAAAATTGCTGACCTGTCAAAATAAAACCTGTCGCAACTCGCAAGTGTTTTAGACAGGTTGTTGACATAGATATGCGATTCATAAAATGCTTTGCTCTATTTGGTTCTAATATCAATATTTTGCCTGTGAAAACTATTCAAACAATGCTTTCATTTTGATTAATCTGTCACATTTTTTACAACAGTAACGTATGTATATTATGGTATATTTCGTTTATTGTCGATAACACATAAAAAAGTATACACAATATAATATACTTAACGGCAATTCCATACCGTCATCATTAGATGGGTCCATTATTGCGTGGGTGAACGGGCAGGTGAGATGAAAATAAAGGTGAAACACGATTCTCTGACACTTATTTAATCGATTGAAATCGATTAACACTCAGATAAACTTAATTTAACTCAGATTAGTGGCGATTCGTCGATGACGTGCAACCTCTGTCGCCCTTCATTGGAAAAGTCCACAAGATGGTTGCCCGTTTGACGTTCCGCCAGAATGACAATATTGAAACAGTCATTCTCGTTTAGAAATTAAAGGCAATGCTACCGTCGCGCCGTCACGGCCATTCTGACAATCGCCCGTCCTCGGGCGCGTGCGCATTTCTGTAACAAGTAATCACATAAAACGTTCTGTCTACACCGCTCGCCCAACCTGACCACAATTCCTCAATGCACGTGGGTAATATTTAAAATTTTACCAAGCGCTGTACTACTAAAAGTCCAAGACCGGACACACAACTACAGTACTGTCCAATGTATAGTCGAATAACACAACGTTCCGCATCCGTGTCCGTCTGTACAAGGATTCTGCAACAAATGAGGCCAACATCCCCTTTCTCATCATATTCTCTAGACCAGACAGATGCATCCCTTCGACCAGTCACAAGGACATGGACCGGGCAGCACTGTCCTTACGAGTAGTTGCACAACTTCACAACACAACTTCTAACACTGGACCGGACAAATGCGTCCCCACGACCAGCCCGTGAGGGCATGGACCGGACAACACCGTCCCTGCGACCAGTTCCACAAACTCTTTACTGGACCGGACAAGTATGTCCCTTCGACCAGCCCGTGAGGGCATGGACCGGACAACACCGTCCCTGCGACCAGTTCCACAAACACTTTACTGGACCGGACAAGTATGTCCCTTCGACCAGCCCGCGAAGGCATGGACCGGACAATACCGTCCCTGCGACCAGTTCCATAAACTCCCGGACAAGTGTGTCCCTTCGACCAGCCCGCGAAGGCATGGACCGGACAACACCGTCCTTACGTCCAACTCAACAAAATCTTATTCTGGACCGGACAAATGCGTCCTTTCGACCAGCCCATGAGGGCATGGACCGGACAACATCGTCCCTTCGACCAGACACCCAACACAAAAAAAACGTCATCATTTACCACCCTAACGACCATACTAAGGAATACAAGATAAAATTTAACTAACCATATTTTATTCAGATTCAGCAGTAAAAGTTTCAGACCTAATAGACATAGTATCAGAGCTATTCATGTCATTGTGAAAAGGTGTTATGTCGGTGTCATCGTGGTTTTCTCCATTTTCTGCCGTCACGGCTTCATCCTCTTCCAAAATGTTCATTGACATTTCAATTAAACCCTCACAACCCCCGGGCACTAAACGCAAGTTCTCGTGGGCATACTTTAAAACGCGATTTGTTCCATCAAGGCTTTTTAACTCGTAACGGTCGTTGTCAAGAACATTTACGATTACGTAGGGCCCTTTGAATTTTCTACTTAATTTGGTTTGGTTACGCTCTGAACTCTTAATAAAGACAAAATCACCTTTTGTGTAAGGTTTAACTGTACCCCTACCTCTATTGAAACGTACCGATTCAGAACTTGCAGCCTTCTCTATATTTTTAGATGCCTCATTCCGAATAGTTTCGAGGTCTAACTGATTATTATTATGGGTATTTGGAGATATTTTTGCCAACCCTAAAGACAGTGATCTTATTCCAAACATGAGCTCAGTTGGAGTATATTTTGTTACAGTGGATCTAGTGCTGTTCAGTGCCAGTTGGACATTGCCCAGTTCATCACGCCATGTTTTATTTGGGTCGTTTTCGACAATAGTAAGCAGAGCTTTTAGGGTTTTCATAACGCGCTCCACTTGGCCATTTGCTCTGCTTGAGCCGGTGGCGATAAAATGAAGCTCGATATTATGATCTGCACAAAAACTTTTAAATTCAGAGCTAGCATAGCAGCGACCTTGATCCACTATAATCCGTTTTGGAGCGCCAAATAAGAAAACTGCCTTCTTCAGGGCATTCACGGCACTAGAGGCATTAAGTGACGTTGTATGCTCCAATAGAACATATTTTGTGAATCCGTCAATAATCACGGAGCAATATTCTTTCTGATCACTCTTTCCACTTAATTTTCCCGTGAAATCAATGTGGAGAGTGTGCCACGGTGCTGGCACTTTCGGTATAGAGTGAAGGCGAATCGGCTGAGCGCCAGAAGGCCCTTTTGATGCCTTGCACACGATACAGGAATCTACAAACCGACGAACATGCTTAGCCATATCTGGGAACCAATATTGTTCATAGATTTTATCAAGCGTTTTATCACTCCCCAGATGCTGAATTTCTGAATGAACATGGTTAATAAGTGTCCACACTAAGGAACGAGGCACTATGGGGAGCCAAGATGTAACTTTATTTCGGCTAACTTTCCTGTAAAGAATCCCATCCCGTACGTCGTAGGTCCCTGCGACAGCTTCCGGAAGCTCAGAGTTTAGAAATTTCGTTATGAGATCCTTAATTTCACTATCCCGTTTTTGCTCCACGGAAAGCCAACCTTCGTGAAGTTCTACGAAATTAACAGTTTTGGAGGCATTGGACTTTAATTTTGAAAGGTCTGAATCTTTAGATGGAGGATTCCGGGAAAGGTAGTCAGCGTGTTCCATCACCCGACCTTCTCGGTAAACGATATCGAAATCATATGCCTGTAATATTGCCCACCAACGGTGGACACGGGGAGTTAGGTCACTTTTCGACTTTGATGCTTTTAAAGAGTTGCAGTCTGTGAAGACAGTAAATTTACGGCCATACAAGTAATGGCGAAAGTGCTCGACTGCACGGACCACGGCCAACGTTTCAAGCTCGTACGAATGATATCGAGACTCGATTTCAGTCGTACGACGACTATAATAAGCTACGACGTGCGGCATGGAACTATCTCTTTGGATTAGGATTGCTCCATATCCTTCAGAGCTAGCATCACAGTGAAGTTCGACCGGCAATTCGGGATTAAATATAGTCAATACAGGTTCTGATGTAAGAATACCAATAATTTTTTGACGAATCTTCTCGTGAAATGAGTTCCATTGGATGCTACCTTTAAATCTCGTAAGTGGGTACAAGGGTCCAACTATTTTCGTGAAATTTGGTATAAATTTTCGAAAATACGAAGCTAGGCCAAGGAACTGTCGCACCTGAGTTGCGGTTCTTGGTGAGGGGGCAGTGGCTAGTGCTTCAATTTTGAGGGAATTCGGTCTGACTTCACCTGCCTCAATTTCGTAGCCTAAATAATGTACTTTACGCTTCATGAATTTGCATTTTTGTAACTTAAAAGAAAAGCCTGCTTGAGAAAGGGCTTCTAGAACCTCTTCCAACCGCCTTAAGCCCTCGTCGATGTCAGAAGAGTAGCAAAGGACATCATCCATATAAACAAGCGGTTTGTGCTTAAGGTCCTTTAGAGCACTATTGATGCACCTTTGGTAGACAGACGGCGCATTGCGTAACCCGAAAGGCATAGTGAGATACTCATATTGCCCCTCGGGTGTCACAAAGGCCGTCTTCTCAACTGAATCAGGGTGGAGTAAAATCTGATGGAAGCCTGCTGCCATGTCCAAAGCTGAAAAATAATGAGCTCCCGACAGCTGATCTACCTGCTCGTCAATTAATGGTAGGGGGTAATGCTCGGCGCGGGTATTTGAGTTGAGTTCCCGGTAATCAACACACATACGATCTGTATTATCTTTTTTTTTAACTAACAAGATTGGACTCGCAAATGGTGAGGAACTCTCCCGAATAACACCGGCATCCAACAACTCCTGAACCTTAACTCTCACTATCTCCTTTTCAGCCGGTGCTAATCTATAAGGTGTTCTTTGAACAAGCTTATGAGGATCTATCAAATTGATTTCCATTTGCCCCGTTTTGACTCGCTGTGTAGGAATACCGCTTATAAAATGATTTGCATATTTTTCAAGAATTCGCAGAAGTGCGAGCCTACGCTCACCTGTTAAATCAGTATCAACCGTGATATCATCGAGAAATGAAACCTGTTTTTCACAAACATCTACCGTCTTAGAATTGCTTATAGATAGGCCGTTATCATCAATCGTCACGCGGCCACCGTTTTCTATTATATCTCTACCTATTAAAAATGGATCGGATATACAGTCATCCGGAACGACATGAAATAAGAGCGTAGTCGAATAATCTCCTATTTTCACCGTGCTAGAAATCTGAGAAGTGCATTGTATTTCCCCGTTTCCTATCCCCTTCAAATACACGAGACCAGAACATTCAGTACCCGGAAAGTTTAGAGAAGTACTCAATTTTATCAACGAGCAATTCGACCCACTATCGAAAAGAAATGGAATATTCTCACCCGATGATGTCACCAGAGTCCCTCTCGATGTGGCTCGTTCACATAAGTTGACTTCTTTCGCTGTCCCACCTGCAATCTTCCTGTCCGGACACGTCGTCGCAATATGGCCGGGTTTTCCGCAGACGTAGCAGCTCACGTTGGACTTCACCTCAGACGTTCGCACAGATGATTCAACTTTGCTCGTACTGCTAGTATCTCCACGACGTCTACGACAGTCTGCTTGTCTATGTCCAGGTATACCACAAAAGTGACATCTACCGGGAAATCGTCCATCGGCTAAGCGAGGTTTCTTCAGTTCATGGTCTTGTGTATCACAGCTCTCTGCTCGACGCTTTAAAGAAATACCTCCAAGAACCCTAAATAGCTGAACCTTGTTCGTTATAACTTGATAACTTAATTCACGACGAATCAATCCATCCTTTTGGCACAATACCGAAATGACAAATCCAGTAACCGCTTCTTCAGACATTTCCACCTTCGGTATTCTTTCGATTAAATCCCACAATCGCATAGCTGACTCACTGGCAGTTTCCTTAATCCCGATTTGAAAACGCATAATCTCGTCGAAATAATCTTGTATCAGCTTTGGCTTTGCGAACTTGGCTAATAAGGATTGTTTCACTAATTTCCACGAAAGTTGATCCAATGGCAGCTTGGTAAGACAGGCAGCGGCTCTTCCTTTTAGAGCGGTGGTTAAGGCCATTAGCAACGCGACACCATCCAGTTGTTTGCTCTTTATAATCATTTCAGACACGCGACACCAGCCCTCCACATCAGCATCGGCGTCATCAGGATTAAAACGAATTAACTGCACCGCATTCACACCCGTAGAACTCGGTTGCTGCGCTGCCAACAAGCGGGACAGTAAAATCTCCATATTGTTCAAAATAATACTCGCATTTTCCTTATCAGGTGGCCTTATTTCTTCGCTTGACTGCCCTTGCGATCCCACTTCTGATAACGGCAATTCCATACCGTCATCATTAGATGGGTCCATTATTGCGTGGGTGAACGGGCAGGTGAGATGAAAATAAAGGTGAAACACGATTCTCTGACACTTATTTAATCGATTGAAATCGATTAACACTCAGATAAACTTAATTTAACTCAGATTAGTGGCGATTCGTCGATGACGTGCAACCTCTGTCGCCCTTCATTGGAAAAGTCCACAAGATGGTTGCCCGTTTGACGTTCCGCCAGAATGACAATATTGAAACAGTCATTCTCGTTTAGAAATTAAAGGCAATGCTACCGTCGCGCCGTCATACTCGTAGTAACAATAACTTACGTGACTCCATACATGTTGGCACGTGCCTCTGCACCCAGTGCCTAATAAAGGGGCTGTCCACCATGTCAAACAATATTTCAGGATGCTGTTGGAGCTTCCGCACAATCTGCACATTATTGACGCCGCCCACTTTTTCATTATGTCATGAAAATCGTCAATATAGGCTTCCGCGAACATCAATGAAGACCGAAGAAATGCCATTGCAAAGTGAGTTTTAAATCGTTACAAAAAGTGCTCGTTTTTGCTCGACATGAGCTTTGCCCTGCAATAAGAAAAGTCCAGGCCTATATTCTTTCATTGTAAAATACAATTGCCCCTTTTCACTAACTCTAGGAGATAAATAAATGAATGCCTGAATAAAAGCGCGTTGGATTTCAACTTTCGCCGCTGAGTCAAGCGTCTATCTGTCCGTTCGTTGGTGTGATTATAACTTGAGCACCAATTATCCGATTAATATTATCCTAGACAAAATCAAACTGGTTGCTAATTTAATTGTAAAATATATTCTTTTTTTGATATTGATTTACATTCTGTAATAACTTTAACTTACACCCTGACTTATTACTTGTAATTTTTATTTTATTTTATTTAAATGAAAATCGTTTACTTTTACCATGTTTGTAAATATGTGAGCACCATGCATCTATCAGATAATTAATTTATATGTCATGGTTTCATTTTTAATTCTTTTACCTATTGTGGTATAGTAATTTTATTTTAGGTGCATCGTCTTCACATATTATTATGATATAATTAATGTATACAAAATATTGTAAAACATTTTAAAAGAGTAACGGTGGAGTTTCTTGCCCATTCTTCTCCATACGAAAACTACCTTTTGGAATGGGCGACTAGAATCAATTCTATTTGTTGTAATTTTTGACGTTCAAAAGTGCCTTTAATGTGCCTATTTGAAATAAATGATTTGACTTTGACTTTGACCTAGTGACTCACGTAAATCGGATGTGCTGGCGTAAATGTTGCTAGATTAATTTACCGATTATTGACAGATTGTTGGAGCCTGGGGGAGCTGGGAGCCTGGGCAGTCATCCGACTCATTGTGGCAGTCTAAAACACGAGTCTATAAATAAATGCAAATACGTCGATGGAACAGATCGATCCGTGCATCCTAACAGTTTATACTGGTATCTACTGTTTTATTCAACGCTTCAATTGAATTCTGCTTGTATTTTCGAAACGTTATCTTTTGCAATTTAGCAGCTACGTAAAAGTTCAGAATATATCTTCCGAAACTGGATATTTTCAGAAGTGTTTTTGTGGCTGTAGTGGGTTAGAATATTCTAAAGTTGTCGTTGAACTGGCAATCGAGGACTCGCTGGTTCTTATTTTTAGACTATTTTATATCAGTAGGTAGATAAAAAAAAAAACTGCAACTATTACAATTGAAGACGTCACTACGAGGCCTGAGGCGCAAGAAACAAGATCAGCGCTGGGGCTCTGTCTTGCATAGGGTCACAGCATAATGCTGAGCGATAGCCGTTTTGCGTGGATGTGACGCATGTTTCCTCCATCCCTTTCTTATTTTTTTTTGTGTTTATATTCTTAATTGCATCATGTTTACCGCAAATAAACGTATTTTCTTTCTTCTTTCTTTCAGGTAACTGTTTGCAAAGCAGTCATGTCTTTCAATTAGTAAGGAGACGACAATCTCTTCACTGAGTTACATTTTATTATAAGGACTTCAGTCCTCTAATTACATACTAGAAATTGTATTCAAAAGTGGCTTTTATTCAAAACGAAAAGAAAGAAAATATGTGTACGCTGAAATATAAATACACGTATGAATAATGTATGGCAAGGAGCGTGCATAGATGGAGGATGACTGTCGACACATTACCATATTTCCAGCTCAACGCATTGCATTAAGGACAAGGGTCAGTTTTATTGTTCGTCTAAAGATTTAGCGTTTTACGTGGTTACTCTCTGGCTTGAAATCTAAAATGGGTTATGGAATCAGGCGTTTGTTCATACCTAGACGGGACGCTGACGTCATCGCGTAGCAGGCGTAGTAAGAATGCTACGGCGTAGCAACAATGCTACGTCGTAGCATTATCGTAGCAGTTTGTAATAACTACGAGAAAGTAATAATTGCTAGTTTATGTGAAGTTGTTTGTAAAGACCGACAACGTGATACGGAAAATATCTTACAGAAGGACAGTTATTGTTAGAAGATGCCTAGTCACAAAAATTTCTTTTTGGACGTACTTATGCTGATTGTATTGCCAACTCAGCATTAACTGGGCATAGAAAGACCTACCGCTAAATCTCGTTGATCTCAGGATACATTCTCCTGCCCATTACACAACTGAGTTGGGTCTCTTGATCCAACAGGTTCTTACCTGTAATAAAATATGTATCAACTAGCTGTGCGCCGGCTTTACTCACCTGGCTGTGTTACATTCTCTTGGTATTATAAATTAACTAGTTGCGCCCCGCGGTTTTACTCGCATAAGTGTCGATCCCGTGAGAATATCGGGATAAAAAGTAGCCTATATGTTAATCCAGGGTGTCAGCTACCTCCATGCAAAATTTTATCAAAATTGGGTCAGCCGTTTGAGCGTGAAGAAGTAACTAACATATAAACACACACACACTCTCACAAACTTTCGCCTTTATAATATTAGTGTGATGGGAATTCACGGTCCCATCATTTAGTCATATTTAACAATACGTCATTTTGGTGTCATTGTTGTAATAAGGTTTTGGTTGCTTTTTTTCGTTCTTGGCGAGGTATATTGTTCGACATTATATTTATGGAGGTAAAATGTCGAAAATTCACGATGTTGGCCTCAGTTCAACACATAAAACAGTCAAATTTTGCGTAGCTTGCATTAACCAAGAGCAAAACGTCGCAGCGAAGCAAAACGTCGGGGTAGACATTAAATATTGTTATACATAGCACTATATTTTACGATATAATCGCAAGAGCCGTATGAGCACAGATCGTGGAAATAAGTAGTACGTTTACGTAACGTACGTACGTTAGAAAAATGAAATTTTGTATTCAGAGTTTTTTTTTTTCATTTTTTTATATAAGGGGCTTACAGGACCTAAACACAAAAAACGCAAGTTTTAGAAACAATAAAAGTACCTATATGATCGACTACAGTAAACAAAATCAGAAAAATATATGATATTCTTCAGGATATATGCTAGGTAGATAGTGTGATGAAAACATAATACAACTAATTTGATAAGATAGAAAAAAATCATGACCTCTAAAAACTTTCTTTTTACAATAAAAACCATACTAATATACACACAATCATTCTGATTTTTTGTCAGATTATTCTACAAGCAACATACTAAAATACTAGTGTTTTAATTTTTTAGTCCAAACAAGAGATTTTTTGTAAGTAAATAATTGCTTCATATTTTGCAATAAATTACCAGCGTTGTGTCATCGCGCTTCTCTTTCTTTTCTATGCAGTCCGACAGTGACCGCGCTTTAGGTCATGTAAGCCCCTTAAAGTTTCTTGCCCGTTCTTCTTCATAGGAACGAACTACGCTTTGACTGACCGACCCTTTGACAATTCAAAAGTGCCTGTTATTGGTTTATTTAAAGTAAGTACCATCCCCCTTATTATAAAACAAGGTTTTTCTTTAGCCGAGCCAGTTATTCAATTAAAAAATTAGAAATGCTTTTCTTTATACAAAAATGACAGCTTAGCTTAGCACCGAACGGTGCTAAGTTGTCAATTTAGTATTTAGAACATTGCCTTAATCGAAATAAAGTTCGAAATACAAATACTGGCTCAAAGATTTATGCTAGAGCCAAAGTTAGATTTCGTTTTGTAATAAGACGGTTTGTTACATTGTTGAGCAGACACATTTTTGAAACATATGAAGCAATGGATTAGCAATAAGCTTCAAAATGATTCAGATTGCGATCGATAGTGCGTTTCGCAATTAGGGTGCAGCGGTGCTATTCTGTAAAAATCTCACCGTGAAAACTTAGGTGAAGTGAGCGTGGAGTGAGCTGTCAACAGTGTCAATTCCTAGCAAAAACAAACTCACTTCACCTAAGTTTTCACGGTGAGATTTTTACAGAATCGACCGGCTGGACTAGAACATAGTACAATTTATATCCCCGTAAAACGTCCCTGTGGGATACTTTCCGAATTCCATGCGGGTGATGCCGCGCGCGAAAACTAGTTGTTCTTATAAGGAGAGATCTTTCGTAAATCAGGATTTACTCGTTCGTATTCTAATCTTCATAATGAACAAATAACTTAATCTCCTTTACTGATCTGTAGGTTTCTATTCCAGAAATTAAATGATAAGGGTGTACTAATTAGTCGCTAGCATATTAAGATGGAACAAATCGAAAATACGTGAAAATTAGAGGGAAGTTCGCAATGTTTTTCTAACGAGATTTTGTTATTATTTTGTGTTTGTGTTCCTTAAAAAGTTTTCAAATATCATAATTATTATTCATTCTCATATTATTTTTATTTTATACCTAAGTCGTATCAATTTAAAAAAAAACAAATTGAAGATAGGCAAATTTGCTTACTTACCCCTCTCAAGTACCTACTTAAATTAAAATTTAGACCCAGAGAGAGTTAGTTTGGTTACTTTAATTGTAGTAACCGTTTCCTTGAAGTAATTCGACGGTCGCAAATGAGATTCTAGTAGTAAACTACACTAAGCTGAACATATTTTGTCTGTATCGCCCTTTATATTACCCAGACGAAAACATCTCAAACCGGGGCTGAGATTTTAAGACGGGTTGAAGGAAATTGTGCTATAAATTATGAAGTTTAAGGTTTCATTTAATATTGTCAGTTTGTATTTCATATTACTATGCCGTACTACCATGAGACTATTTTGTTATAAAGTTTCTAAGCATATTTGAAGTAATGTTTGTAAGAAAAGTGCGCAATTTTTAAATATGGACATATAGTTTAAGGTTTTATCGCAAAAGCCGATAATGGTTAATTATATCTCACTGTGTGTGGACGACCTCAGACGGCTTTCGCGATAAAACTTTAAACTGTATGTCCATATTTAAAAATTGCGCACTTTTCTTACAAACATTACTTGAAATATGCTTAGAAACTTTAATAATGATGAGTACAATGACCTCTTAAGAGGTTGTTAAGGTTTTACCAATAACCCTGTATATAAAATTCAAACTCCTCACTGACTGAAATATCAACGCCCAGCCTAAACCGTTGGTCCTAGGAAATTTGGAGGGTGTGTTCTTTGTGAAGAGTAGGTATCCATTAAGAAAAGGTTTTCGAAATTCCACCCCTAAGAGAGTGAATGAGGGAAGGGTGAAATTTCACGCGGACGAAATCGCGGGCAGAAGCTAGTTACTACTAGCGGCGGGTTCACGGATGAGTGCTAACGCGTGCCCGTGTTCTCGCTGTAAGCGGCAGAGGACACCGTGGAGTTTTAGTGGGTTAGAGTCCCACATAACTGCACTATCTCCCCGCGGTAGTGCAGAATGCATGAGCATTTATCCACGTTAAAAAAAAAAGCTAGTTACTACTATATAATGTAGGTTTCATACTCATATTAACGTGAAACGAAAGGTATACCATGATAATTGACATAAAATCTAATAACAAAATTTGGTTCTTCTTATTTCGCTAAATGAGACATAAATAACATTTTACTCGTAGATAATAACTCATATGAAAGCGAGTTCTTTGGTAGATTTATGTGAAAAAGTTATTTTCATAAAAACGAACACGTATATTTTTCTATTCATTCGAGAACTTGATAAGAATTTCTTTTATTCACACAGGTACAAAAGTTTTGGGATTTGAGTAAAAACATCACCGTTAGAATGAATAAGTCGACTGTCGCAGATTATAAAAGATTTATTCTTTATTTACACGAAATTTTTCTACTTTAGTCTATGGATTAACTATGACAGACGAAGCAATGGATCGTGAGTGCATTTCGTCGAGTTATATGTTCTTAGCTCAGAGGCACTGGACTTTCTTTTTTTTTTCAGGTTGGGAAATCATCACATGACCCCATTAATCACTGCCGGGTCAGCGGGATTGTCTGCCGGGTCAGCGGGATTGTCTGAAAGGTTTACCGCTGGCCCGGAACATAAAGGGCTAAGGAAGGAACACGAGTGGGTTTTAGTCAGTAAGAGTCTGACACTCCCTTCCGCTCCACCCATAGCGGGGGAAAAAAAAAGGGGTCATTTGATGATTTCCCATCCAGAAAAAAAAACCCATTAATCAGTCTACTCAGCCTATACCAGTGCACTGTTGGACCTCTCCCAAGCTGCGCCACAACCTCCTGTCCCTTACATATCCAGTCTGTCTCAGCTACATTTAAGGTCATCTAGCTGGGGGGGCGTCCCACACTGCGCTTGGACTTCAATGCTAAGAAGATAATAGCCGCGACAGCAGTTATTCGTCAGTAAATAAAGCCTGTTGGCCCCTTAGTGTGGAGCATCGAAAATAAGCTCACAAGAGCACCGCTGCGGTCTCTAGAGTGAGACGCCTCCTAATGACGACGTTTCTTTGTGTCTATCCCAAAACGAAATTTAAAAAAAAACCTTCAAAAGTATGGTGAACGTTACAAAAATTTAGGACATTGACTTGTATCTTTTGCGATCCATTTATCGAGCCTATTTATTTGGGAGTCTGATAACCTTTAGGCGCGATTGGTCCAATGTTCAAAAAGATGTCCTATTCGTAGTAATTACGGTCTGTTCGAAAGATAAACGCAAATCCTATGTAGAAGTTGTTATTCCAGGCAGAACTAAGTTGTAAGTGACGCTTCAACTTGGAGCTGACTTGTCCCAACTCGTATCGTTCATAGACGGTGCTTCACAAGTTTGACGCCTTGATTCCTGTTTGTCACGAGGGTTCTCACGTAGTATTATTTAGACTTGGGTATATAAAGGGATCATTACCTGTAGAGTTTGTGTAAGCAATTAAGCCTGTTTGGAAGATATAAATTAAATATATTACAACAAGCTGTTGCCCGCGATTTCGTCTACGATCCACGATGAAAAGCCTTACTCAAGTCATGGTCTATCTGTGTGCCAAATTTCATCCAAATCCGTACAGCCGTTTGTTGTCGTCGTCGCCAGCTTGCTTCTTGAACTTGTGTTCAAGAGTAGTTGAGGTACGCCACATCTTCGTCTCCGTCATGAAAAACAGCTGAGGCTTCTCGGTCTCAAGGTGGTGATGGACCGGATCAAGATTGGAGTACAACCTCCTGATATTAGTGAGGTGCACTTTTAGTAGGAGGAAGTGCAGCCGTTGTTTAACCTTATTCTTCTTTGCTTTTGTCTAAGAGAGTAGAGTTTTTGGGGAAAAAAGTCGACTTGTCGAGGCGCTGCTCACTGAACCAAGTGGAACACTAGAGCTAACCTAACCTATGGGGAACTCATTTGGAGACTGCGGGGACGCCCGAACACCCCCGGATATGACCACCGGGTCCTCCCATCCAGTCGCCAGCTGACACGGTGTTGCATACCGGGATTTTTCGCGAGTTGGCGGGGCAGCCTTTGGTACGTGACTGGCGTGCTACTTGGGCCCCCTACTGACTGCGGTCGCCAAACGGCAGTTTTTCTGAAGTTCTTAATTGTGTATTGATGTATGGCTTAGAATTTCCGTTGGTGAGTTCTATCACTATCTCTCATCTATCTATTAGTTTTGGAAATCTTTCAAAAACAATGGATAAATAATTTATAGAATTCGTTCAAAACACATAAATTAATCCAAAACTAAAGCAATTACTGATGTAGAAGGCACTAATGGTCGTACTATCAAATAATTTATTTAGCTACGCTAGTCCAAACTTAAAAACAATAAAATACCTATCGAATGGCTTTAATTGAAGTCTCACTTCAATGAAAATAAAAACTTTAAACGTTCTTCGGTAATAGCTTCTGCATTTAATGACTTAATAAATTGCATCGAAACCATTAAATAAAAATCACTTTTAAAATTTTTCAAAGCGGTTAGAAGTTTCACGATAAAGTTGGTATTACTTAGTTGAACTATTGTTTTGCGAATATAATTTTGCTTTATCCATGAACGTGATCAAAAATATCAATGAATTAGTGTTAGGTGCATGTTTGTGGCGTTCATAAATCTCTTGGACATGCCTGTTTTATTCACTGAACATTTTATATTGGGTGAATGCAAGTTATGTTATAAACACTGTTTTACCCTATAGAGGTATGAGGAACGGGGTGTAAAGTTCACTCAACCTCCTTAGAAAAGTGAGTGTCGTGTCTGGTGGGTAACAGTCCGACGATTGATGTTGAGACGTTGTATACATGCTAGTTGCGCGGTAAACTCTACTTGCGCGATGCAGGATTTTGCGTGACGTCAGTGTGATGTGTAGTTTGCATGTGACGGTGTAGATGCCGCTACAGCTCATCATTGCTTTATTACGAGATCCGGTTTTTCTTTGCTAATAACTAACTGATAATTATCGTGACAAAAATTAACACATTAACCCCCTTATTTATAAACGTTCCTTAAATATAAGAGACGTTTAAACGTCAAAAAATTAATGCTTAAGGCGAAAGCGCCAGGGTAGCCCGCGAAATTCAATTTTTTTAACGTTTTTTGCAATTTGCTGGTCAGTATTAAGTTCTACGTTGATTAATTTATGATTCGCGGCCGTAACAAATATGTATTTACAGTATAAATAATCATTAAAGTCGTCAACACAACTCTCTAAGACCAAGTAATCCCAAAGAATTACTATTTCATGAAATCTTGACATTTTGGGATTATATTAATCTATCAAGTTGTATTACTGATTCTAATGATTATGATTCTGTAAATACATACATATTTGTTACGGCCGCGAATCATATTTTGATCGACGTACACCGTAATACTGACCAGCAAATTGCAAAAAACGTAAGAAAGTTTGAATTTCGTGGGCTACCTTAGCGCTTCCCCCTTAAGCAAATGATAATCATTACTTATCTTTAAGCAACGTTTATGAGTAAGAGGGGAAATCAGTCGATTCTGACAGTAATTCAGGGCTTTTGTTTAAAACGCTTCTTACGTTAGGTGTTGCATAAAGTTTCCTTCTCATCCTAAATGCTAATTTCTTCGAAGTTAGGTCTTAAGCCGAGTTCTAAAGTAGCTAAATGGGTGCTATTATAGTTAAACAAAGACCTTTTTACACCGTCTGAAGAATAATTACGTCAAACCCTGGACTACTAATTAGGTTGTACAAAGTTTTTGGAGTACTCAGTTTCTTTTGTAATTTCAGTGTTAGATGAGAATATAGAAGGTAGGTACAGAAAATAAAGCCACGTGAAAATTACTTTGCATGTTAATTACATTTTGTGTGTTATCTACAATTTTAAGTTACACAGTTTATCCATAAGTTGGTATGAAAGTTATGTAAACCTAGATAATGTTCTCTGTTTCAGGATCTAAATTATATGTAACAATTTGGATACTAGTGGATCAACCACTAGTATCCAAATTGTAAATTAGGGTAGTTTTCTTTTAATTTTTTTTTATTATTGACGACTTATTGACGATGTTCTTCACAAGGGTCATTGTGGACAGTAGGTACTATAAGAGGCTAGAAGAGCCCCTTAAAGTAAATTAACAGCGATAGGATTTCTTCAGTTTATATTGATAGAAAGACTTTACATTTCCACGTTAAAACTATCACTCAAACAACTAAAACAAAAATACCTAATCAAAATATATGACACTTGTTTGAATATTCGAATAGAACACCGCGCTAAATTAAAGCCAGCCTGCACTATATAAGGCAAGGGTACATAGATAGCCTCTACAGTACCCAGTGTACAATGCGTGCCACGAAAGATGAGACTTGACACACCACGTGGTTTGACTTGCGCAGTACACGATTTTAGGTATCTTTAGCGGTATGAGGTCTGAGTGCGGGACGGGACCGGACGTCATAGGGGCGGCGAAAAGAGCGGGGGAGGCGGGGTCAAGTCTCACCTTTCGTGGCGCGCATTGTACCTACTCGCAACCTGTGCGGCGTGTTTATTTACACCCCTGTAACCCCCAAAGGGTTAGGCAGACGTGTACCTATAATACATTACATCGCGCCAGCTATGATTGATTCCCGTGCAACAGGGGGCGAGCCTATTGCTAAAACAAAAAAAAAACAGACTCAAATACTGAGAAATTCCAAAAGGAAGATCCATAGTTTGCCCGACCTGGATGCTTACTCTTCAATTTAATTCCGATAGATCGACATTGGAATTGTGACGTTTCGTACTCTTGAGTTCGATGCTAGCGCCAAATGATTTTTAGATTGGATGTCCATTTTGGAGAACTAAATGGAATTGGGTCCGGGCTTGGCGTGGGGTAATTGTTGACAATATTGTTTTCAAGAGTACCGAATCACGTGACTGTAAAATTAACATTGGAATCATATTGGCATCTCATTGGAATTAAAATTAGTTTGGAGAGTAAGCGCCCTGGAATTAAACCCAAGAACCTCATGCTCAGCAGTGGGACGAGATAAACAAAGGACATTATCGTATCAGGATAGAATCGTATCATGTGCCGTTCAACAGTTCATCTCCACATTCGCAGAAAAAAGTCTTAAGATCTTTTCGAGATCATTTAGAACTTAACAGTTTCCAGGATGTAAACGAAAAGTTTACCATCGACTTGTTATATATTTCTTTATATTCCTTTGGGACGAGATGCGCTTTCTAAAGTATTTCTGAAGATTTCTTTTTCAATCTTCTTGTAATTATATTTAAGTACCTAAGTACGTACACTCTCAAAGGGGATCACTGTAAAACCGGGTCACTTGCCAGCCAAATATTTGGTAAGTAATTTAAAAATGTTTAAAGAAGCCTTTTCGTTTAAAAAGCAGTATTAAAAACACATTAAGTAAAGATTAAATGGTTTATTACATTAAGTACAGTACCCGGCGATAAATATTGCACATCGACCTACGGAAAGAGACAATCGGCTAATTTCGGCTTCGTAGAGCGTTATCTCTGTCGCACGAAATACAAACAGTCCGGTATCCATTAGGAGCTGTTAAAACAATTATGATTTGCTTCTTTTGATAATTATATTATTCCTTGTATAAAATGAAAATAAAGTCGGTTTACTGACGATAGTTGAACGTGACAACGTTGTAAGAAAATACTGTTGGAATAGTTGCATTGCATTTGTTTATATTCGCTTGCACTTCAAGCCGCCATGGAACGCTACAGAGCGAGGCCGCGAGGTAACGCTACATGAGTCATGTTTTTTCGTGAGTCTGCACTCACGATTTATCCAGCTTCATCGATTTATTAGACGTTGTCACGTCAAAAAAAGGTAAAGGTCGATGTGCAATATTTATCGCCGGGTACTGTAAAGATTAAATGCTTTATTAACATAGTTTGTTATTGGCATAACAATGTAAGGCAAACTATGATATTGCTAATCCATTTCTTCATATGTTCGAATGTCTGCTCAACAACGTAAATAACGCAATGAATGTTGTTGTACCTACTATCAAAATGAAAGCCATTCCTAGTGATAGTCTGCTACGCAATTACCCCACAGATGTGAGAACGTAATCGAAGCCAAAGAAAGGATAGTAGCGGGTGGCGTTCTGTAGTTTCTGTCTACCTCCACGGAAAGAAGGCGTGAGTTTATGTGATCTGCATTCGCGATTTATTTGCCAAAAATGTAAACAAATATGAGTTTATGGAAAAATAACTTTAATTCCTACACAATAAAGTTCAGTCTACGTTACAATTTCAAACATTTTTGGAACTTTTTCAATAGTGCTAGTCACTTTGAAATCAACTTAATTACCATTAATAAAGTTGATATTTTGTTAACTTGAAATGACACCAATTTGAAACAAATTTGAATAGACTATATTATGTAGTTTGTTGATATCGTTTTGTAGAAAATATGTGGTCCCTCATGCCCTTTGTATGACCGACAAATGAAGCAAAACATAAACGTACATATTTCATGTTTTTCATCCCGTGTTTACGTTAATGTATGGAGCAGAGATAAAACTAATGAGGTTTTTGAGGACGGCAAATTAGCCTTCATATTTTACGCACCTGACATTTTAGAGCTACCTTATTAAGTAAAAGTAAAAATGGATGGCGGGATAGGTATGTATTTTTATGGTACTACCAAATTCATCTAGCGCCACGCTATAGCAAAATAGGACAAGCATTTCAATATCAATACGAAAAAAAATCAACTATAATTATGTTGAATTCAACAGTATTAGGGAGCAGTGGTCATGGGTCCGAACCCAAGCAGGCGTTTTATTTTGTGTAAATTTTTAATTACCACTGCTCTCAAAACGGTGAAGGAAAACATCGTGAGGAAACCGGCATGTCTTAGAACCAAAAATTCAAAGACGTGTGACATCTACCAACCCGCACTGGGCCCGCTCTCCTAGGGGTGGCCCACTCCCTCTCACCGAGAGTGGGCCAGTGTTCCAGCAGTGGGACCATTTTAGGCTGATTATGCTGTTAACAACAATATTCTTTCGGTGTCCACGACCGACACACGTAGGGTATTATGGTCACATCAAGCTACCCGAAACTACCAAATATTCCCAATCAACTTTGAACCTTTACTTTAGCGATAAAGTTGAAAATCTATTAAAGAAATGACATTGGGAACTTTATGCTCTGCTTTTCGAAAAGTAGCGGACACAAACGAAACTAATCAAGTTTATAGATACCACTACTTACTTTATCAATGTGAAATTATTATTTCTGTAGCCTGCGGGAATGCTGTGAAAATGAGGTTTACCATTTTCGCTGCCAGTGCGCATCACTGAAAAACCCAATACAGCAATCGCAGTCCTTCGTCTAGGACTACAGCGCTGTTAATGTTCCTGTATTCATGGCCGCCGCAGAGTGGGATATGTTGTGCACATATTGCGAGCATGATATACTATCTTTCATGGGCAAGAAGAAGATGTCAACCTAATGCCAGCTGCCTTTTTGGATGATATTATTATTATAGATTATGATAATTAATAAATAATCTATTATTATTACATACCTTTCCTTAATTAGTCCTGCTCCTCAACTTGGTACAGTAGACATGAGATAAATAAAAATTATATACAATACATAAGATAAATAAAAATTATTATAAAAAAGAATAATGAAGAAATAAAATAATTATATAAGGTATGTATTGATAAATAATACAAATAAAATGATTACTAGGTGTTATGTAACGCAAAACAACGTAAAGGCTCCTTCAAACAGGCGCGACACGCAATATAATCGCGCGCGGCACAAAGGCACCGCAAGTCGCGGAACGAGCGGTGCCTTTGTGTCGCGCGCGATTATATCGCGTGTCGCGGCTGTTTGTAGGAGCCTTAAAACGTTGAAAAATGAAAAAAAAGGAATGACTTGTCAAAACTATGACTAACTATGACTTGTCTTGTCTTGACTTGTCTTGACAAAATATATTTCCAACTTAGACTCATCGTAACTCAATATTCCCATGTGCCACAAAAATGCGCTTTAGGTCAACATAGATAGAGGTATAAAGCTTTAAAATAAGGTATGTTTCAACATTGTCCCCCCTGAGGAGGTTTTCCATGGTAAAGTTCCCAATGTCTTTTGACAGATTGTAGTAGCTTGACGTGCTGGCGTCTGTACTTGGGCTAAGAAGTGCATATTATTATACATATCATATAAAGACAAAGTTTCAAAACCGGTGACGACCTGTACTGTAATACCATGTACAGTCAACAAAAGAGATAAGCATGCAGGATCGTCGGATATACTCGTAGTTGAAGGTTAGTAAGAAACCGATGAATGTTGTCGACTAAAATTTAATTTGATAAATGAGCTGTTCGTTTTCTATTAAATAAATTAACTTTTATCCGAGAACGTCCATCGGTTTCTTAATAAACTTCATCTAGGTATATTCGAAGATCCTGCATACTTGTATCTTTTGTTGACTGTACATACGGCAAAGTAGTTAGCATGCAAGGAACATCTGTGCATTCATGTCATGTTGTAAGAGTACTCTCGAAAGAGGAAAGACTGAAGAGCTTTTATAAATTTAGATGAGGAGCCCTACTTTCAACAAACATAACATCACCAGCATAATCATTAAATACTGCGTTGGTAATAACATTGAAGACTCATCGCATACCACCCAACGGAGGATTTGCTCTAATCTTACCTTCAGTCAGATTCATTGTTACCTTTATGTACCTAAATGACTATTTGTGCAATCCGTGACTATATAAATTAAAGATCTTAAAAAAGTAGACCTATGTACAGACGCCAGCACATCAAGCAACTACAATCTGTCAAATTTCTTTAATAGATTTTCAACTTTATCACTAAATAATAAGGTTCAAAGTTGATTGGGAAAATTTGACAGTTTCGGGTAGCTTGATGTGCAGTCTGTACCTACGTAACTTGCGTACTTATTCGTTTAGCGAACGTACCAGCGACACAAGATTGTGCAAGACGTGTTATACATAGTTGTGGGTAAAGTTCCGAACTTCGGTATGCACGTTGCGCGCATGCCGTGGACGTCGTTGTATGCCGGCGCTATTCCGGGAATGCAACCAAAAGTCCATCGCCTTTGAGTAAGGAGAGTTTGAATTACAACATACATAGTTTAATTACTGTTTTTATTTATATTTGTTTTTTTCTAAACTTCATTTGATTACTTCATTTTCTTCGTTTTTTTTTTAATCCTTCTAAGGGAGTGGGATTTATAGATGTGTAGAATCACAGCAGGTCATCAGAATACCACCGCTGTGGAAAGGCTGCGGTATTTAATTTTTTAAATATCGCAGCATTGTGCTGAGATAGGAGCCTTTTTGGGCTCGCATAGGTCTTTTTTTTTTGTTTTTTTGGTTGTTTTAATCTTAAGGCGAAAGCGTCAGGGTAGCCCGCGAAATTCAATTTGGAGTTACGTGGTCTTAGAGAGTTGTGTTGATGACTTTAATGATTATAATTCTGTAAATACATATTTGTTACGGCCGTGAATCATATTTTGATCGACGTACAACTTAATACTGACCAGCAAATTGCAAAAAACGAAAGAAAATTTGAATTTCGCGGGCTACCTTAGCGCTTCCCTCTTAATTTTCTTCGTTTAAATGTTTGTGTATTCTGTGTTTGTCAAAAATAAAATATTTTTCTTTCTTTCTAGAGGGTGGATCACATATATAGATAGATCTAGATAACGCAAGTATCACTATCTGTATGAAAACCAAGAGTGCCATTTTTTAAATATCTACTATGACGTCAGGAGCACTATTTAGTGACGGGAAAATCAAATCCATTCAAAGACGCCGCCGCGTGCGGCATCCGTCTCGCCTCACCACCGGGGCCTAGCGGCAGCGCTCACGCTCACCCAGCCATCAGTACACAGGTCTGAGCGTTATCGTTATCTAGGTGTATACATATATATCTGTGGCTGGATGTTGTAAGTAGTGAAAACATAAAGGCTAGGTATTGATCCAGTGTCCAAGATAACTCTTTTGGTACGTGGCCAAAATCGGAACTAAGGCTGCCATCTTGTTTTTCCAATGCATTTCACAGAACCATTCATTTGCACAAATGTTTACAAACAGCGCCCCCCTGTCAACGTCATTCGAATGCCAAAAGATCTTTGTAGCACTCTAAGTTGTCATAATGATTGTCAGAATCTTCTAGAATAAGAAGTGTGAGTCTATCTGGCAGTCCCCAACGAGATTTATAAACAGGTGATAGCTTTTATAAAGACATTATTTTGTACCTAAAGAAAATAAATAAGATATAATTTTGTAGTACCCTCGAAGAAATATTCAGGAAGTTGGCAGCCGAACGTAGGGAGAGAGACATTGTCCTTGGCGAAGCGAGACTGACAAATCTACGTTTCGCCGACGACATTGTTCTCTTTCATCCTCAGCCATTGAACTTAAACGGATGCTCCAAGAACTTAGCAATGCAAGCCTTGAGGTTGGACTGAAGACGAATATGTCGAAGACCAAAGTTATGTGCAACGGAACACCTGGAAACCTAAAAGTAAACGGGGAGATAATACAGCATGTCCAGGAATACCTCTACTTGGGTCAAGTAGTCTCTTTCCAGGCGAGGTAAGATAAAGAAATCTCAAGACGAACGGAAAATGCCTGGAAGAGCCACTGGTCCTTCAAGGAACTGTTTAAGGGTGAGTTGCCTATGGCAACGCATGCTCATGGACATGTGTATTCTTCCCGTCTTAACCTATGGTGCACAAACTTGGTCTTTGACTAACATCCAGAAGTCCAAACCCAAGGTTTGCCATCAAGCAATGGAGCGCAGTATACTAGGCGTTAAGTTAACGAATCGTGTTCGGAACACAACACTGCGCTCCAAAACAAAGATAGCTGACGTGGCTCAAAAGGCTGCTCAACTTAAATGGGACTTGGTAGGACATATCTGCTGCATGCCGGACAAACTGTGAATCTAGTCATTAACTATACCAGTGGCGGACTAAGCCCGTCAGAGGCCCGGGGCGGCAAAGCTGAATGAGGACCCCCAGCTTTAAAAAAAATTTAGTTTTACAAGCTTTTTATTCAGTTCACATTTGTATGTATAAATAAGTGTTTATGTTTAATTCGTTAATTTCGTCGGCAACGCCACTTCTTTCTTCTCTTTAGAATTCGAAAAGTAATTGGATAAAGATTCAGCAAGCGATTTTGCCTCTTCAGTCTTCGTTTTTTTAGGTTCCTTTTCTGAGAACCAGATGGTTGAATCCTTTTCAATAAAAATAATGAGATAAATAAGAAACTTTTATAAAAGATAGCTAAACTAAGCCTCATTATTGATTTGGCGATATACTAAAAATGTGCTTAGGCACATTTTTAAAGTCTTGTTTAGGATTTTATCAGGGGAACGCGGAGGCATTTGGGGGCCCCCCAAGACCGGAGGCCCTGGGCGGGCCGCCCCTTCCGCCCCCCTGTTAGTCCGCCACTGAACTATACATTTCGGTAAATGGATCTTCCTGTAAATGAGGTCATTTCAGGTAATTATGGAACCTGATACGGGAAAATGGGAATATCTTTCACATTTTCACCAAAAATAGAGTCTTAAATGATTTGTTTTGTCTCATAGCGACGCTATTTTTGGAACAAAGCTTTGACCTCCTACGTAATGTTAAGAAATTTTTTTGTTTTCATAATTTATATAATCTGTGTTTTCTTTGAAACAGACAAAGACAAACTAAAAATAAGTTTTCATTATTTAGGAGAAGAAAATTTTATTAACATAATTGGCAATTTATTACACTTTTCTGTCTTTAACGAAAGCTTATTTTGTTACAAAACAAAATAAAGCTACTTATTTCTTTAATAATAGCTTATGAATCTATATACATTATACAAAGTTGGGTTAATTACACCATTTATAACTCATGAACGGCTGGATCGATTTTGATGATCTTTGATTTGTTGGATTTGTCTCCGCCCCGAATAGCAGAATAACAATTAACACATGGTAAACTTAAAAAAATATTTTGCACAGAAATTGTTCAAACTATACAATCTCATTTAAGTGGGCTATATAGCCGTAATTTATTAGTTTTTTTTTTAGTGCATCCAGGTACCCTAGACTAAGACCTAGGCCTGGACCTGACGTTCAGATAACTAGTCCTTGAGGAAAGCCCAAAAGAAAAGAGTTGTGATTCCCCTTAAGTACAAGACTTGTAAACTTTTATAAAGACACATACCGTACATATTTACTAAGAAATTGCCGCAGAAACCGTCCAGACCGGATCCGGAGCCCAGATCCGGATCGGCCTACCTGTCAGCGTACCATCAGGCGTTAGTACGCTAAATTCGTATACAGGTGATGCGCCCAAGAGAACTAAGTGTGTTTTCATTACCTAATACCTGCAGGCACTTGTGGTGCGATATTATGTAAGTTATAGTAAAGGTGTGTGTACTCAATACTTTTATTGCATTCCACATGTAGGTATTGTTAGGTGGTAAACTTATAGTTAGATCATATGGACCCTGTCGGGCACAGCAAAATAAGTGAGTTAGGAGAGAGGAAGCATTTGTTAATTTTATAACATTACCAAACTACCATATTATAATAATGATGTGGGTATTTTTTTAAATAAACTAATAGCTTTAACATAAAATATAAACAGGTATCTATTGACAGATGTAATAATCCATACAAATATTATAAGTGCGAAAGTGTGTCTGTCTTTGTGTCTGTCTGTCTGTCTCTCTGTTGAAGCTGCTAGTAATAAATAAATAAATAAAATTTAACGTCTCTAGTTCTTAAGTAATGACTTAAGTCTATCATTTAGATATTCGTTTACTGAGTAGAATTGTCCAAATTTTTTTTTTAAATGTGTTAATTTTCTCTTCTTTTTTATTGGTGCGGGTAGTTTATTATATAATTTAATGGACATTACATAGGGACTTATAGAGTGCATTTGTAGTCGAGAACTTGGTAAGTTTAGCCTAGATAGGTGTCTGAGTAGATAGCGTATCTGAATGCCTTCACGTTTTGAATATAATTCTTGATGTTTCCGGACAAATTTGCATGTTTCTAAAATTCTACAGGGAAGGGTTAAAATATTATGTTTTTGAAAGAAAGGTTTGCTATCTAGAGGTGTAACTATCTGTTTGCTCAATGTTAACCAGGATGTGCTTATATTATTATTTTATATCAATGCTAGAATTAATTTCTCTGAAGTTTTTCAGTCACGAAGATCATCCTCTAGCTAGTTGGTTTTCAACCCCGATCAGGTTATTAAAGTCGCACGCCTCCAGTCTTAAAAAAAAATAAGTTAAAGTCAACAATCATAAAATAAATTATAAAATTCACATATTTTAGTTACTTTTCCACTACAGCTGCTTTTTTACCAATGGTAGACGCTTCCCTTTTCCTTAGCTCGTCTTTTAATAGTACTATACTCCATACTTTATAGTTTTCGTTTCATTTGTGATCGACATACAAGCAAACATAAACAAAACAATGACGGCTTATAGACGGTGAACAGTGCTGACACCTATCACGAGCTTTCCGTTTTTAAACCTATTCCTCTTTACCCCTTAAGCTCTGCTAATGAAACATAATTGATTTTCCATTGTTTTGTGACCCATCCGTCACGCGCGGAGCTTTACCGGTCAAAGGCTCCTTCAAACAGGCACGAAACGCGATAAAATCGGGCGTGACACAAAGGCACCGCAAGTCGCGCAACGAGCGGTGTCTTTGTGTCGCGCGTCGCGTCTATTTGCAGGAGCCTTAATGTCATAAAAATCAGAAGGCTTGAGAACTACGTTGTAATATCAAGGAGCATGCCAGTTTCACTGGTAACACGTCGACGTTATTGAATATGAATTCACTCAATTCGTTAGATATTCATGAGTATGATTTCCTTTGCAAATATGTGTCATTTCATTAAAATTTGCGTGAGGGGTGATACCCGCGATAGTAGATATATTTTTTGTTCAACAAATAAAAGTATGTAGTCCACGAAACGAGTATTGATCTCTATCGTTGTTTTAATAGTACAAACAAGGAAATTAATTATTAAGAAGATTGACACCCTACCTGACACTTGTTGACAGACTTACACTGTCCTCCCCCATACACATTATCAGTGTTATTTGAAAACATTGTAAAAGCCAATTACTTTTATAACCGAGTAACCGAAGAATTTCTAGCCAGCTCTTTTCCATAGAAAACGACCAATTGGAACTGGGCACTTAGCTTCATTAGTGCATGTAGGTTTATGTGAAATATAATATTTTGAATTTGAATATAGGTCTGTCAAAGCATAACAATTGTGATTTTAATATTCGGACAATGTTAGCTGTTAGTTAACAATTAATTTTTTTGACTTTCCTATTAACAACCAAAAATTATCATGATTCATAGTTTATACTACTAGCTTGTACTAAATCTATGAAGCAGGCCCCAAGAAGCTTATAGATAAAAGTTGAGGCAACACTCTAAATACCTAAGTGAAGACGACTGTGGTCGGACACTCTCTTTCTAAATACACACTTATGAACGAGACAGTGATATGTGTTTTCTTTGTCATATGTATGTATTTAGAAAGAGAGTGTCCGACCACAGTAGTCTTCACATTGGTACTTAGAATGTTGCCTCCACTTTTATCTAAAAACTTCTTGAGCAGGCCCATTATCATTGTCTACAGGGTAATGTATGTACCGGTGCCACTGACCTGTATGATAGAGGTCGGTGACCGGTGCACTTTACACACTCAGCAATTTTAGTCACCGACGATTCGCTAGGAATATCAAAATCTCACGTCCACACATAGATTTTGACATCGCTAGCAATAAATCGAAGTCAGGTAACTCGCAGGCAACTAAAGTCGCTGCGTGTGTTAAGTGCACTGGTAAAGTACCTAGGTATGTGTAGCGCTACAAGTTTTATTCACCCGTGGTCAAAATCGGAACTAAAGTCGCCATCTTGTTTTTCAATGCATTTCACAAAACAATTATTGCACAAACGTTTACCAACAGCGCCCCCTGTCAACATCAATCTAGCGCCAAAAGATGTTTGTAGCAGTGTATTGTTATATAAATTTGTTTCAGATTTCCAAATACATCCATAAAATTGATAGTAACACAGAAATGACATGATACTTTAAAAACTAAATAAAAAAAATAACATTAACGGATAATCCGATATCATCCGAGCATCGGAGAATCCTACCGATCCGACAGTATACACATGATGTTGTTGGTACTAGCACGCATGCGTGTTAGGAAGGAGGTGCAACGCTTGCACATGATTGTAGTGAAGCTGTCTACATGGTCCTCTGCCAACATGCCAGAGGCACTGCAATACCGCGGCAGCCCCATCAGCATCTTGAATGGATTGTCGTACTGCACTCTCAGGTGTCACTGTACGCCCTCTGCAAATAGTCAACCCACAGGCTGCACTTGTAAAAGAACTGACAGTATACTCTAAACTACGTTACTTTTACTTTATTTTATACCTAGCAAGTGAGAGTGACAAGTAGGAACTTACTAGAGACAAGCATTCTTATTGCATATTAAACATTATTTACTAACCTCGTGTGAACTATGCATAATGCATGCAAGTTTAAAAAAAATAACAAAAATTTAAAATACTCTTTGCATTTTTTCATATTTCGTAGAAAGGAAACAAATAACGTGACTTTTCACTAAATGTCAACACTCACTTTTTTATGAAAACTGAAATAAAATGCTCTAAACACAAAGTCACACCTAGAATATTGTAACCAAGTTTGTAATAGTATTAAAGAAATTATAGTGTAAATTAGACCGTCAATTATCAGTCATCATGAATATTTTTCCTAGAACCGAGCCATCTGTCGCCAGGATCGCCCGTGTTGGGCTCAGAAACACGAGCCATAGGTGGGGTGGCTATCAGTATCTAACTGATAAGCCAGGTCAGCCTGATCAAGACGTGCATTTGCATGAGGAAAATCGTAAGTGTAAAAAGATTTGCGCGTTGGTAATTATAATGATAGTCCCACCAGCCGCAGAAACTGACAAGACACGAAAGTTTAGAGATCATGCTAGCGCTCACTTTATTCTTTATTCACTTTTGCAGGTGATCCAGTCAATCCAGCTGCAGGGGCAGGACAGCAGATGCCGATCGAGAAGGATAAGAAACTAGAAAGTCAACAGAAGCAACCGGAGCCACAACCAAAAGCACCGTGACTAAATATAACAAAGTAGTTACAGACGCCAGCATATCAAGCTACTACAATCTGTCAAATTTCTTTAATAGATTTTCAACTTAACGTTCAAAGTTGATTGGGAAAATTGGACAGATTCGGGTGGCTTGATGTGCTGGCGTCTGTACTTAGGTACTTATTAATTTATGAGCAAACTTCAAGCACGAGCAGAATAAAATAACAACAAAAAATTTGATTGTATTTAATTTACGTAAGAGTGTTATTTCCCGTCCGTTTACTATTAAGAGCAGTGGTGGCCCAGTGGTAACGGCCGCGACTTACGAATTGTAGGTAACCCAGACAGGCGCTTTACATTGTGTAAATAATTATTTTCATTACCACTGCTCTCAAAACGGTAAAGGAAAACATCGTGTAGAAATGGCATGTCCTAGAACCAAAAACACCCACACCAAAATTTCGAAGACATGTGACATCTATCAACCCGCACTGGGCCCTGGTGGTTGATTTCAGCCCTACTCTCGAAGGGAGGAGGCCTGTGTCCCAGCAGTGTGAACATTATAGGCCGATTATTCTACCTGGCTTGTGCCGAATCATGCCGACCCGAACATGTGACACACCTAATAAACCCCTTAGACTTCACAGAAGGGACAAAAACAAGGAAGTTCTTAAGAGCCACTACACATAAGCCCTTCTCGACTTAAGGCCCTCACATCGCGAGTTGGGAGGACGCCTAAGATTAATATTGGCGTTCTTTAATCCGCTCAATACGCCAAACGTTTGGTTCGCAAAGATTTGTGAAAATTTCCTCAGTGGCTTTGCTTTTTGGGACTTTTGAAGATGAAAAGGCTATCTACGTTAATACATAAAAGTATATGAATAGCTCTATAACACCATCATTTTTGTATTTGCATGGTTCTGTAGCGATATCTACAACGCCACATGCGAACTACGCGTCATACTGACGTCACGTAAAATCCTGCATCTCGCAAGCAGAGTTTACCACGCAACTAGCATACAACGGGCCGACATGAATAATGCAGATGCCCGCCAGACACAACATCCATCTGGTCGGAGGATCCTCCCTATGGACGTTGAGTGAACTTTACACCCTGTTCCTCATACCTCTATAGATCTATTTATTTATAATGGTCTTCACAATTTTAATTAAATGAGGCACCAACCGACGATTATCCCTGTTCGTACGTGGGCCCCCGAAAACGGTCGCTAGCACATAGTGTCGTAGCGACAAGGGGGCAACAAATTGTGCTGAGGTGCTTATGAGGAGTGGATAAGTATGCCACGGCTATCAGGACCATCCCGGAAGTACGGTCAAGATCCCTACCAGCATCTTACTAGAATACTTCTTTCCTCCAAGCACGTTTGCTCTTGCGAATCTCCACTCTATTATTATATTATTTATTAATAATTAGCATATCATTAATATATTTTAAACATACCTATAAATAAGTTGCGTGATGATCATTAATTTTAGTGCTTTATTTTATTTATAATTTAAATATTCGTCTAAGGAGCGGAATTGTTTATCAGTATTTTTTTAAGTTTTATATAAATATATTTAACTTTTCTTCTTTCTGTATTATGTCAGGTAGATTGTTATATATTTTAGACATAACGTAGGGACTTGTAGAATGCAGTTTTAGCTTGGATGTTGGCATGTTTAGCCTAGATCGGTGCCTAAGTGTGTACCGTGATTGGATGTCTTCGCGTTTTGTGTAGAACTCTTGATGTTTAAGTACAGACGCCAGCACATCAAGCTACTACAATCTATCAAATTTCTTTGATAGATTTTCAAATTTATCGCTAAAGCACGAGGTTCAAAGTTGATTGGGAAAATTTGACAGTTTCGGGTAGGTTGATGTGCTGGCGTCTGTACAAATTTACATGTTTCTAAAAGTAAATACTGGGGGGTTAGAATATTATGTTTTAGAAAATAGGGATTGCATCTGTCAGTTTGATCAATATTT